>CM060903.1:489176937-490426937 GCA_030737815.1 Allium fistulosum
ACCGTAAACTGGTGGGCAATCAGAGAGCACTCCATAGGTACGATACAAAACAAACTCATAGTGGGCTCAATAAGGCATATGACAAGGCACGCGAGGCACTGCCATGGTAGGATTCTACTGTTTGCAGAACCGGGCTAGTGGTAACGCATAACAGCTAGTACCGCCCACCTCGGAACACACTCCCATAATCAAATCGAGTGGTGGCCACCAAATCAATCACAAAGTAATAAATATGGTTTCGAAGAAGCATGTCCGATCGGGGGTGCGAC
Organism: Allium fistulosum; assembly: GCA_030737815.1. Taxonomy (NCBI): domain Eukaryota; kingdom Viridiplantae; phylum Streptophyta; class Magnoliopsida; order Asparagales; family Amaryllidaceae; genus Allium; species Allium fistulosum. The sequence continues at coordinate 489,177,207 of CM060903.1, forward strand.
CCCACTTGGCCCAGGTATAACTCCTGTTTTAGTCATATCAAGCTGACCCGAGGGGGTCAGGGCTGCGTTCATACCTCATACAGTAGCATTCGCCAAACCATCCTACTTCATCTGGATTCTCCATCACGTGCACAGTTGTTAAAGTGGTTTCCGATATTGGCAGAGAGTATGACAATATCCAATCCCGGTCTCTTTAACAACCAAATGCTTATTTCATACTGTTTGGTTCTTTTATATTTCCAAAACCGATTTATAATTGATATCAAAATATCATATTCGCTTAAAAGTCATCACTTTCGAAATTATATTCACTTCAAAATCATATCACTTTCGAAATCATATTCACTTCAAATAGGTTAAACCATCATATCAAATATTTGCATTTAAATCAATTAAATCTAATAATAACAGTTACAACTTTAAACAGTTTGAATATTGAAAGTAGTTTATATATTGGAATAGTTATACATTAAGAATAGTTTATATTATAAAAATAGGTTATAGGTTAAAATTGTTTATATATATTAGAAAAAGTTTATATATTAAAATAGGTTATATATTAAAATAGGCAATGTATTAAAAATAGTTTATAATAGTTTACAATAGTTTAAAATAGTTTAATTAGTTTAAAATAGTTTAATAGTTTTAATAGTTTAAGGATTTTAAAACAGTTAAAATAATATAAAATGGTTTGATTATTAGAATAGTTTATATAGTAAATAGTTTGAAAATCTAAATAATCTGAGTTTTAAATTAATAGGTTTTTTGAAACAGTTTATATTAAAATAATTAATTTGAAAATAATACCAAATCAAACTATTTCTTCCATTTCAATGAATCTGGACCATATCCAGATTTCAAATCAACAAAACTTAAATTTAATCTTCTAATTCAAATTCTCATTAAAACCATTCGAATTTATATCGATTTCAAATCCATATTTGAACTACAAATCTATACCACTTCAAATTCAATAGATTTCAAAGTTTAAATATTCAAACGTTTACAATAACTCAATTTTGATTAATTTCATTTATACTTCAAATTTCAACTTTAACATTTCAATTTAAATTTTGTAAACAGTTCATTTAAACCAATTCCAAATTCAACATTTAAAGCTTGGATTTTGAAAATAATTCAGTTCAAATAAATCAAATTTTATTTCATAATATCAGTTAACTGGATTCAAAAATTAAGGATTTAGGATCATTTAATTTAACTAATCCGGTGTCCGTATATAATTTTCTACCCTATGGTCAAGTGATACAGATATATATCATTTCAACCTGCAATAAATTTAAATTTACGGGTATATATCATTTCAACCTGCAATCCCGAATAAAATTCAAAATCCATAAAATCGCTCGAGTTTATCATTTCAACCCATAACGATTTTTTCCTAATCTATAAGATCGTTCAGGTATGTATTATTTCAACCCATAGTGATTTTCCTAACAATAACTAAGGGAACTTGCAGTGTGATAACAACATATAAAATAAATATAATATTAAATCATCCAAATAACAACAATTTAAACATCCATCACAATCATTATTCAAATCAACAGATAAATTACAACAAATAAACTGGTTATCATTATCAGGTATTTAACTGGCAATTAAATTTCTATATTAATTTAAATGGCAATTAAATTCAATATTAATTCAAATTAAATTTGAATGGCAATTTTAAAATACCAAACAACAATCAATAAATTTCTAATCACATCATAACTTTAATTTAACCAACATAAGATGATTTAGTATTTGTGAGTGGGTTAAAACACTCGCCTTGATTTTTCAACGATTTAAAATCCAATTAAAGCACAAAAATCTAATAGTCTCAAAATGCAGCTAAACCAGCTCCATAATGTCCGGAATTTTGATACGATCGCAACGGAGAAAACCGCGCGTGAATCTGAGCTCGTATGCAAAAGATATGATAGTTAGAACTGTAAATTTTAAATTAAAATTAAAATTAATATAAGGGAAAACTCGTAATTCCACCTCAGAAAAACCCTAACATCACAATAGTAGCCTCGATCGAGCATCTTAACACGATGCCGCCACATCCAAACCACGTTGCCTCATGCCCCCACAATCGCCAGCGTCTAGATCACCTCGTCGCGGGCTTCCCCATCATCGGCCACCTCCACGCAATCCCACTCGGTTGCCTCCGCCGCCACAAATTCCAGTCCGCCACCGCTAAGTTTCGAACCATAATCTAGATTTCCACGCCGATCCAACCATCATCTCTCCAAACGAACCACTTCGACGAACTCCCCATGACAATCACTACAAAACTGTATCCTCGAATCGCTGCATCGTCGCCGTTGATCAACCACCAAAATCGATGGCCGAGAATGTTTTGATCATTTCTGGACAAACCAAAACTTGATTGCAAAAATGAACAGCAGATCTAGATTACCCTCGTCGAGAGCTTTCCAACGATATATAATTTGCTATGGTTTGAGGAGTTTGAATTTCGATTTGAATTTGAATTTGAAATTAGGGTTTTGGATTTGCAGCCATTGGAAAGGAGGAAGAAGCGGATAGATAGAAGATGACAGTATGTACAAAAATCAGAAAATAAAGGCTGCTAGGGTTAGAAACAAAATCTATTTATATGGACTAAGATAGATAAGAAATGAATGGACAAATCGAATTGGTTGAAACGATTACAACGACCCGAAAAGCCCGTTTCGTTCCCGAAACGAAAATGGGTCATCCAATATATCAAAATATATGTTTTCATATTTCTAAACTCAATAGAACCAGTTTCAAATCCAAATTCCATTGTATACAGAAGTTAGCTTTTAAAATTAGATTATATTCATTTAATTTTTTTTAATCAATTTCTATGCGTTTCGAGTTCGCACGATCAAACGATAAGTCCGATCGTTACAGAACTTGAAATCCTACAATAATTCACTGTTACAGATCCGATAAAACTAGTTTCATCGAAATCTGAGACAGTGGCCAAAATGGCTATTTTCACATTAATTAAATAAATTATTATTAAATTGGTTTAATCACTTTTTCAAATTCAAATTTAAATGTTAACAATTTCATCATTCTGGATTTCATAGAAATTAATAATCTATCAAAATAAAATTTCCATATTAAATTCACTGTTTAAATATTACACTAATTTCAGCGTTCAATTACAACTGAAATAAAATCCCGGTTAGTTGTAATCTAAATTCAATCAAATTCTTTTATTTTGAATTTCACTCTTATTATAAATCAACTATCACCTTATGGATATAATTAACATTGGTTTACATTTTATTACATCAATATTCTACAGTTATCATCTTGATTCATATTAACTGCAATATTTAATTAGATTAATTTCAATTGATTTACAATTAATTTCAAATGGATTAAATATCAAGATGATAATTAAACAATTACTACACATTAATAATTCAAACATATTTCTATGTTTATTGTTTACAAACAAAGCTAATAAATTCACATACTAATTAATTGATTTCATATTCCTTAATAATCCTATTTTAATTTATAACATATAATTTCAATATTAAATCCAACATTTAATTTATTCCTTATTTACAATTATAACCAAATTAACTTTACAATTATTTCAATTGATTGAAATTACATTAAAATAGTTATCAATAACGTTCAAACAACATTATTAAATCATATTCTAGTTATTTTCTGATTAATAAATCATAAAATTTTAATTTCTCACAATATTAAATTGAAAAATCTTAATTAATTTAATACTTTTAATTATCGAAAATTACGGGTCGTTACAGTACATTGAATTGGTAATTTAAAACAACGATTTAATACATTTAATTTATCTCACATGGGCATTAAGAAATAATATATTACTTTAGCAAACATATAATGTACAAGGGCCGATACAAGCAACACGTCTACTATTTATATCAACGTCTATATGACAATCATGGGTTTTTTAATATATGAGACAAGACAACAAGTACTTGATGAAAATGTAAGAAAATGCACACCTTTGAGCATGAGTCAATGACTCACTCTATTCCTTCCGCCTTGCCATTACCTGTAAGCCTGGTATATATATATATATATAGGAATATACAACATATATATATATACACATACACGCGCATAGTAGTCCAAAAGGAAAGGAAAAACGAGAAGGGAATTTCAACTAGTTTGGATTGTGCCATAACATTATGCATCATGGCTCAGCCAAAGGGATCCGGTGTTCTTATAATAGGAAGACTGTCTGCGTACCCTTTCAAAATCAAGCCAACATAGCTCCACATTCATACGTAGACATACTCTTCTCTTGCAGCCACAAATATTAGCACAGGATAACATTTATTGTTAACACATTAATACGATAATATAAGCATATCTGTCATACCAACCACAAAATGATAATACAAAATTGGAAATAAAAATTCAATACACATGCAAAACCAAAAGCCATCAAATTCCTATCTCCATTAATGACAATCAAAAGTATGGAACAAACACTAATGCTCAACTTAGAAGTTAATGCTTCGATCTACGGATAATAACAACACTATCTACACTTCAAATAATAAAAACAACATTTCAGTGAAAACCAACAATCACACATGCTAATAATGGTAAATACTAACAACTAAATATATATACCAACATCGAGTGTATACCAATATATCTAATTACCTACTCTAAGCAATTATTGCCTCCCAACATGGTAAATAAAAAAGGTGTACCACCACAAATTGCAAATACCTACTCAATAGCATGTTCGATATTGGCAAACATCGACTCACACAACAAATGAACAATAATATATGATAATACTTCATTCCTAATGTAGTAAAAATCATTTTGTTGTTATCTGTCAAAACTTTATCAATTTACTTTAATAATAAATAAATTATTTTATTATTTTTTACTAACTATAAAATAATAAAATTTTATGTCAAATACCCAAGGTCACTTTGTGATTATTTATTACAAATAATGACATCGATTTACTTCAAAAGCCTTCAAACACTTATTACTATTTTCGAAATAACTATTACAAAACTCTCTTTTAAAGCATAATATTATTATAATGTCCAAAATAGTGATTTTACTGTAAAACATCTTTTTAAATCACTTTATTCTTTTTCAATCCAAAATAATAATAATGGTTGTCTAACTCACTTTTTGAAAGATCCAAATTATAATATTATTTATCTGGAAAATAATAATAGTTTATTCTAATGTTTCTGAAAATATATATTTATTATTATCATTATTATAATCCTAATATCTCCTATTAAAATTTACTTCAAGTAATAAAAATCTATTTCTTAGTAAACCTCGTAAAAGGGGTCCAGAATATCCCAAAAGGCTATTTTGCAAACAGCCCCAAAAACCACCATATCCTGTGCTAAAATATCTGTAATCTTGCTACAAACTTAACATAACAAAATGCCCATAAAAAAAGATCATATGCATAAGATATCATAATTAGAAGATCATGGGTTTAAAATATGAATATATATTTCTACAGACTAAAATGTAAAATTACTCCACTTTTGTAACGCCCCCACCTCTATACCCACACTATCCAAGCGTACTACGGGATAATACTATCAGATAATATGAAGAATGAGCCTATATGGGGTGCACACATAAATATTCTCTTAGACTAACACTGGTACGTACTAAACTATTAAATCAATAACTCACATATATGTACAGAGTATCGATATAGAACAATAATCATGTATGCCTCCAGGACGGAAAAAATACAAAATATATAGCGAATAATAGAGAACACAGAGTCAATCGCAGCGATAACATATAATATAATAATAAATAGTACAATCTGATCGATATATATATCTCAGTATCAAAATATATAATCAATCAATGTCATACAAGTACACAATAAAACTCATAATATATATCTCTTTTAAGCTCATTAAAACGAATGTTGGTCATGTCATCTCTATACCTAAAATGTCACGGACTGACTCGAGTATAATATAAATAGTAAGCGGGTCAGACTATATCTACAATGATGGACGTAATATAACTTATAGTAATAATATAAGAAGAATAATAAATTATAGTCTCATAATATCTCAACCGACATTCACAGCAAACCCAAGGAAAGTGTCATCACCCGTATAAAACACATCAAATCAAAATTTACATTAAACAACATCGAATATGTGAATCGTAATCAATAAGAAAGATTTGAACTAGCTTATAATAATGCTGCAATGTGCAGGGTCATATATCTCAACCCATAGTCCTTGTAGAGGCGAAACTCTCGACTGAAAGGTCCTAAGAGATAAAAATAGTAAATCAATAATACGTAGGTCGTCTGCTTGAGAAAGATACACGGTTGATCATACTCTGGACATAGTCTCAAGTATAATCTCATCCAGACATAATATATGTCTGTAATGACCTTCCTTTTTGAACGATTTAAATCGACAATAAACCACACATGTCAACTCAAACCATTCAAAATGGAGGATTGTTAGTGGGGTAAATAAGAAAATAATAGAAAAGAAGGAAAAGTAAAACACAGAATCTCGCAGCGGAATGACAAAATATAATAATCAAATAAACAGTTCATGAAGCTGTTTTACAAATGACATTTGATTACACTTTTACAATACAAATCAGAGTTATACATATAGCAGAAATAAATAAATAAATAATGCGGCGGAACACATGATGTAGTGGAATAATTAATAATAAATAGTAGACTCATCTCCGTCTTCATCCTCCAAAATAAAATAGTCCTCAATACACTGAAAAGCTCAGACTGACCCGAGCGTAATGAAAAGACAAAACACTCGAGTTAGGACTAAAAGATCTTATGTAAGTCAAATCAAAATAAGTAGAATAGAAATATTACTATAATGGCTTCAGAGATGTTACGGGATTTTCTTCTCCTATCAAGTGTACAACGTGGATATAATTATTTAAAAGATTTCAAATAATTCGAAATACCAATCTTAATCATTTTAATTAAAATAAATCCGAAGTTTAAATTTAAAACTTAAACCTTTCAAATAATTCAATTCCAATAAATAATCCAAAATCAAAAATATTATATGGGTATATGTCATTTCAACCAGTATCCAAAATCAAAATGTCCAAATCAATGGAAACCGCTCGGGTTATCATTTCAATCCATAGTGATAACAGAGATATATACATAAATAAACATACAATCATCCAAAATGTCAACCCATGACATCCATCACAATCCAACATCCAAATCGGCTAATAAATTACAACAATCAATTGATTATCATTATCAGGTGTTTAACTAGAAATTTATATTCAATATTAATTAAATGGCAATTCAATTCAACATAAATTCAAATTTAACTTAAATGACAATCTAAAAAATACCAAACGGCAATCAATAAATTTCTAATCACATCATAAATTTAATTTAACTAACATAAGATAATTTAGTATTCGTTAGTGGGTCAAAACACTCACCTTTGATATTTAGAACGCAAAAATCCAAACAAAGATGCCTTTCCCAACAGTCTCCAAACTCAGCCAAACCTATTTCATGTCGCCAGGAATTCCAATACGAGTCCAATGGAAGAAACTATGCATGTATCGGAGCTCGTATGTGGAAGATATTCAGGTTATAAGGATATATTAAAAAAATACGTACACATTTAATTATTAAAATAAGAAACTTTAATAACTCACGTTTTCAAATTTGATGTGCCCAAAACAAAGGCAAGAAGTAGAAAGCCAAAACCATGAAACCTAATTCTCATTGTTCATTTTTTTGAAGGCTTCTTGCAAAAGAAGGCAAGGTGATGAGGAAAGGTGTGGATGTGGTTGAGGAAGAAATAGATTCTCACATTTTTTTCTTTTTTTTGAACATAGCTTCAGCAAAAATGAATTGGCAGTAACTAAGTGGAGGTATAAAACTATGTTGACATTGAGACTTTGAGGAAAAAAAATAGAGGCCCTGATGTTTGAAAAATAATGAAGTTTTAGGGGAAAGAATGAGATATGATATGAAACAAAAGAAGAAAGGGAAGTAACAAACGAAATAGGTATGGAAGGGACAAATAAAATGAAGCTATATGATCCAAGTAAATGCTTTGGGTAATAAATAAACAAAATGGAAGAATGAGAAAGGATGTGAATTCACGTTTCAACTACATCAGAGAATTGCAATAAAACCAAATGTGGAAATAGTGGCAGGTGTATTGAATAATAAGGAAATGAAGGGACCACTTAGGATCTAATTAATTGCTTGTTCCACTCAATTAAATATATTAACACCAAATATACTTCTTATTTTTTACACCCGTTTAAACATAATTAACATGTAACGACCCCAAATTTCCTACCCGATTTAAAATTTTAAATTCATCGTTCCAATAAAAATTTTGAAATTTTAAACGATCTAAAGTAACATCCAAATTTTATTTATGTCATACGTCTAGTTAGATATGGACATAGAAAAAGTTTCATTGGAAATTATTACAGTAAAATCCGTTCGCGTTTTACTGTATATCAGTCCATATAAAGCTGCGTAAAATTTATCTTCCAAATCCAAATATTTTTACACAGTTATGTTGTAAAAATTATTCTGATCAAGATTATGTAATTCGTTTCGTCTAAAACTGTCATCGCCTGCTCCGTTTAAATTGTTTTGCAAATCGTACAATTTAAGCGGCGTAAATGCAAATTTTATAAAATCATCGTATCGCAATAATCTATGTACCGTTGGAAGCGCATCATCACACTGATCATAACGGTATATTTATTTGCGCGAATCGAAGTCCGACATCATCCGTCGCGTTAATTTAATCGCTCCGTACGGTCCGGGTACACAATTGCAACCCAAAAATCTTTAACCCGTATTCACTAAAATAAAATAAAAAAAACCTAATCTCAGCTGATGTATTTAATTGGGTAGTTGGAAGCTAAGGGATGGCATTGGAAAAGGAAGCGATGCATCGGTTTACAAAGCAACATTGATTTCACTTTAAATTTATAAAGTAAATATGAAACGAAACAGTCTTATTCTCGTACAAACTCATTCAGGTATACTTTCCTTTACCTTCATCTTTCTCCCCTTCTTTATCCTTCTCCTACTTCTGTAAAAAAAATTTATAAAAAAAAATGAAGACAGTAAACACACGCGGCCACCAATCTCCCTCTCCATCACCCAGCCCACTGCTGACTGCTGCCATCCCACTTCGCATCACCTGCCCTTCGTCGCCATGCCTTGGCCGATCAACTGCCTCCTCGAGCTTCCCCGGCCTCTCCCTCTCCACCCATTTTTCTTGGCCTGACCCTCCCCTTCCTCGAGTTCGACCCAGACTCCTCCCCTCTTCCGTTCGCCAGCAGCAAATCACACGCGCCATTTTCCGAGCCTCCCACTGTCCGGTCACCGCCCAGTCACCGCGTCACTTCCCAGTCTGGCCTCGCAAGGGTGTGCATATGTGGCTGCGTGTGTGTTCATGCGTGTGTGTTCATGCGTGCGTGTATAGCATGTGTGCGTGTGTGGTCGCGGGTGTGTTCTGAAGGGCGTGAGCATGAATTTAATGCGCATGAGTGGAGGGGAATGTGTTGATGAAAATTTTGGTCTCGGCTGTAAAAAAAAAAGAATAAAGGGAGTTGCGTGTAGTTCAAAAAGGGAAGAAAGATGGGGAAATATATTTGCGTGCGTGTATGGTATGCAAGGGAGAAAGATGAAAGTTATGCGTGAAGTTGGAAGATGAAGTTGGAAGTGTGTTGAAGAAGTGCTGGGTTTCATGAGTCGTGGCCATAAAAAAAAAATTGAAACTGTGATTATAAATAGCATTGTATATTGCAGAAAACCATTTACGTCTAATATCTATTCTGTTTGCCAAAATAGTAACCGACTTTTCTTTTTTCCGTTGTGTGCAGAAGCAATCGACTGATTTCTTTCGCAGCAGCATCAAATCTTCAGCTTTTGTTCTTTTCTCCGTCTTCGGTAAGTGTATTTATATAAATTTAATATTATATACAAACGTTCATTGTATTAATATCGTTTTCTTTTGCCGATATTACAGTGTCCGTTGTTCGTGCTGTACCGACTCTTTTCGTGCTTCTTTTGCTTCGTCATCAAAATTTTCTTTATCCACGAAAGGTGAATTAATTTTCACGACTATATTCTTATACAAGTTTGGATGATAAATGATTGCTTTGTGACGTTGAATTGGATGTTAATTGTATTGTTAAGTGATAAAATAATTTGCAAGTGAATTTGATATAGAATAGTTAACGAATTAGATTTGGATTATATATGTTGAACTTTGATTTGCTAAACCTAACCCCTTCATATGTTAAATTCGATTAGTTAAATTGACCCTTTAAATTTGTAAGTTAATTGACACATAGAATTTGATAAATTTCACTTTGGACTCTTGAACGTATATTGAATTAACTGTTGTAGTTGAAATTGAACGACAAGTGAAACCGTAATATTATAATCTTTAATCTACTTGAAATGATAGGGTAGATTCTAGAAACAGTTATATTAATTCGCGTAAATAACAAACGCGAATTAATACGATTATTTCGGGATTATTTGAAAATTGTTGAATTGTTGTGAATGGATGCTATTGCTTGTTTATTTACTTTGACACCATCCCAGCTATCACATTGCAAGTTCCCTTTGTATGTTTTGATTTTTGAATTGAAATGGAATTGGGTTGAAATGATAAATACCCAAATAAATTTGACTTAGGGTAGAAAATTTAAAATAAAACCCGATTGGTCAATGTTTTGATTTAAATAAAAATTAAGTTTATTTGACTAATAACAAGGTTTTGAATAAATTAGAATTTAAATTCGAATGAATGTAAATGTGAATATTTGAATTTAAAACAAATATTAAACGTCGAAATTGACAAAGGAATATTGTTTATAATTTAATTATTTAATAATTAAATTTGGAATTATTTGATAATAAATTTTTGAAAGTATTAATAATTAAGTTTTGAAAATTATTAATAATTAACTTTTGAAATTATTAATAGTTAAGTTGTGAAATTATTAATAACGAAGTTTGAAATAATTAATAATTAAATTTTGAATTTATTAACAATTAAGTTTGAAATTATTAATGAATGAGTTTGAAATAATTAATAATTAAGATTTGAAATTATTGAAAATTTGATGAGATCGAATTATAATTAAATTGAATTGAATATCTTTATTAGGAGAAATTGAATTATTGAACAAGAAACTAAGTTCTTTAACTAGGTTTTGAAATTTGAAAGGAATTTCTTTGATAAGAAATAGAATGCGCTTTATCGAAACAAATGAAAGACTTGTAATTTAAAGAATTGGATTTGACAAATGTAATGGTAAATAAGTTATAAACTTTGATTATGAAATCGAACTTAAGACGTAACGTAATGAATTGGAAATTTAATTGAAATTGTTTAAGGATAAATTAATTTATTGAATATCGAATGAAAGCGATAATTGATTTAAATCGTTTGAACGTTAAATTTAGTTAAATGATTTTGGAATGAACCTATATACGAAATGCAATGAATATTTGAATTGTTTTAATCGAAACTTTGAAATTGAATTATAGAGATTTGAAAATGAAATTGGGAAGTTATAAGACGTAATTTTGGAAATTGATTTAGAAAGACTAACGAATTGTCGATTTACGAATTCCAATTGAAATTGAAATTGATTTGGTTTTGAAATATAGTAACGACCAATCGGTGTTATAATCACGAAGGTTATTAAAGGAACCGGAATCAGTTTGGGACATACTCACTGTCTAAACCGGAAACCACTTTAATAACTATACGCGGAGTGTGATCCAGAATGAAGTGGTTGGATAGACGAACGCGATGACTGAAGAAAGTGAACGATAATGGATAGCCTTGACACTTGTGTCAAATTGGAAATGACTAAAACAGGAGCCGTGCCGGGCCAATGGAGGATTAGCTACCTCAAGTGGACACACTTCTTCATAAACTATTCATTTACTTTGTGATTGATTGGTGTGCACCCTTGATTTGGGAGTGTTGTTTCACGGTGTTGCGGGCGCTGCGGCGTTGCGTTCTCACCAGTCCAGATCAGGCGAACGGTAGTGTCACTACCTTGGGTATTTCCTCATGTGCCTTGTCATACTTGTATTCCTTTATACGCGACCACTACGAATTTGTTTTGTACCTTTAGTGTATGGATTGCCCTCTGGTGACTTCCGGTTTTGGGGAAACTACGGTCTTGTATATGCTTTTGGGAATAAAAATGTGTTAAGGGTGGAATGGGCCATGACTTAACACTATTTTGATATATTTATATTACTGATAGACATTATCTATTTATCGTACTCTACTATGTATAGATAGTTTATCGGATCCTGAAAGATGTTTATTCCAATCATCTTTGAGTTATTGTTATTTCAAATTTTGAACCATATTATCTGTATAAGAATATATGTCCTGATTCGAGTGTTTGTTTGTGCATATGCTCGGATCAGACTGAGGACTTCTGTTGCTGTGCTATTGGAAGCTGAAGACTTGAAGACTATCATTTATCTTTATCAGTACTGCTCCATTCTATTTTGTTATTGTATCAGACATCTATGTATTTGTTTTCACTATCTGCTTGTGACATTGTTGTATTTACTTAGTAGCTTCATGAACTACTATTATGACATTGTTGTAATTCCGCTGCACTATTCTGTTATGTTGTATTTTCTGTGATTCTGTGATGATTCTCATTTATATACTTATACTCCATTAATGATTCGTGTTTTGCACTATTTAAGTTGACATGTGTGGATTATTGTCAATTTAAATGGTCCAAATATACGGGTTGTTACAGTTGGTATCAGAGCTTTGGTTCCCGATAACCTTAGCCTGTAGAGTTTAAAGCTCATTAGAGATAGGGTAAACATACCCTAGAATGAGGAGAATCATTTCAGAATCCACATCCTTTGATTCATCTTTCTTATTGAATTCGTTGAATAGAATTTCCTTAAGTTCTATAAATTCCTATCTTTGATTTATCTTGGATTCTAAATCACTTTTGGTATTCCAGGATGGCTACCAGAAGAAATGTTAGAGGCAGGGGTGGAAATGCTCCTGGTCCACATGCTCCAGCTCCCACAGTCCGATTCTCCACTCTTAGCAAGGAGTACACTCAGCTTGGCGGAGTCAAATTCACTGGCTCCGAGGGTATTATCGAAGCACAACAATGGCTAAAGAGTTTGGAAAGGATCTTTTCTGGCTTGGAGATCGCAGATGCTCAGAAGCGCAAGTTGGCCGCTTGGCAGCTTCAGGATGCTGCACAAGATTGGTGGGAATCAGTCACTTCTCGAACTGATGAGGAGACCATCACTTGGGCTCAGTTTAGGTAGTGATCTATCTAAATTCCTTCTAAATAAATTTCTCTCTTATCTCGTCATAATTTTGATTCGTTTCATATCACTTGTAATAGGGATTCCTTTATGGCTCAGTGGATGCCAGCTGCTGGGAAGGCCCAACTCTATCGGTCTTTTATGGATCTCAAGCAAGGCAACATGACCTTCACTGAGTATGAAAGGAAATTCAACGAACTATCCAAGTTCGGACCTGGCTTGATTGACACACCTCTGCTTAAGAATGAGAAGTTCATACATGGCGCACACCCAGAGTATTACGAGCTGCTTACCGCTCATGTCCATGGAACTTTCACTGAGTTGATGGATTTTGCTCTTCGATATGAGGGAAAGCCTAAAGGAACATCTGTCCCTAAAGCTCCAGTTACTCAGACACCAGCTAATCAGTCGGGAAAGAGGAAGCAAAATTTTGAGCAACAGAAGAAGAATTGGCAGCAGAAATCCGGGCTTGGTTATTCTCAGAAGAAGCCTATTGACTTATCCTCCATCACTTGTTTCAAGTGCGACCAGAGGGGTCACTACGCCAATAGCTGTCCAACATCTGCCGGTGCCGCTGTTCCGCCCCCTCAGAATACCAGGAACAACCTCTGCCACGTATGTCTGCAGTCGGGCCATTTCAAGAGGGATTGTCCTATGCATAAAAAGGGAAAGACGGCTGAAGTATTTGCTATGACTTCTTCCGCCCATGATCCACCTACCCCACCTGCTCCTACTGATAACCAAGGTACATTACAGAGTACTTTTATGTTGCATACTTTACCAGTTAAAGTTCTATTTAATACAAGAGCAACACATAGTTTCATATCTATTGATTTGTGCAATAAGCTTGGTTTGGAACCCATCCTTTCATCTACTTTCTTATGTGTATCAAACCCTATTGGAGGGCCCGCTAACCTTAAAAGGGTTTGTAAATATGTCACTCTTATGCATGGCATTCACCACTTCACCTGGGATTTCTATGTCCTTGGATTCGAGGCATTTGATATTTTATTAGGCATTGATTGGCTACGGAAGTTCGAAGCCAATATCTCATGCAAAGCTCGAACAGTCTCTCTCATCGATGACAAGAGTATGCCTTTGGTTATAAAAGGCAAATCACCTCAAGAATATGCTGGGAGTTTTATATTTTCACTTGACTCCCATCCAAATGAACTAAGCTCTACTCCAGTTGTTCAATTCTTTTCTGATGTATTTGGAGAAGTAAATTCTCTACCACCTCTGTGGGAAATCGAATTCCGCATTGACCTTATTCCTGGTGCCCGACCAGTAGTTCTCCCTCCTCGGAGAATGGCTCCTAAAGAAAAGGCAGAGTTGAATGTTCAAATTGAAGACTTATTTTCTAAAGGCTTGATTCGGCGAAGTCATTCAGAATGGGGTGCTGCAGTGGTATTCGTCACAAAATCTGATGGTTCTCTCAGAATGTGTGTGGACTATAGAGAGCTAAACAAGCTCACACACAAGAACCGATATCCGATGCCCCGCATCAATGATCTATTCGACCAGCTCCATGGAGCTAAAGTATTCTCTCAACTCGATCTGGCTACTGGCTTTCACCAACTCAGAATTGCTGAGGAGAGTATTCCTAAGACAGCATTCCGCACTGAGAATGGTTTCTTTGAATGGCTGGTTATGCTGTTCGGTCTTACTAATGCTCCAGCTTATTTCGTCGACTTAATGAATAGAGTTTTCCGGGATGTTCTTAACAAGTTTGTTCTTGTTTTCATCGATGGCATTCTCGTCTTCTCTAAGGATGAGGAAGAGAATAGGTCACATTTGGCTTTTGTTCTTGAAACTCTACGCAGCCATCAGCTTAAAGCCAAGTTTTCAAAATGTCACTTTTGGAAGGATGAAGTTCGATTTCTTGGCCATATTGTTTCAGAGAATGGGATTTCGGTCGATCCAGCTAAGATCGTCGTAATCAATGTAAGTTCTATTCTTACTTGACAATTCTATCAAAAACAACTTATCAATTTCTTAATTCGAATTTTTGGAATTTGCAGGATTGGGAGACTCCCAAAACTCCTACAGACATCTGCAGTTTCTTGGGTTTGGCCGGCTATTATCGCAGATTTATAGAAAACTTTGCCCGTATTGCCGCACCACTTACCGCACTGACCAGAAAGAATGTGAAATTTATTTGGAGCGAAAAGTGCGAAGCAGCTTTCAATGAGATGAAGCGAAAGTTAACATCCGCCCCAGTTCTTACAGTTATTGATGGTAGCGAAGGGTTGACTGTCTATACAGATGCCTGTCGAGGGGGACTAGGAGCAGTTTTAATGCAGAAAGGAAAAGTTATTGCCTATGCGGGTCGTCAGTTAAAGACCCATGAAACAAACTACGCAACCCACGATTTAGAGCTTCTTGCGGTTGTATTTGCTCTTAAGCTATGGAGGCACTATCTATTGGGAACAAAATTCGAGTTATTCACTGACCATAAGTCATTGAGGTATATCTTCTCGCAAAAGGATTTGAATCAGAGACAAGTCCGGTGGTTCGAATTTCTAGCTGCATATGATCTTGATATTAATTACACTCCAGGAAAAGCAAATGCCGTAGCCGATGCTTTGAGCAGAAATCAAGCAATTGCATGTTGTAATTTGGTTGAAGGAATGTTATTCCAGCTTTCCGTCTCACCAGCTCTTATGGATCGTATTATAGCCAAGCAATACAAGGACACTTTGCTTTATCGCATCAAATAAATAGTTCTTGGCAGAGTTGAAAATGCTGATAACAAATTGGGTGCACATGTTGATAGTAATGGAATCTTGAGAATTGATGATCGTATCTGTGTTCCTAATGTTGATGGTCTAAGACAGGAAGTGCTGAGAGAAAACCATAAGTCTTCACTTTCATTTCATCCCGGTGTCACTAAAATGTATCAGAATATGAAGAAGCTATATTGGTGGAGTGGAATGAAGCGCGATATCTCTACCTATGTTAGCAGGTGCACCACTTGCCAACAAGTTAAAGCTGATCACAGAAAGACAGCAAGATTGCTCCAACCTCTAGAGATTCCAGGTTGGAAATGGGAGCAAATTTCTATGGACTTTATTGATGGGCTGCCAAGGACTAGGAAGGGTAACGAAAGCATATGGGTGATTGTCGACAGACTGATGAAGTTCACACACTTTATTCCAGTCAAGACCGCTCGTACAGCTTCGAGTTTGGCCGAGATATACATGAGGGAAGTTGTTAAACTTCATGGTGTACCATCTAGTATTGTATGCGATCGAGATCCTATTTTCACCAGTAAATTCTGGAAAGCATTTCAGGATACCTTGGACACCAAACTGAATCTGAGCACAGCCTATCATCCTTAGACAGATGGCCAAACTGAGAGGGTAAATCAGATTTTGGAAGATCTTCTCCGAGCTTGTATTATTGACTTTGGTGGATCTTAGGAAGACCATCTTCACTTGGTTGAATTCACTTATAATAATAGTTACTAGGTAAAGAAATTGAATTTCAAATTTGAATAAGTATATTTGAATTTGAATTAATTATCTTCAATAACCAGGCAAGCATTGGTATGGCACCGTTCGAAGCCTTATATGGACGCCCGTGCAAATCGCCAGCTTGTTGGATTGAGTCTGGAGATAGATTAGTGCTTGGCCCAGAAATGATTATGGAAGCTTCTGAAAAAGTCGAAGGAATCAGGGAGAAGATAAAGACGGCACAGGACAGACAGAAGATCTATGCTGACAAAAGGAGAAGAGATCTCGAATTCAGTGTAGGAGAAAGTATTTCTGAAAGTGTCGCCTTTGAAGAATATTGTTCGATTTGGAAGTAAAGGGAAGCTAGCTCCCAGATTTGTTGGTCCGTTTGAGATTACAGAAAGAGTCAGAACATTAGCATATAGAGTTGCACTACCAGAGAAGTTCGCCGGTGTGCACAACGTGTTCCACGTCTCACATCTTCGCAAAGTTGTACACGATCCATCTATGACCATCCCTACTGCCCAGTTGGAAGAGATAGTTATTGAGCCTGACTTGACTATTGAGCGAAAGCCACTTCGGATAGTCGATCGTGAGACAAAGCAACTCAGAAGGAAGTCGGTAAATCTCGTCAAAGTACAGTGGAGTGCGGATGAGCGAGATTGCACATGGGAGACCGAGGATAGTATTCGGGATTCAAACCCCGAATTACTAATTTCAGGTATTATTCAAATTTCTCAAAATCTATCTTGAATTTTCTGCTTATTTCATTCCTACTTCACTCGTCTCGTTCCTTTTCGAGGACGAAAAGTTTTGAGTGGGGGAGATTGTAACGACCCTAAATTTCCTACCCGATTTAAAATTTTAAATTCATAGTTTCAATAAAAAATTTGAAATTTTAAACGATCTAAAGTAACATCCAAATTTTATTTATGTCATACGTCTAGTTAGATATGGACATAGAAAAAGTTTCGTTGCAAATTATTACAGTAAAATCCGTTCGCGTTTTACTGTATATCAGTCCATATAAAGCTGCGTAAAATTTATCTTCCAAATCCAAATATTTTTACACAGTTATGTTGTAAAAATTATTTTGATCAAGATTATGTAATTCGTTTCGTCTAAAACTATCATCGCCTGCTCCATTTAAATTGTTTTGCAAATCGTACAATTTAAGCGGCGTAAATGCAAATTTTATAAAATCATCGTATCGCAATAATTTGTGTACCGTTGGAAGCACATCATCACACTGATCATAACGGTATATTTATTTGCGCGAATCGAAGTCCGACATCATCCGTCACGTTAATTTAATCGCTCCGTACGGTCCGGGTACACAATTGCAACCCAAAAATCTTTAACCCGTATTCACTAAAATAAAATAAAATAAATCTAATCTCAGCTGATGTATTTAATTGGGTAGTTGGAAGCTAAGGGATGGCATTGGAAAAGGAAGTGACGCATCGGTTTACAAAGCAACATTGATTTCACTTTAAATTTATAAAGTAAATATGAAACGAAACAGTCTCATTCTCGTACAAACTCATTCAGGTATACTTTCCTTTACCTTCATCTTTCTCCCCTTCTTTATCCTTCTCCTACTTCTGTAAAAAAAATTTTTTTAATAAAAAAAAATGAAGACAGTAAACACACGCGGCCACCAATCTCCCTCTCCATCACCCAGCCCACTGCTGACTGCTGCGATCCCACTTCGCATCACCTGCCCTTCGTCGCCATGCCTTAGCCGATCAACTGCCTCCTTGAGCTTCCCCGTCCTCTCCCTCTCCACCCATTTTTCTCGGCCTGACCCTCCCCTTCCTCGAGTTCGACCCAGACTCCTCCCCTCTTCCGTTCGCCAGCAGCAAATCACACGCGCCATTTTCCGAGCCTCCCACTGTCCGGTCACCGCCCAGTCACCGCGTCACTTCCTAGTCTGGCCTCGTAAGGGTGTGCATATGTGGATGCGTGTGTGTTCATGCGTGTGTGTTCATGCGTGCATGTATAGCGTGTGTGCGTGTGTGGTCGCGGGTGTGTTCTGAAGGGCGTGAGCATGAATTTAATGCGCATGAGTGGAGGGGAATATGTTGATGAAAATTTTGGTCTCGGCTGTAAAAAAAAAAAGAAAAAAAAGAATAAAGGGAGTTGCGTGTAGTTTAAAAAGGGAAGAAAGATGGGGAAATATATTTGCGTGCGTGTATGGTATGCAAGGGAGAAAGATGAAAGTTATGCGTGAAGTTGGAAGATGAAGTTGGAAGTGTGTTGAAGAAGTGCTGGGTTTCATGAGTCGCGGCCATAAAAAAAAATTGAAACTGTGATTATAAATAGCATTGTATATTGCAGAAAAGCATTTACGTCTAATATCTATTCTGTTTGCCAAAATAGTAACCGACTTTTCTTTTTTCCGTTGTGTGCAGAACCAATCGACTGATTTCTTTCGCAGCAGCATCAAATCTTCAGCTTTTGTTCTTTTCTCCGTCTTCGGTAAGTGTATTTATATAAATTTAATATTATATACAAACGTTCATTGTATTAATATCGTTTTCTTTTGCCGATATTACAGTGTCCGTTGTTCGTGCTGTACCGACTCTTTTCGTGCTTCTTTTGCTTCGTCGTCAAAATTTTCTTTATCCACGAAAGGTGAATTAATTTTCACGACTATATTCTTATACAAGTTTGGATGATAAATGATTGCTTTGTGACGTTGAATTGGATGTTAATTGTATTGTTAAGTGATAAAATAATTTGCAAGTGAATTTGATATAGAATAGTTAACGAATTAGATTTGGATTATATATGTTGAACTTTGATTTGCTAAACCTGACCCCTTCATATGTTAAATTCGATTAGTTAAATTGACCCTTTAAATTTGTAAGTTAATTGACACGTAGAATTTAATAAATTTCACTTTGGACTCTTGAACGTATATTGAATTAACTGTTGTAGTTGAAATTGAACGACAAGTGAAACCGTAATATTATAATCTTTAATCTACTTGAAATGATAGGGTAGATTCTAGAAATAGTTATATTAATTCGCGTAAATAACAAACGCGAATTAATACGATTATTTCGGGATTATTTGAAAATTGTTGAATTGTTGTGAATGGATGCTATTGCTTGTTTATTTACATTTGACACCATCCCAGCTATGACACTGCAAGTTCCCTTTGTATGTTTTGATTTTTGAATTGAAATGGAATTGGGTTGAAATGATAAATACCCAAATAATTTGACTTAGGGTAGAAAATTTAAAATAAAACCCGATTGGTCAATGTTTTGATTTAAATAAAAATTATGTTTATTTGACTAATAACAAGGTTTTGAATAAATTGGAATTTAAATTCGAATGAATGTAAATGTGAATATTTGAATTTAAAACAAATATTAAACGTCCAAATTGACAAAGGAATATTGTTTATAATTTAATTATTTAATAATTAAATTTGGAATTATTTGATAATAAAATTTTGAAAGTATTAATAATTAAGTTTTAAAAATTATTAATAATTAACTTTTGAAATTATTAATAGTTAAGTTGTGAAATTATTAATAACGAAGTTTGAAATAATTAATAATTAAATTTTGAATTTATTAACAATTAAGTTTGAAATTATTAATGAATGAGTTTGAAATAATTAATAATTAAGATTTGAAATTATTGAAAATTTGATGAGATCGAATTATAATTAAATTGAATTGAATATCTTTATTAGGAGAAATTGAATTATTGAACAAGAAACTAAGTTCTTTAACTAGGTTTTGAAATTTGAAAGGAATTTCTTTGATAAGAAATAGAATGCGCTTTATCGAAACAAATGAAAGACTTGTAATTTAAAGAATTGGATTTGACAAATGTAATGGTAAATAAGTTGTAAACTTTGATTATGAAATCGAACTTAAGACGTAACGTAATGAATTGGAAATTTAATTGAAATTGTGTAAGGATAAATTAATTTATTGAATATCGAATGAAAGCGATAATTGATTTAAATCGTTTGAATGTTAAATTTAGTTAAATGATTTTGGAATGAACCTATATACGAAATGCAATGAATATTTGAATTGTTTTAATCGAAACTTTGAAATTGAATTATAGAGATTTGAAAATGAAATTGGGAAGTTATAAGACGTAATTTTGGAAATTGATTTAGAAAGACTAACGAATTGTCGATTTACGAATTCCAATTGAAATTGAAATTGATTTGGTTTTGAAATATAGTAACGACCAATCGATGTTATAATCACGAAGGTTATTAAAGGAACCAGAATCGGTTTGGGACATACTCACTGTCTAAACCGGAAACCACTTTAATAACTATACGCGGAGTGTGATCCAGAATGAAGTGGTTGGATAGACGAACGCGATGACTGAAGAAAGTGAACGATAATGGATAGCCTTGACACTTGTGTCAAATTGGAAATGACTAAAACAGGAGCCGTGCCGGGCCAATGGAGGATTAGCTACCTCAAGTGGACACACTTCTTCGTAAACTATTCATTTACTTTGTGATTGATTGGTGCGCACCCTTGATTTGGGAGTGTTGTTTCACGGTGTTGCGATCGCTGCGGCGTTGCGTTCTCACCAGTCCGGATCAGGCGAACGGTAGTGTCACTACCTTGGGTATTGCCTCATGTGCCTTGTCATACTTGTATTCCTTTATACGCGACCACTACGAATTTGTTTTGTACCTTTAGTGTATGGATTGCCCTCTGGTGACTTCCGGTTTTGGGGAAACTACGGTCTTGTATATGCTTTTGGGAATAAAAATGTGTTAAGGGTGGAATGGGCCATGACTTAACACTATTTTGATATCTTTATATTACTGATAGACATTATCTATTTATCATACTCTACTATGTATAGATAGTTTATCGGATCCTGAAAGATGTTTATTCCAATCATCTTTGAGTTATTGTTATTTCAAATTTTGAACCATATTATCTATATAAGAATATATGTCCTGATTCGAGTGTTTGTTTGTGCATATGCTCGGATCAGACTGAGGACTTCTGTTGCTGTGCTATTGGAAGCTGAAGACTTGAAGACTATCATTTATCTTTATCAATACTGCTCCATTCTATTTTGTTATTGTATCAGACATCTATGTATTTCTTTTCACTATCTGCTTGTGACATTGTTGTATTTACTTAGTAGCTTCATGAACTACTATTATGACATTGTTGTAATTCCGCTGCACTATTCTGTTATGTTGTATTTTCTGTGATTCTGTGATGATTCTCATTTATATACTTATACTCCATTAATGATTTGTGTTTTGCACTATTTAAGTTGACATGTGTGGATTATTGTCAATTTAAATGGTCCAAATATACGGGTTGTTACATAACATACAATAAATAAATTTGAATACAACAACCAACGTAACGTTACACAAAATAAAAGATGATCCAGAACTCAAATTCAAGTTTTTTTTCAAAATAAAGTTTTTTTCAAAGCGCAATCACGAAACCTAAAAATTTAATTTAATTTAAATTTCAAGATTAGTGTTAAAATTACTTATATACAGCCTCAAATTGATATTTAATGACTGTAAAATATTGTTTTAAAAATCATTTTTTCTTCTTTTTATAAAATTATTTTTACCTTTAAAATGAAAATGTTCGTTTTATTTTCATTAAAACATTCTTTTTATTTTAACAATAATGTATGTTTCTTTCATTAAATCCATTAATTAAAATTAATGTTTCTTTTTTTTACTATTTTAAATTGAAAGATTCCAAATTGACATAATTGTAATTAATTTCAAAATTACACCTTAAAACGAATCCTAACAAACGTACATTTCTTTCATTAAAAGCCATTAATTTGAAATAAATTCTCTTTCCCTTTTATTGAAAGATTCCAAGTCAAATTAACGGGAATAAATTCATTAATTAATTTAAATTCCAATATATATTTATTTTGATTTTCATCTTAGTATTCAATCAATTATCATCTTATAGATATACTTAACGTTGGCTTACCATTTCATTACCTCAATCTTCTATAGTTATCACTTTAATTCATATTAACTGCAATAAGTAATTAGATTAATAGCAATTGATTTTCGATTTAATTTCAATGGATTAAATAAATAGGTGATAAATGACAAATGTTACCTTTTACTTACTTAATCACATTTATAAGTTTATTATCAACAACAAATGTTATGGCTACTTACACAATCCTGATCATACTCAATTTCCATTAATTTCATACAAGTTCACCATTAACTACATCATTTAATTTATTTCATTATTTACAATTATAACCAAGTCAGCCTACAATTTATTTCAATTAATTTGAAATTACATTAAATAGTTATCAATAGCATTCAAACAACATCACTTATTGTATATTCAATATTAGCCAATTCTAATTGATTACATATAATTTCAACATTCAATGTATTTCCTTATTTATAGTTATAACCAATTATAACTTTACAGCCACTTCAATTAATTGAAATTACATTAAAAATTGTTAGCAATTACCTTATATTAACATTACTAACATTACATTCTAGTTATTACTCTCATTATAACATCACAAATTTTAGTTTTCTTTCAATATAAAATTATAAAATCTTATTTAATTATTATTTTAATTATCGAAAAATACGGGTCGTTATAATGTCTATCTACTACCCACATATATACACATACACCACAGATACCAAAACTAGATGGGAGACTAATAGCACATCTGCTTGCTTCAGGAGCCATACGTAGTCCATATAACATGACTCCTACAATTACCGATTACCATTACCTCTCCCTTCTCGATATCGTGACAATGATCCACCATAGGCTCGATAACACGTAGAATCTTCAACCATGACTACCGACATGTGCCCCTACGGTAACTGACTGATGGCCTATGCGACACAAAGGGCGACCAATTGCCAACCTCGTAATGCGCATCAAATATCATAACAACAACGGTGTCGTGGATCTGGGGCACGACCTTATGATCAGGCTGCAATGGTGGATACTGGCTAATCTGGTTCATTTTCGAAACATAAAGGAAGCTGGACAAAGGTAGACAGACATATAATGTACAGAAATTATGTGGCTAACAAGTAGCCTCCATACATGCTCACCGCAACGAGTCACATACACAACATACCCCCATATGAGTGTCATCCACAAGCAAAGAATAACCGAATAAACAACACAATGTGTCCCATACCATCATGTGTTACTAATCCGTTTATTCAGTGCTCACACGTCACACTCGCTTCTTCAATATTCTATATAACGAGTCCAAAGAATAACCGAAGAAATATTACCGAATGCCCCATCCTAAAGGGTATTAGAACTCCATTTATTCAGTTCGTCGTTACACAAAATAGAAATCATCACAAAATCATTTAAAAGGATGTCATTACCGTATCATATCAAAAATCATAAATTATAAATCAAATCTATCTCAACAGTGAATCATTCATAATATCAATCAATATTGAGAAGATGAAAAATCAAAAAAACTTTGAAACATCTTTATAACACATATCAAAAAGTTCATTAATAATTATATAATTAGAGAAATAATGTTTAAAATATTCAAAATACTAATATGTGAAGTTCTCATAACTTCTATAATTTATATGCTTTAAATAAATAATTGAAACTAAATATAAAATTAATTCTTTGATAATTTATTAATTTCTCAAACTCTCGTATATTTTCATATATTAATATAATAAACATTTATATACTCCAAATCAATGTACATGGAAAGATTGATCTGGAAAACTTTGAAATAAATTATCTAAATAAATATAATTATGAACTAAGTTAGTAACTAATAAAATCATTTAATTACTTTATAAAAAGATTTCTATATTTTGCTATAATATTAATTTCAAAACGAGTTTTATAGCCAAAAAGAAAGCTAATTTTGTATTTATAATAAAAATATATTTATAAGCCCAAAACTGACTAAATTTTAGTTTTCTTTCAATATAAAATTCTAAAATGTTATTTAATTAATATTTTAATTATCGAAAAATACGGGTCGTTACACTGTCCCCTACTCAAAACTTTTCGTCCTCGAAAAGGGAAAAGGAGGAAATAAGGAATTAATATATTTTATTCAAAGTATTCAATTTATAAACAATTAATTTTCATAATTAAGTAATTTAAATACAATATATAATTAATAACAAGTAAATCTTCATATTCAAGTCTACCAAAGTTTGAAAATATTTCACTTTTCATAAAATTTCTAAGTTTAAAATACATGGAAAATTTCGGCAGATTCTCCTTTGTATGGAGAGGTCCGGAAGAAATAATAATATCAATAACTACCATATATATATATCATATTTAAAAACATAAACAACCCAAACCATGGGAAAACAATATAATATCGCTAGAAACCCGTAATCCTAAACGTACCTATTTGTCGGGCAAACAACGCTTAATTTATGAAACCAAAGCAGTAGCTATTGCTTCCATAAACCTATACTTCACTTAAAAAATCCAAATAAGTTAATAATTACGTGAAAAGAGATATATTTAAGTTGTTTCAATTAATAACAAACAAATCAACACAATATAATAATAGTCACATGCAAATAAACAACACGGCCATTATATGTAACAAAGGAATAAATCATACATCCATAGCAACCAAACTAATGATTTGTTCAGGTTTAGAAACTTTTAATCATACAAGATGATAAATAAACTATTAAGTGTACCCTATGCTCAATAGCCTTAGACAATTACTTGATAGATTATCTATACATCCTTATACAGTCAGAAGTATCCTTTCCTAACATCCCATAAGCCAAAACAACCAATAATTTCAACATAATATTTAAGTTTATTCTATTGGTTTCTTTTACATCATTACTGTTCATTTTTTTTCCATATAACGTCCTTTTCTTTTTCTTTCATGTACTTACATAAATTATTTCACAATATTAACTTACGTTCATAACATTTCTTGTACATCAAAATTCTTATTTAGAAATAATTTCATTGAACACTTCCATTACTTAAGTTTTACTTGTATAATATCCTTTTACATATTCTATTAACATTTCAACTTATTAAACATTTCTGGTAAGTTATATATATATATATATATATATATATATATATATATATTAGGAATGTAATTGAAAGTTACACAATACACAAGTTTTTGGTATTCGCCCTTGAAGAGAAAAGGAGTATTTCAATATATCTAAAAATTCAATTAAACATTTAACCTCGTTCACTTAGTAAGAACATAAGATATATTTAAAACATCTTCATAGCATTATGCAAGAATTTTCCAAAAGTTTAAACAATGTTAGAAGTTTATATCAAAACATTATTATAAGCCCCTCTTTTTTTTATAAAGTTTCTTAAATCCGATAATTTATTAGACTCATATTTTAAAATAAGTATAACCCTAGATTATTAAATTGAAACTAATAGTATACTCAAATCTTACATTAAATATCCAAATCAAAGTATAAAATTTCATATCTTCATAATTAATTTTACATACTTGTTTAAAATGAATATTCAAATCATGGAAAAACATTTATTATGGTTTAATACAAAAATTCAAATAGTGAATAAACCTATAAATTTATTGTTAGTGCTTCGGAATCGAGTAAATATTTCAAACCATAGTTCCAAAATAGAGATTCAAATTTATTGGTAAGTATATTACTATAAATAAAACTTCGCAAATAATTTTTTCCCATTTGAAACCATATAATATCTTTAAATTATACATTTAAAGAAACTTATATAAATTTTACTTGAAATATTCATTTGAAAACTTCATTTGCAAATCATCATCTTTAATACTTTAGTACTTTACGAAAAAAAAATTCATCTGTAAAATTCTTACTTCATTTATAAATTCCACATAAATTTTTTTAAATAACATCTTTATAAATATGTGTAAACTATTTGAAAACAATTATTTACATCACTACTTATATTACAAAAGAAGTTATTGAAAACCTTAAATCCGTTATTTATAAAATAATTTAGTTTTAAATCTCAAAATACTTTTAACATCATTAATAAATCAATAATCATTAACTTTAAATATGTTTTATTTAATTAATAACTTCTCACAATATTTACAACACTAATGATTTACTATTAAACCATGTTGTACATAAATAACAATATTTTAAACATTTTTAAAGTCTTTAGAAATGAAAAAAATGACCAAAATATTCTTTATATAATACTTTATCAAAAAGACTTTTATAACTCGATGTTTTAACAAATTTATCCTCGTTCTTGCAAACTCTGGTCGTACGTTAATCAGGCGTAAGACTAGAAATCTCCAAGTACTTAGTAAACCTGTTTCAACACCCAGTGAAAAATACAAAAAAATAGGGATGAGAAGTACCGCTTAAAATCTGATGTCAAATGATGTTGTTACGATAGCAGTGGCCCGCTGCTGATCCAGTGTTTACGCAATGGACACAAAACTTTCCAGAAGATCCTTCCACCTTCCAGATTCCAGAAAAATATTGTAGCCATTTCGTAAACAAGGGACCATCGACCCCTGCTACAGTGGTAACTGTTGATTCAATGATTTACGCAATGGATGCACTTCCTTCCCAGAAGATCCATAAACAACAGATCCCAGGATCGAAAGCGCCTCCATTGGGTAAACTAAAGAAGCATCTACCTGAAAAAAAATCGAGGAACTCATGAGTTTAAGTCTGGACAACCATATCAGTTCGAATCCATTTCTAAATTCACCCAAGTATATTAGGGTTTATCGGTCGAATCCATTCCTAGATTCCCCAAGTCCATCTAGGTCGAAGCATATCATACTATACTTCTTCACAGAGGGTACCTCTCCATACCTTTTACTTCAAAATATATCATACTATATATAGTACCCTTCCAGAATCATAACTTCAAATATCACACTTATATAAATTCCATTATATACAAGATTTCATTTTCAGATCGAATACCTTTTAAAATCAATAATCTTCAAAATCACCATATACTTATATAAATTCCATCTTATATAAGAATCAAATTTTCCCAAAATCAATTTCGCTGTATGGAGAGCAATATGGGATTGAATATCTTTGCTTTATAAAAGATTTTGAATTTAGAATAGTTTTGTATATATAGAATAGTTTGTAAAATAGTTTGTATATAAAATAGTTTGAAAAATAGTTTGTAAATAAAATAGTTCATAAAATAGTTTGTAAATAATACTTTGCAACATAGTTTGTAAATAAAATAGTTTGTAAAATAGTTTTGTATATAAAATAGAATAAACTAGTTTGTATAAGAAAAATAAAAGAAAATAGTTTTGTAAAATGGTTTTAAATTAATAGTAGTTTTGCATAAAAGAAAAATTCCAATTTAAATTACAAAGAATATCCAACCCAACAACTTTCAATTTCAACATCAAAGCATATCAATAATATTAGAACATAAGATGTACATATGTCTACATTTCGCAAAATCACATTCGATCGCTCACTCGATCACACAAGTTCGCTTTCGAACTAGTATTGTTCATTCGACTTCCCTAATGCGGACTTTGATAAGGTTTTCTGACTAGAAACCATCATTCTCCGTGCATAGCCACACACTATGATAGAGAATTTTAGAATCAGATCAAAAATCCATATCAAATATTCGCCATCAAGAATCGAATGAAAAATCCTAATACAAAATGGTGTAATTCACCTCGAACTTGTGTACTCAAATCCGGATCAAATTAATTATGCAAATAAAATAATATATGTACAACTTACGTACTTATTCCAATTTGTTTTATCACCATTACATTTTGATTTAAATTCATTATTGATCTCATTAATTAACAAAAATATCACTTCATACTTTAATATTTGTTTCACAGAGTTTCTCCATTTAATATAAAACATTAATATATTCATTCTCATAACATTGCTTGTATTTCTCTTCATTTTTAAATTAAATTCAATTTCACATGTAAAATTTCTCATTCAATACTACATTTATTGCAACATCCATTTATTTCATAAACAATTTACAAGTCGTGACTTTATTTAAAATCATTTCACTTTTAGTTCATATTCGTTTATCCAATTAGTTTTCACTTACTTTTCAAATTTATTTATGCCACATTTCATAAATTTAATTAAGTTCATAACACTTTTTTTTTAAATCTCATTTACAGCTTTTCCTTAATCACAATTTCGATTTAACATGCCAAGGCTTAAAGTTCACACTTGTATATTATTACATTACATGCTAATAATGTATACAATAGTTCTATTCATTTACTAACATAGATATAACAAATTTAACCTTGTTTCACTTGCTTTCAATTTAAGGTTACCAAATTCAACTGCATAATTCAACAAAATTTCTACATTTCAACTCATATATTAATTCAGAAGTTTTGACTATCCAAAATATCTAGATATTCCATTTTATTTCAATAGTTGAAACTACCAATCAACAAACAACAATAGTCACAACCAAACATTTCAATTTCATAACCAAATATCCTAATTATTCATTTTATTCTCTTTAATACACCATTACTAAACTAGTGTTTAGTTTATAAATTAAATCAACAATAATTAGCCAATGCTTATAAACTGACTAAATACAACAAATTAATAATAAATGATAATAATTAAATATTACCATTTCACAAATCAAACACATTACAAATAACTATAACAGTTGTAAAAAAAATTATTCATATACAACATATAATATTAGGAAAAATTATTTCATTTCAAAACTTATATAAAACATTTTATAACACTAACAAATAGGCGCTCTCATATATACGCGCACACACTCAAACTCATTCTAGGGTATTGCTAACCCTATCTCTAATGAGTTTACCCCAACAGGCTAAGGTATCTCTAAACCAAAGCTCTGATACCAGTTGTAACGACCCTCCTTTTTGGACGGTTTAAATCGACAATAAACCACACATGTCAACTCAAACCATTCAAAATGGAGGATTGTTAATGGGGTAAATAAGAAAATAGTAGAAAAGAAGGAAAAGTAAAACACAGAATCTCGCAGCGGAATGACAAAATATAATAATCAAATAAACAGTTCATGAAGCTGTTTTACAATTGACATTTGATTACACTTTTACAATACAAATCAGAGTTATACATATAGCAGAAATAAATAAATAATGCGGCGGAACACATGATGTAGTGGAATAATTAATAATAAATAGTAGACTCATCTCCGTCTTCATCCTCCAAAATAAAATAGTCCTCAATACACTGAAAAGCTCAGACTGACCCGAGCGTAATGAAAAGACAAAACACTCGAGTTAGGACTAAAAGATCTTATGTAAGTCAAATCAAAATAAGTAGAATAGAAATATTACTGTAATGGCTTCAGAGATGTTACGGGATTTTCTTCTCCTATCAAGTGTACAACATGGATATAATTATTTAAAAGATTTCAAATAATTCGAAATACCAATCTTAATCATTTTAATTAAAATAAACCCGAAGTTTAAATTTAAAACTTAAACCTTCCAAATAATTCAATTCCAATAAATAATCCAAAATCAAAAATATTATATGGGTATATGTCATTTCAACCAGTATCCAAAATCAAAATGTCCAAATCAATGGAAACCGCTCGGGTTATCATTTCAATCCCTAGTGATAACAGAGATATATACATAAATAAACATACAATCATCCAAAATGTCAACCCATGACATCCATCACAATCCAACATCCAAATCAGCCAATAAATCACAACAATCAATTGATTTATCATTATCAGGTGTTTAACTAGCAATTTATATTCAATATTAATTAAATGGCAATTCAATTCAACATAAATTCAAATTTAACTTAAATGACAATCTAAAAAAATACCAAACGGTAATCAATAAATTTCTAATCACATCATAAATTTAATTTAACTAACATAAGATAATTTAGTATTCGTTAGTGGGTCAAAACACTCACCTTTGATATTTAGAACGCAAAAATCCAAACAAAGATGCCTTTCCCAACAGTCTCCAAACTCAGCCAAACCTATTTCATGTCGCCAGGAATTCCAATACGAGTCCAATGGAAGAAACTATGCATGTATCGGAGCTCGTATGTGGAAGATATTCAGGTTATAAGGATATATTAAAAAAATACGTACACATTTAATTATTAAAATAAGAAACTTTAATAACTCACGTTTTCAAATTTGATGTGCCCAAAACAAAGGCAAGAAGTAGAAAGCCAAAACCATGAAACCTAATTCTCATTGTTCATTTTTTGAAGGCTTCTTGCAAAAGAAGGCAAGGTGATGAGGAAAGGTGTGGATGTGGTTGAGGAAGAAATAGATTCTCACATTTTTTTTTCTTTTTTTTGAACATAGCTTCAGCAAAAATGAATTGGCAGTAACTAAGTGGATGTATAAAGCTATGTTGACATTGAGACTTTGAGGAAAAAAATAAAGGCCCTGATGTTCGGAAAATAATGAAGTTTTAGGGGAAAGAATGAGATATGATATGAAACAAAAGAAGAAAGGGAAGTAACAAACAAAATAGGTATGAAAGGGACAAATAAAATGAAGCTATACGATCCAAGTAAATGCTTTGGGTAATAAAATAAACAAAATGGAAGAATGAGAAAGGATGTGAATTCACGTTTCAACTACATCAAAGAATTCCAATAAAACCAAATGTGGAAATAGTGACGTGTGTATTGAATAATAAGGAAATGAAGGGACCACTTAGGATCTAATTAATTGCATGTTCCACTCAATTAAATATATTAACACCAAATATACTTCTTCTTTTTTACAATCGTTTAAACATAATTAACATAAAATAAATAAATTTGAATACAACAACCAACGTAACATTACACAAAATAAAAGATGATCCGGAACTCAAATTCAAGTTTTTTTTTCAAAATAAAGTTTTTCTCAGAGCGCAATCACGAAACCTAAAAAGTTAATTTAATTTAAATTTCAAGATTAGTGTTAAAATTACTTATATACAGCCTCAAATTGATATTTAATGACTGTAAAATATTGTTTTAAAAATCATTTTTTCTTCTTTTTATAAAATTATTTTTACCTTTAAAATGAAAATGTTCGTTTTATTTTCATTAAAACATTCTTTTTATTTTTAACAATAATGTATGTTTCTTTCATTAAATCCATTAATTAAAATTAATGTTTCTTTTTTTTACTCTTTTAAATTGAAAGATTCCAAATCGACATAATTGTAATTAATTTCAAAATTACACCTTAAAACGGATCCTAACAAACGTACATTTCTTTCATTAAACACCATTAATTTCAAATAAATTCTCTTTTCCTTTTATTGAAAGATTCCAAGTCAAATTAACGGTAATAAATTCATTAATTAATTTAAATTCCAATATATATTTATTTTGATTTTCATCTTAGTATTCAGTCAATTATCATCTTATAGATATACTTAACGTTGGTTTACCATTTCATTACCTCAATCTTCTATAGTTATCACTTTAATTCATATTAACTACAATAAGTAATTAGATTAATAGCAATTGATTTTCGATTTAATTTCAATGGATTAAATAAATAGGTGATAAATGACAAATGTTACCTTTTACTCACTTAATCACATTTATAGGATTATTATCAACAACAAATGTTATGACTACTTACACAATCCTGATCATACTCAATTTTCCATTAATTTCATATAATTTTCCCCTTTTTATATAACATTTAATTCATTTCCTTATTTCAACTTATCCCCAAATAACTTTACAATTACTTCAATTACTGACATAAAATTCCAACATTAAACCCAACATTCAATTGCCTTAATTCCATTAGTTACCCATTCAATATTCAAACGGATAAATTAATGAGAAAATAGTTAATACAATTGTTTATAACAATAAATTCATATCCATTATCTTATTCTTTACAACCAATGGTTAAAATTTGATTACCCAAAAAGGTTTTGTATTCAATATTAACTTATTTCAATTAATTACATATAAGTTCACCATTAACTACATCATTTAATTTATTTCATTATTTACAAATGTGAGTTTTCAACTCACCTTGAATTAGAAATAATCAAACCTCAGATTTTTGTTGCATGTTCATTTGTGAATCACTGTCAGTTAATTGGGTATATCTTTTTCGTTTTAAATCAGAATTTGATTTTGTTTGAAGTTCTCGAAAGCTTGAAAAGGGTGTGATAACTTTAATGTTAAACACTTTCGAAAATTTTGACCACAGAGGGTCGAAAAACCCAATACAAACTCGCTGCTCTGTCATTGTAATACTGTGACTTTCTATGCTTAATGTCGTTGATAATTTGAGCATATCGTTCTCAGTTGATGTCCAAATTTAACAATTCTTGATGTTCTAGAAAGCTTAGACTGTTTGCTATAACTTTTATGTTTTGGGTTTTGTTAAATTTTGAGGTTTAAATGGTTGAAAATTCCTTCTAGTGACGCAGTCCCGAGACTAAAATGACAGCAGAGGTGAACTTCAAATATGAAAATTGTTTTAGTCATAACTTTTTCATTCTTTATCGGAATTCGATAATTTATAATGTTCTGGAAAGCTTACTTTATATATGTCAACTTTCATGTTGAACATATTTGCAAATTTTGAGCATAGGTTGATTGAAATTCTATCACAAACTCACGGATAGAAACTCGAAAAGTGTTAACGTGTGTCCCATACCACACGTTCGCACTTAGCGGTTTACTAACTGCTAGTCGATGCCACACTAGGAACATCATGAAACTCAGAAAATCATATCTCGCCTCATCTCATTGGCGAGTGATAAAGAGACACCATACTTGTCTCATCCCATCGACAAGTATTAAATGGCATCATAACTTGTCTCATCTCATCGACATGTGAAAACATCGCGATGGTTCCTCATAAACCATAAATCTCAAAGTAGAAATATCAAACCATAAAACTCGCCAAATATTGGCCTTCCCAGATAATTCCTAAAGATAGGAATTATAATCTTAAAAACCCACCATAAATTAGCTAAATAAGTCAGAAATCAATAACCCAAATAGTTTCGATCGTACAAGTCCGGAATTAACCGAAATAGTAAACGCACATGTCTCATACCATGTGTTTTACTAAATTGTTTAATTCTCTTTCTCATACATTCGAATAGTGCAAAAGTGTGTGTTCATATTTAAAATAGTTTACTAGAGAAAACAAGCTTTTAAAACTTTTTCCCGAAAAGATTAATAAAACCAATATGTGAAATTCCTTTATTAAAGGAAATAAATAGATTTTATATTAGAAAAATAATTTTAAAATACTATATAATAATAATTTGAAATGTCCATTTATTTCAAAAATCACTTCAAAATGGTTTAGTGAAAACCATGCTCGAAAACAATGAAAAACAAGAACGATAACTCAAGACCGATAACTTGAATTCAATACGAATTCAATTCAAATGTAACCCAAGATCAATTCAAATTCTATTTATTTCATAAGCGGCAGTTTTTCCCTTCCAAGAAGAAGAAGCCCATTGGATATGGTCCTAATTCTCAGCCTAGTGGAAAACCTCCTACTCAGAAGTCTAGCTTAAATAAACTGATTAGGGAATGATAAGTGAAGTATAAGGATAATAGATAATAATTCTTCTCAATAGAGAAGAAGCAACAACAACATATGTCATCTCATAATTCATGAGATGATAACAGCTAAAATATCATATGAAAGTCTCATGAAAAGGGCAACAACAACAACATCGATTAAATCATGTGTAAATGCCTTATATCATCGGCTTCAACATCGACCCAAAAACTTGTTCGACGATGGATTTTCTATCGGTTTAGAAAACCGTCGAATGAATTTAAATTAAAAATAACCGCAAGCGCACGGCATACACTTGTAGTACGTGGCGAATACGGGTTGATCCGCAGGGAATTGATGATTTTAAAAATCTATTCAATCAAATTAAACCAAAGTCGAGTAAAAGTTAAGCTAGAGAATTAGAGAATTAACTAACTAACTAAAAGAAAA
This sequence comes from Allium fistulosum, assembly GCA_030737815.1. Taxonomy (NCBI): domain Eukaryota; kingdom Viridiplantae; phylum Streptophyta; class Magnoliopsida; order Asparagales; family Amaryllidaceae; genus Allium; species Allium fistulosum. The sequence goes on from CM060903.1 coordinate 489,212,030, forward strand.
GAGAAACAAATATAAGAGTTAAGTGGCAATTTAGAGAATAAATCCACTCTCTAGATCATGTAGTTCAACACATATGAAATCTTAATCTCTCTTTTATGGTCATTAGTGCTTTAATTGATGTGCTTATAACTTTCATGAAATTTGACAATGAAAATAAATATATTTTAAGTATGGCCTATTAACTATTGATTAGAAATATAGACCATCAAATTTTAATTTCAAATCACTTTCTTTTGTCATAATCATATTTTGATGAAGAGGCAATTAGTGTTAGTGATTGTTTAAGCATAGCCTATTTGATGTCAACAATATAGGCTATCAAATTCAAAGAAAAAACAACTAGTAAACCATTTCTATCATCACCATTAAGCACAAAAGGAGAGCATGAATTAACAAATAGTTGAAGCTACATAATTAGAGAGCTTCATTACCCCTAAATTGAAGGGGTTTAGCCTCTAATATTTGTCATTTGATTAACAAATGTAGCTTGCAACATGAAAGCAAAAGGAAAGCAAAATGAAAGCTAAATGAAAGAAAACTATTCTAATTGCATAAAAGAAAATCTACACTACTAGCATGAAAGGAAATGAACATGTAATTAAAAGGAAACAATAATTACATTGCATAAAAAATGGAAAATTACATGAAATAAAAAATGGCTAAATAGCCATGAAAAGAGAAAGAGAATGTTGAAGCCGATGATATGAGGCATTTATACGTGATTTAATCAATGTTGTTGTTGTTGCCCTTTTCATGAGACTTTCATATGATATTTTAGCTGTTATCATCTCATGAATTATGAGATGACATATGTTGCTGTTGCTTCTTCTCTATTGAGAAGAATTATCTATTATCCTTATACTTCACTTATCATTCCCTAATCAGTTTATTTAAGCTAGACTGACCCGAGTATATATATATATATATATATATATATATATATATATATCTGTTTTAAATTAAATTTTCGATGTTCTGGAAAGCTTAGGCTTTTAGCTAAAAGTTTCATGTTTTGTGTTTTATGAATTTTTGAATTTAAATTGGTCAAAATTGTACTTCTTTGTTGCTATCCCGAGAGCAAAACGACAGCCACAATGAATCTAGACCTGATAATTGTTTTGGGGTATATCTTTTGACTTGTAAGTCCGAATAAGGCGATTCTTTTTTTGTCTTCTAGCTATGGAAATGCTCTTCAACTTTCATGTTTTATGATTTTTTTAATATGCTATAGCCTTATTATTTAAAGTCTATGCTTTCGAATACAATAATAACCTGGTATATATATAAAAAGTGGAGAACTGTACACACATTTGCCATTGCGGCGTGCCAGTACTGGACATTAACCAAGTCAACCTACAATTTATTTCAATTAATTTGAAATTACATTAAATAGTTATCAACAACATTCAAACAACATCACTGATTTCATATTCAATATTAGCCAATTCTAATTGATTATATATAATTTCAACATTTAATGTATTTCCTTATTTATAGTTATAACCAATTATAACTTTAAAAGCAATTCAATTAATTGGAATTACATTAATTGTTAGCAATTACCTTATATTAACATTACTAACATTACATTCTAGTTATTACTCTCATTATAACATCACAAATTTTAGTTTTCTTTCAATATAAAATTCTAAAATCTTATTTAATTAATATTTTAATTATCCAAAAATACGGGTCGTTACAATGTCTATCTACTACCCACATATACACACATACACCACATATACCAAAACTAGATGGGAGACTGATAGCACATCTTCTTGCTTCAGGAGCCACACGTAGTCCATATAACATGACTACTACAATTACCGATTACCATTATCTCTCCCTTCTCGATATCGTGACAATGATCCACCATAGGCTCAATAACACGTAGCCTCTTCAGCCACGACTACCGACATGTGCCCCTACAGTAACTGGCTGATGGCCTATGCGACACAAAGGGCGACCAATTGCTAATCTCGTAATGCGCATCAAATATCATAACAACAACGGTGTCGTGGATCTAGGGCATGACCCTATGATCAGGCCGCCATGGTGGATACTGGCCAATCTGGTTCATTTTCAAAACATAAAGGGAGCTGGACAAAGGTAGACAGACATATAATGTACACAAATTATGTGGCTAACAAGTAGCCTCCATACATGCTCACCGCAACGAGTCACATACACAACATACCCCCATATGAGTGTCATCCACAAGCAAAGAATAACCGAATAAACAACACAATGTGTCCCATACCATCATGTGTTACTAATCCGTTTATTCAGTGCTCACACATCACACTTGCTTCTTCAATATTCTATATAATGAGTCCAAAGAATAACCGAAGAAATATTACCGAATGCCTCATCCTAAAGGGTATTATAACTCCATTTATTCAGTTCGTCGTTACACAAAATAGAAATCATCACAAAATCATTTAAAAGGATGTCATTACCGTATCATATCAAAAATCATAAATCAAATCTATCTCAACAGTGAATCATTCATAATATCAATCAATATTGAGAAGATGAAAAATCAAAAAAACTTTGAAACATCTTTATAACACATATCAAAAAGTTCATTAATAATTATATAATTAGAGAAATAATGTTTAAAATATTCAAAATACTAATCTGTGAAGTTCTCATAACTTCTATAATTTATATGCTTTAAATAAATAATTTAAACTAAATATAAAATTAATTATTTGATAATTTATTAATTTCTCAAACTCTCGTATATTTTCATATATTAATATAAAAAACATTTATATACTCCAAATCAATGTACATGGAAAGGTTAATCTAGAAAACTAGGAAATAGATTATCTAAATAAATATAATTATGAAACAACTAAGTTAATAACTAATAAAATCATTTAATTACTTTATAAAAAGATTTCTATATTTTGCTATAATATTGATTTCAAAACGAGTTTTATAGCAAAAAAGAAAGCTATTTTTGTATTTATAATAAAAATATATTTATAAGCCCGAAACTGATTAAATTAAACAAAATTTCGTAATATATTTACAAAATAATTTTTAATAAGATTTTAAAGCTCTTATGTAATATTTTTAAGTCTTTTAAACATTCATTAGAACAAGAAATGAATAAATATCTATATATAAAACTACAGAATAAAATTACTCCTTAACATATCAATGATCATCATAATAAATAACGCATGACCCAAGTTGAGTTCCATCAAACTCCGGTCATATATAAAATTCACACATCAACGTACAAACAACTATTTGATTCAATTCACAAATGGACAAAATTCTGTTTGTATATTGACACTTCCAACTCAAACAAATAACCAACCAAACAACTATCAATCCCAAACAAACAATCAAAATGTACAAGGATGTGTCATGCTATTCAATCAACAACATCCATACCATTCAATTTCATCTCATCCAATATATCAAACAATTCATTTAACCAATAATTCAAGCAATAAATGGGATAATTATATATATAGATGTATATAGTAGGTGATAAGTGACATATATAGTTGTGGTTTAAGGAACCTCACCGAAATGATGCTCTAACCATACGTCTATTGTGTCGGAGTTACAATTTCCAATCGCTAACCTGCGCTATCACTTATCAACCGGATAGCCTTTACAAACACCGATGCTCCTCATCACATTACCCCCATTGCTTGCCTTGAACGCCGCCGGCCATCACATCGCCAAACCCCAACTCCTGCTGCCATCACCTGCTCTAATTCACCTCCAACATCGTGACTCCATCAACGTCAACCCACGCGCCTCAGCCCTATCACATGACATCACCAGTCTTGCGTTTCAACTAGAAGATCGCTCTACGACGTCGCCTTTGCCTTGAGTCACGCGTACCTTTGCCCATCGAATTCCAAGTCGCGTTTTTTTCACCGAATCGCGTTATTTCAATTAAGAAAATTTTAGGGCAGGCAAGATATGCATACAGGCTCGATATTTTTGTTTTTGTTTTGGGAAATATGAAGAGAGGTTTAGAAATTAAGAGATAGAAATGGATTAAACGGGCTTGGCTATATTGATTTTAGGCTTTGTTTTCAATTCGTTTTATCTTACGATTAATCTACTTTGGATTTTAAATTTAAATATTATTTGAACCAAAAATGGCACAAACACCCAATAGAAAGTAGAAGAGAATAAAAAGTGAAGAAAATCAAATTAAAATAAGTAAGAAATGAACACGCAAAGTTTTATAGTGGTTCGACAAACTATGACCTACATCTACTTAATGTTTTTATTGCTTACTTCTGACTTGGAGGTAGAATTTCTTAGGGGTCGGTACAACTCCGACACTTAGATTTTCAGAATTACAAGAATATGGAGTAGAGTAGAGCTAGAGCTAAGAGATCCTGAAAAATGAGCCCCACCTTCCTATTTATAGAGGTAACGAGCCTAAAATCTCGTAGAAAACATCTCTAGGCCGTTATTCAAGATATAGACCAAGTCCTCCATGAAAAAAGAGTGCCACATCATCATGTATTATGGGTCGGTACGACTCCATAGGTAGGGGTCAGTACCGAGCCCTAAGTTAGCAAAACCGGGCGCCTTAAACTCTTCGCTTCGGACCGTCCTGTAGTTAGCTCCATGATTTCATAGTTGTTTGTATCCATAATAGCTTTTTTCAGAGTCTAAATGACAGAGTTTTGGAAGAACAGAGTTGCTTCAGCAGTTCATAGAGATTGATAGAAAATTACATTGAACCAGCAAAACAACATTAGATATAGGTTATAGACACCAAGTGGGACCCATATGCAGAAGATGGGCCCCTAGGAGGAGGTCCTATGGGTCAGTACCGACCCCTAGGGACAGGTTGGTACCGACCCAAACTTGGCGTCCCTGGATCCTTGTAATGTTGTGGTGGTTTGGTATTTGGGTTGCGATATGGGTTGTACTTTGGTTTTTTGGGTTTTGTGGTCATCTTTCGGGTTTCTTGCTTTAATAACTTCGAATTTTGGTTCGTCGGGTTTTTCTACATACCACTTGGTCAAAAGGTTGGATAACACTTGCCCCCCCAAAGCATGCCTTGCGAATGGAAGGTATGCTTTGCTCAAGAAAAAATGTGATGCCAATCTTTGATAGTCGAGCACTTTGGCCGCTTTAATCTTGGTGAATCATCCAGTTCCTTCGAACTCTCTTATTGGTCATGGGTCATTCTAGACCTGTTGAAGCCTAAGACTCTAGACATTGCCTAAATGTAATTTATACATCATCATCTTCCGATTTCCTTCGGAGCCATTACATCACATATCAAAACCATCCCGTGTTCATCCGGGATTTACATCATTATCATTCCGATTTTATTTAGAATTATTACATATCAAAATCGTCCTGTGTTCATCCAAGATTTATTTGTTTCATTTTAATTCCAGGGCGTTCAAATACTTTTTATCAAAATCAATATATGTTTCAAGGTTTGATCTCTCTGGATCATTTTAATGTCCAAGTTAAGGGAACGATCCTTCTAGATCATTAGTTAAATTCATGGCCATTCAAGGATGATAATTAAGTTTACGACCTTTCGGGATCGTTTAATTGAAGCGATGGTCATTCGAGGCTGACAGGTAAGTTTGTGATCTCTCCGGATCATAAGTAGAATTCATGGCCATTCAAGACTGATGGTTATATCCGTCATCACTCTGGATCATTAATTGAATTCGTGGATGTTCAAAGCCGATAGTTAAGTCTGCGGTCTTTGCAGATCGTTAATTAAGGTCATGGTCTTTCAGGACTGGTAAGTAAATCCATAATCTCTCCGTAACGTTAACCGAGGTAATCACCGTTCAAGACTGGTAATCAAATCCATGGCCATTCGAGGTCGATAATTAAGTTCATGGTCGTTCAAGGTTGATAATCAAATCCATGATCGTTCGAGGCCAATAATCAAATCCATGGTCTCTCCGGACCCTTGCTGAGCCCAATCCGCTCACTCTTCGGCGAGGGGACTCAATGACAAGCAATCCCATCCATTTACACTCAAGAAAGGTGACTTACTTCTTGCACTCCAATACTTTGGGACTTTAAGGCGATCAATGCTTTATAAGTCCATCCGCTCACTCTTCGACGAGGGGACTTACACCTTGCACACCGGCTCCGTCCTTCCGGACGGGACTTAAAGCGATCAATATTAGTCATCACATTCAGTGTGAATTTAATAATCAAAGGTTCATCTAACAGAATCAAGTTCAAACATAAAAGCATAAATCCTAGTATCAAGATAGTTGCCTCTCCGGGCGTTATAGCCTAGCATCTAGCTCAGAGCATGCCTAGGGACCATTCGGGATCTCATACATGAGTAAGTGTCTAGACTGTATTATTGCATGGTTTACTGAAAAATGGAAATAGAGTATGAGAACCAAACTTCATCCCCTACCATCCCGATCAAGTGATGGCTATCCTTGACCTTAATCCATGGTCATTTTGATTTTCCGCGATCGATTGCTGCTCTTTTCCGCCACTGTAGCTCGATTTCTCACATACTGCCATAATCGATTATCTATGACATGTTCCTCGATCAGATCTCGTAGATGTCTACAATCATTTGTGTTATGCCCATTCAACTCATGGAATATGCAATATTTTCCAGACGTCCTTTCACGATCTGTCGGTTGTCCCTTTCTTGGCTTTCGATAGAGATTCTGCCCCCTCGTATCTAAATAAATCCGCTCGGGCCTTTAATGGTTTTGCTCAGTCGGTAAAGGTTGGGCTCATGGATGGTGAGTGCAATGAGGTTCCTTTGTAGGTTAGTAACGTCGGGGAGGGGAGAATCTAGGATTTCAGTGGGTTTGAAGCCTAGTTGGAGCTAGAATTATCGTTAAGAGATAGAACGGCTATTGTGTGGGAAAGATTAACCTAACTGGAACCATGTTTGGGTGGATAGGTAGCATCGTTGGGAAGTGAGGGTGGAGAGTTTACGAAAAGAGGTGGGATCGGATGGGAAGTAAGCGAAGGGGGAGGGGCAGGGATAGGGGAGGAAGCATTATTTTAATTTGATGAAATCTAATATCTGAAAGGAGACATATTTATTGAAACAACTTTTAAAAAGATATGTAAACAGTAAACAAATGAATTTACTCACAAAACTAACAAATATAAGAAACATGTATTCAATTTTCAAAATGATCTCAAGTAATCAACACATGTAGCTTACTCATGTTGTGTATATAATAAGTTACAAAATTATATCAATTAATTAAATCAGTTTCAAATCAAAAACGGTTGTTTTGTTAAACATTAATATCCAAATCAATGAAAAAATTAGGTCGGACAACTCAAGCATATATATATTCGCTATATGATGTTTGGGATCTAAACTATACATACAAGATGAACATTTAATCAAAAGAGAAGTAACATATGGAGATCTAAACTACATTAACCGATAGAGTTAGGGGTATGTCCTAAAGATAGTTATGTAATTTGCTACATATATTTAACTTGATAACCAATCTTCTTCATAATAAAGGTATTTGATTTCTAATATATATACTTTATTATATAGTGATATAACTAATTAAGTAATTAATTTGTGGTGTGTATTGGGTAGAAAATCCTTAAATGATATGTTATGTGATAATTGTTACAAAATGTTGTAATCATGGGAAATTTATCACATAGTATAATAACTTATTACTTTAATTATTCCTAGTCTAGAAGTTTCGAGAAAGGATATTGATACAGCCGTTGAGACTAGAGTATGTAATGGTCTTTAAATGTTGGGCAGTGTATTACTCATGGCTGCCGAGGGAGAAGGAAAAACTTTAGTCATATTTTTAAATAGACACAAGTTCTAAAAATTTAGTTCGAAGGACACTGAATGCAAAATTAATATAGCATCGGATAAAACATATCTTATACAAACTATCAAAATGAATGTTAAGCGAACTTAGCATTATATATGTGTAATGATATATTAGTATGGAATTTCTTCAACTTTGAAAATGAATATTATTATAGTCCATCTATTATAGTTCATCTAATGCTAGTTTAATTTAGCATTTCATTTATCTGATGCTAATTTAATATAGCATTATGTTTTATCCGAAGCTATATTTTAGATGTCCTTCAAACTAAGTTTTCAAACTTATGTCCTTCGAACTGAAATTGTTCTCAGGTTTTTCCTTTAAACCGATTTCCTCTTTTATAAATATATTTTAATACACATATTTTTATAATTATATGCATATATATATATATATATCATTCGTTTAACATAGATATTTATATAAATCTTTTGAAGTATATTTAATTTTGAATTATAAATTTATTTAATGTGCGTGTGTATAATCTAAAATGTAGAAAAGTCAAATTAGATGTTTTATTTTTGAAATTTTAAATTATAGATCTAGATTTTTATTTAAATCTTGTTTAATTAGTCAAATTAGATTTTAAATTTTAAATTCAAATTTAATGACTTACTCAAATTTATGTTACATAATTTATAAATAATGTTAGTTAAAAAATTTCGCAAATTGATACATACATATACACATTATGAAATATTGTATTTGACGATTAATATATATGAAAAACTAAGAATATATATGGTATCTGGTAGGGATCCAGTCAACTTCGCTAGCTTTGCTAAAAAAAGTATATACATGGTAGATGTAAATCCCAACATCTACTTACGTATATATAAAATATGTACGCTGTAACATCCCCCTATTTGATTAATAATAATAAAATGATTTTTGGGATTTTATATTGGATTTGAATTATGCAAAATTATTTTAACTTGGTAAAAAGTTTAAAAATAAGATTGGAAAATAATTCTGGGAATTCTATTGAATTAAATTCAATAGATGTGGATTTTTGGATTTAATTAATAATAATAAAATACTGATTGAAAATTCCAATTTGAAATTTGAATTATGTTTTAAAGATCCAAAGGTTGTTTGAAAATTTATTTTGGCAAAATAATAATTATTGTGAAATTTTGGAATTGTTTTTAAAATAAAACAATTATTTTAATTTTGTCAAAAAAGTGGTAGGCAGTATTTTAATAAAGGAAAAATTAATTTGGGTAAGAATAAAATTGTGAAAAAAAATTATATTAGTTTGAATGATTTTTATAAGAGGTTTCATAACTTGAATGCATCGAAAAGAAGGTAAATATATTGAAAAAATGGTAAAATTCCATTTAAATAGGTATAACATGATAACTAAGCCTAACAACCCACTAATTTCCCCATCCTTATCTATTAACTTATTCTTATTCCAATCTCCTTTTGCTCTAACCCCTTCAGAGAAAAGAGAAAATCAAAATTTGCATGGAAGAAAAAAAACGAAGCATGCAAGCACAATGGTGGCGACAAGGAGGAGGCACAAGGTTTGGTGGCAACGCATGCTCATGTGCATTGAAGTGGGAGGCGATGTTTGGAGTTATTGCTATGCTCGTGATGTCATGTGGGTGCTATGCTTAGAGAAAATCAAAATTTGAATGTGTTTTGGAAGTTATGAAATATCAAAGTTTATTTCTGAAATACTTTAAAGCTTCATGTATAGTATTTTGAAGAATGTTATTCGAAGAATAAAAGCAATGTTTCAATAATGATATTCCAAGAATGAGTGTATTCCTATTCATACTTAGTTTGAATATAACTCACGAGAAAGAAGGATTTTTATTTAAATTCTTTGAAAGGAATTTGATAGATTCCATTACAAGAAAGGTTTTGTGTAAAGGGATTTTTGAACTATTTTGCAGATAATGGAATTTGAATGTGAATTATTTTCATATTGAAAATAATAGGATTTAAATTATGTCTAAATTTAAAATCTCATCTATATAATATGAATATTCTTACTTGAGATTTGAAACAAGAAAAGCTTGGATGAAATGGAGTTAATTTATTTTTGAAATAATTTGAATTTGAATTTAAACAATAAATAATAAGTGTTTTAAATATATAAGCTTTTCTATAAAAGAATTTTGAGAATTATTCAAGATATTTTATAAATGAATTTGAAATTCATTTTATATACCACTAAAGGTATTTTACTTTAATTTGAATACAAATGGTATTAAATAATACTTGGTTGAAATTTAATAGGATATTGTATGACTTTAAAAAGAAGATAAGCCAAGTATATATCGATGTATATATTTTGGGAAGCATGAGTATTGCTTTATTAAATATAATATGTAAAATTTTAAAGTACGATGAATAAAACATTTGTTTTATTTTGATGTTAAATGTTGACATTTTACTCGTGCTATGTCAGAATACTTATGATAAAATTGATGATTGAAAACTTGCTTGTTTTGGACTTTAATTGGATGAGATGACTGTAATTGGGTGATTCTAAACACTTTTTCAATTTTACAAACACAAGTTTAGAATCAAGATATATAATCCCCCATAATATATATAAACAAGTTTATTATATTCCAATACTATTGATTTAAATGGATGAATTGTCGTGTTTGAATTGAAATGTTTGGATACATTATCACTTAATGGTTGAATTGAATTGCACAAAACATTCATTTGGGATATAACATCATTTTTGGGAATAATGATGTTCTGGGTAGACAAATGTTTTTGAAGAATAAAATCTAACATTTGATGAGAATGATACGAGGTATTGACTACTAGACTGCTAGAATCCATCATAGCGGACTGGTTAGAGGATCCAACCTGAATCATGATGATTTGTCCCTCGTCACACAATACAGCTGTAACATCCCCCACTTAAAGGCCTAAAACTAACGACTACGGATGCTGCAGTCATCCATAGTTATTAATCCTCAGCGACCAAATACGGTAATGTTAGATACATTGATATAACAGAAACACATGGATATGGAAAATTTTAAAATCAACAAACAACTTTCTCATTACATTTCAAAGTATTTCAAATTCATTACATAATCCCAATACGAGACCACGTTCAGAGAAAATATAATTATTACAACATACGTCAAGAGTGACATATGAAGATGCCCCCTTCGATGATCAGAGTATATAACTAGGCAATTAACAACTTTGCGTTTACAACAACACACAGCGGAATCAAAATAGAAAAGAACTCTAAATAGATATCATGGCTCATGCACGTCTCCGGAAGCTTATTCGTCTAAAGAGGTACCTGAAAATCTCAACTCTCAAACTACTCAAAATCAATTGAGCACTCGAGAGTTTAAGGGGAAAAAATAAACTTCGAGTTAGACATAAAGCCTAGTATGAATAATAATCTACCATCTCAAACCATTTAGATATCTAGTGAGACCACCCCGCTTAGCGGAACGGGTTTTCCCCTCATATCTCATTTAAAACTTTATAAAACCATATACTGTGCTCCTGCATCCACAATGGTTAAAACACAGCAATTCAAATATTATGATGATATGCAAAACAAATAAATCAATTCTGAATTACCCATCCCCATTCATTTTGACTATCCGTCTCAGCTATATTTTTTAGGTTCACTATTAACCTATTAGTTTTCATGGGCTGACTAATAACCTGTTTAATACTTATGGACTCCCTGTCCAGTTTCATAGTTTTCATGGGATCACTAGGAACCTATTGGCCCCTGCCAATAACTTCCGTATTCATGGGTTCTCCCCAAACCTCCAATAACATCTCTCTTATCCTAGTTTTCAAGGGTTGACTAAGAACCTATTGACATCTATCAATAACTTAATCCAGATATAGTTTTCATGGGTTCACTACAAATCTATTGGCCCCTACCAATAACTCTTTATAATCATAGTTTTCATGGGTTTACTATGAAACTATTTGCCCCTGCCAATAGCTTTTCCTATACATAGTTTTCGTGGGTTTACTATGAACCTGTCTATCTGACAACTTCTTTAACTAGTATTTAGGCATCCTATATTCTAGTCTTCCTGACCTCCTGGATGCAATTCAACTCATTAAGGAGTTAATTCAATTTATGTTCACTATTAGGTCAACCTAGTTGGTTATTCTATCCTTTCTCACCAAGATACAGTTACGAGTCCATTATAATGTGAATATATATATATATATATATATTAGAAGAAGCAAACATAATAACATAATAATACCAACACATGTGGTTTAATATCCTTGAAATCATATTCATATAAATCATGGTTAATCCCTTTAACCTATTATTTATCAAGGAAAGCTTCTTCAAAAACTTCATACTTAAACCATTTCAAAACCCCTTTAACTTAGCCATGGGTTTTCCTTTAAAATAAGTTTGGGTTATTTGTTCTGAAAACTAAGGCTTTCGAAACCTTTAAAACTTTACTTTCGATACCATTGGAAAACTTCCTTTCGAAAGCATTCAAAATCTCTTTTCAAAATGCTAGACTCCTGCCTTTCGAAACCCTTTAAAACCTTTCTTTCGAAACCTTTCGAATGTATTAAAATATTACCATTCAATTATAGAAGCATAGCTTCAAAACCATTTGAAAGTACCCCTTTCGAAACCATTGGGTTTATCTTTGAAGTATCTTTTGGGTCAAAGTGAATATAAACGAAAGTACCCCTTTCAAAACCATTATTTATCAAATAAAAGTGTTTGGGAAAAACTTGATGGCTTTGGAACCATATCTTCGAAGGCGTAAATCTCTTAAGTAAAATAATTGAAGGGTAGCTTCGAAACCCCTTTCAAAAGCTTTAGTTTGAAACCCAAGTAACTCACTCGAAAGCTACAATTTAAATAATAAGGCGGCAACCCCTTCGAAAGCTATTTAAAAGACCCTTTCGAAAACTTTAGTTTCGACTCCTTCGAAAGCATATAGTAAAACAGGCAAGTGCCTTCTTTTAGAAAATAAAACATAGGTTTCGACCCCATCGAAAGCAAGGGTTTCGACACCATGCCTTCCACCTTTCTCCAATCCACTACGTACCAACAAGTGATACCTTGTGTATTGGTTTCGGCTTAGTTGGTTTCATCCTACTAGGTTTTGACTTAGTTGAAGGCGGAAGCATATGGACAAAAGGTAGCTTCCGAAAATGGCAGAACGCAATCTCTGGGTAAAGGCTATTTTAATACCTTTCTAAAGTAATTGCTTTATAACTAACATGCCTATGTGTAAACATGTAATTGGTTGTCATAACTTTTCAAATTATTTTCCAAATAAAACTGCCGCATAATTTTAGATCTAAACAAAGATTAATTTAACAAATAAGCCCTTCCATTAAGCAAAACAATTAAATCATTTAGGTCCTCCTTCAAAAATAATTTAATTTCCCTAGTAAATCCCTTAGAAAAAATCTCCAAAAATCATAGAAATTCACTTTTAGTATGTTATCTAACATATCTAAATTTCAGACCCAAATTCTTCATATAATTATAGAAATTAATTTCTAAACCCAATCAACCATATCTTCCTTATAAAATTCATAATAAATTTTCCATAGCTTGGAAAATTATAAAAATTAAAACCTAACTCCAAAATCATGTTTTACATAACATATAAATTCCTCATGGCATTCTAAATTTAATTTAATCGGTTTTACGCTTAAAACCATGTATAAACAGTTATCGAACAATCTTGTTTGAATCAAACATATTATAAAATCCAAGCATATCATCAAAAATCATCATAATGGAATTAATCTGAAACCCGAAAATCAAATGATCATAAAAAAATAGAGGTGTTTTTTATTATTATTCACCTTGGTTAGGACAAGGACTTTGAGATTTGATTGAGATTAATTCCCTTAGCTTGAATCCTTAGCTTTAGATTTAATTTCTCCTCTTTTCTCCCTAGTAATGGTCGGCTCCTCTTCTTTTCTTACGTTTTTTTTGTTTTGTAAAATGAACGTGAATGGTATAAGGAATGAGAATATAAGGGTGATGAAAATATAGGGCGGCAATTACCCTAATATCCTTGCATTAACTAATTAACATGTATAACCATTTGTAGCCCATTTATATAATTAAGCTTGGCCTCTAAGTATTTATTCAAATCTCAATCCCCTTATCGCTTTAAGATTTACATTATTCTATTTAATTATCTAATTAAATCTCCTGAATAATGTTATTAAAAATTAGGGGCGTTACACCAGCGATCTACACCCAGACAATATGATGAATAGTAATATATTGGAGACGTAGTGCCACGAGTGCTAGCATCGCAATGTGGAATTAGGCAGGTGTCTATAGCACATAAAATGTATGCGTCTTCAGAAGCCAAAAGGGCGATGCAACTAAGGATCGTGTAAAGTGCACTCACAACTGGTTGAAAGCAGCGAGTGAAAATGGGCTTGTCGAGGCAGTTAGTCCATATAGAGAGTGAATCCAGATGGGGTTACCAACGAGTATTCCTTCTGGAAACTCAAGGAAAAGAGTTATGATATAACTCTCCTTTATGTACATACATACATACATATATATATATTATATATATAACGACCTCGTATAATATATGAACATTGTTTGGATATGCAATTTTAAAAAACTGTACTATGGTAAAAAAAGAATATGTATAACTGTTAATTATTTAGATATGCAGATGAAGAAGAACGTACTATGTTAAAGAAGGAAATCAGACTCCGAAGATCTGAAAACAGTGTACTTGAATTTAAACTGAATGCAACTCATATAATATGAGTAGATTGTGATATCCTAATTGATTAGAGATACAACTGCGAGTCACGATGATTAGAGCTGTGACCCTTGTGTTAAAACCATTTTAATGAAATGTGGGTAGGATATTATTTGGTGTGAGTGACATCGTTGTGTTTGATTAATATGTCACGTATTTATACCCGACACCACATTTATATGTTATTATTAAGCATCATTATACTCACAACTATATTTCTAGCCTGACTCGAGGTTTATTTTTTGTTTAACAACTGTGGGTCAGACTGAGGTTGTTTTACAGGGCAATATTATAACGATATATGCTTTATGGGCTACGATATGAGTTAGAGCATATGATAATGATGAATATTTATTTTGTCTTTATTGAGATTCCATTGTATTGGTCAATTGATGTATTTGTGTTGTAAGTTGTATATATATAAGATGATGTATCTAATTTTCAAATATGGTATAAAATTCATAATTTTTATTCACTCCAATTATGTTAGTTGGGAAATATTTATTTATTTCTACTATATTATTCTATTCGAGAACTCGTGTACATTTGCATCGGGATGAGATACGTATTATTTCAAATGAATTTAGGTACCGAAACATATCCGTGTTGACCCAAAGTAGTGTAAACAAGAGATCGCTCCTTCCATGCCCATTGATATGAGCTATGAGACCGTAAACTCCTCCTGATATTTCGGTCACTGAAGCCAGGGCATTATATACACCCTATGTTATGCTTCACATACATGTTATAGACAAATAAGTATATAGTGATATAAATTATATTAAATCCCTTTAATTATATCATCAATTAATCAAATCAAAAGAAATTAAATAAAATAAGATTTTATTTAAATTAATTATGTTGGACCTAACAAACCATTTAGACTTTATAGGTCCAATAAAGATCTAAAATGGAAAAGAATTTAAAATTCACCCATTTAACCAACTATGATCTGGCCGAACTTCTTCAAAGGTTACAAAGCCCAATAGCCTATGCGGTCCAAATTAGAAGTATCAGGGGTAACTTATTAAAGCCTACCCATTTTAGTAGTGTATCTAGAAAGGTAGTGTCTATGTTGGATTTTGATAATAAAATACTCTACCTTACCTAGCTGTTGGCCTGGCCCATAAGATAAAGTAAGCCTAAAGGTTATCCTCAATATAAAGGCCCGAATTGATTTTTAGTTTTGGACTAATTTTCAAAATCTGTTTTGAAAATTTAAATAATATTTTAAATTTAAAAGTTAAGTTTAAAATATGAATGAAATTTTATAAATGTTATAAAATATTTTTCAAAATTGTTTCAGAAATTATTTTTGTTACTTTTGAAATTTCATTATAATTAATTGGATTAATTAAGTAACAAACATATTGATATACATATTTATCTTAATTGTTTATGGTAAGCAATAAAATTTCAAAATTAATTATATTTAATTAAAAAACTTAATTAATTAATTTAATTAAATTTTAATTAATAAACTATATACACCTATAATGATATATGTATATATATTATTAGTATAAATGTTATAATCAATTTTAAAATGAATAAAATAAATAAAATAAATTAATTATGATTCAATTAATAAAAAATTAAAATTAAAGTTAAATATGACTTAATTAAATAGAGTGGAATGATAAGAAACCTATGTTAGATTTAAAGAATAAATACACATGTATAGTACGTGTATCGGGACTTTAGATGTGTGATACTTGAATCATGAGGATAAAAAATACATTATTTCATAAATCGATATCACTCAAATAAATTTGTTAAAGATTATGAATCTCTACTATCAATATTGTCTATATATTATAGATCAATATTGTCTAAATATTAATAGATCACTCGCATACTCTTTAGTTGTTGAGTTTTCCTCAAGCTAGAGATGTTATGAATAGTACTATTATATATTGACTAGACAAGGTAAGATTCATGCACGTATTTGTTGAGCTTTCCTTAAGGTACATGCATAATAAGTAGGTCGTCATGAAATTGTCGGTACGTGTGGATAATCTCTCTAGATTTGTTGAGTTTTCCTTAAGGTTAAGATGAACTTAGGACATAGACCATATGTTAGCAGTTGCATATGATACAATCAGTAAGGTATTATCCATCGCATCCGGACCTATGATTTGTTAAGCTCCTCAAGATTAGGATCCCAACGCATGCGATTTCTATACCCACTAGAGAAAATCAAAAGATTTTTATGTTTCCTCTTCGGGTTTCGAGAAACATAAAAGTCTCACTTATTAGATAAATGAAATGTAACATTTAACTTATCTAATAATATGAGAACATATATTATAAAATTTAGAATAATATATTTTAATAAATTTTTTCAACTAATATAATTGATAAAATATTTATTAGTTAAAATATATAAATGAACTGAATTAAAATCGACATAGAAATATAAATATACACTTACTAATAAATCCCTTGGCATGTTATCAATTCAAGGCCCATGCAAGCGCCTAATTATACAACTACTAAATAAGTTTTTAACTTAGGCATTACATGTTTATTTTTCTTAGACTTTGTATTGTCTTCTATGAGTTTCAAACTCTAAAATAATATAAGAATATGAATATTTGATCCATTTTCAATCACGTTTAAATTTTATATGATGAGCGATCGCAATTCATAATGTACGAAACCCCGATGAAACTAGTTCATCTAAAATGAGCAAGTAAACCATAACAATAGATCATGTATTCAATATGATTGATTACAATAAGGACCTTGTTATGTTAGATGTAACATTAGACCAAGACCTACAAGATGAACTTGGGAGTTAGATCATTAAAATGTTAGATTAATATATGTAAAGTGCAATCTATTTGATATTATTAAATGTTAAGGATGACCAAATAAACTTTTGTAAAGAGTTCATTACAGTCTCGTCGGAAGGATTCCTTGTGAATGGTTCAATCATTTGAAAGGAAAGCTAATGTCGATAATGGATGTAACTTCAGGCATAGTTGGGATGAAGAGAGTGAATGGTTATTTTTGCTTCATAAAGAGACATCAGAAATAATAATTGTACAAAATAATAAAATATACTTAATATGGGATAAGAAATGTGATTTCTATTCCAAATGTATTTTCATATAGAAAATTATTTTCAGTGAAAGTCATTTCTTCGAGTTTCAAGATATTTGATCTAAAACTTTCAGTTGTAAACTAGTTTTAGTGTGTTAAATAAAATTCTAAAATAAATGGTTGAATGGAGCTTCATATTTTGTAAGCCATTATGGTAATAGCGGAAATAGTGGAAGCATAACATATAACACTTCTTAGCGGACTCATCAAGTTACAAAAAAAATTCTCATAAACATACCATCTGTTATTTGTGAAATGATAACTATTTTCAGTTTAAACTAAAAACATAAATAATTTTATTTCAATGTGAACATTCATTATAAGTTAAATCTATAATAGTTGTATTTGCTTTCATAACAAAATGATGAAAATATAGAAGTTTCTTAAATCTTACGATTATTTTGGAACCATGGGCAAAGCTACGGTCTTGAGAAATAGTTCTTTAATCGTGTGACTATGAATCATATGGTACTAGTGAATTGTATCCCAAAGGATTAAGGGCAAAGCACTCATTCAGTAGGAGCGACATAAGGGCTGGTGAACTTTTAGGACTGATACATATAGATGTATGCAACCATAAGTCTGATGATACTAAAATGGATCTATTTACTTCATTAACCTCACCAATGAACTATAACAAAAATAAAACATTTGTATTTAATATGCATGTAGTATGTTAATGACAAGCTCACAGAATATAAAAATCAGTAAATAAATGGCATATAAAAGAAAACAAATATTTAATTTAAGCGCATAGGTGAGTGGGAAGGAGTTCAAAATGTACCTAAAATGAATGAGATTCAATCTCAAAGGCACTCCACCCATTGATGCATAATAATGTATCCATAAGTAGTAATCGTACTTTGTTGGACAAAGTACGATTGACGATGAGTGAATTTATATTAACTTCTTTCAATAAGGTCGTGTACCTAAGAGTAAGTACATACGGTATAATTTAATTTCATCTAAGGCATAGTTTGTGAGATCATACAAGATAAGGGTCGATAAGATACACCTATGTATCCTAGGTCAAGGAATCGACAGATTCTGTGGGTCAAGAAACTGCACATAATATTTGTTCGTAAGGGATCTTGTGTGGACCACACCACATGCATGTGGGACCGATCAATATTGATTGACCCGTTTATGTTATGAACAAAAGTTTGTAAACTAAATCAAATTAGTTATATATATCAGCAACTTATAAAATATTTATGAATACTTGTCCATTGCATTGAGAAATAATTGTTGTTTTAAGGAATGCCAACTTCACGATGAAGGAATTTCCTTTTGAAATTATTGGTAGTAAAATGGATCTGGATACGATCCAAAGTTAAAGCTAATTACAAAGAATGAAGTGAAATTAACCAAGCCCAAATGGACACAACACATTGGAATGTCTAATAAGAATTCTTAGACATTAAAGAGAAATTATGAATTTTTTTATCGATGTTGAGAAAAGATTTCTTTGGTTGTCAAAAAGCCATTAAGAGTATTGACTTTTCCATATGGCACGATGCACAAATTTAGAATGGATTCCAAGCACATTGTTAAAACATGATATTAGTTGTGCCCAAAGGAATATTGATGTGCACGTAAATGTGCATATTTTTACTTTCATATTTAATCGAATTTAATTAAATAAATGATCATGTAGGGTAATTTAACATGTTTAAACCAAAATTTCAATTATTTTAAATCATCATATATTCATCTTCATATAGGGGCAAAATGGTCATTTTTGTGCTTATATTAATTTGAGAAAATTTACTTGGAAATTTTTATGTTATTTTGTAGGAATTTGAATTCAAATTACAGGTGGCTTCATGGAAAATATGCATACACAAGAGAATACAAGCAAATGAAGATGGAAATAAATCATTTCATGACAACATGGAGGATCCCACCTACCCACTTACCATGATCCCTTATTAAGAGCTAATGCACATGCTAATGAAGATTAAAGCTACATGCACATTTAAGTGGAGGATTAATTCATGCTAATGGTAACTTGGTGGCCACACTTCATCAAGGGCAATTTGGGTAGTTCCCAAAAATATAATTAGGGTTTAAAAGTATGTATTAATACCCCATATGTTCATGTAATTAAGCTCTTAGCCTCATCTTTAGTTAGTTTAGTTTTAGGCTCAAAAATAAACAAATAATTCTCTTTTCTTTTTCATAGCTACTTAGCCATTTTCTTCTTTCATGTAATTTTATTTTCATGCAATTTAATTCAAGTTCTTTTCTTGCTTCTTTTCTTTTATGTTAGTAGCTTAGTTTTATTTATGCAAGTAGATTAACTTTTATTTTAATTAGCTCTCTTTTTAATTAGCTTACATTTTTCCTCATGTTTTTATTTCATGTTGAATGCTACATTTAATGAAATGATAACAAATATGAGAGGCTAAACCCCTTCAATTTAGGGGTAACGAAGCTCTCTTAATCATGTAGATTCAACATTTTGATAACTCTTGATCTCTTTTTGTGCTTAATGACAACATTTGATGTGGTTTAACTTTGTTGTTTTAGCTTTGAATTTGATAGCCTATGTGGTTGACACCAAATAGGTTATGCTTAAACAAACAACAACACAAATTACCTCTTCATTTATATATAATTATGGTAATGAAGTGAATTTTAAAATCAAAATTTGATGGTCTATATTACTAATCAATAGTGAATAGATCATGCTTAGAATAGATTTTATTTTCAAGTTCATTAACTTTTTCATGAGTGTTGACAAGTGTTTTAGTGGGTATGTTAAAGTTTGATGGTTTATGTTCGGCTAATTAATAGCAAATATGATATGTTGGCCGCAATTTTGTCTTCAATAAGAAAAATATTGCTGTTGTAATATAGCAAGCAATGTTGGTAAGAATGGCAATGTACAATTTCAATTATTGAAATTAATGTGATTAATTCATCATTCAGCATGCTTAAATAAATTTGAATTTTATTCTTAAAATTATCAGTTGGTATGATTTGAGTTTTGGTATCTATTTTTTGAAACGGAAATTTACAAATAATGATTTAGAATACACTTTTAGAACATAACAACGAAAGTGTTTCGAAATCAGTAGAAGCGATACTAGGTTTGTGGGATTCAAATAGGATCTAAGGACCAATACGAAAGTATCATTTGACAAGCACCAGTGTTGAACAAGTATTTTGATGGAAATATCAAGTAGTTTGGTTTTCGATCAAAATGCAGAGGAAGCGTGTGTCTATAAGAAAGAACTATAAAGGTACAAATATATTTCTAAACCTATAAGTAAACAACAAACTTACGATTATTAACAATGTATTCTTGTTATAATAATTTATTTTGGCTATTTAATTCTCGATATTGGATTTAAAAATGACATCTTTTATAATCAGTATAAAAGGATGTTGGGATAGACCGATACGATATACATATGACACCATACTAAAATGTTTATTGTGTAATATATGAGATGGATTACTTATGCATTGGCAATAAGAATTATCACATATGCTATGTAATCTACCACATCATATTTGCTTCTATAATTGGTACACTGAGCGAATATCAAATCCAAATTACGATCATTATATGGAAGTTTAGAGTACCTTCGAGTATTTACAAAATACTAAAGAATTGTTTATAGAAATAATAACTCCTTACGAAGGAATACTTGGACTCGAACTTATAAGTGATATCAAACATCAATCCTAAAATTATGTTCAGTCTTAATTTAAGAATTTTAAGTTGGAAATGTTCCAAACAATAAGTAATGGATGATTCATCCAAAGGGCTAAGTACATCACATTGATTAGTACTACAATAAAAGAAATATAAACAAAATGCATAAATTTATAACCGAGCTAGTGGTGATTCTAAATGTTGGGAATTCTATAACATTCTTATATGATAACAATGTCGCAATGTAGTTTGTGAAAGAACTTAGAGCTCATTAGAAGTTGAGAAACATACTCTGAAAAGGTTCAACATGATCAAGGCAGTTTATCAACATCAAAAATAGTTGATTGGCAGAGTAAATAGTTAAGACAACATAGCATATCCTTTCACTAGGGAACTAGTTCGATCAGTTTTAAGAAAACTGATCGAAAGGAATGGAATAAGATTACATAATTGATCCCAAGTGCAAATGGAAGATTGATAGAGTTAGGAGTATGTCATAGGACCAATTGTGTAATTTGTACACATATCTAACTCGGTAACCAGTCTTGTTCATAATAAAGGTATTTGATTTTTAATATATACTTTTTTACATAGTGAAATAATTAATCAAGTAATTAATTTAAGTTATACTGATTAGAAAATCTTTAAATAATATGTTATGTGACGATAGTTACAAAATGTTGTAATCGTGAAAAATTATCATATTGTATAATAATATATTGTTTTAATATCTCTGGTCAAGGTATTTTGAGAAAAGATATTGATATATCCATTGATACTAGAGCACATAATTCTCTCCAAATGTTGGAAGTATATTACTCATGACTGTTGAGGGCACAAAGGGTTAAGTACTGATAGATATTGGTTAATTATGGAATGACTCATCTGAAAGTTTCCTGGTGGTTAATAACAACTACGTCAAACAGAAAATCTCGAGTGATGATATTTCACAGTTTTCTCGACTTGAGAATAACGTGGAACTTCAATGTGGAAACTCCAATTTGATTATAGTTAAATCATGGTATGGCATCCGTCGATGACTATAGTTGGGTTTTATTTGAAGCATTGGAAGTGAAATTTATTCAATACAAAATTCATTTCCTTAAGTGTATGAGGTCATTACACGGTCAACTCTAGTCAACTCAAAGTCAAAATCTCTGGCCAGAGTAGAATGGTTAATAAGAAATGTTATTATTAAACCAAGACTTTTGTCTATGGACTAACCGAGTTAGCTAAATTCACACCATTGAGTCGTACAATCGAATCTAGTCAGTCTTCGAAATAGCACTTGATTTAATTGATTTATAATAGTTATAAATCAATTAATATATATTTAATATTAATTATTATTTTATTTAATGTATGGGACGTGTTTAATAAAATGTAGTTACCTTCCGAAATGTTCGCGGTGCAACTAGTAATTTATTAGATGTGCATATAAAAGTTGTTTACATTTATATCGATGTACGATATCGATAACAATTTAAATTGAATAAATTATTAATCGGTTAAGTGGGGTTCTTTAGATCATTATGGATTCTAAGCCATGCGGCAAAGAAGAGGGGCAAAAGGGGCTATTTGGTTTCTGAATTGTAAGAGATAACAGTGCATGATATTTGTTTCTTGATCTCATAATATATTCAAATTAGTGGTCTCCACTTTCTTTTGATATTTTTCCTCCATCCTCCTCACTATTGGATGAATGATTCCCTACTTGTCTTCATCATTTTACTACTCACAACATATGCAATGAATAAAAAAAAACTGATGTTTGCACGCCCGTCCATTGCAAAGGAGGGTGTAGATCTGTGAGATCAAAGGGAACTGTTCATGTCAAGGTATGTTTCTGTAGCCTCATCTTAAGGTATAATTTCAATCCAAACTATATAATCATATCTCTATATTACTTATAATATATCATCTTTTTCATATATACTACTACTAGTAGTGTATATCAATTTGATTTATATATGTATATTATTTAACTTATGTGTTTCATATGATCATTAAGATTAGTAACTGATAGAAAAAGGTACATATATATAATAATTTTTCGGCCATTACATAAAAAATTTAAATTATTCTCGATACACACACACATATATATTTCTTATTTAGTTTAAAATAATTTTTAGGGTTTTAAAATGTGTTTTGATAAACTTAATTAAAGGAAATTATTATATAAATGTTCATTTAATATAATTTTTTAGAAAATTTAAAAAATTATTGCATCCTAACTAATTTTATAAAATACATACATACATACATACATACATACATATATATATTAAATATATATTTATTCTTATTTAAACTATGCAATTTTATAAATAATAAAATTATTTATTTATGGTTAAAAAATTATATCAAAACATATTGTAACACCCCATATTTTTAGTAACATTATTTAGGATATTTAATCAGCTAAATAAAATAAAATAATGTAAGTTGATTAATGGATTGTGATTTGTTATTTAATAGGGGTAGCTGTACCATGTTAATGAGTAAATCAAAATGAGATAACATGAAATAAAATAGGTAAGGGAAAAATAAGGTGAAGGATATTCTTATACCCTAAACCTTAGGAATTTACTTCCACACGTTCATTTCATTATCAAAATTTTAAGTCTAAGGCGGTCACCATTAGCAATCTCGAGAGAAGATAAAGCTAGGATTTTCAAGAGGAAGAATCAAATCACTTAATCAAGGTCAAATCTCACATCCTATGTCACAAAGCTAAGGTGAATAATGACTACATCTCATTTTCTTAAAAAAATTCGGTTTTAGGTTGAATCCAAAGTGTTTTGTGTGATTATGCCATGTTTTTGACAAATTAAATGTTTATGTATACTTGTTGATGATTTATGTTTGTTCATATGGATTTTATGATATGTTTGATATGAAACCCCTATTACCTGACATCAAAATGCCTTACGATTTTAGATTAAGATCAGAAATGATATTTTAGAGATGGCTTTCAATTTTCATATTTTTCTGAATTAATGTGGATTTTATATTAGTTTCTATTGAAGAAAATGATTATTTGGGGTTTAAATTATTTATGGCTAAATAATTAATTATTTGGGCTAAAATTTATATATGTTAGAAATTATATTAAAAATGAATTTTTGGAATTTTTGTAGAATTTTCCTAAGTGTTTTGATGAATATATAAAATTATTTAAGGTATAGGACTTAAATGTTTTATATATTTATAAAAGGAGACGGGGTATTTTGTAAATAAATTAAAGTGCTTATTTCTGAAATTTTGGCAGTGCTTTTAGAAAAGAAAATTTGCAACCAATAAGATTTAGACAAACAAGGCAGGTTAGTTAAAAAGGTTAAAAATCAGTTTTACATGTAAAATGTGTGTTTCGCCACTTTCGGCACCATGCTTCTGTTACCCGGTGTCTTGGCCTGGCTTCAAAAAGGTAATTGCAGAGAACAAAATTGACTATTGATGGAAGAATGGCCACGAGACGACATCTACATCACCAGAGTGTGGTTTCCAAGCAGCTATGTCTAGCCCTAGGTTAATAAAGTCGACGAATTGATGAAATAGGATGTCAGGATTATGATGATTAGTAGGGTTCGGCATTCATGGTTTATGAGTTGAGGAATATGTGGCATTCATGGGGTCGGCAAATCAAGTAAGCTCCATCGGGTCGGCATTTCATGTGATAGAATTCGGGTCAGCCTACTAAGAAAGATGTGGTCGGGTCGGCATAGCAAGAAGGATGTGGTCGGGTCGGCATGAAGCATATTGTAGGGCTCGGATCGGCAAAGGATGTAACATAATCCACCTCCGGTGCATTGCATATGATGGAGCTCGGGTCAGCATGGAGTATATAGAGGAGCCCGGGTCGGCATAAGGTGTAAAGGCCATCGGGTCGGCATGCTTGGGGGGTTTGGCAAAAACATGTGGTGAGGTGTTAAATTGAGAACGGCCGGCATTATGGGGTCGGCACTCTCAGGTCGGCATAATTGGCATAGCAGGATTGGGCTAAGCTTTCCTCGTGATGGGCCCAAGTGACCAAGCGGGAGTCCAAACTTTGAGATGTCAGGCTACCTCCATCTATAAATACAGGGGCAGGGGGTCATCCTTGAGGGATCTTTTTCGGCAACTAAGGGAATACTCTGCCATTTTTTGTACCCAGTTCCTCTTTGTTCTAACTTGTATTCAAGTTATTCCTCGTGAATTGTAATTGTAATCAAGTGATTGATAAAGCAATAAAGAGAGCATTCAGAGTGGACGTAGACAATCAATGCCGAACCACTATAAATCCTTTTGTCTTTACTTTTTGCTGTTCTTTCTTGCAATATATAGCGTTGCTCCTCATTTTCCATTTAATTTCTTCATTTATTTCACTACTCAAATCTATTCTCAGGTGTTTGTAACCAATTTGGTTGCAAACATTTTGGTGCTTTCACTGAGAACTCAATTCTCAAACTATTAGGATCACCTTTGTTGCTACTGGATTGAAGAAATCCCCCAAAGGAGATCCAGATTTGTTCTCAAAAGTTTACAGTTACTATTTAGATTTTCTGAGATCTAAGCAAAAGACTCTAAGATGGTAAGGCGCACCAGATCTACCTCTCACAACGTCGATGCCAAGGAAACTGCTAGTGTCCAACAAAGAGGGCCAAGCAACTAGCCAGCTAATGCGACTGTGGAACTTGTTGCGACCCAAAACCTTGCTGATTCCGTTACCAGGGCCGAATTCAATGACCTGATGAGGGAGCTAAAGGAAAGTTGGAGACAGCTAAACAAGCAAATCTAGGCAAATGCCAACCTAATGAATCAGATTGCTCAACAGCAGCGTCAAAATGCCGAAGGAAGTCCCACTTCATACTCGGCGTCTGATAGCTCAACTTAATCAGACGGGCATCATAGGAGTAGGTGTCGCAGAATTGACATGACATAAGCTGGAGCAATGGAGCAACTTGTGACAGACCACCGCAGGCAGTCAATTGGGGCTGGTAATGATCCCTTAACCGAGAGAATGGCTCCTCAACTACACGTGGGAAGTCGTGCTTAACCTGGAATGGGGAATTTAGGCACTGGAGCA
This sequence comes from Allium fistulosum, assembly GCA_030737815.1. Taxonomy (NCBI): domain Eukaryota; kingdom Viridiplantae; phylum Streptophyta; class Magnoliopsida; order Asparagales; family Amaryllidaceae; genus Allium; species Allium fistulosum. The sequence continues at coordinate 489,238,454 of CM060903.1, forward strand.
CGCTTGGATGTTGGTCAATTACCTCACCAGGATGATAATGAAGTGAATCCCCAAGATATGCATCTAGAGGACAATAGCCTAAGAAGGTGTGAGATGACCATGAGACGTTGGCCAGATTCACGCAGGATAGGACCCGACCTTGCACCCCCTATATAGACTCCGGACTTATCCACAATGGTCAGGAAATCAATGAGGGAGAACCAGGGCTTGACAACGATGATTGGGGAGTCTTTAGGAGTCATACTCCATTTACCGATAACATTTTACAGGCTGAGTATCCCCGGAGGTTTAGCATGCCTACAATGCCCACTTATGAAGGGAAGACTGACCCTCGACGGTACATTATGAGGTACGAATGGTTGGAGGACTTGGCTAACGCTAATGACGCAACCAAATGTGAATGCTTCCTTATAACTCTGTCTGGAATTACTCAATGTGGTTCACAAGGTTACTCCCGTGATCAATCTCGAGATTTGATGAGCTGGCTACAAGATTCATGGAGCAGTTCTGGATTCATTCTACTCGCACCAAAGATGTGATGTCGCTATCCAGCATAATCCAGGCTCCGGGTGAATCACTGAAAGATTATTTATAGAGGTTTCACATTCCTGCTACTAAGGTTAGTAATACAAATGACCATGCCATACTTATGGCTGTGATAAGGGGGGTGACTCCAAATCCGAGTTTGGTGATTGGCTAGTTGGAAAACCGCCAGCCACGCTAGAGCTTTTCTACGCAAAGGCACACCAGTTCATGAAAAAGGAGGAGGCCAGATTGTCCAGAAGGAGCACTGCTACAGGACCAAGCGGGGAAGCGGTACCGAGCAACATTATAGTAAAGCAATCCTGTGATAGCTCTTGAAAGGTTCAAGTCAACATCCAAAACAAGCCGGGTCAGCAAAAAAGGGTTGGAGAAGGAAATTCTGATCGGAAGAGGGAGTCCGGAAAGTGGAAGCCACGAATCCCTACTTATAACAACTATACGCCCTTGAATGCCTCTTTAGAGAACATCTACCTGCCCACCCGTAACACTTTCCAGTATAGGAAGCCACGTCCGAAGGAATCAACCGAAGAACAGAAGCAAACCGGGAAGTACTGTCGGTTTCATGAGTCCTACGGGCACAACACTGATGAGTGTAGGCACCTTCATGACGCCATTGAGAAATTAATTCCCTAGAAAATGTTGCAGCAGTTTGTCAAGAATCCATAGGATGGCGGACAATGAACGTCTGATCCCAACCGAGGACAAGCTCCGCGCCGACCGAAGGAGCACGCTCAGGCTGGTGGAAGATTGGTAATAAACACAATAGTTGGTGGACTGCATCCTGCGGACAGAAGTTGGCAGGAAATGGAGCGTTATGTTAGTTCAATGAGACATGTGGACTTTGAATGTTGTTCGAACACGGAGGATGGAACTCCGGTGAAGCAGCAACGTATGATGATGGACGATATAGTGTTCAGAAGTAGAGATGCCGATAGAGTGAAGGCCCCTACTATTGATCCGATGGTTTTCTCTGCCATGATCAGACCTGCGCTGGTGAGAAGGATATTAATTGATTGTGCAAGTTATGTGAACATCATCTTTAAGAAAGCTTATGATCAAATGAGAATGGAGGCTAAGGATTTGAAACCATTCAAAGCTCGTATACACGGCTTTAACGGTGTGGTTACTGAAGCGGTAGGTTATGTTGAGTTATCGGTTGAGTTGGGTGAAGGTGAACGTAGGAGGGTGCGGATCCTACCGTTCATTGTCTTGGATCCAAGTTGAGAGAAGCGAGGCAGAAGTTGAGAGAAGCAACTGGCCGTGCTTGTTATGTAGCTGAGTTGAGAGAAGCAAGGCAGAAGGAAAAGGGAAAGGGTGTGGACAAATCTGTCCGCATCCAAGTTACTGAAGATTGACAAATAGTGCCCAAGCCTTGGCTTGGGCACCACAGTAGGTTCTGTAGAGACATAGATCCGAGAGATGATGAGGAGGAGCCCAAGGAGGCCAACGCAGCACCGGTTGAACTGACGATTGATGTCTCGGTCAACTACGACGACCCGTTGCGGGTATTGAAGATTGGATCACAACTTAACCCTTATATGAAGAGAGAACTTGCCGATTTCCCCTGAGCGAATCTAGATGTATTCACTTGGACTCATTCATACATGTGTGGGATCTCGCCTGCTATCGTGAGCCATGCACTGAACATTGATCCAAAGTATGTCCCTATGAAGCAGAAGAGACGAGGTATGGATCCAGATAGGTCCATGGCTCTTAAAGAGGAGGTGGATACACTTAAAGCCAACGGGTTTATTCGCGACGCCCTCTATCCCAAATGGATATCTAACCCTGTACTGGTAAGGAAGGCAAATGGGAAATGGTGAACATATGTTGACTATTCGAACCTGAACAAGGCATGCCCTAAGGCTAGTTTTCCCTTACCTAGATTTGATCAGTTGGTTGACTCAACCACGGGACATGAATTATTGTCATTTATAGATGCGTACTCAGGGTACTACCAGATCCCGATGCACATCCCAAATTAGGAGCATACCAGTTTTGTCACGAACGTTGGGTTGTACTATTATGTAGTAATGCCGTTTGGATTAAAGAACGCAGGAGCTACCTATCAACGTTTGGTTAATCGCATGTTCAAAGATCAGATTAGAAGGAAAATAGAAGTCTATGCGGATGATATGCACGTGAAGTCACGACGATCAAACGACCACATTCAACACTTATCAGAGATGTTCAATATCCTCCGTTTTTATAACATGAAAATCAACCCTTTGAAGTGCTCGTTCGGTGTTGCCTTAGGAAATTTCCTGGGCTTTATTGTCAATGCACGGGGAATCAAAGTGAATCCAGAGAAGATTCAAGCCATTCGGGATATACAAGCACCCAGAACTATTAAGCAAGTGCAGAGCCTGAATGGGAAGGTCACTGCCCTGAGTCATTTCATTTCCAGGGCGATCGATAAATGCATACCTTTATTCAATTTGATAAGGAAGGGGAAGAGGAATTTCGAGTGGATGCATGACTGTGAAGGCGCGTTCCAAGCTTTGGTGAGCCATTTGGAGAGGCCTCCTATTTTGTCAAAGCCGGTAGACCATGAGGAGTTGTATATTTACCTAGCTGTATCACCACATGCCATAAGTGCCGTTTTGATTCGTAAGGAGGACCGGATCCAGAGACTGGTGTATTATGTCAGTAAATGATTAACGGGGGCGGAAAGAAACTACCCAAAGATAGAAAAGTTGGAGTACTGCTTATTGATCGTGTCGCGCAAGCTTCGCCCGTATTACCAGGCACATCCAATCAACGTCTATACTGATCAGCCTTTGCGGCAGGTCCTGCAGCGGCCTGAAACATCGGGAAGGTTGCTTAAATGGAACATCGAGCTTAGCCAGATCGACATCACCTATCTGCGTCAAAGAGCAATCCAAGGACAGGCATTGGCAGATTTTATAGCAGAATTTACCATGCAGGATGAGCAAAGTGAGAGATATGTTGTTCCTACTGTACGATTGAAACTATATATAGATGGAGCCTCCAATTATCAATGTTCTAGAGCCGGCGTCGTTCTCGTAACCCCCAAGAACCGATCAATCTGTTATGCTTTGAAGCTTGATTTCCCTGCTACGAACAACGAAGCCGAATATGAGGCATTGATTGCTGGACTGAAACTTGCTAAAGAGCTTGGGATGAAATCGATCGAGATCTTTTATGACTCGTAGCTGGTGATGTACCAAATCAGAGGACTACCAAGTGAGAGACAATGACTTGCCCCATACCTTACTCGAGTTCAGGAGTTATTGGAAGACATCGAATACTATGACATTTCACACGTCCCACGTAAGCAGAATGGGGAAGCCGATTCGTTGGCAAAGTTCTCAAGTATTGGCGATGCTCAACAGATGGGCTTGGTTTCGGTCGAGACCCTACATACCCCGAGTATAAATGCGATGGAAGTTGATCATGTACCGGAGACGGAGCCCGAAAAGGAGTCATGGATGTCCCCAATTAAAGAGTTCTTGTTGCATGGAGTCTTGCTTGAGAAAAGGACTGAAAAGCAATAAGTCCTTCGTAAAGCTTCATGGTATACTGTACAAAATGGGATTACGTACCAGAAGGGATTCTTCGTTCCCTTTCTCAGGTGTATTGCCTATGATGAGATAAAATGGGTCTTGAAAGAGGTCCATGAAGGAGTGTGTGGCGACCATACTGGGGGTAGATGTTAGCTAAAATGATACTCCGTTATAGGTACTACTGGCTAACCATGAATCCGGACGCCGTAGATTATGTGAGACGATGTGACAGATGCTAGATATATGCGAAAGTCCCAAGAGCGCCGCCGACAGAAATCACGTAAATGGTTAGTCCATGGCCGTTTCGATACGGGGAATTGATATTATCGGCTTATTGCCAATTTCCAAAGGTGGTGCGAGATATGCAATTGTTGCGGTTGACTACTTCACCAAATAGGCCGAAGCAGAGCCATTAGCTACAATCACAACCAAAAAAGTCATTAACTTTGTTGTGCGAAACATTGTATACCGTTTCGGTCCCCCATGAACTATTGTAATTGATAACCGAACTCAATTTGATAGTGCTGAGGTTAAGGAATTTTGTCGGAAGTATCATATTGAAAAACGGTTTGCAGCAGTCGCTCACCCTCGGGCAAACGGATAGGTTGAAGATGTAAACAAGATAATAAAGTCCATCTTGAAAAAATGTTTGGAGAAGGCTAGAGGCAAGTGGGTGGACAAACTGCCTATAACACTTTAGGCATAGGACCACTCATAAGTCAGCGACTAGCCATACCCCATTCTCCTTGGCTTACGGAGCCGAAGCGGTCATTCCCGTGGAACTTGAAGTCCCTTCCCATTGGGTGACTTTCTATGATCGCAGAACAAATCAAGATCTATTATTGGAGTCATTGCACTTTATTGATGAAAAGCATGAGGAAGACAATTTGAGAGAGGCTGCACATCAACACCAGGTTTCCCGGTACTATAATACTAAAGTCTGATCGAGAACTTTTGAAGTAGGCGACCTTGTCTTGAAACGAATCTTTCTAGTCCCATCGCACATGAACCCGACATGGGAACGGCCATACGTCATTGAAAAAGGCTTGGAGAAGGAACTTTCAAGCTAGCGACCGTTGATGGTGTGACGCTTCCCCGAGCATGGAATAGCGAGCATTTGCGTCGCTATTTTACCTAGATTGTTTCTTTTGCATTCCAGTAATAGTTGTTTTCCGTATTTGCTTTGTGTTGATTTTGCTTTTGGTATGTAATAAGACAGATTATTCTGCCCCTATATTTTTTGATAAGTAAAAGCTTGAAGCTACTTTTCTGTGGACTAAGTTATTTCATATTATGATGATTATGTGATGGCATTAATTAATACTAACATCTGTGGTGTATGAACACACACATAGAACTAAAAACCGACTAGTTATACCGACCCCCGATAAAAATGAACAGGGGGGATTGCTCGGTAAGGTTGGCTGGCTGGCAATTCCTGTGAGTGAATCAAAAGAGCGATTTTCGAAATGAAAAATCTCTAAGTCCCCAGAGTATGGATTAGAGTACACTGAGTCCTTGGAGTGCGAACTAGAGTATAAACGACTTGGAAAATCTATGAGTCCCCGAAGTGCGGATTAGAGTACTCCGAGTCCTCATAGCACGAACTAGAGTACAAACGACTCAAAAAAAATCTCTATGTCCCCGGAGTGCGGATGAGAGTACTCTAAGTCCCCAAAGTGCAGACTAGAGTATAAACAACTCGAAAATTCTCTAAGTCCCCGGAGTGCGGATTAGAGTACTCTGAGTCCCGGAGCATGGACTAGAGTATAAACGACTTGAAAAATCTCTAAGTCCCCGGAGTGCGGATTAGAGTACTCTAAGTCCTCGGAACATGGACTAGGGTATAAACGATTTGAAAAATCTATATGTCCCCGGAATGCGGATTAGAGTACTCAGAGTCCACGAAGTTCGGGCTAGAGTATAAACGACTCGAAAATTCTCTAAGTCCCCAATTGCGAACTAAATTATAAATGATATGAGAAAAGTTTCTAAGTCCATGAGGCGGACTCAAAAGTTCTAAGTATCCAAACTGGCGGATAGACCAGAGAACTTTCAACCGACTGCTATCCCGAAAACTCCAATCTAAGATCGACGGAAGATACTCGAACTGTTAGTGACGGCATACAACCATTAGCTACAATTCTGAATTGGTATCGCTAGTGACTTAAGATGGAGTCTGCCGGAGAGCTCTGAGATTAAAATAATGAATTATCAATGAAACTTAGAAAAATTGTCACACGCATTTGGAACGGAAGAGTTTACTCTACTATTGAAATAATAGTTCACTCGATGATTAGCAAAGGAACAAAAAAATTATTTACAATTCCAAAATTTCCTTACAACCCGTCTAAAGGTTCGGGGGCCACAACTGTACATGTGCAACCAAAAAGAAAAAGAAAACGGGAAAAACCACAATGCAAGTCTAACTTATTGGAACTAAACAAAATACTACAAGACGTCAACTATTTCTTTGTCTTCCTCCCCTTTCTCGGCTTTTCAAGGGTCGTTTTGGTCAGACGTCTCTTTCAAGACCCATTGCTACCTTGAGAGGAAGTACCTGAGGAAGGACGAGGAACCGCAATGGGAGTAGACACGCCATGAGGGATGAATTGTAAAGGCCTATTAAGTGGATCATCAACATCCGCCCACGTCGGGCTCACCCTTAACTTCGAGCTTTGACTTCCCCTCTTTTTCAATCCGCTCCTTTAGGCTGAACTTAGCAGTGTGCTCAAAAGTGCCCGTAACTATAACATCATCGTGCTCCTTTGTAAGTGATGGGTCTTCAAGTTTATCCTCATCTAGCGCCCCAATCACTTGAGCATCGGGCCCAGGAATATCTCCAGCAGCTTGAGCCTTAGCATCTTTTCCCTCCTACTCCGTGGCGACGTCGCTCCTTGGAGTTGACTCAGGACCAGGATGACCTACAAGGCTGCGTGAAAAGAAAATGTTAGATTACGACCGTTGTTCGCTGAGAATAGCAACTTTTTAGAGTAGAAAGGGCTTAAGGTAGTACCAGCATCTGGTTGGCTTTCGGTGGTCATAAGAGTACTCCCTTCAATGATTGGAGATAACGTGTCTATGCCAAGTCTAGGCTTCTCCAGGTCATAACCGACATGTTGCTCAAGAGGTTGAGAAGATGAAGTCCCCGCCGGTTGAACAGGAGTAGGACCTTAGGGCTCAGTGCTAGATGACTCAACGATATCTTCTTTTTCATTATGCAGTGTGGGAGCTCTACCGAATTGAAGCTTTGCGACAGCCAAGTCGGATGGCTCATTTCCTCGGAGCACTTCCTACGCAAGTTCCCCTTCGTCAAGCTCTGTTACCCCCATCTCCTCTTTCTTGATCTTGATGAGAGTATCCCAAACTTCAACAAGCGACTCAAGATAGCCCTTGCCCAAGAAAGTTAAGTCACGGTGGAGGAGAACTCTTGCGTTATATTCAGCGATGTTGGAGTGCAACGTCCATGCAGAATGTTAAAATATCTTTCTCCTTTTGTAAGGAATCCTTTTCCAAATCCAAAGTGCCGCTACGTTGGAGTGCACCATCCAGTTCCTTTTTATGAAAAGCCTCCAAGCGACTGACTGCCATAGCCGTCTCCTTCGCATTCTTCTTCGCCTCATCGAGTTGGGCTTTAAATGCGAGCAGCTCAATATCCTAGAACTTAATAATGTTTTTGTCATAGATGGCCTCCATCTTGAGGCAATCAATCTCGTGTTGGCGTTCGATAGAAACCTCGGAGACTTTTTCGACTAAATGAATGAATGCTTCGTGTTGTACATACACGTCGTTCACACAAGCCAATGGGTTCTCTTTTGCGGTTCCAGGGATAGGATGTATGGCCGGGAGGAATTTTAGCCCGTCGAAGCAAATCTTTGGAAAGGTAGCTTTAAGCTTGGCTAGTTTCTCCGCTGTAGTCAAGTCGTGAGCAGGAACCAGGGGGATTTGTTCCGATGAAATCAGCATCTGTTTATGGTGTTCACAGGACTGCCTAGTGCTTGAGGAGCCGGAATGCTGATCGCGGGGAGCATCAAATTGAGAGCCTCGATGTATGGACTTATCTCCACCGCGCGTAAGAGGATTAGTGGGATCACTTTGACGCAAAGTGTATCCTTGAGATTTCCTTTTGGAGGATGAGGATGATTCTCGAGAATGGTAATCTCTCTCCCGTCCTTCATCTCTCTCTCGGCGTCTTCCTAACTTGGAATCTCAACTTGAACGATGAAAGATAAAAGAGCCACGAAGGTGATCAAAACCATGTGAATAAGACATTGCACCTGTATAAGGATCAAACGAGAACATGTTAGTAGTTGCTATGTCAAAAGAAAAGTGCTAGTGAATAGTGAGGTGTAAGTGCTTATGCGGGTCCTAGTTCATTCCCCCAACGAACCGGTGACATTTGCTTTACTCATAGGAGTTCTTTCTTCTTGATTTGGAGGCTTCCTGCCTTCGCCACTTCTTGTGGGAGAGTTAAGGCCTTCGACGTCGAGGGTAGTGAAGTCATAATTCAACAAATTGCTCGGAATAGAGATGTCAGAAAGTCCCTTCAATGAGCTCTCCATTTGTTGATAAGACGAACCCTTTTCGACAGGAGTTATGATGAATTTTGGGGTCTCCCCAATTTTCCTCTTCTTAATTCTATATGCCAAACTTTTTCTCTTTTTCAGGGAAGGTTGTGATCGGCTTTTATGTGGCGCATCGGCTGCTGGCGCTTGTCCAAGTTATGCATCTTCATTTTTTAGCCCTGCATTCTTTGTTTCCTTTATCTCCCCTTATTCGGTGCATTCTTGGATTCTCTCAGCAAGGGGCACCACGAGGTCACCTCGTTCTCACCTTCTCTCGGAGATAACCTTCGGGATCGCTCTACTCCCTAGGAGACTGATTCTACAGCCATCCTCTAAAAGCCCGAATAATGAGAGAAGTTCATCAGTGATTAGAAGTTTGATTTCTCTATCCTCCACCGAAGTAGCACGGATAGCTGCAACTGCCCTGGAATATCTAACGCCTTCGGGCCAAGAGCGAGCACCTGGAAGAGTTGAAAGAATTCATGTGATTAAGAAATAAGATGTGATTTGAGTCCTTGAATTAAGGGCAGAGACGGGGATAGTACTTACGTCCTTCCAACCAACTTCTCACGAAGCTGGGAGGACATCGCACGTAGAACCATCCTTGCTTGAATAGGGAGAGCTTATTCCATGACCCATTAGGACCTGACATTTGGGCAGTGGCTCAAAAAAGACATACGAAGGACTATCGGCTCATCTTTTGAAGTTATAAATACACTAGATGTCCTCGGGAGTAGGCGGATGGAATAGAACACTCATGAAAAGCAAGAAAGTGTCGTGGATAAAGGCGTAGCTGTTGGGGTGCAATTGAGTGGGAGCGATTCCCATATACTTCATCACTTCACGAATAAAGGAGTTGAAAGGTGGCACACACCCATCCCAACACATGAACTTATTACATGCAGTGTACCCAAATCGAGGAAAATGAGGCATGTCTTGCCTTGATGGAACCAGGACATCTTCAAAAGGAATCCCATGAATAGAGCACAATCGACAAAGAGCCGCTTTGCCGATTTTTGAAGCCTGTGAATCGACCGGATTATTCAAGACAATGGCATCATCCACAACATCGAGAGCTAGGTCTATAATCTCTGGAGGAAGAGTTAGGATATTGGGAAAAAGGTATGCCTGCAAACCAGATCTCTCTACTACATCTCTTTGCTGGCTTGGTTCGGGCTTATCAGACAAAGTAGCTGAGCTCGATTTCCTATCCGATCTAGAAGACATCACAGGAGAACGCTTTGTATAACTGGATATCTGTGTTAGCTCTACTCAAAAGACAATCAATATTAGAAATAATAATATGTCCCCCCATGCCGTGTGTGAACTAGTGCAGTTGAATGTGAAATGAATGTGAATAGTTTAAGGTCAGGAAAACGAAAATAAAACGTCCAAGCTCAGAGGTTTCGTTCGAAGAGACCTTCTTCGCTGACCGTCTTGGACAACATGAAAGGCGATCGGCGATGAAAGCTTTAGGATCGGATGTTGACATTTAGAATTATGAAGTCCGTTTTTCGAGTATGTTGGGCTAGTTTTATACTTAGCTTAGGTTGAGTGGATTGGGAATTTGTTAGTTCAAGTTTAAGTCCATTGATCCGTACATGCAAGTCATGTTGTTGTTAGTCACTTTATGCTTGGGCAAGGAGATATACAGTCATATGCTTGGATAACTCGAATTAGAGTAGTTTTAATTTGTCAACACCAATCCCAGCCATCTATGCCGACCCTTGCCTCTTATACCATAGCCGATCCCACCATTCCTAGAAAAATACAGATCCCTTCCACTAACCCCTATGCCAACCCCTTCCTCTCCAAACACTATACCGAACCCTCCATCCCTGGACTATACCGAGCCCTACACCCCAAAGTAGAATGCCGACCTCTTTTCTTCTAAATTCTATGCCTAAAAAGAAAGTACCGACCTCATGTTTAAAATGACATACACTGACCCCTCTCTTTCATCTTAACCTACGCCGACCCCTAATTCTGCCGATCCCATCTTCTACCTCATCATCACCGAACCCTCTATTGCTAACCCCAACTCATCTGAACCCATCCTCTTCTCCTTCAACTCCCTTCTTTTTCTCTTAATTTATATATATACTCTGATCTGGGTTTGCTATTCTGTGACTGATGTTTTCTATCTTCATGTATATTACATTATTTCTAAAATGGTCCGAATCCACCATAGTGTGCATTAGTTAGGGACTAAGCGTGTCTACCACTTATGATGTAATGGAAAGAAAAAAAGATCGAGACAAAATTGACGTGCTTAGCTCTTAACTAACGTATTACTATGATGGTCGCCCTTAACCTGCCCTATTCTCTGCATTAGTAGACAGGATTACTTAGTAATTCTCTTTACTAATGTAGGTCTCGGGGTGGGGCGTCATAGCTCGTTTCTTAACCGATTTTGATAATTTTGGATGTTACGGAAAGCTCAAATCATGTACTACAACTTTCATGTATTGATTTTTCTGTAATTTTGAGGTTAGCTATGTCAAAATCGAATTTTTCTACTGCTATCCCGAGAGCAAAACCAATATTTGCTCTATGCTTGAAGCTGAAACGATATTGGCCATAACTTCTTCGTTTCTTAATCGATTTTAATAATTTTGGATGTTTCGAAAAGCTTAAATCATGTACTACAACTTTCATGTATTAAGTTTTCTGTAATTTTGAGGTTTGCTATAGGCACCTGTATTTGCTGAAAGAAGAACATGCAACAGGAAATAAAACATTACAGACAAATTCATCTCTCAATTCAAGAAGTTTTGATGAAATAACTTAGTATTGGATGGAGATTACCTTCTCTATATCTAAGTTTTGATGAAATAACTTAGTATTGGATGGAAACAAAAGTGCTAAACTCTGATACCAAACTGTGACGCCCCACTCCGAGACCCACATTAACAAAGAGAATAACTAGGTAATTATGTCTGCTAATGCGGAGAATAAGGCTGGTTATGAGCGACCATCTATAATCTTGTCTTAAATATCAATTGAATACATCGACAAATGCTATATATTTTATTTTTCCTAACTCAAGTGGATCGACTTACCCAATAAATACTTAATACAAAACTATAGATGACCAACGGATCTATCAGAACAAAATACAATAACTAAATGAACATCACATCGCAGAACAACGAACAGATATACATATACACATATACAATGATACATCTCAATACAATACAAATGATACATCAAAGTGGTATGACGACCACTCTTTATACACAAGTCAAATGAATGTATAACTCAAGATACAAATCTAAAATGACTAGAGTCACAAATAGTGTTTAAGAAGAAGTCATGTAGAAGCTTCAAGCCATTCTAAGTCTAAAGGTAAAAGCTTAACCTGAAACAAACTCGGTCTGACCCGAGTATAAAATACACGGGTCAGTCTAGCCAAACATCAGTTTAATAAGGATAATAGATAAGGTGAAACATAAGGAAGGGTAAAGTATCCTCTCGTACAAGAGGAAGCCCCACCAAGAGCATGATACCCCTTTATTTAAGAAAGGGATGATCATTCTTCTTAAATAAGAAGAAATAACAAGATGTAAGAGTTCATATCTCAAGTGGACTAAACACACTTAAGAATATGAAATCTCTAGGAAGAAACTCTAATTATAAAACTCAATTTAACATCATATTTGCCTCATATCATTGGCAAAATCTCTAAAATAACATTAACGGTTTCGATGAACCATATCTCCTGAATAGAAGAAATATCAATACAAACTCTCGCCTAAAATGGCAAACATAAAAACATTGTCAAATAGGATAATCCCAAAACTCAAATATGCCTCATCTCATCGGCATAAACAAAATCTCCAAATGCCATGGAATGACAATAAATATCTAAAATATAGAAGGATCTCCAAACTCAATTATACCTCATCTCATCGGTATATATATATATATATATATTTATATTTATATATAACTCAAACTTAACTTGCCAAAATGGCAAAACCCAGAATATTCTTCAAAATCACGAAACCATCAAAACTCATAACTCAAGGAACCCAATAAGAGTTCAAAACATCATAAATGAAATCACCATATATATAACATCTCATATAGCACTAGGGTATCGATGTAATAAAATGTCTTAAAATGGTGAAATCATAATAAAACAGAAAACTCAAAAAACCCAGACTGGCCAGATCCCCGATTGCAATGCCGAAGCAATGCTGCACATGCTAAACTCTTGTCTAGTGTTATTTATAAATTTAGGTACCTAACTCGTGGACCCGAAGGTCATACTCGTGGTGACCGATTTCACATAACTCGTGGTGACCGAAGTCACATAACTCATGGTGACCGAAGTCACATAACTCAGATGACCCGAAGGTCTATAGCACTGGCATACTCGTAGATGTGTCACAAACTCTCAGAAAGGAACCCGAAAAGTGTTAACGTGTGTCCCATACCACACGTTCGCACTAAACGGTTTACTAACTGCTAGTTAACTCCACATCGTAAAAATAAAATCTCAAATCTCAAAAATCTCAGAATACTCATATATCTTGCCTCGTATCATCGGCAAGTGCAAATAAATCTCATAGTGGTTTCTCATAACCCATAATTCCCAAAAAGGGAAATCTCATCTCAAGACTCACCTCATCTCATCGGCGAGTAAAACAACATACATAAGGGGTTCTCATCGATTGTTACTCCTATAATAGGAGATCTCGAACCTCTCAACTTGCCAAATATTGGCTGATTCAGATAATTCCTATAATAGGAATTATAAATCTCAAATATCAACTCAAAACAATATACGCAAGAGGTTTCGATTGTACAAGTCCGGAATTAACCGAAAAAGTAAACCGACGTGTCCCATACCACGTGTTTTACTAAGTCATTTAATTCTCTTTCTCAAACGTCTGAAAAGTGCAAAAACATGTATTTTTATATAGAAAATAATTTAGCTTATAGAAATATGCTGCCGAAATTTGATTCAGAGCATGTTTTTGCCCAGATTTTTACAGTGAAAACACTGTCTGGGTTCAACTTTGAGACATCATAACTTTTTCATAATTTTTCTAAATTGCGTGAATCTTAGTGCAGTTTAAAGTCTTGTTGTTGAGCTTTATTCATGTTAAATTTCAGGTCATTTCGACTTATAGATCTGATAGAAATATGTTGCCGAACTTGTACTCAGAGCATGTTTTTGCCCAGATTTTTACCGTGAAAACACTGTCTGGGTTCAACTTTGAGACATCATAACTTTCTCATACTTTTTCTAAATTACGTGATTCTTTTTGCATTTTAAAGTATTGTTGTTGAAATTTATGAATGTTAAATGTTAGGTCATTCCGACCTTTGTAGTCTATAGAAACGTGATGTCAAACTTTAAATTGGAGAATGTTTTGCTCCAGCTGTTGACAGTGAAATCTGGCTGCAAGTCCAACTTTGAGAGATCATATCTCTCTCGTTTCTTGTCCGAATGTCCATTTATTTCAAAAATCACTTCAAAAATGGTTTAGTGAAAACCGTACTCGAAAACAATGAAAAACAAGAAAGATAACTCAAGACCGATAACTTGAGTTCAATATGAATTCAATTCAAATTTAACCCAAAATCAATTCAAATTCTATTTAAATTTGAATTTCAAATTCTTCAAATATAGCTAGCCTATTGATAGGCATCATATCTCTAAAAAAGCTCAAAAATATCATCAAAACCGAAAGAGAATAAGAGTAAAAACGAGCTAATACAATTTTGAGGTCAATGTTTGTTGTTGCTGTCATCTTGCTCTCAGGATAGCAACATATAACCATAATTTCGACCAAGAAAACTTCAAAATTCCAGAAAACACGATAAACAAAACTTATAGCACATGATCTAAGCTTTCCGAAACATCCAAAATTATCAAATTCGGTAAAAAAACGAAGAAGTAATGGCCAATTTCATTTCAGCTTCAAGCACAGAGCTAATATTGGTTTTGCTTTCGGGATAGCAGTAGAAAAAATCAATTTTGACATATCTAACCTCAAAATTACAGAAAACTCAATACTTGAAAGTTGTAGTACATGATTTATGCTTTTCGGAACATCCTAAATTATTAAAATCGGTTAAGAAACGAAGAACTTATGGCCAATTTCGTTTCAGCTTCAAGCAAAGAGCAAATATTGGTTTTGCTCTCGGGATAGCAGTATAAAAATTCGATTTTGACATAGTTAACTTCAAAACTACAGAAAACTCAATACATGAAAGTTGTATTCCATGATTTAAGCTTTTCGGAACATCCAAAATTATTACAATCAGTTAAGAAACAAAGAAGTTATGGCCAATTTCGTTTTAGCTTCAAGCACAGAGCAAATATTGGTTATATTATTCTTTTCGGGAAAAAGTTTTAGAAGCTTGTTTTCACTAGTAAACTATTTTAGATATAAAACATAGACTTTTATACTATTCGAACGTATGAGAAAGAGAATTAAACGATTTAGTAAAACACGTGGTATGGGGCATGTGCGTTTACTATTTCGGTTAATTCCGGACTTATACGATCGAAGCTATTTGAGATTATTGATTCTGAGATATTTTGCCATTTTATGGCGTATTTTGAGTTTTATAATTCCTATTTATTGGAATTATTTAAGATGGCTAATATTTGGCAAGTATTATGGTTTGAGATCTCCTATGTAGGAGTATGGTCGATGAGAACCATCACAATGTTATATTTACTTGCCAATGATATAATGCAATTCTTGAGTATATGATTTCATATGTTGAGATTTATGGTTTATGAGGAACCATCACGATGTTGTCACTTGTCGATGAGATGAGACAAGTTACGATGCCATTTAATACTTGTCGATGAGATGAGACAAGTATGGTGCCTCTTTGTCACTCGCCAATGAGACGAGGTGAGATATGATTTTCTGAGTTTTATGATGTTCTTAGTGTGGCATCGACTAGCGGCTAGTAAACCGCTAAGTGCGAACGTATGGTATGGGACACACGTTAACACTTTTCGGATTCCTATCTGTGAGTTTGTGACACATTCACGATGTTTACCTAGCAAAACTGCTTTGAGAGGTGTTAGCGACCTTGTCATGAGGACGAACTGCTTTGGGAGGTGTTAGCGACCTTGTTAGGGCTGACAAAACGGCTTGGAAACGTGCCAACGACCTTGTCATGGACGAGCTGCTTTGGGAGGTGTTAGCGACCTTGTCCAAGGCTTCGGCCGTCTGAGTTTAGCACGTGCAGCATTGCTTCGGCATGGCAATCGGGGATCTGGCCAATCCGAGTTTTCTAAGTTTTGAGTACACCGTTTTTGGCGCATTAGAGTTAAGATTTTATGAGTTTTGAACTTGCATCGAATTCTTTATTGAGTTTGAGATTTTATGAGTTTGAATTCGTATCGAGTTCCATGAGCTTTTAAGATCGAGATGTATGTGTGAGATTTAGCCGTCTTGGCTTACTTATGAGTTTGAGATCTCACATTCTTATGGAGTTATCTTTTGTTGCTTTCATGGCTTCTATTTGTGATTGAGATGATTTTTCTCCTTTTTGGAGTAATGGTTCATCGAACCATTTGGGCTTTACTTGAGCCTTATATGAGTTAATGTGAGTTCATTATAGGTTATCGCCGATATTATGAGGCACTTGTGTTTTATTTGAGTATTGAGTTTGAGTTACACCTTTCGAGGTATTTAGTCACTTAGGTAGCGTTTGTTACTTAAGTGTTGAGCTATGAGTTTTTTAATCCTTCTCCTCATTCGAGAAGAAGTATCACTATATCCATTCTGCTTCATATTATCGATATTGACTGATTTGTGTAGCTAGACTGACCCGTGTATTTATACTCGGGTCAGACCTAGTTGTTTCAGGTATCATCTATTGGGCTTAGCTTGAAGTTAATGTTGGACATTAGCTTATCTATCGCTTGAGTAGTTGATTTCTTCCGCATACTCTGATGTATTTACATTTGATTCGATGTATATAGTGTGGTTTAGTACCACCTTTATTGTATTCATATTGTATTGTACTGAACATGTATCAGCGTATATGTATATATAGGATGTTGGTTACTGTTTTGTGATGTGATTTACATTCAGTTATTGTATTTTGTTCTGATAGATCCGTTAGCCACCTATAGTTTTGGATTAAGCATTTACTGGGTATGTCGATCCACTTGAGTTGAAAAAAAAATTATATTGCATTTATCGACGTATTCAATAGATGTTTAAGACAAAATTATAGATGGTCGCCATTAACCAGCCCTATTCTCCGCTTTAGTAGACAAAATTACTTGTTAATTCTCTTTGCTAATGTGGGTTTCGGGATGGGGCGTTACAGTTTGGTATCAGAGCTGTGGTCAGAACAAAGTAGAATAAACACAGAACAATACGTATATCGTGATACATCAAAGTACAATACGAGTGAATCATTGTCCTTTAGTCGAGCTTGTTTTCAAATCGAGCCTTGATTATTTTTTGAGTTTTGGGATTTTTGAGATGGAATATGTCTAGGAATATATATATATATATATATATAGTATTCCGTAGTATTCCATAATAGAGTTTGATGTCATCTTATCTTATAAATAATCTTATTTGGGATTATTCTTTTTTTTCCGATACGAGTGAGTTCGTATCGATGGAGCTGATTGATTTCTTTGAGCATTCTTGTTGCATTCCTTTGAGAGTTGTGAATCCTATTAAGGGGATCCACAACGATTGGCTTGTTGTGAGCATTCTAATTTTTCTATTTGTTGCTGCTTTAGTGAGTATTTATTTATTACTCACTATGTTGAGATGTATCTAATTGAGATGGATTAACTTATTTGATGTTAAGTCCGATCCTTTTGTTGTTATAGGATCCTATATTTATTTAGGCATCCTAATTTTATTTGTTTATTATTTCTATCACTTTGGAATGTTAATGATGATTCCGAAGTTTCTGTATTCACTCTTGAGTATCGAGATGTTGATGATATATCTCGAATTCCAGTCAAGGCGACTTTGTTGAGTTTTGTGAGTCCGTTTGGATTTGACATTCAATCGGGCAATCGAGTGTTGAGGTAACCTTATTCCTGGCTCTTAGCTCTTTGGTTATCCTTCCATGAGGATATCCACTAAGGAATGAGGTGAGTTTCTTGATTGTTCGAGTTTGATTGAGTTTATCATTCAGCTTCATTTGAGTGTTCTTTTCAGATACTCAATCAATGTTATCCTTTGTAGCATTACTCCGTTTGAAGTAGCGATTCGGGGATTGTGTGCTTCTTCTCCTTCGAGAAGAATATCTTGCTTATCCTGTATCTAGATGATTTTTGGGAGTGGCTCATGACATCGTAAGGTTGACGAACACTCTATCTCCTTCTGTTGATTTTGAGATTCGAGTATTCTGGAAATATCTCGATGCATTCTCTTAATGTTCTTTGGTTTGAGTTTTGAAGCTATATAAATATGAGTTTTAAAGAGAAATTTGAGCTTTGAGAAAATAAATCAAAGAATATTTTGAGAATATATTTACATGAGTAGTATTTCTTTTATAGAAATAATTTGAGAGTGTTGGGTTGTCCAGTTAAGAGTTCTGGTCGATACGCCTGATCAACGTTATCGATAGGAATCTCCTAAATGCTATGATGAGGCAATCAGACACGATGGTTTGTGTTTTAAAAATTAAGATTTTGAAAATAATATTTTGAGATTATATATTAAATTTATTTTTGAATGGTAATTGCAGCCATTGATTTTAGAGACGAGTAACAGAGTGGCGAGGCAGTTTTGATCGTTCGATCGACTCTGCAGCCAAAGGATATATCTATTATTAGAGATTCAATGGCGAGGCAATGCCATTTATTTATTTATTTATTTTGAAATTATAAAGATGAGAATAAGTGAGAATATTCTTGAGCTATACTTTATTGAAAGTATATTTTGAGATTTTAGAATCTATATTTTATACATTGGATGTTTTAAGAGAAGAGTTATAAGAGAATTTGAAGATTGTTTTTAAACTATTTAAGTGGTTTAATAAAAGTGTAAAGAGAATTTAAACCCTTAATTTATTTTGAAGAATATTATTATGGATTTACAAAATTCTTTGGAAATTAATTTTGAAGTAAGAGAAGAAATTTGGACTTTTAATTTGAGTTTTAAATTACTTACTAAGTAATATAGTAAAGAGTTGGAAAATTTTCAAATGTTGAAAATTGAGATTTAAAATTTAAAAGATGTTGAGATTTAAAAATTCTAAATATCTTGGATTGAAAAGTAATTTGAGCTTATATCCTTGTCTCTTGAGTATATTCTATCCTTGAGTTAATAGCACCGACATGCATTTTCACGGTCGTTCGAGTTTGGTGCCTTGTAAGAAGCCATTTCGTGACTTATTCATCTTGTCTACTGTGTTTATCTTGTTGTGAGGATGTTCTTTCGTATTCTTATGCGGAAAATCTTGTTGATGATCTTCTTTATTGTTTAGAGTTCGGGTTTGAGTGAGTTTGATCCCGACTCTATTCATAGAGTTTTGAGTAATCAATCATTTTCGATTGATTATTTGTTGAGCATCTTATTGAGTTTTGATTCGAGACGAGAGATCTTCGAAATTCTTTCGAGTTGCTTGGAAAATTCGATGGTTTGCTAATCACTATATTAGCATATGATGGGCCATTGAATTAACCAAGTGAGTTTTTACTTGTTTCTTTCTACCATTCTATATTGAGAGTATGAATGGTTTGGAATTCGAGCTTGTCTTTATCCTTCGATGATTGTAACTTTTATGTTGTTTACGGCTCTTTTTCTAGAAAATTGCGGGGATGCAATTTTTGTAAGCGGGGGAGTCTGTAACAACCCTGGTTTTAGCGATTACCTGAGAATATTAAACTATAACGGCAGTTATAATTTAATAGTGTAAATTAATAATTAAAGAGGAATTTAAATTGTTTATTGGGAATAAACAATATATTTGAGGATAAAATGAGAAAATAGAATTTTGGTAACTTTATTAAGATGGTTTGAGTTAAAAGATTGAGGAAATGTGTTTTACTTAGAGTTAATGCAATAATTTTGTAAATTATTGCTATTTACTTCTTTTAATGATTCTTTTTTAAAAGAAGTAATTAAATTTTAAAATGAGATATATTTAAAATAATGATGGAATTGGGTTTAAAAATATAATTTTAGTGTTAAATTATATTTGAAATGGGTTATAGGATTTTATTACATTAAAATGTGATTTTTGTGTAATTTATAGTGTTAATTACAATGAGTTTTGTAATTAATATGTAAATTTGCTATTTTTCTTTAAAATTGGGAAATATGATAATAAATATGTTATAATTATGTAAATAATCTTTTAGTTGGGTGTAAAACATTTTTATTATCATGAGTAATGAATTTCATAATTCTTAAGAAGTGGAACTTGAAATAGTGTAAATTTCATCGTTAGTATGCATTGTAACATGAAATAAGTGGTTGAATAATAACACAAGTTAATTTCATTTAGTTGTTGGGCTTAAGTCAATTAGTACAATTAAACCCTAACCTGTTACTAAAGTATGAGAAAGAGGAGAAAAGTCTGTACGTTCATTCACTCCTCTCCTCTCGTTTAAAAACTTTTGAAGCTCAAAAACAATGCCAGCCTTCTCATTCTCCCATTCTATGCTCATATTTACCAAATAAAAAGAGAAATCAGTGCTTCAAAATTATAAATCCAAGATCTAAACTCAGGTTTTTGAGGCTCTGTACTTGGCTAAATTTGCAATATTTGGCTTCAAATTGTTGTATCATCTCCACGGCAGCAAGGTGAGTATATAAACTCACAAAATCTAGCTAGTGAGAAATGATTTAGCCATAACTTTTTCGTTTCTTAACCGATTTTGACAATTTTAGATGTTACAAAAAGCTTAAATCATGTACTACAACTTTCATGTATTTAGTTTTCTGTAATTTTGAGGTTTTCTATGTCAAAATCGAATTTTTCTACTACTATCCCGAGAGCAAAACCAATATTTGCTCTGTGCTTGAAGGTGAAACGAAATTGGCCATAACTTCTTCGTTTCTTAACCGATTTTAATAGTTTTGGATGTTTCGGAAAGCATAAATCATGTACTACAACTGATATGCATTGAGTTTTCTATAGTTTTGAGGTTTTCTATGTCAAAATCGAATTTTTCTACTGTTATCCCGAGAGCAAAACCAATATTTGCTCTGTGCTTGAAGCTGAAACAAAATTGGCCATAACTTCTGCCTTTCTTAACCAAATTTGATAATTTTGGATGTTTCGGAAAGATTAGACTTTGTTATAAAAGTTTCATGTTTTGAGTTTTCTTAAATTTTGATGTTAGTTTGGTCAAAAATGTGTTTGATAGTTGCTATCCCGAGACCAAAATGACAGAGGTATTGCAATTCATACCCCTGAACTATTTTTATCATAACTTTTTCATTTCTTATTCAAATTCAATAATCTTAGATGTTCCGGAAACTTATAATTTGTTCTAAAAGTTTCATGTTTTGAGTTTTCTTAAATTTTGATGTTAGTTTGGTCAAAAATGTGTTTGATTGTTGCTATCCCGAGACCAAAATGACAGAGGTATTGCAATTCATACCCCTGAACTATTTTTATCATTACCTTTTTATTGCTTATTCAAATTCAATAATCTTAGATATTTCGGAAAGCTTAGACTTTGTTCTAAAAGTTTCATGTTTTGAGTTTTCTTAAATTTTGATGTTAGTTTGGTCAAAAATGTGTTTTACTGTTGCTATCCCGAGACCAAAATGACAGAGGTATTGTAATTCATACTCCTGAACTATTTTTATCATAACCTTTTCATTTCTTATTCAAATTCAATAATCTTAGATGTTCTGGAAAGCTTAAACCTTGTACTAAAAGTTTCATGTTTTGCGTTCCCTGAAATTTTTATGTTTGCTTGGTCAAAACTGTGTTTGTTTGTTGTTGTTCCGAGAGAAAAATGACAGCAATAACAATTATTGACCTGAAAATTGTATTAGCTTGTTTTTGCTCTCATTCTTATTCCATTTTGATGATTGATTTTGATATGTTTTGAGAGCTATGATGCCTATTAATAGGCTAGCTATATTTGGAGAATTTAAAATTCAAATTTAAATAGAAATTGAATTGATTTTGGGTTAAATTTGAATTGAATTCGTATTGAACTCAAGTTATCGGTCTTGAGTTATCTTTCTTGTTTTTCATTATCTTCGAGCACGGTTTTCACTAAGCCATTTTTGAAGTGATTTTTGAAATAAATGGACATTTCAAATTATTAATATATAGTATTTTAAAATTATTTTTCTAATATACAAACCTATTTATTCCCTATAATAAAGGAATTTCAAATATGGGTTTTATTAATCTTTTCGGGAAAAAGTTTTAGAAGCTTGTTTTCTCTAGTAAACTATTTTAGATATAAAACATACACTTTTACACTATTCGAACGTATGAGAAAGAGAATTAAACTATTCAGTAAAACACGTGGTATGGGGCATGTGCGTTTACTATTTCGGTTAATTCCGGACTTATACGATCGAAGCTATTTGAGATTATTGATTCTGAGATATTTTTCCATTTTATGGCGTATTTTGAGTTTTATAATTCCTATTTATTGGAATTATTTAAGATGGCTAATATTTGGCAAGTATATATTATGGTTTGAGATCTCCTATGTAGGAGTATGGTCGATGAGAACCATCACAATGTTATATTTACTTGCCAATGATATAATGCAATTCTTGAGTATATGATTTCATATGTTGAGATTTATGGTTTATGAGGAACCATCACAATGTTTTCACTTGTCGGTGAGATGAGACAAGTTACGATGCCATTTAATACTTGTCGATGAGATGAGACAAGTATGGTGTCTCTTTATCACTCGCCAATGAGATGAGGTGAGATATGATTTTCTGAGTTTTATGATGTTCTTAGTGTGGCATCGACTAGCGGCTAGTAAACCGCTAAGTGCGAACGTGTGGTATGGGACACACGTTAACACTTTTCGGATTCCTATCCGTGAGTTTGTGACACATTCATGATGTTTACCTAGCAGAACTGCTTTGAGAGGTGTTAGCGACCTTGTCACGAGGATGAATTTCTTTGGGAGGTGTTAGCGACCTTGTTAGGGCTGACAAAATAGCTTGGAAAGGTGTTAGCGACCTTGTCATGGATGAGCTGCTTTTGGAGGTGTTAGCGACCTTGTCTGAGGCTTCGGCCGTTTGAGTTTAGCACGTGTAGCATTGCTTCGGCATTGCAATCGGGGATCTGGCCAATTTGGGTTTTCTAAGTTTTGAGTAGGCCGTTTTTGGCGCATTAGAGTTAAGATTTTCTGATTTTTGAACTTGCATCGAATTCTTTATTGAGTTTGAGATTTTATGAGTTTGAATTCGTATCAAGTTCCATGAGCTTTTAAGATTGAGATGTATGCGTGAGATTTAGCCGTCTTGGCTTACTTATGAGTTTGAGATCTCACATTCTTATGGAGTTATCTTGTGTTGCTTTCATGGCTTCTATTTGTGATTGAGATGAGTTTTCTCCTTTTTGGAGTAATGGTTCATCGAACCATTTGGGTCTTACTTGAGATTTATATGAGTTAATTTGAGTTCATTATGGGTTATCGTCGATGATATGAGGCACTTGTGTTTTATTTGAGTATTGAGTTTGAGTTACCTCTTTCGAGGTATTTAGTCACTTAGGTGGCGTTTGTTACTTAAGTGTTGAGCTATGAGTTTTCTAATCCTTCTCCTCACTCGAGAAGAAGTATCATTATATCCATTCTGCTTCATATTATCGATATTGACTGATTTGTGTAGCTAGACTGACCCGTGTATTTATACTCGGGTCAGACCGAGTTGTTTCAGGTATCATCTATTGGGCTTAGCTTGAAGTTGATGTTGGACATTAGCTTATATATCGCTTGAGTAGTTGATTTCTTCCGCATACTCTTATGTATTTACATTTGATTCGATGTATATAGTGTGGTTCAGTACCACCTTTATTGTATTCATATTGTATTGTACTGAACATGTATCAGCGTATAAGTATATATATAATGTCGGTTACTTTTCTGTAATGTGATTTACATTCGGTTATTGTATTTTATTCTGATAGATCCATTAGCCACCTATAGTTTTGGATTAACCATTTACTGGGTATGTCGATCCACTTGAGTTGAAAAAAAATTATATTGCATTTGTCGACGTATTCAATAGATGTTTAAGACAAAATTATAGATGGTCACCCTTAACCAGCCCTATTCTCCACTTTAGTAGACAGAATTACTTGTTAATTCTCTTTGCTAAGGTGGGTCTCGGGGTGGGGCGTCACAGTTTGCCTTCCTCCTCTCTGCCTCTCATCTACCTCTCACTAAAACCCATCTACCTATGCACCTATACGACACACAAATCCTCAAGGGTTGTAATCCAACAACATATATTAAGGGGAGATTTGTACCTATGAGCGTTTCGATTAGATGGCTATTGTTGGAATTCTCGAATTGAAGGACGGCAATGAGCGACTATGGGGGATTGCTCGAGTCATGTTCAATTTTAAGGTTGAAAGTTGAAGAATTTGGGTTTGAGGGGAGAAGGATTTGCGTGATGTTGAGGAGTTCGGCAGAAGGGAACTCGAAGGAGGTACATGCTTAGAGAAGTGAAAGTGAAAGAAGAGAGTTATCTAGTCTCAGGTTTTTATATGAAAGGGGGGAATATGAACCGGTCTCTTCCAAAGGACCCGGTCATCATGCTTGAAGGGGTCGGCCATTGTGTATGTCGACCCCAACCTACATGGATTCATCGAGGGATCGGCATACCAATGCTGACCCCTCTTAAGAAAAAAATAATAATAAAATAATGAAAATATATATAAAAAAAGAGAGAGAAAGAAAAGATGAAATAATAAAATGATAATGTATATTGTAAACAAAAATGGGAAGAGGAAATACGCTTGAACGGTGGATGTTCATGAGATGGAGAAGGATTAGTGAACTCGACCTTCTGAGAAGTTAAGTCGAGAGAAACCTGAAGGCTTCATATGACTAGGCTTGTACATTCAAATGGGACGAGACTTCGTCAAAAATTGATAAGGAACAATGATCAACCAATGACTTGAACAAGCTTTCTTCTGGGAACCTGGATTTTTCTCTGATTCAAAGCGCGTCGTGTTATTCACAACATGCACTTTGGGGGGAAAATGTTATCCGGTGCCTTGGCCCGGCTACAAAAAGGTAATCACAGAGATCAGAATTGACTATTGATGGAATAATGGCCACAAGATGACATCTACATCACCAGAGTGTGGTTTCCAAGCAGCTATGTCTAGCATTGGGTTAATAAAGTCGACGAATGGATGAAACGAGATGTCGAGATTATGATGATTAGTAGGGGTCAGCATTCATGGTTGATGAGTTGAGGAATATGTGGCATTAATGGGGTCGGAAAATCAAGTAGGCTCTATCGGGTCGGCATTCCATGTGATAGAATTCGGGTCAGCATAGCAAGAAAGATGTGGTCGGGTCGGCATAGCAAGAAGGATGTGGTCGGGTCGACATGGAGCATATTGTAGGGCTCAGGTCGGCAAAGGATGTAACATAGTCCACCTCGGGTCGGCATTGCATATGATGGAGCTTGGGTCGGGATGGAGTATATAGAGGAGCCCAGGTCGGCATAAGGTGTAAAGGCCATCGGGTCGGCATGCTTGGGGGGTTTGGTAAAAACATATGGTGAGGTGTTAAATTGAGAACGGACGGTATTATGGGGTCAGCACTCTCAGGTTGGCATAATTGGCATAGTAGGATTGGGCTAAGCATTCCTCGTGATGGGCCCAGGTGACCAACTGGGAGTCCAAGCCTTGAGATGTCAGGCTACCTCCATCTATAAATACAGGGGCAAGGGGTCATCCTTGGGGGATCTTTTTCAGCAACCAAGGGAATACTCTACCATTTTTTGTACTCGGTTCCTCTTTGTTCTAACTTGTATTCAAGTTATTCCTTGTGAATTGTAATTGTAATCAAGTGATTGATAAAGCAATAAAGAGAGCATTCAAAGTGGATGTAGGCAATCAATGTCGAACCACTATAAATCATGTTTGTCTTTACTTTTTGCTGTTCTTTCTTGCAATATATAGTGTTGCTCCTCATTTTCCATTTAATTTCTTCATTTATTTCACTACTCAAATCTATTCTCGGGTGTTTATGATCAATTTGGTTGCAAACAGCTTCCGCCTTAGATGGCATTCGACATAGTTCCTCCACCTCCAACATTATTGAAACCAATGTGCATAGCATCAAAGAGCTGTTGCATAGCAAATTGGAAAGAAGGCGGAAGATATGAGGTCAAAACTAGGAGTTCCAAAGGGGTTGAAGAGCTGTTTTGTTTTAAATTGAAAATGCACTTGCTTTGCTTTTGACTATATTGCTTTCGACTTGGTTGGCTTCTGACTGGGTCAAATGGTTTAAATAAAAGATTTTAAGGGGTTGTACCTTTGTTTTTAAATGACCGCTTTCGACTAGGTCAAAGCTTTAGCTGCCGCTTTCTACCTTTCGAAGCAATGCCTTCGAAAGGGTTGATTTTATTTTATAAAAACCCTGCCACTTCTCTAATGCTTTCTGAAGGATGGTTTCGACACCATCACTCCTTTCTTATGTTTTGGGCTTTTGAAAAAGTTGCTTTCGACCCTATTGTTGTGACCCTTAGAGATTTTCAAAGATTAACCCAAAGGTTTCGAAATATAAGGTTTTGGATGGTTTCTAAACGTGTTTCCACATATTTTAAACTGAACCCAAGTGCTTTCAAACGGTGGTTTTTTATAAAGGTTTTGATACTTTCGAAAGGTTTAAAGAAAGGTTTCTAAGGTGTGGTTCCCCAATGGCTCGAAAGGGCTAAAATGAAGGTTTTTCCAATGGTTTCGAAAGGCGGTTTCAAAGTGTTTTGAGATAAGATGTCTAAGGTTTTATAGCTTTCGAAGGAAAGGTTTTTCAAGGGTTTCGAAAGGTTTTTGAGAATGGTTTCGAAAGGAAGGTTTAGGCCTTTCGGCCTAGGTGAAATAAAAGGGTTTTACTTGGTTTAGAAAGGGGTACTTTCAATATCTTCAAAAGGGGCACTTTCAAAGTTTTAAATGTTTTCATCAACTAAGGTTTGAGTAAAGTATATATATAACATGGCAAGGTGATTTTGAGTAAAGCACAGAGTATATGTATTTTCCTTGTGTGAGTTAGATTTAAAGGTCTTAAATAAGTTTGAAAAGGTTTTCTAGGAAAATTTATGGGAAGGTTTCCCTAAGTAAAATGACTCGGATATTAGAATACCAAACGGGACTGGTATAGGGTCGCGCCCTATACATTAGCTATTAGCCCCAACTAATTTAGTCCAAAATTCCAGTGTGTAGGGCTTTGTCACAGGTAAGACTAAAATTATTATTACACACAGAAAGGAATATAAGTTTGTATATAGATAGGTTATTGGTGAGCCCGCAAAACCATTAGGATCGGGTGACCCTGAGAGATGCTAATTTAAGGACAGACCGTCCAGAAGAGAAGTATTTAATAGATAGTTAAGGACAGACTGTCCAGAAGAGGTGTGTCTAACAGATGTTAGATTATTTTGTTATATTGTCTAGTAGGCCCGAGTCGGCCAAAGGTTAGTAGTAAGCCAAACAAAACTATAGTGTTCAGACAGATAGTCCATTTGTTACCTGATATGTATGTTTACATAATAATGCTTTACAGTTTTAACCAGTTTTGGTTATAGGAAATAGAAATGCGAAAGATATTTTTAAAAGGATATTAGTGAGGGGAAACCCATTCCGCTAAGCGGCGTGGTCTCACTTAATATCAAATGCTGAGATGTATAGTATTATTCACACCAGGCTTTTTGTCTGATTCGAAGTTTATGTTTTTTTTCCCTTAAACTCTCGGGTGCTCAAAATTGATTTGAGTAGGCTGAGGGTTGAGGTTGTACAATTTTTAGTAGGTTTATGAATAAAGCTTCTAGAGACGAGCAGGTGGCTGACGGATAGCAATTTAGGAGTTACTGTTTTGTTTTGTTTTGTTTTATTCCGCCGTGTTGTAATTAAGCCAATTATGCCTATATAGTACTCTGATCAACCAAGGGGGCATCATCATATGTTGCTCTTGGCATATTTACGTAATAATTATATTTTATCTGAACTTGGGAAATGACTACGGGATTATGTAATTTAATATGAAATATGTGTTTTGAAAATGTAATGTGAAAAGATGTTTTGGAAATCTGTGATTTATTTCATATTCAAATCCTTCTGATATTATGGATACCATTAACATAGTCGTATTTAGTCACTGGAAGTTAATACTATGGATGATTGCAGCATCTATAGCTCTTAGCTTTGGGCCTCTAGATAGGGGTTGTTACACATATGTACACACATAAACATATATTTTAATACATACATATATATACGCACATATATATATATATATATCATTCATTTAACATGATTATTTATAAAAATATTTTAAATTATATTTGTTTTTGAATTATAAATTTATTTATATGTATATGTATATGTATATATTATTTAAATTATAACAATGCCAAATTAGATGTCATATTTTAGAAATTTTAAATTATAAATCTATGTTTAAATTACATCTTAATTAACTAGCAAAATTAGATTTTAAATTTTAAATGAATATAAAGACTTACTTAAATTTATGTTATATAATTTTGTAAATAATTTTAATTTAAAAAATACAATATATATATATATATATATATATATTTGTGTGTGTGTAACACCCCAAAAACATAAGTGAAAGAAAATTAATAAAGAATTGGTTTTAAATATAAAGAAGGCAAAAATAGAATATTTGCAAACGTCCGAATTTGGCTATGAAAATTGCACCGTTGCATTTGTAGCGATTTTCTCTGGGCAGTTTTGATACATAACACTTTGAAATCGAAGCTAGTATGGAAAAGATATGAATGTTTCTAAATTTGAAAAAAAAAATAAACTTTCCTTAATTATACAACTCCATCATTCGACACCGTTGGGTTCGCCAACCGATAGGTAGTGGTCGACCAGTCCTCCATAGCGGTCGACCAATTGATGTTGAAAATTGGAGATTCTGAAGCGAAAAGCTGTATGGACAAAAAAAATGTTTTTGCCTGGCCGTAAAGTAATCATTTGACGTTCTGGATGAAACCTAATATTCTCTAGGGTTAATCTACCAGTTAGGACTAATCTAAAACCCTATAAATACAGAGCTAACCTAAACCATAATTCATTAGAAATTATTAGTATACCAAAACTTTGTTAAATCTCTTCTGCTCCACTTATAAAATTCTCCAAAACAAAATAAAATAAAAGAACTCAAGAACATCAAATTGAAGAAAGGGCAAGCAAATAAAGGTACATTTCAGTGGGCAGATTAGGAGCAAAGCTTGGATCCAAGGTGACTGGGAACACTTTAATAAGACGAATATTTGTAGTTAATTTTAGTATACAATATTTGATCTGGGTTGTTAGAAATTGAATTGTAAACGTTGTCTAATTGAATTGTAAACCTAATTTGTACACTTATAAAAATTAGGATAACCTGAGATGTTAATAGTGACCTAAGTTAAACTAATCTACTGTAAACTTGTGTAAATTTATGAATTTAATTTGATTAAGAAGTTTAGATAAATTGCAAAGATTGGGTTATAGTAAAATGGTAGTTAGGGTTCAATGTAAGCAGCTAGAGAACGATGATAATTAATATAATATATAATTAAAAGATAATTAAATAACCTTAAATTTTATACCACGATCGATCGACCGCATTACTTAGAGCGGTCGACAGCAAGAGGTCGACCGCCCAGTATATAACAGTCGACCGGTAGGCATTCCATATGTGCATGTTAAACCCTGCCTAAGACCCATGTTATAAATAATAATTAATTATTTATGTATTATATATATATAGATGTTAGGAATAGTAGTGAAGCTAGTACCCGATGTGATGGCGTTCAGACGTTGCAGACTAGGTATGTGCTAGTTCTCCAACGGGGGTCAACTATTCAACTAGGGGTGATTCTATCGCAAACTGCACTCATAAGTGGTTCTATAGTGGACGTGCAACACTAACTAATGCCTGATGAAATGTATGGGCCCAGTTGTAACAACCTGCATTTTAACAACTCGGTATTTAAATAATCGATTTAAATATTAAGTCATTATTACGAAACACTCCTTGTACTCGACTTTTACAGACGAGCAAATTGGGACTCGAAACACTTGTAGTTAAGTTCGCTGTTTTTTACGTGAGAAAAATTAGTATAAACTTGAACTATGTTTAGAGTGAACAGTATTTTTGTTTGGATGAAATGAAACTGGGCTAAGCCCACTAGCTTTCCCTTAAGTTAGCTTATATGTAGCTAACTCCTCTTCTATTTTCATTCCAACGTTTCATTTCTTCCTCTTTTCCTAATCACTTTCATAATTACTTATTAATCCCTTCTTAATCTCCAAGCCCTAAACCCT
Source organism: Allium fistulosum (assembly GCA_030737815.1). Classification (NCBI taxonomy): domain Eukaryota; kingdom Viridiplantae; phylum Streptophyta; class Magnoliopsida; order Asparagales; family Amaryllidaceae; genus Allium; species Allium fistulosum. The sequence continues at coordinate 489,268,575 of CM060903.1, forward strand.
TCAAATAAAAATCACTATAATTCATCTCATCCAATTATCTACAAAACCCACAAAGGTATTAGCTTGAAGTTGTGACTTGGAGCTTCATTGATGATTTAAAGAGAGGGAAAGCATGGGTTTTGATGATTAGAGCTTGATTTAGGGAAACAGAAGGTGAGTGGGATGCTTCTTCTTATATATTTACTTGTTAATCTCTTTTATTTCGTTTACTGATGACTCTGGAATTATATGAAGAGATTTGGAGATTGTTTGGGTTGAATTAGGCTTGTATTCATGTTATGAACATGATTATATCATCTTGTTATTTGTTTAAGACCTTAATTACTATTTTTCAAATAGTTAGTAAGCATAGAAATGGATTTTCGGATAATTAAGTCATTATATGTGATATTGTTGTGGATTAGAGGCTAATTAGATGACATAATTAAGTGCATATAATTTATTAGTGATAATAAAACATTTAAATGGTTTTAGAAAAGGTTAGTAAGCTAATTAAGCGAGTAATGAAACTTAATTAGTACTGATGAATATTATTTAAAGTAAAGAAATGATTTTTATAATTGAATGGTTTCTTTATAAATATTATTTATGTAAAGAAATAATTTTATGAAGTGATATTTTATAAAATAAGTGATTTTATAAAGTAGTATAAAAGTGATATTTTATAAAATAAGTGATTTTATAAAATAGTTTAGAAACAATATTTTATAAAATAAGTAATTTTATAAAATAGCAAGAAAGTGATATTTTATAAAATAATATGAATAAGATATTTTATAAAATGGTTATAAGGTTTTATAAAATATTTATGAAAAGAATACTTAATTTTAAATAAAGAGATTTAGTATTTCAAAGGCTTAACTGTATTTATAAGCTAGTATAGTATTTTATAAAGTGGAAAATAGGTGCAAGGACAAACATTGAAAAAATTTTAGGCTGAAGGACAATAAGTTTCATTTTTGGGTTGAAGGACAAATTTTGGAAAAAATTAAGTTGAAGGACAATGCTAAATATAGCTAGCAATTTTTACAGTGTAAAACTGAATAAAATGCTAGTTATAACTAATATTTTGTATAGTGTAAAAACTGAATATAATGCTAGTTATAACTATCATTGTCCTTCAGTCTAATTTTCTTCCAAAGTTTGTCCTTCAGCCCAAAAATGAAACTTGGTGTCCTTGAGCCTAAATTTTTTCAAAGTTTTTGCTTGTGCCAAATTCCTTCTTTTATAAAATTATACGTGATTTTATAGAATAATATAAAAAGATATTTTACTTTTATCGAAAAGATTAGTAAATAAAAGTAAGCTTTGATTTAGTAATATCTAGATTACTTACTCAAATATGTGTATGCATATATGTGCATGAGAAGATATATTTGAAATTATATATTAATCAAGATTATTTGTGTATTGTAATTAGAATTGTTGTGTATGTTTTTTCGTTTATATATGGATGTGTACAAGTGCATTATGGGCATTTCACATAGCCAAAGCGACTATCATGAGTGTTAAGTTGCGTGGGAGTACATCAGACCAACTAATCACTCCAGTAAAGTCTGAAACGTTACTTGTGTTGAGAAATGTGCTTGTGTACACATGTGTAAATGTGCACGATGAGTGTGCTAGCACATGTAGACATCACATGAGGCTAGATGGTCGGCTGTGTACGTGTTGGCATGACTAAAGGACGCTGGGTCGCTATAGTCGCCCTTGAACTCTACATGTGCAAGGAGTGCATTTCGTGTCGAAATCGGTTTTCGAACACATAAGGAACCATTTTCAAAACATCAACCAATGAACTTCGAAGAGGGTCCGATGGATAGAGGTATATTTCAAAGGAAAGATAGCTCATCGAGCGAAGCGATGGAGGAGACAACACGTGAATTGGTGGTCATGTCAATCGGTGGCACCTGCCCCAAGCTTTACTGCCTAGGATAGGCTACCATCGGTCGACCAGTGGTAAGTGGTATATGATCAACTCTATTTACGTGAAACGTATATGGATCTCATCGTACCCCCTTAGTGAGCATAAGTGATATATAATCCACTCATTGATGATCATCATCATCTCCCCCTCGGTCATCATGGATTTCTTAATAAATTAGCATAACATCTCTACAAAAGAGAATGATGGGTATATACCATATAATATGTCATCGGGACCATAAAGGAACACCAATGCCATACAGATATACAACATCACATAATCAAATACATCTACCACAAACGAAAGCTGATATCTCATCATCATCTATCAATACGGATGGCCTTACTATAAAACCAATAATAGGCATGGCCACTATATAAGTTCAATCGATGGTAGCCTGTCTCAGGTAGTAAAGCCCACGTCAGGTGCCATTTAAGCAGGGGTTCTTTCCCTATTTCGAGTGCGGGTTTGGCGCAGCTTCGGGGAAGACTATAGACTACTCGAAGAGGCGGAAACCAAGGCAAAGCTCAAGATCAGGATGTGAATGCTAAGTAATTCCTATGAGATTGGAAAATATTTGGCACAGGATCGGTACAGTGATTGGTCACACAAGCACGACCGACGAGTGTGTATGATCGAAAGGAGTAAATCTGTACCACCAGGCTTTGACCTTAAGGTACGAATAGTTCGATAATTGTATCGGTCTTATATTAGTAACTATAAATAGTGTTGACCTTATCTTAGTGATCATGCACTGTGTTGGCCTTATATCAGTGGCTATGCGTATTATTGGTCTTATAATAGAGGCCATCTGTATTGATAAACGAAGATGAGATAGCATTTTTTGTTTGTGATAGATGTATTTGATTATGTGACGTTATATATATATGTATGTATGTACGTATAGCATATTATATGGGTGTTCTTTTATTATCCTGATAGCATATTATATGGGATACACCCATTATTCTCTTTTGTAGAGATGTTATGCGAATTTATTAAGAAATCCATGACGACCGAGGAGGAGATGAGATGATCATAAATGAGTGGATCATATATCACTTATGCTCACTGAGGGTTACTGTGAGATCCATATAGGTTTCAAGTAAATAGAGTAGATCATATATCAATTATGCTCACTTAGGGGTATAGTGAGACCTACAGGAGACCCATCATTGAGGATGTGGCTCGGGGTCTATAGTTCACTGAGGTACTGACTCTATTTATTTTGGACCCTCAAAGGGAATCATTGGATTGCGATCGGTGTCCAACGTGGACTCGGGTTTTGGATATGTATGTATGTATGTATGTATAGTAGGTCATATATCACCTATGTTCACTGAGGGGTACGGTGAGGCCTACACGAGTTCGACCACACTGGATGCGACTTGGGGTCTATGGTACACTGAGGTACTGACTCTATTTATCTTAGGTACAAGTCTATCGTGAACTCCATTCATCAACAACGATGAGTATCAATTTATATTCTTTGTTTATCGCTTATCGTTATATTGTCGTGATATTTGCACTGTCCCTACATCAGTATATTGGGTTATTTTATCATGGTATATTGTTACATACTAGTCACATTACATTAGTTCTGCTGACTTATTGATTACAAAAGAAGAGCAAGTTATGGTATGATTTTTTATCTTTCGGGTAGGTTTTCTTTACTTGTTTATGGATAGTCCGGGTTACCCCTGAGCCATGATTTTGGAGAGGAATTGTTGTGCCTTAGTAGTCCTTACTTATTTGTGTATAGTTTTAATATATAATATTTTGAGATAGTTCCCCTCAAAACAGGCTTTAAATCTGACCCACGCTTTGTCTTTATCTATTTTTTTCATGATAGCTCTTGTGTAATCGACTGAGTAGTTTGAAAGTCAGGTGCCTTTGGGGATATGCTTTCAGGATAGCTGGAGCATTCTATGTAGGCGATGTCGATACTTTGTATATATACTTATTTTTTTGTAGTAGTACATGATAGATATGTATTTATATATGAGACTAGATGTATCAGTTATTATATTCAGAACTCTATCTGTATGAATTTTGATGTATTCTGACTTTCTGTATTGATATTCATTTATCATTTATTTCCACTAGCACAGTCTCTTATATATATATAATAATCATGTCATGTTTATGTATATTCAATTATTATATGTTATTATTCCGCTGTGAGATTCTATCGATATGACTTAGTATAATGTTTGTCTTTAATTTTCTTTCTTGACAATCTAACTTTTGAGGAATTCGGTAGTCAGTTGTTTTTATTTGGTGCTGATTTTCAAAAATTAAGAAGGGTGGGTTATTACACCAGCATAACAGGAGTTCCTTGGCATTCACGAATACCTAACACGATGTGATGATGTGTGGTTGATGGTTCTTGACACGTGCAATAGGAGGCATATGCAATGATTGAGAGGTGGACACGGATGCAGATGATGAGACACTTAGGCAAGATTGCAGGCTCCCTTTCAATGCATAGTTGGGGTACATGTAGTCATATTTGTTGGAAATTTATTCCCATATGAAAATTATAGGGAAACCTATGTGAGATAGTTACGCATAGTCGTATTGTGTGAGGTATAGTCCTATATGGGAAAGGATGATCCATGTTGGAGAAGCTCTAGAAGCTATTAACCAATCATTAGTTTTTAAGGTTTGATCCGTAGTTTGATCCTTATAGGAGCCTGCATAGATTGTTAGTGTAGGTGTGTATCAAATAAAAACCCTTAGGTAAAGAACCCTAGTAATTCACAGACACATGTATGAGAATCCAAGGTCGCTTAGAGTAGAATTAAAGTCAACTGCATATGATCACCATATATTAAAAGTGAACTCATTCACTAGAATTTTGTCTGACCTACCTTTTTCCTTTCTTTTTCCTCGACCATAGGAAGATAGGGCAGCGAGTGATAGGCTCAAGTTCGGTACATGGAGATGCGAGCTCGCCATTGGAGTTGCTTATCGTTTTATTTCACTCTCCATGTAACTATTTATCTATCCAGTACTTAGTATTTTATCAGATTATGAGTTGTATTTCTTTATACTCTATATTTGACTATGTATTCTTTTATGAGACTATGTTTATAGATATTTTCTGAGATGGTTACTTTCTATATTTATATTTTGTTTCCTTCCGCGATGAGTTCTAAAAGTATAGTATATCTTAGATCATATATGTACATCTTTAGTCTCTTAATTATTTTAAAAATCCTGATAGCTCGTATTTCTTGGCACTTATGCAAGTTCGCAAGTCACTTTAGGCTTTGGAACGGTGTGTTGCGAGGTATGGATTATCACATGTGGTATCAGAGCCCTAGGTTTAAAATTCCTTAGGGATAGGGGAGTATAGAGAGAATGTACTTGAAAAGCTTTTCGAAAAAAATGTTTTTTAAAAATGTTTTCCAAAGTTTTCAAAGTGTGTGTGTGTGTGTGTATAAATAAAAGTTTTGAAAGAGGTTTTCCAAAGATTTTACACAAGCATAATCTCTCTCTTATTCTTGCCTATGCTATCCGTGGAAAGTTGCTAATAAATTTTTATATAAAAGATAGAAGATAAGTGATCCCGTAGGTTCAGGCTCAGGCGACGCGGCAAGATCCCGAGCGTAAACACCCTAATTAGGTTCAATCGATATCTGCAGGCAAGGGGACAAGCCGAGCTGAGCGGGCACCAGATGCAGTTCCTGCCTGCCCACCTGCCGTCGATTTTGCTAAGCTATGTAAGGATTTTACGAGCCTTGGAGGAAAGCTGTACGTGGGGACTGAGTCATATATAGATTCGAGGACATGGATTAGTACATGCGAGAGGATTTTTGATTTGATAGTTCTTGCTGACAAGGTGTGGAGACAGATGGGTACTTGGCATTTATAGGGCAAGGCCTTAAGTTGGTGGGAGGTAGTTAAGGCTGAGACTGATGGAGGAGAGATCATTTAGGGGAATTTCGAAAACATTTTGAGATGAAGTTTTTTCCAGAGCAGAGGATGGAGAGCAGTTGGAGAAGTGTATTCATCTGAAGCAAGGAAACATGTTAGTAAAGGAGTATATCAATTAATTCAACGAGTTAGCTTGGTTCGGGATGGAGTTGATCAATACCCCACATTAAAAGGCTCTAAAGTTTGCTAAAGGGCTGAACCAACCCCTTTAAGGTTTAGCTCTAAGGCATATTCTCATGTGTGCTGCATATGAGAGTTTAGTGGAGATGGTCTTGTTGAATACTATGCCTAAGGAGGAAGTAAAGGAAGAGCCCAAGAAGAAAGGAGGAAAGGTGCCATAGAAAAATCAGTGGGCTTTGGACCTAAGAGAAAGAACAAGAAGCAGGATATGCATTGCAGGAAGTGTGGCAAGAAAGGACATTTTACGAAAGAGTGAAAGATACATGGTTCGAAGTTCAAGTGCTACAATCGCAATCAGTAAGGGCACATGAGACGGGATTGTCCAGCACCTCAGAAGACCTCTACCCAGGTGGTCCTGGCTTATGCACTGGACGCAGCACCTAGCTCTAGTATCCACCAGTTGCAGATAAGGAGAAGAAGGTCATGATTCAAGATATGTTAATTCTATCCGGTTTATCTATTTGCACTTGATTTGACCAAGGGGTATCGTACTCTTTTATCTCGAGTAGACTTGTGGATGAGTTACACTTAGACACTAGCATAGTTACGGACCCTATAGTTGTGTCAAACCTTGTAGGAGGATCAGCTTATTTGTCTATGATATGTAGGGGTTTGAAATTATTCATATTGGGGGTCGAGTTTGATTGCAATGGGTTGATATTGGGCATGGATTGGATGGAGATCTATAGGGCTATCCTAGATTATGATAGAAAGGTTGTTAGGTTGAGTACGTGTAGTGGACATAGCTTGGAGGTTTATTATGATCCTCGAGGATCAGTTATGTTGAGCTACCTGTATTCATTAGCCATATCACATGATGAGCTAGATTTAGTGCCTGTAGTCACAGATTACCCAAATTTCTTTTTTAAGGTTACTGGTTTCCCACTCCAGCAAGAGATCGAGTTCCAAATTTATATTGTAAGGAATGCTAGACCTATTGCCTTACCCTTGAGGCATATGGTTCCAGTGGAGAGATGTGAGTTGAACAAGCAGGCGAATGAGCTGTTGGAGAAGGGCTTCATTAGAAAATTTATTTCAAAGTAGGGAGCACTAGTCATCTTTCCCACCAAGGCGGATGGTTTTCTGAGGTTTTGCATCGATTATAGGGATTTGTATAAACTAATAAAGAAGAATCGATATCCACTGCACCGTATTGACGATCTCTTTGACTAACTGGTTGGAGCGAAGGTGTTTTCACGGCTTGATTTAGCTAACGAATTCCATCAGTTGCATGTAGGTGATGATATTATCCAGAAGACTTCTTTTCGTACACTTGGGGGACTTTATGAGTCTTTGGTCATGCCCTTTAGACTGACCAATGCGCCTGCCTACTTTGTAGATCTGATGAGCCAAGTTTTCAAAGGTTGCGTAACAAGTTCATTATAGTATTTGTAGATGACATTTTGGTCTATTCGAAGAGCGATGATGAGCATAGGTTGCATTTAGAAGAAGTGCTCAATACACTCCGTGAGCATGAGTTGAAGGCAATGTTTTCTATGTGTCACTTTTTGCGTGGGGAGATATGCTTTTTAGGACACGTTGTCTCAGAAAGTGGACTGGCAGTTGATGCTAGTAAAGTTGCTGCAGTTCAGGATTGGCATGTGTCAAAGAGTGCCACAAAAGTGAGGAGTTTCCTCGGTTTGGTGGGCTACTATAGGAAGTTCATTAAGGACTTCGCAAAGATCTCTACCCCTCTGGCCCGCCTCACCAAGAAGAATGTATTTTTTTACATGGGACGTGAAGTGTGAGGATGCTTTTATTAAGCTAAAGGAACCGTTGACTAGTGCACCTGTTTTGGTATTACCTGATGGCACAAAGGCGTTCACAGTATATACCGATGCTTGTGGTACAGGGTTGGGCGGGGTCTTGATGCGGGAAGGGAGAGTGGTGAGCTACGCTAGTTGGCAGTTGAAGGTTCATGAGAGAAACTACTCTACCCATGATCTTGAGTTAGCAGCCATTGTCTTTGTGCTCAAGTCATGGAGGCATTAGCTATTAGGAGAGCGGTTAGAGATGTATACGAATCATAAGTCTTTGAAGTGTATGTTCTCCCAAAAGGACTTGAATCTAAGGCAGCAAAGGTGGTGGAGTTTTTGGCCTCGTATGATTTTGATATATCATATACTCCAGGCAACGGCAATGCGATGGCCGATGCCTTGAGTAGACAACATGCGGTATTGAGTCCTTTGTTTTTGGAGTGGAATCATTTGGAGTTCATTTCTACATTCGATTTTCGACCATCATCAAACATTACTCTAGGATTACTAACAGCTTTAGATGTTTTTCCTACACTTGTGAAATGTATTGTGTCTAGTAAGAAGCAAGATAAGGAGCTAGTTAATAGTTTTGAGAAGTTTGGTAGGGGAGTGCATACAAATCATTTGAGGTGTTACGCCATTAGCTCAAAGGGATAGTTATGGGGAGATGGAAGAATGTTTGTTCCTCCTATTATGGATTTGATCGACAGGGTACTAGCTGAGTCTCATCATTTAAGGATGGCCATATATCTCGATGGAGCTAAAATGTACCGTGACATGAAGAGAGTCTTATATTGGCTTGGAATGAAGAAGCATATAACAAAGTATGTAGCTTGATGTATGACTTGCCTGAGAGTAAAGGCGGACCAGAAGAAGTCGGAAGGATTGTTAAAGCCATTAGATATTCTTCAATGGAAGTGGGAGAGTATTTCTGTGAACTTCATCGATGGTTTACCGAGGAATAGAAGAGGGAATGAGAGTATTTGGGTCATAATCGATCGATTGACCAAATGCATTCATTTTATTCCGGTAGGGAGTGCGAGGACTGTGGCGTCTTTACTGGCTCTATACGTAAGAGAGGTCTTCAAGTTACATGAAGTTCCTTCCAACATCATTAGCGATTAAGATTCGCTTCTCACCGACGAGTTTTAAAGGATTCTACAGGAGGCTTTGGGCATCGAGTTGAGCTTGAGTACCGCTTATCACCCATAGATGGACGAACAAATAAAGAGAGTGAATTGGGTACTAGAGGACTTACTTCGGATGTGTATCTTGGATTTCAGAGGATCTGGGGTGGATCACTTTCCACTAGTAGAATTTTCTTATAATACTAACTATCAAGCGAGTATTGGGATGGCACCATTCAAGATATTATAAAGGAAACCCTGTAGATCACCGTCGTGTTGGTGGGACACTACAAATAAAATTATTCTTGGGTCCGACATAGTGAGGGTAACATATGAGAAAGTAGACTTAATCCATAGGAGAATGAAAACCACGCAAGAAAGGTAGCAATATTATGCTGATTGGAGACGTGCGAAGTTACAGTTCGTAGTGGGCAACATGGTGCTTGTGAAGGTCTCCTGCTTAGGTACGTTATGAGATTTGGTAGCTGGGGGAAGCTAGCATCGAGGTTTGTAGGACCTTTCCCGATTACTAGTAGGATAGGGAAGTTGGCTTATAGAGTGGAGTTTCCTGAGAAGTTGATGGGAGTACATAATGTTTTCCATGTGTCGCACTTGCGGAAGCGCTTACACGATACAACTACCATAGTCGAGCCAAGTCAACTAGAGGAGGAAGAGGTAGAGAGGGAGTTACTTGTTCATTGTGCACCCACTTATATTTTTGAGCATGGTACAAAGCGACCCAACAACAAAGAAATTAAACTGGTTAAGGTTCAGTAGGGAGACGATCCAGCAGAGAGTACATGGGAGCCCGAGGAGAAGATCCGAGCTACCCACCCACAACTCTTTTCTGGTACATTTCCAGCTTAATCAAGTAAGTATAGGTTATTTATACGTTAGTACTAAACCTAGTAGTATACACCTTAGAGTAGAGACTATTGGATGGTAGGAATAGTTGCGAACATCGTTAAGACATGTTATGGATGATGGATGCTATTGGATGTATTAATTGGATTGGTTTTTGCAAACTTAGGTAAGTATTTACTCTAGATAGTACAGACACTCACATTACCACCTGCTTTATTTGTTTTATCTTATTGGGTTATATGCATATGGATGCTGCATATGGATTGAATGGTTGCGCATAAATGTAGAATTGCAAGTATATTTACTTAGGATGTTGCATACATCTTGGATACATGACATCAGCACTTGCATGATAGAAGGTTGACTAGATCAGGATACCACTACCCTTTGCATTAGTATAGGTTCATGTGCATTCCACACTTGCATATACATATACCGCATTAAAAGCTCACTAAGGACAATGATTACCAGTGGATGATGGAGGAGTAGATGGTTGAGGTTGTTGATTGTTGTATGCAAGTCATGTTTTTCCATCCTTTGAGATTCCGGGGATGAAATACTCTTAAAGAGGGAAGATGTAACACCTTGAAAATTTAAGCAAACGAAAATTAATAAAAGAATTAATTTTAAATGTAAAGAAGGCAAAAATAGAATTTTTGCAAACGTCCGAATGTGGCAACGAAACTTGCACTGTTGCGTTCGTAGCGATGTTCTAGATAATTTTCATATATAATACTTTGAAATTGGAGCTAGTATTAAGAAGATACGAACGTTTCAAAATTTGGAAGCGAAATAAATTAGATATATATACTTTCCTTAAACAAAAAATTCCACCGGTCGACAAGTAGCGGTCGACCGGTCCCCCTAGCGGTCGATTGGTTGATGTTAAAAATCAGAGATTCCGAAGCGACGAACAATGTGGATAGAAGAAATGTTTTTGCTTGGCTGTGAAGTTATCGTTTGATGTTCTGGATGAAACCTAATATTCTCTAGGGTCAATTTAACGATTAGGACTAATCTAAAACCCCCTATAAATACAGAGTTAACCTAAACCCTAATTCATTATAAATTATCATTATACCGAAACTCTGTCAAAATCTCTTCTCCTCCGCTTATAAAACTCTCCAAAATGAAATAAAAATAAAATAAAATAACTCAAGAACACGGATCGAGGAAGGAGCAAAAAAATGGGGGTAGATTTTGAAGTGGAGATTAGGGCAAACTTGATCCGAGGTGAGTGGGAACAATTTTAATAAGATGATTATTTGTAGGTAATTTTAATATACACTTTTTGATCTATGTTATTAGAAATTGAATTGCAAACACTGTCCAATTAAATGGGAAATTTAATTATTAGTATATGAACATAATTCCTCTTTTCTAATCTATAAACCTAATCTGTAAACTTATAAAAATAGGGATATCTTGAGATGTTAATAGTAACCCTAGGTTAAACTAATGTATTATAAACTTGAATAAATCGATAAATTTAATTTGAATAAGAAGTTCAGATAAATTGCAAATATAGGGTTACTGTAAATTGGTGGTTAGGGTTCACTATAAGGAACCTGAGAATGCCGATAATTAATGTAATAAACATTTAGAGATAATTAAACAACCCTAAATTTTATACCGCTACCGGTCGACCACATTACTTGGAGCGGTCGACAACAAGCATTCGACCGCCTAATATATAGCATTCAGCTGGTAGGCATTCCATATGCGAGGTTGAACCTTGGCCTAAGACCTAAGTTATAAATAATAAGTAATGGTCTATATATTATATATATGTAACACCTCGAAAATTCAACGGAAATTTAGTAAGAAAATTAAATTTAAATAAAACAAGGACTAAAATGAAATTTTCACCGATGTTCGAATTTGGCTACGAAACTTACACCATTTCATTTATAGCGATTTTTTTGGACAATTTTCATATATAACACTTCGAATCGGAGTTAATATGGAGAAGTTACCTATGTTTAAAAAATTGAAAATGAAATAATTAAAAAAATTAAAAATTTACACTATAAGGGTCGATCCGAAGGGTTGATGATCTATCTAGGATTTTGATGGTCGACCGCTATAGGTCGACCCGTGGCCATGAAGGGTCGACCGTTCACATTAGAAATCGTGAGTTTTGGACCATCGTGTGAACGACTAAGATTGACCGCATTATTTTTCCTTCGTGCCCATGTTTTGATGTGCGTACAAGATGTAAACCAAGATTCTTCCAAGCAGATCCAATGCTCCAAATTGATTCCTAACCTTTTTAAATTTACACCTAGGTTAACCCTAAATTCATTAGAAAATTTAAAGTCTACCAGAATCTGCCAAAATTTCTTCTCTCCACTTACAAATTTTCTTCAAAAACAAATTAAAAATCAAAGCAAGAGCACGCTAGTAATCAGATCTAGGAGGAGGAAAGCTAATGGATGTCGATTCACAGTCAAGAAATGAAGTTAGAGCTTGGAACTAAGGAGAGTGGTAATAGGTTTGACAAGATGATTTATTACAGCTAAATTTAATCTATTATACTTGATCTAGGGTGTTAGTAATTTAAACAGCAAATTGGAACCCTAATCGTATAACCTGAAATGTGGATTAGAAATTAAAGTTACTGTAAACTGAAAAACTTGTAATTCCCTTTTAACTCAAACCCTAAAAATTTGTTAAGTGTGTTGAAACCATAAAAATGATGAATACTAAACCAATAAAATAGGGTAGAATCTCAAAAGAAACCGGTCACTATATTTTCTAGGGTTCACTGTAAAACGTTGAAAGTATGAAAATTAACAGTTATCGAAAATCAAAAAATTAAAATAAACAAACTCTAATTTTTATACTGTGACCGGTCGATCCTCACCCTGAGTGGTCGACCGCAAGCTATCGACCGGTTAGGGCATAGCGGTCGACTGCAAGCTGTCAATCGGTTAGGGCATAGCGATTGACCAGTTACATGAAAATTGCAGAATCTGAACCTTGTCCTAAGGCTCAGGTTAATAATAAAAATAAATATAAATGTTGATTATTATGTGAGCCAATTTGAGGCTATTTGTGTGCATGTTAGGAGCTGTAGGGAAACTAATTCCCTATAGGATGACGCTAGGACATTACAGTGTTGGGTAAATGTTCTTTACCCAATTGGGGATCAATGGTTCTACCGGGGGCAAAAATCGCAAATGGCACTCACAAGAGGTTCTGTGATGGATGCATTGCACTGATGATGATGCCTGATGAAGTGTGGCCTAGCACAACGAGAGTCCTGGTATACACTGTTACTGATGCAACATGGTACAATTCAAATGTTGGATCTCGTAGCATGCAACAAGAGCCATATACCACAGTCAAGAGGTGGACACAGATGCAAACAATGAGACACACAGTGAGTTAGCATTATGGGTTCCCCCTTGATGTGTAGTTGGGTTATGTATAGTCGTAGTTAGGGAAAAGTCATTCCCTAGTAGCCTAGTGGTGGTGATAGTAGTGGGAATGTATTTCCACAGTAGCCTAGTGGCGGTGTTTCCATAGTTAGTAGCTACAGGGGCGATGTTTCCACGTTTAGTAGCCTAGTGGCGGTATTTATATATTGGGTAGCCCTAGGAGTGGTGGCTGATCGTTAGTTTGAGGTTTGATCTGTAGCTTGATCCTTGTATTAGCCTATACAAGTTGTAGTATAGTTATGTGTTGGACAAAAACCATTAAGTTAAGACCCTGGGAAGTACACGAACACTTATAGAACACACTATTTTTGCATAGGGTAGATTTAAAGTTAACTGCACATAATCATCATATATTAAAGTTGTGCTCATTCACCACACTTTTGTCTAACCCACCCCCTTCATTTTCCCTCATCACAAGATGACATGTTAGTAGTTGATTGGGCATAGTACGTGGAGAAATGAGCTACATGTTGGGGTTCTCATTTTCTTTATTGTTCATCATGTAGTTACTTATTGTATTAAAAGTCTATTAAACTTGAATTGTACTTCAAAAATAGTGTGTTCCGCAATTAAGTATTTTGGAGACTGTTTTCTGAAATGTCTATTTTTCAGTACTTATATTTTAATTCTTTCTGCTGTGAGATCTGAAAGTGTAGAACGTCTTTGAATTTACCTTTATTACTATGCTCTAAAATATTATAAAAACCAAACAGCTCGTATTTCTTGATATGCCATGGGTCCAAAAGTCGCCCTAGTCTTTGGACTAGGGTATCGGGAAGTGTAGGTTGTTACAATATATAAATGGATGTTAGAAATAGTAGGGAAGCTAGTTCGTATGAGATGATGTCATTACAACGCAGACTAGGTAAATGCTATTTATCCAATGGGGGTTGACAATTTGACTAGGGCAATTCTATCACAAATGACACTCATAGGAGGTTCTACAGTGTATGCACAACACTGACTGATGCTTGATGAAGTGTGTAGGACTTGGCACAATGAAAGTTTCTTGGCATTCATGAATACCTGACGCGATGTGATACTATGTGGTCGATGGATCTCGTCACGTGCAATAAGAGGCATATGCTATGATTGATAGGTGGACATGGATGTAGATGATGAGACACTTCGATGAGTCGGCATTGCGGGCTCCCCCTCAATACATGGTTGGATATGTGTAGTCATAGTTGTTGGAAATTTATTCCCATGTGGAAATTATAGGGAAATCTATGTGAGATAGTTACGCATAGTCATAATGTGTGAGATGCAGTCCCATATAGAAAAGTTTTAGGATGATCCTATATTGGAAAAGCTCTAGTTGCTATTAGCCGATCGTTGGGTGTTGAGGTTTGATCCACAGTTCGATCCTTGTAGGAGTCTGCATAGGTTGTTAGTGTAGGTGTGTATCAAATAAAAATCCTTAGGTAAAGACCCTAGTAATTCACGGACACATATATGAGCAACCCAGGTCGCATAGAGTAGAATTAAAGTCAACTGCATATGATCACCATATATTAAGTGTACTCACTCACTCGAGTTTTGTCTAACCCACCATTTTCCTTTCTTTTTCCCCACTACAAAAGGACAGGGCAGCAGGTGATGTAACGACCCGAAATTTTCGATCCCGAAAATTCCAGATAGTTATGGAAAAGAAGAAAGAGATAGGAGAAGAAACAGAAAATAAAATACAGAATCTCACATTCACAGCGGATCAAAATATAATATCAAATAATAACAGTTATACAAATGAAATCTGTACTTGTCAAACTACACTTTAATATATCAGAGTTACAACATATGCACAAACACTGGACAGATATAATCAACATGTCCCAAACAAACTACAATATATCACAGCGGAATACACTCCATACGTTCCTGCCATCCAGCTCGTCTCCTGAGCACCTGAACGTCCTTACCTGAAAATATGTAATACTCGGTCTAACCCGAGAATTACATCAAAGTAACACCCGGGTCAGGCTGGAAACCAGCGTGAGTAAACCCAACTAACATGGAATACCAAACAAACAACTTATATAAACCCGGGGTAACTTATATCAATTTAACAAATTCACAATTTTCTATAGACAATGCTTATTTCACATATAAATTTCTAAGTACCAAACTTAGATAAAATAATCCAATTCACTCATATCATTTCATTCCAGCCTATTGATTTCACAAATCAATTTATAAAAATTCAAAGTGGTTTCGGGTATTTCCCAATACCCGACCCCGGTCTCTTCGAAATCTATGTCATCCTAACCCAAGTTATTCAAATGAAATATACAACATTTCATATCAGAGATATCAACTCATTCAAGGCATCCAATACCTTTCAATCATCCACAAGCAAAGCTTGATCACTTCCAAAATTAATTTAATTAATGCTAATTAGACTACTAACCTCAATCACTTAGATTCCTTTACTTAACATTAATTAATTTCAAATCAATTAATTAATCACCCCTTAATTATCCATCTCAATTAATCACCCTAGATTAATTATCCTTCAATACCATTCTAGTAATTATCTTTAATTAATTACACAATTAATTATTCTTAACCAAAAACAGTAATTAATCTTTAATTACTTCACAAATTAATTAACCATAATTAATTACATTAATTCTTAATTACTTATATTAGTTAATTACTCATAAATCACTTATTATTGATTAATTAATCTTAATTAATCAACCTTTAATTACATTATTAATTATATAAATTAACGATTACTTAATTATTTAATCATTTATTTACTAATTAATCAATCATTAACCCTTAATTAATTACTTAATTAATTAACTACTAATTATTTATTTATTTACTTTAATTAGCTAATTTACAATTCTTAATTACAAATTAATTAAACACTTAATTATAAATTAAGCAATTTGTAATTACAATTTTTAAATTAATCATCCTTAATTACCTCCCAAAATAATTAATTAAATAATAATCATTTATCTTAATGATCTTCCCTAATAATCTTGAAATCAAATTATTACTAACTTAAAAAAAACTTTAATGTTAATTAAATTTAAAACTTATCTTACATTAACTACTTAATTAGAATATTAATTAAGATTTAAAAACATTCTTAAGTATTCACTTAAAATAAATTCTTTCTTAAATTATCAAACATTAATTTAGTCATCAATTCTTAAAATTGTTTAAATGATTAGCTTAAACTTTACTTTTATTAGGCTGCAAGTTTGAAAACCCAAAACCCGAGAAAATCCCCAGGTTCACTCAAGTAAACACTCGAGTTTCTTCTTACTTTCCCCGAGTCTTCTTCTTCTTCACATACCCTTCTTTCTTTTTCTAGTTTAAGTTTAAGTCTAAACTTTAATAACAGGAATCACGCTCACGCACTCAGGTTCAACTCGAAGCAAACCCCACACTTTCTCGAGCATCAACTCGAGTTGCTCACAGCCAAACTCCTAACACCATATCGATGCCGTACATGTGCATAACGCCTCGCCGCCACTCTGGCGAACTACGCTACCTCCGACGAGTCGCGTATCACCCCTTCATTCGATTGCAAGAATCAATTCGACGCTATCAAACTCACGGCGAAATCGAGCTTCTAGTTTGAAAGCTCGAACTCGACCTCGCCTATCAAATCGCCTTGCCCAAGCAAATTCCGACCATCAGGAAATCAAAGACTTCGGCCTCACCTCGTTGATTCCCCATACTACCCATCCCTTGAATCCCATACAGCTCGATCAACCAGAGGTGATGAAATCACCTTATTTCCGACCGCGTCAAAACTCGAGCGTTAAACCCTAATCTTGCCTCGACCCACCATCTTTTGCAATTAGAAAATTATTTAACAATTTTCCTGACCTAATCGATTGCCAAGCCAACTTCAAGAAAAACCTCAACATTCAATATTTATTTGATTTCCAAAAATTGGTTAAAACCCCTTTCCAGTTCATCTATGAACTACACTTAGTATTATTAACTAAAAATTCCCATTTTAGTTTTAAAAATCCTATTTTGAAGAGTGGATTCAACTTATGTAATTGAATCAATATTTTAAAATATTCGAATTTATCAAATATCCATCCCTTTCACTGTAAAACTAAGCTTACAGAGTCCATACCTCAATATCCAGTTTACAACAAATTTTAGACTATAATTTAAGTTTTAAACGAACCTACTTTGATCAAAGATCACAGCCTAAAAATATTCAGTTGAATGATTTAACTTCCGAATCAAGATTAAACCTGTGATAGTTAGAACAGAGACATAGTTTTCCTGTTCTCACAGATGCTAATACCCATATATATTCATAAAAATCATTTACAGAATTCATATCACACTTCAATGATTCATCACATGCCAATTTAAATATAAATTATATTCTAAGAATTTTCCCACAGGCATTCAAAAATACTAGAGGAACCAGGTTGGAATACTCACCTTGCTTGAAAGCAGAAGACCTGGAATCTGCTATTGAGCTTGATCTGGAAGCTCTAATCTGTTTAAATTAATTTGTGTCTCTAATTTGTTGTTTTCTTCCAGTTGAACTTATATTATATATTTTTTTCCACTTAGCTTGCTTTCGAAAGACTCGGAAAAGAATACAGGGGAGAGGATGATATAAAAAAGAAAGTTGTACAGGTTTGAGTATATACTGGTGCAAGATATTTCTTTGTACTAGAACATATTTTGTTTATATGATGAGCAGAGATTTTTTTGATTTGAGTTGGAGGCTGAAATGATATATGGTGGCTTGCATTAATTGGCATTGGCTTGTTTCACAAGCTTATATCTCTTCTTTTGATCGTATATTGTGTACACTTGTATTCATCCTATACATATATATACTTGTCTTTATTTTTCTTTTTATACAAACTTGATTTTTACATTCAAATATATACATAGCTTTGTCTTGTTTCATAAGCTACTGCTATCATCATTTTATTTCCTTTGTCTTATACTTTGTGATAGGAACACATTTCTATTTTTAACATGATATTAGAATTCGTCTAATGTATTGACTTTATATTATATAATTTATCTTATCCATATTTATTTATATTTCTAACTTAATACTTATTTTCTACTTCCATACTTACTACCTTGTATGTCTACATATGTATTTATTTTATTATTATGTAAGTTAAATTTGTATTTTATATTTTTTTTTCCTTCTTTCATAACTATCAACTCTTATTAAAATTATTTATTTTTATACTTGTGTCAATATTAAAGCCTCTTAAGTCCATATATTTGTTTCATACGTAGATTCAATATTGATAAGATTTATCTTATTTAACAACTATGATTTAGATTATACAATAAATATATTTTGAAATCAAATATCAATAAGTAGAGCTTAATTTGCTTTAAAATAGATTTCATTTTTAAAATATTTAAAACTCTTTATTTTACCTTCCAAATCATAGTTTTCCCCCAAATACATTTATATATATATATATATATATATTTTAAAATAATAAGCTGCATTTTTAATTAATTCAATTAAATATAATATTGCCCAAAATCCGGGATGTCACAGGTGATAGGCCCGAGTTCAGTACATAGAGAGGTGAGCTCATCACTGGAGTTGCTTATCATTTTATTTTACTCTTGATGTAACTGTTTATCTTATCCAGTAGTTAGTATTTTATCAGACTATGAGTTGTATTTTTATGTACTCTGTATTTGACTACGTACTGTTTTTTGAGACTGTGTTTACAGATATTTTCTAAGATGGTTATTTTCTATATTTATATTTTGTTTCCTTTCATTGTGAATTTTGAAAGTGAAGTATATCTTAGATCATATCTGTACATCTTTAGTCTCTGAATTGTGTTAAGAACCCCTACAGCTCGTATTTCTTGGCACTGACGCAAATCTGAAAGTCACTTTAGGCTTTTGATCGGTGTTTTGAGAGGAGCAGGTTGTCACAATGTGTGTATGTATGCACGCATGCATGCACACACATATACACACACAAAGAGACACATAGAGGTGCGTGTGTGTGTATATAATATATATATATATATATATATATGTATTGAATATCGATTCTTTATTATGATGTAAAAAGAACCATTAATAGATTCACCTCCTTAAAAAAACCTTGCTAGAGTAGTAAGGAAAAAGAGTCTGACGTATCAATGTTATACAATATACATATATATGCCAATACAATGAATAGAAGAAAACATCCATGGCCTCCTCCAATCAGAATTCCAAGGCCTCTTCAATCCCCCTCCTTGATTCTCCAACATCTCCTCATCTTCTTTCTTTCCCAAAAAAAAAATTAAGCCCCCTGACCAAGAAAATGATGGTTTTCAATTAGTCAGAGTCCGCCGCAGGAACCCATCAAAGAAATTCCAGAGGCAAATCCAAAGACCTGCTACCTCTCTTTCGGCAAGATCAACGCCTAGAGGGCAGAGCAACAATCAGAAATATAATCAACAGCCATTAAGCAGCAGACTGGATCTCAATGCCTCAAGAACTCACTAAACTGAAACAAATAACATAGTAAAACTATCATCTTCTTGGGCAGATCTGGTTAGAAATGGTAGGCTCAACTCAATTGCAGATCTGAGTTACTCAGCACCTATTAAATTAGGTGACAAAAGAATTGTTGTTGTTAAAGAAGAGATCAGTCGAAGAACTGAGGATAAATGGAGTAAATTTATAGTTGCTTATGTGTTTGGAACAAGGCCCTAGTATCATCATTTCAAAGATTTTGTTGTTAGAACATGGAATTCGGTCGACAAATTTGAGATTTATACAAGAAACAATGGCTTCTTTATCATCAGATTCTCCAATGAATCTGACTGCAATAAGGTTATTCAAGGCGGACCATTCTTTATCAATGACAAACTTATTATTTTGAAAAAATGGAACAAGAAAATGATTCATGACCGAGATCCACTATCTACTTATCCAATCTGGATAAGATTACCAGAATTAAATCTCATATTATGGGATAAAGAAGCACTTGCAGTAATAGCTAGTGTTGTAGGAATTCCAATAAAACTAGATGAGCCTACGACCAATGAAACCAAGCTCAGCTATGCAAGAATTTTAGTAGAAATCAAAGCCAATGAAGTTTTACCAGATATCGCCTACATCACTATGCATGATGGTGAAAATATTATGTAGAAAATAAAATATGAATGGATTCCACCAAGATGTATGAAATGTGCTTGCTTTGGTCATCTCGCTGAAGCTTGCTCATCAAAGCCTGTTTGGAAAGAAAAAGAAAATTCAAATCTCAATGTAGTTTCAAGAAAACCAGTTGCAGAGAATTCAAGAAACGAGTAGGATCCTTTAATTCAAGAAAAGAATGAACAGGTTAAACACGCTGCAAACTCTGAAAATGTTAATACTGAAGTCCCTATCATTCTTGATAATAATTTTGTTTCAGAGAAAATTCAATTCTTTGAAAAATAGAAAACCATTCCGAGTTCAGAATTTTCAAAGGATGACATGGAAATCACAAGCAATGATGAGCAAGTAGAGATCTTTCCGCAAGCAGCTTCAAAAAGCACTAATTATAAAGGAACAAGCCTTAATGTGGCCAACGAAACTATACAGCAGAAGAAAGATGGTTCCGCTGTTAAAGTTATTTCAAATGGCAATACAAAAGAACATTCAGAGAACATAAATCAAAGTTCTGGGGATCAAAGTGTACAGCTCATGGATCTTCCCCCCTCCCCCCAGTAGGAAGTTATAAGTTTATTTACATGTAATTATATCTCAATAGGTACAAAAAAGGGAAATTCTGCAATTTTGACTAAAAGTAGCCTCCATAAGAGCTATGCTATTTCCGAGTCATTGATCGAGAATCCAGGCCTCCTCTTATCATCATCTTCTTCTCCTGTAAGTAACAAATGGAAAAAAGCCAGAAAAAGAGCATTCTGGAAATTATGGATAGTGATAGTGATGAAATCACAAATTCAAAAGGCTTTGAAAAGAAATACATCATCAAAAATCCAAATTGCTAAGAATTTCTAAAAGTTAAACGCAAAAAAGATTATAAGAATAGAGAGGGGAAAGCTTCTGAAAGCATAGAAGTTAGCAGCAATATTTCACTTTAGCTGCAGTGATATCCTTTATATATCCTTTATATAAAATCTATGTCTATAATTTCTTGGAATGTTAGGGGATTAAATTCCCCTGAAAGAAAACTGGATTTCTCAAAGTTGTTAATATCTTATAAACCAAGTATTGTTGGTATTTTGGAGCATAAACTTAAAGACAACAATTTAGCTAATTTTCAAAGTAGATTTTTAAATAAGTGGAATGTAATTCATAATAATTCTATGGGGGGTAATGGTAGGATTATTGTAATTTGGGAGCCCAATATTTGGAAATTATGCCAATACTCTCTTAATTTGCAATATATCCATTGTAGTTTAAAAACAAAGTAGGTTTCCAATTAAATGTGACCTTTTTCTACGCTTCTAATTTTGAAAAAGATGACTTTTATTATGGAATAACTTGGAACGGTTAAATAATAATATTAGTAATTCTTGGATTTTAATTGGTGACTTTAATACAGTTATGAGAGCTTTTGAAAAAAGGAGAGGAATTCCAATTCCTTTTAGGAAATTAGAATTCCCCTCAAATTTTATGTTAAAACCTGGTTTAGTTGAACCCTATGTCAAAGAAACAAGTTTACTTGGAAATCAGGAGAGTTCAGAAATATTAACTATAAACTGGACATAATTATGGTTAATCAATATTTTACAAAAAAAATTCTAACTTTAAGTGTTGTACTTTACCCTAAGCAACTAGCGATCATAACCCATTACAACTTATTTTTTCTCAAGAGTATATTATTAAAAACAACTTCCCTTTCATATTCAAAAATGGATGGGTTTATAATAAGGAATACAGACCGGTTGATAAAAATAGTTTTCAAATTTCAGTTAATGGTTCGGCTCAATACAAGTTAAGTAAACTTTTACAACAAACTGAGGCAAATCTGAAAAATTGGGATAAAAATAAAAATAATAATGAAATATATCAAATCAGGGAGGAATGTGTGAGATCGCATGACAGTATTGATCTAGATGACTCAGACTCTATTCAAATAAATAATTTTTTCATATGCAAAAAAAGCTAGCCAATTCATTACATGTTGAAGCTGTCAACTTAAGACAAAAGGCCAAAATAGATTGGCTTACTAGTAGTGATCTACCAAATAAATTTTTCTATGCCAAGATGTCGAGTAGGAAATACTGCAATGACATAGGAAAACTACTTAATGACAACGGGATTGTCATTAATGAAGTTCTCAATTAGAAAAGAAAGTTATTAAGTATTTTCTGACTTGTACAACTCTGATGGAAGCCCAGGTATGTTTCCAAACATTACTCCTAAATACTTACTGCATGAAAACAGTGAAGAAATTTTACTTGCTCCAATTTGTTTAGAAGAAATTAAAAAAATTGTTTTTACTGCTAAGGATGACAAATGCCCTAGACCAGATGGTTTTGGGGCTAAATTTTATAAAACTCATTAGATGGAGTTAAAAAACATTATATTTGAGGCAGTTAATGAATTTTTTTCCTCTGGTAGCCTTTTGAAAAATATTAATCACACTTTTATTACTTTAGTGCCAAAAACTAAAGTTCCTAACTACCTTGGAGATTTCAGGCCTATTGCCAGTTGTAATTTCTTTTACAAAATTATTGCCACTATTTTAAGTAACAGAATTAAAACATTTCTAAAAAATTTAACTTTAGAAAACCAAAGTGCTTTCGTCCCTGGCAAATTTATTGCTGAGAATACCATTTTGGCCCATGAGTTATTAAGAAATTTCTATCAGGCTGGGAATTAATAGGAATTTTATTATTTTTATGATGAGACAACTAGGTTTCAATGAAAATTTTTGTAACATAGTTAAAGAATGCATTTGTAATGTAAGATATTCCATGCTTGTCAATGGCTCCCCCTGTGGGTTCGTAAATAGCAATAGGGGAATAAGACAAGGAGACCCTTTATCTCCTTATCTATTCACTTTAGCTACGGAATATTTTTACATTGCAAATGGATAAGAAACAATTGAATAAAAATTTAAAACCAATTAATTCAATTATTCCTTATATTACTCATCTTCTCTATGCTGATGACTTATTAATTTTTCTAAAAGCAGATGTTCAAAATGCTGAAATCATTAGGAAAATATTTGACAACCTCAAATATTATGCAAGACTTCAAATTAATGATAGCAAGAGCAAGGTTTACTTCAGTAAAGCATGCAAAAGTAAGAAGGAGATTCCTAATATTTTAAAGTTTCAATAAAGTGAGCTTCCAATCAAATACCTAGGGTTAGCTTCCTCTCCGTAGTAACCAAATTGAGGATAAGGGTTGTGCTAAACTTCATGATATCATTCAAAGTAAATTTGACACCTAGTCTAGCAAGTTGCTATCAATTGCAGGAAGAGTTGAACTCACCCACACAATCATCACAACAATAGTCATGTACTGGATGCATTCTCATTGTATCCCAATCAAAACAATGGAAAAATAGAAAAATTATGCACAAATTTCATTTAGAGTGGAAAATATCATAAAATTTCTTAGAATGCAATCACAAAAACAAATAAGGCAGGAGGCCTAGGCATAAGAAATCTTAAAGATTTAAATGAGGCTTGCAATTACAAATTATTTTGGAAATTCATTGAAGGAAACTCTCTCTGGGCTAAATGGATGAAAGCTAAATATGTTAAAAATAAGAACTTCTGGTCCATGCCAGTGGAAAACCATCATTCTCATACTTGGAAAATCATTTTAAATTGTAGAGAAACATGCACAAAATTATTAGAAAGAAATTTCAAAGAAGGCAAACAAACTAGTCTTTGGTTTGATCCATGGATCAATGGAAAATCTTTGATTAATTTGCTTGGCTGGAGCAATCTTTATCAATTTTGAGGGAGCCAATGCAAAAGTGGAAAACATTATTCAAAATTCACTTTGGAATACTCAACTACAGCCAGCAACATCCATATTCAATTCTACAATAAATAAAATAGAAATAGATCCAAGTCTAGATGAAGGCAAATGGATCTGGAAATTATCAACAAAAGGAAAATTCTCTTTTAAAAAGACTTGGGATTTCATTAAAAGGGAGGAAATGGAAGTAGACTGGTTCAAAACAATTTGGAATACAGCTAATTTTCCAAAAATGGCTTACTACACATATTTTGCTATATTAAATCGACTGCCAACAAGAGACAGATGTGCAAAATGGAGCAAAAACAAAAGGAAACATCAACTGTCTTTTATGTAAGAAAGAAGCAGAAAATATTGACCATCTTTTCTTTTATTGATCATATTCAAGACACATATGGTTTATAGCCAAAAGCAAATTAAACCTCAATCAACAGTTGGTGCTTCAAAATATCAGAGATAGTATTCAGCATATTCATAAAGTTTTCAAAGAGAAGAAAAAAGAATTCAATAAAGCATGTGTTGTTTTAACCACTATAGTATATTTTTTATGGAAGGAAAGAAACAATTAGGCTTCATAAAAATATTGAAAAAGACATTATTCAATTATGGAAAGCCATTGAATTAGAATACAATATTACTCTTCAAAAATCTTGTAAATCGCTCAACCACAGTAGACAAGGTCAAAACATATGTGATACTGACAACTACGAAGAAAGGGTTGAAGAATACTTACAAGGTGAAAATTCTCTTGTGAGAATTCTCTCCAAATTAGTAATTGCCGATGGATTCATGATCCAGCAGATTATCAAGGCACTAATTTCAACTGAGCTAAAGCTGAAGGCGGTCATTCCATAACCCAAACTAGAAAAGATTTCTGCAAGTGAAGCAAACAGAAACTTAATGTTAATAATATAGATATAGCTAATTATTTTGATTCTAACAATTTGTTTTGCTTACCTGATTTGAATAGGAGCTACCACACTCTCAACTGTGAGCTTAAGCAAAATGATAACTCTCAACCCACAAGCAATGACAAAAGGTTAAGAGTCAACCAATCAGAGAGAAAACTTGTATATAACAACAATCACTTATTTGATTGGATTCAAAGGGAAAGTACTCAACTCATGAATGATACCTGCAAGGGAAGTAACAAGGCTTTTATCAAAAATAAATTAGTTAATTTCACAAATACTAATACTAATCATATATTTTTTCTACCTGATTTGAATAGGAGCTACTGTGCTTACAACAGTAAACTTGATCATGATAGGATGTTCCCACTGGCAATCAAAGACCAGAGATTAGGATATAATCATTACAAAAGTAATCTTAACAATCAAGTCTATCACTTATCTGTTTGGAAAAGAGGTGAGAATAGCAAGATGCAAGAGTCAGAGAATCCAGCAAAATTGTGGATAGCAGTAATATTTGAACTCATACTGCTAAAGCTATTAAAGAGGCTCAAACAGATCTAAATGCCAAAGCTCCAGATTACGAAGCTTCGGCTAAAGATGCTTCAAATTCTCGAGAGCCCCAAATTATTTTGGACATCAAAACTCCAGATCTCGAAGCTTATACCAAAGATCCTCTAGATCTAAGGCTTGATGAAGTTATGAATAGCA
Source organism: Allium fistulosum (assembly GCA_030737815.1). Classification (NCBI taxonomy): domain Eukaryota; kingdom Viridiplantae; phylum Streptophyta; class Magnoliopsida; order Asparagales; family Amaryllidaceae; genus Allium; species Allium fistulosum. The sequence goes on from CM060903.1 coordinate 489,294,375, forward strand.
AAGCGACTCTGTCTAAGGAAGCAAAAACAGAAACAACTTTGTAGAGTAATTTTTGCTTCAATTCAAAGCTTCAAGGCCTGCATCGCTTCGCCTCAAAGACATGGAAGCCTCCTTAAGCCTTATTTTTTGGCTCTAGTGATTTATTTTGAGTTTCAAGATGGAAGTTTTTTCTCCTTCCGCCGTTTTTGTATCGTGGAGTTTTCTGGAAGTGGAGGCGCTGTTTTACCCTAAAAATGCTAGGGTTTGGATATGAATGAATATGTTGTTTCGAGTATAACCCTATCGGGTATATCCAATTACATTTTCTTATGGGATTGGGCCCTATTATTAACAAAGTTTGAAAAAAAAATACAATTTCCTTCAGCAAATAAAAAACACATATCGGCCCAGTCCTAAATTTAAGATAGTGTTTGGTTTGTTGATTTTAGTTTTGGGTATTCGTCCGTACAAAAATGCACATGACGTATGTATATTGCCGAAAACGACTAATTTAGAAAACAAAGTTAACAAACAAAATAGAAAACAACTTTTTTTATTTTTCGTGTTTTAGGAAATAACACAAGCACGTGAAACAATCCATTCATCTGTCGTCCCTCTATCCCCTTCGTCCTCCCGTCCTTCTTTCTTTCATCCGCTTCGTCGTTCCTTCATTCTTCTCATATTGACATACATATTGAAAACCGAAAACACAAAATTCATTTTTAGACCAAACACTACCTAATTTTATTCTTTATCTGCCATTGTTCAAATCAATTCCCCATTCTCACAAATATTCATGTTCCACTGATTCCTAATTTACTTTTTTGTCGAAGCCTTCATCATCACCACAACATCAGTCTGGATCAACTCCAGTTTTTGAATCTTGGACATCTTCCTGGAGTTAAAAATCTGAGCATTCCTCTTCTGCAATAGATGATGAACCGTGGCTACTAAGCTCGTAGCAGCAAGTTGAGTAGTCTGGTCATCAGAGGTAAATTATGCCTCTAAGTTTTTAATTTCATTGGTTATGATTTTGGAGCTTGTTGGATCTAAATTCGATGATCCCAATTTTCTTCTTGTAATTCACATAGAACACATGTAGTTGAACAACTAATCCCCCATTGTTGTAACTTGTTTATAGTGTTTATAGCATTCCGAATAACCTTGTAAGCAATGAATGCCATTTTGCGACTGTTGATACTATTCCATATGATTTTGTTCCAACTAACCTTGTCGGCGTTGTTCCTAATTGCATTTCATGTTTGATTGAAATCAAACTTATCTCTATCCTGCCACCTCCAAGTGTCTGTTGAAAAGTCTGTATGAATGTGGACATGCTGGTTTTCTATTTCCTTCATGAAAGAAAGTGAGTAGAGGTTAAAACTATTGCCTTAAACGACTGAACTAACTTTACAATTCTTTGTATTTGTAACATGTATTCTATCCCATCCTAGCAAATCCAACGTTAATTTCCCATTTATCCAAGGGTCGAACCATAGATGAGTGCCTTTACCATTTGCTATAAGTCTCTGCACTAGCTGCTTGCCCATGTCACTGTGTCGTAGGAGAGTTTTCATGGTACATGACATGTTACTATCTATTGCCATTACCCACAAAGGACATTTTGTATAGTATTTGTTCCATATCCAAATTGTCCACATGGTTTGCCTTGATAGAGATTCCACATTAATTTCAAGTGTCTCTCAAGTCTTCTAGCTTCTTCAAGCCTATGCCTCGTTCCTTCTTTGGCATGCATAATCTATCCCAGGATATTTTGTGTTGTTTTCCTCCCCGTAGAAAATCAGCATTCATCTTGTCAATCTTTTCAAGTGTAGCTATTGGAAGTTGATAGATGAGTAGCCAGAATAAAACCATAGGGTAAATAACTGAGTTAGTCATTTCAGCTCTACCTGCTAGAGATAAAAACTTGCAATCCCACTTCTCAACTTTATTAGTTATTTTTTGGAACAAAGAAGTACAGTCTTCATAGTGGAGATACTTGTTAGACAGAGGCACCCCCAAATAATTTACTGGTAGACTGCCCTCAGCAATATCCAACAGTTGTCTAATTTCATGTTTGTATTTTGTATACTTGCTGAAATAGATGGTAGACTTAAAGGTGTTAATATGTATCCCATCATTATCTCTAAGTTGTGTAAGAATTCTCCTTACAATAACTGCACTTTTAGTTTCAGCATTAGCAAATAGCATGAGATCATCTGCGTATAGTAAGTGAGATATCATAGGTTGAACGTTAGAGATAGCTGTAATTTCCTTAGTCCTAACTGCTTGCTCGATTAATAAAGAAAGATATTTCATTGCCATAAAAAAGGTAAGGCTACAATGGGTCTCCTTGTCTAAGTCCTCTATTGGATCATATATAACCCTTTGGAACACTATTTAATAGAAGAGAAAAAGTGGGGGTTGTAATGCATTCATATATCAAATTTATCAAGTGGGTAGGAAAACCCATTTTTCCAAGCATGATGCAGGTGAAGTTTCTACTTATTTTGTCATATGCCTTTTGTAGATCAACTTTAACCCAAAATTTCTCCACTCCTTTCTTATCAAAATTCTTAATTAACTCATGGGCCAACGGTATGTTTTTCAAAATTGACCTATCAGGTTTGAAGGCAGATTGTGCTTCAGAGACCAAATGTTTAAGAAACCATTTTATTTTGTAGCGTATAATTTTAGACACTATTTTGTAAAGTACATTGCAATATGCAATAGGTCTAAAATCAGTAATATGAATAGACTTATCTTTTTTAGGCACCAAGGTGATGAAAGTGTGGTTCAAGCCTTTTGGAATTTCTCCTGTTGAAGATACTTCTTGCACTTCTTCAACAATTATATGCTGATACTCTTGCCAGTGTATTTTGAAAAAAAAAATTAAAGTGAATCCATCAGGGCCTGGAGACTTGTCATCTTTAATGGAGAAGGTAGTTGCCTTGATCTCCTCTGCCGAGGTTGGTTGAGACAGGCATGCTCTTCCATGTTCATTAATTCTTATTCTGTAGTTGATGTCTAAATGTGGTATCTTGATATTTGTGCCATTGTACAAGTCTATGTAGTAGTTAAGTGCTTCCTCTTCAATCTGCATGTTATCAGATATAACCTCAACATGTTGATTCAAGAGAGATTGAATATTATTTTAATATCTCCACATCGACATTTTGGTAGAGAAAAAGCTTGAATTCTTGTCACCATGTACAAGCCAGTCCATCTTAGATTGCGGGTGTAGTTTGCATATTGTAAGTTTAACACATGCTGCAGTTGTAGGCTTTTACAGATCATCTCCCCATATTTTTGGTCATCGATAAGGTTTTGATCAACTTGCAATAGTAGATCATTGTATTCTTCTTCGAGTGTTGTGACTAATTTGGATATTCTCTCTCTTGTACAATTCCATGCCTTCAACTCCATCTTAGTTGACATTAGTTTATAGTTTAGATTGTATATTGCACCACCCCAATTTTATTGTTGCGTTCCCTTTTCCACTGCCTCTTTATATACATCTTGTGTGTGCCATGTATTGATAAACCTAAATGGTCCACCTTTAGTGCTTTTAACTATATAAAAGGTAGTCAACAGAGGTGTATGATCACTTTGATTAGAGGGGAATGCAATAGATTTAAGTTGGTTGAATGTAGTGAGCATTTTATCGTTCCACGGCACTTTGTCAATATGAGTTGCAACATTCTTGCTTCTCCAAGTGTATTTAAGACCATAAATAGTTGCTTCTACCAAGCCTCACTGAAGTGTACAGTTCTGAAAATATTTTACTTTGGAAATTCATATATATGATAAAGCCACGTATATACATGGTATATGTAAATCACAAAATCTACTTATGTATGTATGTATGTATGTATGTGTGTGTGTGTGTGTGTGTGTGTGTGTATATATATATATATATATATATATATATATATATATAAAACCATGCATCTCCATGTTATGCTACCTATAAACGTTATACCCAAATAATTATATAGTGATATGAAGAAGAAATAATGCACTTGTTTTTCAACTACTAGATCATCTATGACTTGTGGAGTAAAGTGCTATGCAAGGGTAATTTGCAGAAACCTTCGAATAACGGTGCAGAGGAATGGATAAGAATTTACAATGCCACTAGATGGGGAAATCAAGACACATTATTACTGCTATTGGTCTTAAAGCTATTTATTGCTGAAATTTAGAGAGAAATAAATTCTAGGGTTTTTGATCGAAAAAGCAAAGCAGTTGTCGTTTTGAGCAATGAAATGAATCACATGATATTTAAAGGGATGCATGTGCATGAATTGTTATCTAAGTTGGATGCTTCTCATATTTGGGCTTGATGTGTTGAGCTGCTCTTGTGTGTTCTTTATTTTCTCTCTTATTTTCCAGTTTGCAGTTGTTTTTCCTTGCTTTCTTAGTCGTTCTCTTGTATTTTCATTTCTAATTTTTCTTCAGAGGATTAAGCATGTTTTTTCCCATTTTTCTTTGTTTAATAAATCTGGTAAGACCCAGTCAACCCTGCTAGCCTTGCTAAAAAAGGTATATAGTGATATACTTATAAATTATATTAAATCCCTTTAATTATATTCATTAACTAATCAAATCAAAATAAATTAAATGAATAAGATTTAGTTAAATTAATTAGATTGGATTTAACAAACCATTTAGACTTCGTAAGCCCAATAATGATTTAAAATAGAAAAAAAATTGAAATTCACACATTTAACCTGTAGCGACCCGGCCTAATTCCTTCATTAACATCATGTATTACTTAATCAAACATGATTAAAAAATTACCTTAAGATAAAGCCAAAAATATCACATTGAATGTAGAATAAAATTCCTAGGTTTGATTGAATCAACATCTAAATTTTGCAAGGATCTAGAGACGAACAGCATCTTGAATATTTCTTATTTTATTTGAAATTTTTTTGGAATTTAATTCAATGGAGGCCGTTGAATTTTCAGACACTATAAAGAGAGGTGAAAGCAGGAAAAAATGAATTGTCGGGAGAATTCATTGAGTGAAGGAAATTTTTTTAAAAAAATTAAAAATTAAAACCTTTCAGGTTTCTTCCTTAAAACCTTCCCTCTTTAATTCTTTATTAAATCTCAATCAAATCCTCCTCTTCATATTTTCTGTAGCAAATAAAATGAAGAAAAACGATAAAAACCAATTCATAAATGTTTTTTAAGTGAGTAATAAAGAAGAGTTAATTTCTTCCTCTAATTGTTCCTTTGCCTTTTCAAATCACATTTGAAACTTCTCTCATCTTTCCCTCTTTAGTCAGCCATAACGGAGGCATCCTAAGTCTTCAAAAATTCCATATCTACTTAGTTCTTAGTTGATTAAATTTTTTATCGGTATGTGCATGCGCTACTCTATGTATGCTCACTTCATTAAATACCAATGGCATTCAAACATCAAAATAAAAATATAATAATTAATATTTCATAAATGTTAATTAATTTACCATTATTATAAATTAATTAATTCATGTGATATTTTGGAGTATCCATCACTATGATTGTGCAACTCGAAGGTGTAAATTCAATCAGCCATTGATATCGAACAATTCAAATATTAAGTTTACCCATCACCTTAGCTTGCGGACTGACATTTTGATTGAATTTAGCACTTACACATCTTTTCGGTAAGATCCAACTTTACTATTATAAGCGGTACTTGGTAATAATGATTATTTACACCAATTCTCTCGTTAAAACTATACCACATTAGGACTTATGAAATTTGGTTTTCATCAAAACTCCAATATTGTCCACATTTAACTTGACTAGTCCAAACAAAAAATCTTTGGTTCAATAATAATAATAATTATTATTAACCATATTGCTCGGACAATAGACTTTGACTTTGAGTTGACTACAGTTGACAGTGAAACTGACCCCCTAAAACTAAGGAGATGAATAAACGACCAAACCGAAATGATTTTAACATGAATACATCATTAACAATCATAAGTTTGTTATTTACTTATGGTTTTTAGAAATATTTTAGCACCTATTAATATTCTTTCTTACGGACACATGCTTTTTACATTTGACTAAAAATCAAACGATTTGATTGCTCTATCAAAATACTTGCTTAACTCTTATGCTAATTGAACGATAATTTCATGTCATTTTTTGGATCATATCCATTAGCCTACAAACTTAGAATCGCTCCCACTGGCTTCGAGATACTATGGTTATTAAGCACAAACAATGTATTCTTGATCATTATTTAGAATTTTTGTTTTAACTCAAAATCATACCCAATGATAATTTTGCGAGAAAATCTGAATTAGCTTAAGCATGATGAACTATGAATCTGTTATGTTCAACTACTGAAATTTGCGATGTTGTTCTTATCAATGTTGCTTACTATATTCCAACTACATTAGTCATCTTCACAAAGACACGTTTATGGTTGACGGGTCATATCCCTTAGGGTACAACATCAAAATTATATTTTGATAATGTACTTGGAATACATTCCAGATTTGCGCACCATGCCATATGGTAGAATGAATACTCTTAATTGTTATTGACAACTGAGGAAATTCTTTACTTGACATTGATATAAAAAATCATATAGACATTCTAATTGGTTGTGTCCATTTAGGCTTTATCAAATTCATTTCATCCTTTGTAATCAGCTTTATTTTTGGATCGTATCCAAATATATTTCACTACTAATAATTTTTAAGCAATTCCCCCGTCCTGAAGTTGGTGTTTCTTGAAACAACAAATGGTTCTCGATGCAATAGAATAGATATTTATAAAAAAAATTATGAATTGCCTATATATTTATAAAACTGGTTTGTTTTTCAAGTTTACGAAACTTATGTTCATAACATAATTGGCTATAAATACCGATTAGTCCCAAAATCATTTGGGGTGGCCCACACAAGATCCTCACGAACAAATATTATATGCAATCTTTTGACTCATGTAACCTATCAACTCCTTGACCAAAGATATGTAGGGGTTGTTTCATCAACTCTTATCTTGTATGATTTTAGACTTTGTTTTCAGATGAAATTAAATTTAACCTTATGTACTTACTCTTAAGTCACATCTTTACAAAATGAAGTTAATTCAACATCACTCATCAACCATACTTGGTCCAACAAAGTCCGACCACCTCTTATCGCTACATTATTATGTGACATAGGGTGAAGTGACTTTTGGGATTGAATCTTATTCATTTTAGGTTCATTTGGAACTCCTTTCCAATACACTCACATATTCAATCAAATTGAATCATTTTATTTTTTTACAAAATCGCGTTATTTACTTTCGTTTTATATTCTGTAAACCTATAGTAAATACACTATGTGTGTATTAAACGATTCATTAGTGATTTTAACGAAGTACGTGGAACTGTTTTGGTATCGTTAGACCTACAATTGCATACTTCTATATGTATCAATCCTAAGAGTTCACCAACTATTATGTCATGCCCACTGAATGGATTCTTTGCCCTTAAGCGTTTGAGATACAATTCACAGTACCATATGGTTCATAATCATCTGATAAAGAATTATTTCTCGAAACCATGGCTTAGTCTATAATTCAAAAATAATTACAAAATCTCATATACTTCTATTATTCTAATGCATTATTTTGTATGAAATGAAACACCATTTTTATATTTTTAAATTATAATAAGTATTCATAATATTCACACTGAAATAAAACTATGTTTATTTTCAGTCAATACTAAACACATATTGTTTCACAAATAATATTTAGTATTTCTACAAAAATAATTTTTCATAACTTAATGCATCCACTAACAAGTGTTATATGGTACGCCCCCACTATTTCTGCCACTAATATAATAACTTATGAAATATGAAGCTCCATTCAACCACTTACCACAGAATTTTGTTTCATACATTGTAACTAGTTTATAGTCGAGAGTTTCAATTCAAATATTTTAAACTCAAAGAAAAAAAATTCATGCAAAAAAATTCTGTATGAAAATACATTTGGGATAGAAATCACGTTTCTCATTCCATATTAAGTATTTTTAGTATTTTATACAATTTTCATTTCCAATGTCTCTTCATAAAGTAGAGGTGATCATTAACACTCTTCATCACAACCGTGATACTTCCAATTTAAATGGAGACCCTAACTACAAGACCATAACAAGCTCTTTACAAAAATGCATTCGGCCATCCTTAACATTTAAGGATATTGAATAAGTTCCATTTACACAAACTAACCAAACTAAAATTTCAATGGTCGAATTCGTAGGTACATCTTATAGCTCTTAGCTTAATGATGCATCTAATACAATAAGATCCTTATTATAATCAATCGTATTGAATACACGATCTCGCATTATGGTTTACTTATATATTCCAAATGAACTAATTTCATCAAAGTTTTGTACATTGTGAATCGTGACTATTCATCATATAATATTTATATGTGATCAAATATGGATCAAATATCCATAATCTTATATTGTTCTAGAGTAAAAAAATCATATAATAGAATACACAGTCTTGGGAAAATAAACACCTAAGTGACCAAGGTATGAATATATTTAGTAGTTGTGTAAATTGGTTCTTACATGGGTCTTAAAGAGACAACATGTCAAAGATTTTTTGGTAAGTGTATATTTATGTTTCTTTTATCAATCTTAATTTAATTCGGTTCTATATTTCAACCGACAAATACTTTATCAATTATGTTAGTTGCAATAATTTATCGAATTAGATTATTTTAACTTGTATATAGCAAATATTCTGGCAATATTAGAAAGGTTAAATGTTATCATTTCATTTTTTAATAAGGCTCCCACTAGACTTTATATTTCTCAAAACCCTAAGAGAGAACATAGAAATCTTTTTATTTCTCTAGTGGGCGTTAGGACTCGCTTTCCTTGGGATTCTGACCTAGAGAAAACTCACAAATCATAGGCCCCCATGCAATGAATAACACCTTATTGATTGTATCGTATGCAACTTCTAACACGTGATCTTTGTTCTAATCTCAATTCGACCTTGAGGAAATTCAACAAATCAAAAGAGAATATTCACTCGTACCCTTCATTTCGCGATGGCCTAAGCATAACTCATGTACCTTGAGGAAACTTAACAAATACATGCATGAATCTTACCTCGTTTAGTCAATATATTTATAGTACTACACATAACATCTCTAGTTTAAGGAAACTCAATAACTAAAGAGTATGCAAGTAATTTATTAATATATAAATGGTAGATGATAGCTAATATATTAAGGATTCATGATCTTTAATACATACATACATATGTATGCGTGTGTGTGTGTGTCTGTGTGTGTGTGTATGTACACTTTGAGTGATATCGATTTAGGGAGCAATGCATTTCTTATGAAATACCATCATGATTCAAGTGTCGAATATGTTTAAAACTGTAGTATATGTATAATGCTTATGTACTCATTCCTTAAACCTAAGTTGGGTTTCTTTCAATTCCACTTATATTATACATTCATATAATAAAAGAATAATTTATTTATAACCTTTTTTTAATTTAATTAACTTATATTATATTCTTATGCATATAATTAATTAAATCATATTTAATAAAACTTAATTCTTATTAATTAAATCATATTTAATTAATTTTAAGTCTTCTTAATTTAGTTAAAAAATTAATGAAATTATTTTAACAAATAAAACATTTATTTTAATTAACCTTAAACAATTCTAAATGAATATTAACTATAACATTTATAGTTTAAGTATATACATACGCCATTATATATGTATATTTTATTTTATTAATTAACGTATACAATTTTAAATTAGTTAAAACAATTTTTAATTAAAATAAAATTTGTTGATTTCAAAATTATTATTTACCTTAAACATTTTAAGATAAATACATATATATCATTATATGTTTTGATTTAATTAATTAACATATAATTAATTATTCATTTAATTGATCCAAGTAATTAAATAATTAACAATTCAAAATTAATGTATTAATTTTCAAAATATTTTTGAAAAATATTTCATAACATTTATAAAATTGACTTTATATTTTAAATTTAACTTTTAAACTCAAAATATCTTTTAAAATTCCAAATAGATTTTGAAAATTAGCCCAAGATCCAAATCCAATTAGGGCCTTTATATTGGGGATAACCTTTAAGATTACTTTGTCCTTCGGGCCAGGCCAGTAACTAGGTAGGGTAGTGTAACGACCCACACATTTGACACTTCTAATATTAAAGTAATTAAAAATGAATTTTAATAAAAGGTGAATTAGGTGTTGTTTTTACTACCGTTGTGAAGGTCTTTCTATGCTGATCGATTTGTTATATAATTTTGATAGGCTTGGAGTTACAATTTTTCAAATAGAGGCATTGTAGTGTTTAAATAAGGTACGCAGCCACTTTTGGGCTAAAGAGTTACAAGTAACTAAACCAATCTCATTTCCTATATAATAACAATTTGAAACTCTAAAGAGCGGCCGTCATATTAGTTTTAATGGTAAGTGATTTTCGCTAATTATAAATTGATTCAAAATTCAAAGTGACCAAACCCCCATATATTGTATATCGTTGTGAAGCTCTTGATGAATGGACTTAATGGGCGATGATCATTTGTCGAGATGGTGCTCTGGTTTGCCAGAAATAGGCGAACTATCCATGATTGTTTGTTTTAGGGTTTTAGAATCAATGGTGGATCAACGACAATTGGACGATCGGAAGTAACAATAATGTAATGGGCATCAAGAGGACTCATCCATACGGTTGGATTAGCTCAATCATCACTAGATTCGTCAATATTCAATAAGGAAGTGGGTGGCAGCTAGGGCTCGGTGTAGGTGGTGCCTGTGTAGTTAAATTCCTATAAAATTCCCGCTATAACATGTAGCGCTTGTAAGGACCCGTTTCTTCGACTCTTGGAAATCGACACTAATACATCCTTGGTATTCATGTGCCGCAAATCCAAGTGCCATAGAAGCGGATTCTTAAGGGTAAGAAAGAAAATAAAGACCGAACAGAATCTCACATGAATGGAATAATATATATTATCTCAATATAAAATCTTTACAGCGGAAATTTAAAATACATTTATCAGAGTTAAACATGGACAGTTATAAATATCTGTCCTTGCAAATGTGGAATACAATATTTCACGAGTGTGGTGGAAACAGATAACAATCTTCAGATGAGTCTTCTGACTCCATGCTTCGAGCTCCATTCAGATTTTTTCTAACTAAACCTGACCGCTAGGCTGCCCGGGAAAATGAGGACACCCAGAGTTTAAGGGAAAGGAAAATAAACTCCAGGTTAGTCATGGGACTGGTGTGAGAACTCAAAAGTACACATTTTGAAAACTAAAAGGTATCTCATTAGATCACACCACACATAAACACGGAACGAGTTTTTACCTTATGATAATCAAATCTTTATTACGTAAAAATAAGGGGTATTATTTTTAATGACATTTCTTTAAAAACATTTGCAAGTAAACTTATTAATCTTAGCTGAAATTGTTACATTAATTAAATTCTAGCATATTAGCCACAAACGTGGGTTCTACAAACAAAATGGTAGGCAGTTATTGAAGAATGGATTTCCATACAAATGACCAGATGAAGGGACAACCTTCTGGCAGTACATCTCTAAAGGAATGTATCGAGGCCCAACTGATGGTCCTCTACCAACACAAGACTGGCCTACCTCTTCCTAGATAGTGTTGAATATGTCATCAACCCGGTTGTTACCAACCTATCCGAGGGACTTTACGGCATATATCCATAATAATTTAAGTCCCGAACATCATAGCGGGAATAAATATATCTAGAAGGAGATGATCATAACCTTATGGTTCCGAACCACATAGCCTTGATCCATCTACCCTATTTCGGCCATTTCGGGTGTGAGGCTTGAGGTAATGATTACCTTTCACATTGCACAATTCACTTTGCATTCCACACTGCCATTTCATGGTCACACAACTGATTTCTACAAACGTATAACTCCTGAACGTATGTCTCAGGAAAGGGTGTTAAGCTAAGAGAATTTTCCTTCTCCGCTATCAAGCAGATAATACGTTCATAGAGATCACTTATGTAACTAGAAATGCAACATCGGACATTCGTCCATATAAGTTATCCAGGAACATGACAAACTAAAGGCACTCTCCTACCACTTCCTATCGAGAGTTAACCCTGGGATTAGTAACGAGAAGTCCTTGCAACCCGAAGAGTTTCAAAACTGCAGGGATCACTACTACTTTAGTATTTGGGAGCTAACCAGAATTATCAACAAGCAGACCTTCCACCTTGAAGATCTTCGGTCTTCATCCTTTATTTTCTTTATCAGGTCTTCATTTTTCAAACGCGTACATTAGTTCGAAGTGGTTTTGAATAATAATCACTCAATTCGATCCCTGTTCCTTCGAACTAATCATCGATAAAAAGAGGTTATGTGAATAGGGAATCATTATTTAATTGATTAAGTTCTTTTTATCAAGATCTCTTCTAGAGATATATATTTTTCAAACATTCTTTTCGATATATACAGAATTATTAAACCTCTCTTATCAAATACTTTGATTACTTAATACCCTTTCTAAACTTGGAAAAAATCGAAATCATTTCATTTTTCACTTAGGAAACTATTTCCAAATCATTTCATTTAAATCTTAATAATGATTTATTAATTCAAAACTCATAATTTTGATTGAGTTAAAACTATGTTATCTAGGATGTTAATCCAAAAACAAGTAAATATTAAATGAGCAGAATCTATAGAAATCATATAATTCTACTCAATATCAATTCCCGTATTCAACAAATACTATGGGTGAAATAACGGCGAAATCACCTTTTAAATTCCATGAATAGTACGAGTTCTCTCTTTAGGCTTTAACACTAAGTATAAGAAGATCATCTCTATAAAATCAAAGTTATATTTAATTTAAATTTGGAAAATTTAATCTTTTTATACTTAACTCGTTTCCGACATTTTGATCTTATCTATCCCTCACCCAGAGAAGAGGCCAGGTGACCCAGGACACTGGTTGTTCCTAAACTTCTCCTTAATTTAAGCACCTCACATCCGGATCTCATGAATAGAAAAATCCAGTTTACTCTTCGGCTTTTAGAGCCAAAATTAAACCACTAAATTTGTAATAGCTTTTCTTTAAATCGTTTATTTAAACTCTTTTAAATAAGTTATAAAACCTCAAATTAAAACACTTAGTGATCCATTTGAAAAAAATTATAAAAGTTCTGGAAAAGAATCGTTAAGTTTAAAACTAAAATTTAAAAGTTATAGAAAAGTATGTAGAAAAGTGCTGTGGAAAATGCTTTTTAAGCTATATTGATTAAAACGACTTTTTATCATTTGAAAATTTATTTTTATAACTCAAATCACTTTTAAAACATTTTTAAAGATTTTTAGAATTTATTTCATAATTTTTAACTATTTAAAAATATCATTTTTAAAGAAATCCTTTTATGGATTCCAAACTACAAGCTATCTCAAAATCTACGCTCACGATCACTAGCATTATTGACTTTAAAAGGGCTCAGCCTTGCTTTGGAGCTCATGGCCTTGGTAGGGAAGGAGGAAGGGCTCGGCCTTGGTGGTGTGTGGTGGTGGCCGTGGATTTTGGAAAGGTAAAGGAGGAGTTTCATTTCCGTTTGAAGTGAAATTGATAACTTATATGTATTATATTATTTTAAATTTCTTTTGCTAAATATTTTTCCATAATTTTGACAAGCTTAGAAGCTATGAAAAGAAGCTTGAAGTGGAGAATAAGATGATAAGAATATGGTGAAAAATGTGAGAGAGTGGGTAGGTATTTATAGAAAAAACTTGGAACAAAATATTTAAAAGAAAAATTACCACAACACCCCTAGCCCACACCCCTCCTACCCCCTCTACACACATGGCTCCCAACCCCCTTAGGCCATGTGATGGTGATGTGAGGTGATGGTGTGATGATGGTGTGGTACAATGAGTTCATGTTTGCTTTTTGGTTACTTAAAGGTTAAGTCTTAGGAATTATTTAATTATTTTATAATATATATATATATATAAGTGTTCATTTACACATGTATATGTTATCATGTGGATGTGACATATATATGCATGTACATGTAGGTGCATAACACTTCAAACGTCTTCGAACAACTTTTGTTTGTTAAATCGTTGAAATCCGAGGAACATATTATCGGTTACATTTTCACTTATTAATTAACGTATATATATATTTGTAAAAAAATTAAAATAAATTTATTATCATTTTAAATTAATTAAAATGATCATATTTGAATTATCAAACCATATAAATTAATATTAACAATCATTTACAATAATTATTATTATACCGATAAAGTGATATCATTTTTTCCTTATATTTTCAAATTAAACATATCTCTTTATAAAACTTTTATAAATGTTTTACTATAACTTTAAAATCATTTAAAATTAATTATCATCATTTAAAATCATTATTTGAAAAATTAAAATAATTACCAAATTATTAAATCCCAATTTAAATTCATAAATCAATTATTATATTTAAGGGCATTACTAATGATGTCTTAAATACATTTTATTCTCAAAAAATAAAATAATTAGTTTTATTTCTTATTCTTTTCAACTATAAAAATAAGTGTATGATCTAGCTCTGTATATGACGTTTTACGATTATAGAGCTAGTTATAGATAAAATAGTTTCTGGCCATTTTATCGATTTATATCTCGAGGAAAATATTTTTTGTAAATATCTATTCAAAATAAGATTTATTATTCTTTGTTATTACTCAAAACAATATAATTTGTATTATCAACCTTTCATTTGAATAAATTTAAAATAAATATAATTTATCAAAGTGATAAATTTGCGGGTCGTTACAGCGCTCTTCGACCGCTATGCTTTTTCCATTTAGCCCTTTTAAATAGTAGTTCTACTTTAAGCCTCGCCATTTTCTGCTATACCCGCTATATCAATGATTTTAGCACCCGCTTTTGTAAAATTAGTATACAGGATGATTTGACTAATTCTCTTTTAAACCAAATCAATAAAGTTAGGGTAAAGACCTGATTTTAAGGCATAAGTGCCCAATATAGTTAGAAATATATTATAGTCACTAATTCTAGTCTGCATAAATCATGATATTCTATGATTTTTTTATATCAGATTAAACAATATTTCTTTTTACTACATAAATGATGTGAGAATGAGAATAAATTAACTTTAAATATTTTGTTTTATACCTAATGAAGCTTTTTCCAACTCCACTTTATCCCCATTGTAACTTTTTGCACCTCCACCGCTATAGAACCGCTAAGCGCTTTAACTGCACAGGGTGGTGCTGTGACTTTTTGGATGCTGCGAGGGGTGAAGGTGGTGCAGTTTCTCGAGGGTATGTCGGGGTGGTGTTTCATCGAAGTAACAATGCATGTGGCGGTGATGATTTGAGGTTGAAGTGGAATATATGGGATATGGGGCTTCACGACGTACTGTAGTAGACGATATCATTTACATTTCAGTCCCAGTGAATTAGTTAATAATATAAATAACCTTGTGACTTCTCGTTACCGTATCTTCTACATATGAACTCTGATTCACGTGTGAAGGACTCGTGGCGGGATTTCTGACATTCTGGCACAGGGTTCGGTTTGGTTTGGCGGTTGAGAAAAAGTGTATTTGTTTGATTTATTTAATTTAATTGATTGATATTTCAAATTGTAAAACACGTATCCATTGATGAATAGTCACATTTATTGATATATGTTGTGTTCTATGGATAACCGTACGTTATATTATAATATTTTGAATGTATTATGCCTTGATTGATAATTATTGTTGATTGTAGCATTTTTGGGCATTTAATTAAAATAAATATTTGATTTGAACTAGAAAATAATTAACTAGAATAAAATGAATAATAATGAAAAAATTAGGTAAATAAATGATAATAAGGTTGTTTACATATTTTGAATGGTAAAAAAAGAATTAATGAATTTTACCGAAATTAAAGTAAGGAATTAATAAGGTTATTATTTATGAATTTCTAGGAAATTCATACATAATGACTAAAATAATATTTTAAATTGTGGTTTGGAAATTTTAATATTATTTATAAATAAAACAAGATTACAAATAATAATAACAAGAATTTCAATGAAAATAGTATCGTTTTGTATAAATGGAAAAATGATTGGTTTTATAGTTTTATGGTAGAAAATATTATTATTGTTGTTTGAGAAGTAAAATAAAAAGATATTCTCTGAATAGTAATAATAATGGTAAAGAAATGTTTTCCAAAAGTGTTTTTAGGTAGAATAATTACCATTTTAAGATAAATAGAAATAAAAAGGAGTTTCGTTGACTCAAAATAAAATATTGTATTTTTGGAATAAGTAGTAATGAATTGGTTTTGGTAAGTATTGGAGAGGTTTTATTATATATTATTATTTTTGATATAAAATAATAATAGTGCTTTAAAAAGTGACTTGATGAAGGTTATTATTTTTATTTAAAATGCGATGCTAAGAAGCATTTAATGAGGTAAAAGGATAAAAAGGGTTTTTGGAGTGTATTATCACTTTAGAAGAAATTCTATTGTTTCGACATATATAAATAGAGGTTGTTTTATAATAAACAATAATAAACTTGAAAGAAAAACATTGGTCGTAAATATAATTTTTTGGATGGATGTAATATGTGATTAATCGTTAATTTGAATTATCACATATGTTTTCTGATGATAATGAAATCACATTATGATGGGTATGCGATGTACTACCATTAATTACTATGAGACGATGGGTAGTTGATTTTGGTTATTTGATGATTAATGTTGTGTTACTAATATTGATTGGATTAACACATATTTGATGATATGGATGTAGTGTTACTAATGTTGATTAGATTAGTACACATTTCATGATTGATGTCGTGTCACTATTATGGTGTGATTAGTAAACATTTGATGATTAATACTTACATTGGTGATGCGTGCTATAATAGATGATTAGAATACGTATGTAAATATTTTTGTGTTGTGTTGTTTTCTTAATTATTGATTGGAGTTGATATTAAGTGTTGTCAGTGTATGTGATGTTTAATAGCTAAGTGTACTACTATTATTGTTGCAATATATGATGATTTATTGTGATGGATAATTAGGAATACTATTTTCTACTTGTACCGATTGCGTTGGTTGCATTGGTTGCAATGATTGCATGGTGCTATGGTCGTTATGTGTACTAACAAGCATTTGCATGTACAGAAGATTTAGAGGTAGAGCTATATGGGTTTGATCTTCCAAAAGAGGTACGTAGGCATTCTTTTTCTATGCAATAGCTCGTGGTTTCCTTGTGGTCGGGGTATATAGAAATTGGCACAGTCTCAAATATAGCTCACACATTTTCCCTTTATTATATGTATATATGTGCAGTTGCAAGTTTTTGGGTAGAAACAAAGAAGGGAGCAAAGGGTCTGAAATGGATCACTTCTAAAAGATAGATCAGTATATCTCTTACGTTGTTGTAACAAGGTCGTTATTTTAATAGATGATGAATTGAAATGTGTATATTATCTGATGTATTGGACTTGTGTAATATTAAAATGTTGAGATAATATTTATATTTGAATTCCGCTGTGAAGTTTCCCTTTTATATTCACTGTTTTAAGTTCTTTCTAGTTTTATACACCCACGATCCACTGTCTTTAATATCTAAATTTAGTAGTAAGTATATTTCGACATTGTTTATAATTGAATTTTGGTGTTTAAAATAGTGGGTTGTCACACATGTAACATAGCTTAAGTCTAGTGATTCCTTTAGCCTTATGTAGGATTAAGCCAATTCAAGTAGTTTAATTTATACCTTAGGTTGGGTTAGAATATATAAGAGAGTACATTTGATTGATAATTGTACGCTTTGTGTGTAGGAGGTTATTTTTTTAACTACCATTTCCTCACCTTAAAATGATGTTTATTTATGATGACCTTTGTATGGGAGATAAATAAAGTAGGAGTAGGGAACGATGAACATTTATAAGAGCGGTTAAGTGTTAGTTATAACCTGGGTGACACACTAATGTAAAACTATTATTAAAACCTGACCTTAATAAGATAGAATAATTTTTATTTTTGAGTGAATAATATTTTTTTGAAAAATTTATAAAGTATATATCTTTGATTTTAAAGATATTTTATTAAAAAGGGAAAGTAACTTATTAAAACTTTGTTGAAAAATAAAATATTTAATTTGTGGGAATAAAATATTTTATACAAAGATATTTTTGTAAGAAAGACTAAATATTGTACAATATTTTATCTAGAAGTGTTTTAGTAAAAAGTTGCTTTTATTAAATATTGGAATTGAATTCAATTTTTTAAGAAACATTTTAGTATGAGAATGTACGGTTTTAAAACATCCTTTGGAATGTTTTTCTATAATGGTATTGTGATTTGGAAACGCTTTATTAATAAAGGGAGATTTTTTCTATAGAAAGAGAAATTATTGTTAATAAGTATTTTAGATGAAAACTACTTTCATGAAATGATGTTTAGTTTAAAATAATTTATTTTGAAAGAAATATTTTAATGAGGACATTTTAGTTGAAAATTGTTTTTAATTTGGTAAAATCCTTTGAAAAGATATATGTTGAAAGGTTTTGTAACCTCATTATGATTTAGAATGCTTTGGAAAAGTATTTTGTTGTGGGTTTTTTTGAAAGGAAATATTTATGTTAGTGGATATTCTAAGATATATACTATAAAGTTAGACAAGTATTTATTTGAAAAGATGTTTAAAAACCATTTTTTTGATAATACAAGGTTTAAAATGTTTTTGTTAAAGGTACCTTGTTGGGAAAACTTCTAGTGAGAATCCTTAATTAAAGAAACGAAAATTTTGTTGAAATGTTCTTTACAATGAATAATATATTATTTAGAGAAGATTTATTTTAAAGATACTTTACAAAAAGCTTGTTTCCATGAAAAGATATTTTATTTTAAAGAAATTATTTTCTCAATATAAATATTTGAAAAAATATGGTGGAAATATTTTTGTTTGAGAAATTATTTTATTGGTGGGAATAATTGAAAATAGTTTGATGGAAATATTTTTATTTGAGAAGTAAATGCAATAAAATATTACTTTAAGAGAAAAGTTTTATCAATGTAGTGTATTTGGTCTTCGAAAACTTTTTGTTTTTAATTGATTTTTGTAGAAAAGATTTTCACTTAAAGGGCACTCATTGATAAAATGTTTTGAAAAGGAAACATTTTTGGATAAAGAGTTTTGGTTGAAAATGACCTAAATTTGAAAAAATGTATTGAGGATATATTAGGAGATATATTATTGATGATATAAAATATCTAGTTTTATAATACTTTGAGAAGATATTTTACTAAGATAAGGATGATTTGATTTGGAAGTAAATGGTTGAAGAAGTAAAATATTTAATTGAATAGCAAACTTTGGAGGTGTCTGTTAAAATGTATTTTATTTGGAAATTTTAACTAGAAACCATAAAACTGAACTTTATAACATAAGTTGTAAGATGACAGGGTAAGATGACTTTTGAGTTTGCCCATCATCCATTATGACGATGTTACTTTTATGACTATTGTGTACGAGCTTTCCCTAGTGGAGAGATGTCTAGTTATTTCCTTCTATGGGAAGGCTTGGGAAATGATGTAGGTACCACCCATTTCTATGTGTTGGATGGTGACCTTTTACTTTTGTTTGCTTATATTGATTTGTTACTTGTTAAGTCATTTACGATTAAGAAAATGGTATTGCTTATTGCCTGTGTTTACTTATTACTTCATGTCATGCTTATTTGAACTGATTTCACTTCCTTATATTATGTTGTTGATTATTTGTTTTATTATAGCTGATTTAATTATTTGTTTGTTGGCTTGTTGCTTGTTTGTTTGGTTGGTTGTTGTTTGTTTAGTTGTTTACTTGTTCATTTGATTGTTATGTACTGATAATTGTATGATGATGTAGTTATCCAATTTTGATTTTTAGTGGGATGGACATTTGAGAAACTAGCAAGAGGTTATGGGTCATATTTTATTTAGTCATAGTGAAATGTCATAGTCTCGTAAGTTGAGGAAGACTCTATATTGAAATTGACTAAAAGATATGAAGGTGTTCCTTGAAGATGAGTAATATAGTGATGAGTTATGCTGCTTGTTGACTTATGTTCATTTATTTATACATGCAAGTTTTGATCAGCCATGTTTTATTGTAGACTTTTGTTATGGTCAATTATGATTGAATTATTTAGATGCATAATATGGGTTAATCTATGATTGAGATTGTTTCACCCTTATTTGATGGAGTGTTATTTTTACATATTGTAGCTTGGATTATATGATTTGAGGAAGTGCGTGTGTGATTATAGTGTATATATATAGAAAATTGAATTCATTGCTATTAATGGATTCTATTGTGTCATCATTGATAGTGGTTGTCGTTATACGCTGTTTTTATAGGCAGCTAAACTATGGTTGATGTTTTCCCCCTCATTGTGTGATTAAATCGATGATGACTTTTTTTGTTTTTGTTTGCAGTTCTATTTGGGGAATTGCGAAGGCGCAATTCTTTTAAGAGGGAAGAATGTAATGACCTACACATTTGACACTTCTAATATTAAAGTAATTTAAAATAAATTTTAATAAAAGGTGAATTTGGTGTTGTATTTAAAACCGTTGTGAAAGTCTTTCCGAGCTAATCAGTTTGATATACAATTTTGATGGGTTTGGAGCTACGGTTTGCAAAATAGATTCGTTACAGTATTTAAATGGAGTACGCAGTCACTTTTAGGCTAAACGGTTACACGTAACTAAATCCTCGTTGTTTCCTATATAAATAACGCTTAGAAACCCTAGAGAGTAGTTGTCATTTCAATCTATGTTCCTTAATCCCAAAATTCCTCTTAATCGCATTTTAATGGCGAGTGAATTTTGCTAATTACAAATTGATTCTAAATTCAAAGTGCCTAAAAACCCTACATATTATATATCGCTGTGAAGCTCTCGAATGGAGCTGATGGGCGGTGTCGTTTGTTAAGGGTGCTTTGGTTGGCTATAAATTGGTGAACTATCCATCATCGTCCATTTTAGGGATTTGAAATCAACGATAGATCGACAACACTTGGATGATCGAAAGTCACAATCATGTAGAGGGCGTCAAGGAGAGTCGATCCATATGATTGTATCGACTAAATCATCATTTGATTCACCATAATTTGATGAGGAAGTGGCGGGAGCTAGGGCTTCGCCAGGTGGTTGCAGCGGCTCCTTGGATGCCGCAAGGGGTGGAGGTGGTGCAGTTTGGTGAGGAGATGTCGGCGGTGGGACTAGATTAGAGTAACAATGTTTGTGGCGGAGGTGATTTGAGGTTGAAGTGGGCAGCTATATGGATTATGGGGCTTCGCGAGGTACTGTAGCGGACGACATCATTTACATTTTAGTCTTTGTGAATTAAATAATTATATAAATTACCCTGTGACTTCTAATCTTCATATCTTCTGCATATGAACTCTGATTCATGCACGATTTCTTCCATTGGACTCGTGACAGGATCTTAGATGTTTTGGCATTTGGCTCACTAAGTTTATAGGATGTTAGCAAAACCATGTTGATATGATTATTTAATTTGGTTTGATTTATTTAGTTTATTGAATTTTTAAATTATAAAATATATATCCATTGGTGAAAAGTCATATTTACATGATATATGTTGTGTTCTATGAATGACTTTTTGTTATTATAATATTTTGGATGTATTGTGCCTTGATTAGGTAATTATTATTGATTGTAGCATTTTTGGGCATTTAATTAAAATAAATAATTAATTGGAAGAAAATGAATAATAATTAGGAAATTAGGTAAATAAAATATAAATAAGGTTTTTTACATATTTCGAATGGTATCTATAAATAACAAAGAATTAGTGAATTTTACTGAAATTAAAGTAAGGAATTCAAAAAGATTATTATTTATGAATTTGTGGGAAAATTCATAAATAATAACTAAAATTGTATTTAAATTGAGGTTTGGGAAGTTTATTACAATTTATAAAATAAAACAGGATTTTAAATAATAATAACAGGATTTTAAATAATAATAACAGGAATTTCATTGAAAATCGTATCATTTTGTATAAATGGCAAGATAATTGGTTTTATGGTAGAAAATATTATTATTATTGTTTGAGAGTAAAATAAAGAGATATTTTCTTAATAGTAATAATAATAGTTATAAATGTTTTCCTAAAGTGATTTTAGGTAGAATAATTATCATTTTGAGATAAATAGAAACAAAAAGGAATTTTGGTGATTTAAAATAAAATATAGAATTTTATGAATAAATAGTAATAAATTGGTTTTGTTAAGTATTATAGAGGTTTTAATATATATTATTATTATTAATGTAAAATAATATTATCATCGCTCTAAAATGAGATTTGATGAAGATTGCTATTTTAATTTAAAATGCGATGTTAAGAAGCATTTAAAGGAATAAAAGTATAAAAGGGGTTTTTGGAGTGTATTTTTAATTTAGAAAAATTATCACTGTTCCGATATATATGAATAAAGGAGGTTTTATAATAAACAATAATAAAGTGAACTTATACTTAAGAGAAAAACAATGGTTGTAAATATAATGTTTTAGGTGGATGTAATATGCGATTGGTCGTTAATTTGAATTATCTTGTATGTTTGCTTACGATAATAAAATCGCATTAGGATGGGTATGCTGTAACAACTCGCATATTTTACGATTGTATATTTAAATGTTTTATTTAAATATAACATCATTAGTCGGATTTAAGTCTAAAATGTTACTTTTTGTAAACAGTCGAATTGGGACTCGAGACCACTTCCATTTAGTCCAAAATGGCGTTTACAACCTTTTTGAGTATAAACATCGATATGTTTGGAGTTGAGCGAATTTTGCTATTTTTCTATTAGGCTTTGGGTTTGGGTTTCAGCTCATTACCCATCTAATGCCCTATACTCCACTAACCTTCCTTCATTCATTATCATTTCCTAATACATTCAAGCTTAAGTAAAAATGGGGAAAGGAATGGGAAATTAGAAATTCCAAACCCTAGTTTTGATTAGGAAATACAAATTCAAGTCCAAAATCAATAAGAAGCTAAGGTAAGCATCCTCTTCTTCTTCTCCATCTCAATCTCTCTCCAATTTCAGAAATTTCCTATAACCTAACTTAGGAAATATTGCTTTTGATCTTAGATTGGAGCTTCTAGAGTTGAAGTTGAAGAGCAGTTGATCTTTCCTTTGCTTTAGAGCTTCTCGTTCATTGTTTTTGGGTTTAAAGGTGAGTTTTTGAACTCACATCTACGTCTATAACTTTCTTTGTTGTTAGGTATGAATTCCTAACATTTGTGCATGATCATTTGATTTTGATTTGAATTGATTTGGTAAATTTTCCAAATTTTGGTGTTTTGGTCCAATTTTATGAAAATCCTACTATGGATGTTTGGACATGTTGTTTGGGGTGTATCGAAGAGCCTTTAAGGCTAGGTTGTCGCTTGGCGTAAATCCTTAGTCGTCGTTGCTCGTCCGATCGCTCCCGATACGTTTTGGCCACTTTGGCCTAGGCAAATTGTTGCCCAGACCAGGTGACCAGACGTCTGGTGACCAAGTCCAGACGTCTGGTTTGGACATGGAGCAAAAATATATGCATGCAAAATTAAAAAAAAAGACAGAGACTAATTCCAGACGTCTGATTTTTTTGTTCAGACGTCAGGATTGCCTAACCAGACGTCTGGAAGGTTTTTTTTCAGGAATTTCTAGAACCTAAATCCAAACGTCTGGATTGACCCCCAAACGTCTGGAACTGTGTATTTTTGCCTGTTTAGGCTTTTCTTAATTGAATTTCCATTTTTTATCGATTTTAGTTGCTCCGATTAGTTGTTATCACTTTTCTCGACTTTGATGACTTCTTTTTCGGGATTTTTGGAATATCCATTTTGATGGATTCGGTATCGATTTCTATGGTTTTGATTCATGTCTTCGAATGTGAATCTTTGGTGATTGATTGTTTTTACAATCGTTTTTGTGATTTGTCACTTTCAAATACAAAGGTTTCTATACTAGTAGTAAATATTCAAACTCTTTTCACAAAGATGTTTTCAACTCTATTTTAATACAAAGCTTGTTTTTGAAACTATTTTCCAATCTATTAGTATAAACAAACCTTTATCTCATTCGCATGAGAAATCTAATTAAACGGCTTAGTAAAACAAGTGGTATGAAACGCTTGCGTTTACTTTGTCGGTTAATTCTTAGACTTGTTCGATTGAACTCCCGTGATAATTTTCGAGTGGAAATCTACAATTTGTTCGTAAATATTCAAGTTAAGCCAGTGGTTATGGGACACGTAGCTAAACTCTTATATTTACTAGCTTAGTGTGGTTCACACTTTTCATTGATCAATGGTGATCCTTTTATGGTTTAGACTGGCGATATGCGATGTCTCTTTGTCTACGTGGGGTACTATACCTCATTTTATGGAGCTTCATCTCATTCTTTTTATAGGCTAGCGACCTATGGTTTTATGGAGTTCGGTTCATCGGGCGTACTGTTATTGTACTACATCGTTGTTCTGAATTACTTGAGTATCAGGTTCATCGGGCGTACCATTATTGTACTACGTCGTTGCACCGGCTCTATGGTTAGCGACTATGGGATAGCAACCCATTTGTGATACACGTGTTGGTGAGTTTTCATGCTACCGTTTGTGATAGGCCTCCCCTTTTGTGATTTCTGGATTTCTAGTTGACGATTTTTGGAATTTGTGTTTCACCGATTTTGATGATAGGCATTGATGGGCTCTATCAATATTTGTGTTTTGGTGAATAATATAAAGAATGTGATTCTTTATGGATGTTTGAGATGATTTGAGATATTGTATGATTTTTGTTGTATTTGATGTATACTTGTCATAGTATGGCATTATTGTTATCATATGTTTTAGTAATATCTCTTATCCTATCTCATTTTATCTGATATTTATAGCTAGACTGATCCGTTTATTATTTTCTTCTTAAATAATACTCGGGTCAGACCGAGGTATTTTAGGTGCTCCTGCTTGACTTCTTATCAGGGCCCGTCACCTGACTTTTGGCTAACTACTTTAGCTCAGTAGTTTTTGTTATTATACATTTGAGATAGAGACTCCTTGATGTATACTTATTCTTTTGTCTAGTACTTGTATATATTCTTTTGTGATGTAGTGGATCTAGTTTGACCACTATTTTGATGTACACTTTTATGTGTTGTATTCATATCTGTTTCCGCCTTTGTGATATGAATATCTGTGACTGATTTGTGTTATGTTTATTTCAATATTTGTTTCTGAAGGCCTCATAGCCACTGTGTGGTAGCTTTGAGTTTGTATCTGATCTGTCGGATTTCCTGTTAAAATGAAATGTAAGTTATATTATCTGACATATCGATACTCGCACAAAGCAATTACACAGATGGTCGCACCTCAACAGCCTTATTCTTCGTGCTAGTCGACGGTATTACCATGTAGTGTTCTTGGCTAGCGTGAGTATAGAGGTGGGGCGTCACAGCTTGGTATCAAAGCCAAACTTTGGAACAATGTAGAATAATCTAGCAAGGATCATTGTCCTAAGTCTTTCTTAGGAATCGTGCCATAGGATTTAATTCGAGTCTTCGTACCGTTCTATCCTATTTCTTTTTATGATGCCTTGTTTTATCAATCAAGCTTATTTGATATTCATTCTGAGAATAACCTTTTTCCTCTTCTTTCTTTCTTTCTTAAAGAAGAGAAATGGTTAGACCAGACCGTCCCAGCACCGGTCAATCCAGTGCTACTCCTCAGGATGGAGTATTTATATCTGCTCAGCAACTTCTAAATCTTGTGAAAAATGCTCAAGCTATCGGACCCATTCCAGAGCCTACTCATCCTAAATCTAGGTTTGCACGCTTGTGCAGTGATTACACCAGCTTGGGTGGAAAGCCTTTCAAGGGTTCCGAGAGCATTATAGAAGTCCAAGCTTGGCTTAGAACATGCGATCGCAACTATTCCCGCATGAATCTTATTGATCTACATCGAGTCCAAGTGGCTTCTAGCATGCTCTAGGAGAGAGCATTAGATTGGTATGAGCTTCTGATCTCGGAAATTATTGAAGCGGATCTTACTTGGGTGAAATTCCGGGAAAGGTTCGAATTAAAATTTGTGCCAGAAGCTGAAAAAGTATCTTTAGCTCGACATTTTATTGACCTTGTTCAAGGTGAATCTTCTGTGACGGATTACGTCGCATCTTTCGAATCTCTATCTAAATATGGGGTCGAGTATATTAATACCCCATTGAAGAAAAAACAGAGATTTGTCTATGGGTTGAATAAAAACCTCAAAAGGCCATTACTTCTGAAACTAGAAGTTTCTTTTGATCAGCTTGTTGATATCGCTCTTCGACTCGAAGAGGCCGATAAAGAAAGTGATGTTGAAGTTGTAGGTGCCAAACAGAACTTCAACAGCAACAAGAAGAGGCCTATTAAATTCAAGCCTAATCCCAACAAGAAAGGGAAGCAAGCAACTTCGGTAGCAAAGACTTCTACCTCTAGTCGTGGGAAATGCTACAATTGTGGTTCTAAGGACTATTATGCAAATAGGTGCCCAAAACCTCTTTTTTGTCGTTATTGCAAAAGTTTGGGTCATCTTTTATCTTCATGCCCCAAACTTCCAAACAAGAAAGAGAGAGAGCTAAATGTGGTGCAAGCCCCTACTAACACTTCTCATGGTCAAGGTATTTCTTATTCTATCCTTGATGGCATTATTATATTTCATGATCTTCCTATTCGAGTTCTTTTTGATACGGATGCTTCTCACTCTTTTATATCAAAAGAACTTGTTGATGCTTTGTCTTTGAATGTTCTTGGCTTGATGACTTCATTGAGAATTGCGAATCCGGTTGGTGGATCCGCAACACTCAGTTTACTTTGTAAATATGTCGAGATTATTTTATGCGATTACTCTTTCCGTGCCGATTTGCATGTTATGTGTTACCTTGGTTTCGGAATGATTTTGGGAATGGATTGGCTTAACCGTTATGAAGCCCATATCCTATGTCCTGAGCGAACTATATATCTTCGACATCCTCAATCTGTTAAGCAGATTTCTCTTGTTCTTAAAGATTCAGATTCCAATTCAAGAGAATCCTTGTATTCTCTAAATCCTCATGATGACGATGATGATGGTGAAGAAGATGTCATTTCCCTCATTCACATTGTTCGTGAATTTCCCGACATATTTGAGCCCGTTTTAGGATTACCACCTAAGCGAGCAATTGAGTTCAGAATTAATCTAATCCCTGGAGCTCTACCTATTACTCGTCCTCCTTATCGTATGTCCAATAAGGAAAATGAGGAGATGTGTAAACAATTATCCGAATTGGAAGCAAAACAGTTTGTTCGTTCTAGTTCCTCTCCATGGGGAGCTTCAGCTATTTTTGTGAAGAAATCCGATGGTACATTTAGGCTTTGCGTTGACTACCGCAAGCTTAATGATCTCACCATCAAGAATACATATCCTTTACCTCGGATTGATGATCTATTCGATCAACTTAGTGGTGCTAAAGTCTTTTCACAGTTAGACTTAGCAACCAGTTTGCATCAGCTCCATATTGCCGAGGATAGCATTCCTTTAACATCGTTCTGTACTCGTTATGGATCTTATGAATGGCTTGTTATGCCATTTGGTTTGACGAATGCTCCAGCTTATTTCGTTGATCTTATGAATCGAGTTTTCAAAGACTTCCTCGATCGATTTGTTCTCATCTTTATCGATGATATTCTTGTTTATTCTAAAACCGAGGAAGAGCATGAAAATCATCTTCGGATTGTGTTGGAAACTCTTAGGAGCAACCAGTTGAAAGCAAAATTTTCTAAATGCCACTTTTGGTAATCTTGTGTGAAATTTTTGGGGCATATTATTTCTGAATCCGGAATTTCCATGGATCCTTCAAAGATTGAAGCGATACAAAATTGGAAGAGACCGGAGAGTGTGACGGAAATTCGTAGCTTCCTTGGATTGGCGGGCTATTACCGTCGGTTCATAAAAGTCTTTTCTAAAATTTCCGTACCTCTTACTAATTTGACAAAGAAGGGAGTTAAATACATTTGGTCTAACAAATGTGAAGCTGCTTTTCAGAAACTAAAAGAACTCATTTCTGATGCTCCTATTCTTGTGATTCCCGAAGGGAACCAAGACTTTATTGTTTATACCGATACTAGTCGTGTTGGTTTGGGAGCCGTTCTCATGGAAAGAGAACGTGTTATTGCTTATGCTTCTAGGCAATTAAAGCCAGCCGAGACTAGATATGCCACTCATGATTTAGAGCTCGCGACTATTGTTTTCGCCCTTAGAATTTGGCGTTATTATCTTTTGGGAGAGAAATTTGTTCTCTACACCGATCATAAATCTTTAAAGTATTTATTTTCTCAAAAGTAACTTAATTTGCATCAATAACGTTGGCTCGAGTTCCTTGCATCTTATGATCTTGATATTCTTTATACTCCCGGAAAGGGAAATCTAGTTGTCGATGCCCTTAGTCGTAAGCAACAAGCGGTTGTTTCCATGATGATATCCAAATGGAATGATCTCGCGACTTTATCCACTTATGAGATTCGAGATCGTGAATCCAATTCAGGTTCATCTCTTGTTTTGTGTAGCCTTGAGGCTCATCCTTCTCTTTTAGACCGCATTCTTGAAGCTCAAAAGCATGATCCCGAATTGGTTCTTCTTAGCCAAAGTTGTAGGGATAAAGTTGATATTGAAGGTTTGAAAGACTTTGATATTGATGTTCGTGGCGGCTTTCGAAAATTTGGTAGAATTATTGTACCAAATATTATTGATCTTCGTAAAGACATTTTAGAAGATTCTCATCTTTCTAAATTTACCATTCATCCCGGTAGTAGTAAAGTGTATGCGGATATGAAGCGATTTTACTATTGGGATGGAATGAAATCTGATATTGCAAACTTTATTAAGCGTTGCATGACTTGCCAACTCGTTAAGGCCGAACATCAAAGGCCCGGTGGGTTATTGCAACCTTTGGAAATTCCAATATGGAAGTGGGATCGAATTTCCATGGACTTTATTGACGGTCTTCCCCGTTCTCGTTCGGGTCATGATAGCCTATGGGTGATAGTAGATAGACATACAAAATCCACCCATTTTCTTCCCGTTCGGTCCAATCGGACCGTACCTATTTTGGCTAAACTCTTTGTCAAGGAAATTGTTAGATTGCATGGAGTTCCTACTTCTATTGTTAGCGATCGTGATCCATTGTTTACTAGTGGATTTTGGATAGGTCTTCAAAAAGCTTTGGGAACGAAGCTTAATTTTAGCACCGCTTATCATCCTCAGTCCGATGGACAAACCGAGCATGTGAATCAAACTCTTGAAGATCTTCTTCGTGCATGTGTTCTTGATTTTGGTGGAAGTTGGGAAGATCATATTTCTCTTGTTGAGTTTTCCTATAATAATAGCTTCCAATCTAGTATTGGTATGGCACCTTTCGAGGCACTCTATGGAAGGCCATGCTGATCTCCTTCATGTTAGTTTGAAGCCGGTGAGAAGCTGGTTTTAGGTCTAAATTTTATTCGTGATGCCACAGAAAAGATTGACCTTATTCGTCATAGGATGAAAGAAGCTCAAAGTAGACAAAAACCCTATGCCGATAACCGAAGAAGGAAAATAGAATTTTCTGTGGGAGATTTTGTGTTTATTCGTGTTTCACCTATGAAGGGTGTTGTGCGTTTCAGTCGATCGAGAAAATTAGCACCTCGATATATTGGCCCATTTCCCATCACCGAACGCATTGGTTCCGTGGCTTATCGCCTTTTATTACCGGCTTAGTTTTCTGCTATTCATGACGTATTCCACGTCTCCCAATTACGGAAATGCCTTCGAGATTCCGATTCTCTTCTTGAGCCCAGTGTTATTGAAGAAACTGAAGTTTCGCCTAATTTGACTTATGAGCAACATCCTATTCGTATCATTGCTACGGAGGTCAAACGCCTTCGAAATAAAGATGTTCCTCTTATGAAAGTTCAATGGTCCACAAATCCTAAGGATTGCTCTTGGGAATCCAGAGAATTCATCGAGCGAACGCATCCGGACTTACTCTCTCGTGCTCCTTAAGGTGAACTTCTCATTTCAAAATTTCTTCTTTTGTGTTGATATGCTTTAATGGTTGTTACCTTTTTATTTCTTCCTCTTAATTATTGCGAGGATGCAATTTCTTTAAAGAGGAGAGTCTGTAACAACCCACATATTTTACGATTGTATATTTAAATGTTTTATTTAAATATAACATCGTTAGTCGGATTTAAGTCCGAAATGTTACTTTTTGTAAACAGTCGAATTGGGAATCAAGACCACTTCCATTGAGTCCAAAATGGTGTTTACAAACTTTTTGAGTATAAACATCGATATGTTTGGAGTTGAGCGAATTTTGCTATTTTTCTATTGGGCTTCGGGTTTGGGTTTCAGCTCATTACCCATCTAATGCCCTATACTCCACTCAACTTCCTTCATTTATTCGCATTTCCTAATACATTCAAGCATAAGTAAAAGTGGGGAAAGGAATGGGAAATTAGAAATTCCAAACCCTAGTTTTGATTAGGAAATACAAATTCAAGTCCAAAATCAAAGAGAAGCTAAGGTAAGCATCCTCTTCTTCTCCATCTCAATCTCTCTCCAATTTCAGAAATTTCCTATAACCTGACTTAGGAAATATTGCTTTTCATCTTAGATTGGAGCTTCTAGAGTTGAAGTTGAAGAGTAGTTGATCTTTCCTTTGCTTTAGAGCTTCTCGTTCATTGTTTTTGGGTTTAAAGGTGAGTTTTTGAACTCACATCTACGTCTATAACTTTCTTTGTTGTTAGGTATGAATTCCTAACATTTGTGCATGATCATTTGCTTTTGATTTGAATTGATTTGGTGAATTTTCCAAATTTTGGTGTTTTGGTCCAATTTTATGAAAATCCTACTATGGATGTTTGGACATGTTGTTTGGGGTGTATCGAAGAGCCTTTAAGGCTGGGTTGTCGCTTGGCGTAAATCCTTAGTCGTCGTTGCTCGTCCGATCGCTCCCGATACGTTTTGGCCACTTTGGCCTAGGCAAATTATTGCCCAGACCAGGTGACCAAACGTCTGGTGACCAAGTCCAGACGTCTGGTTTGGACATGGAGCAAAAATATATGCATGTAGAATTAAAAAAAAGACAGAGACTAATTCCAGACGTTTGATTTTTTTGTTCAGACGTCTGGATTGCCGAACCAGACGTCTGGGAGGTTTTTTTTCAAGAATTTCCAGAACCTAAATCCAGACGTCTGGATTGACCCCCAGACGTCTGGAACTATGTATTTTTGCCTGTTTAGGGTTTTCTTGATTGAATTTCCATTGTTTATCGATTTTAGTTGCTTCGATTAGTTGTTATCACTTTTCTCGACTTTGATGACTTCTTTTTTGGGATTTTTGGGAAAATCCATTTTGATGGATTCGGTATCGATTTCTATGGTTTTGATTCACGTCTTCGAATGTGAATCTTTGGTGATTGATTGTTTTTTACAATCGTTTTTGTGATTTGTCACTTTCAAATACAAAGGTTTCTATACTAGTAGTAAATATTCAAACTCTTTTCACAAAGATGTTTTCAACTCTATTTTAATACAAAGCTTGTTTTTAAAACCGTTTTCCAATCTATTAGTATATACAAACCTTTACCTCATCTTCATGAGAAATCTAATTAAACGGCTTAGTAAAACAAGTGGTATGAAATGCTTGCGTTTACTTTGTCGGTTAATACTTAGACTTGTTCGATTGAACTCCCGTGACAATTTTCGAGTGGAAATTTACAATTTGTTCGTAAATATTCAAGTTAAGCCAGGGTTTATGGGACACGTAGCTAAACTCTTATATTTACTAGCTTAGTGTGGTTCACACTTTTCATTGATCAATGGTGATCCTTTTATGGTTTAGACTAGCGATATGCGATGTCTTTTTGTCCACGTGGGGGACTGTACCTCGTTTTATGGAGCTTCGTCTCATTCTTTTTATAGGCTAGTGACCTATGGTTTTATGGAGTTCGATTCATCGGGCATACCGTTATTGTACTACATCGTTGTTTTGAATTACTTAAGTATCAGGTTCATCGGGCTTACCGTTATTGTACTACGTCGTTGCACCGGCTCTATGGTTAGCGACCATGGGATAGCGACCCATTTGTGATACACGTGTTGGTGAGTTTTCATGCTCCCGTTTGTGATAGGCCTCCCCTTTTGTGATTTCTGGATTTCTAGTTGACGATTTCTAGAATTTGTGTTTCACCGATTTTGATGATAGGCATTGATGGGCTCTATCAATATTTGTGTTTTGGTGAATAATTTAAAGAATGTGATTCTTTATGGATGTTTGAGATGATTTGAGATATTGTATGATTTTTGTTGTATTTGATGTATACTTGTCACAGTATGGCATTATTGTTATCGTATGTTTTAGTTATATCTCTTTTCCTATCTCATTTTATCTGATATTTATAGCTAGACTGATCCGTTTATTATTTTCTTCTTAAATAATACTCGGGTCGGACCGAGGTATTTCAGGTGCTCCTGCTTGACTTCTTATCAGGGCCCGTCACCTGACTTTTGGCTAACTACTTTAGCTTAGTAGTTTTTGTTATTATACATTTGAGATAGAGACTCCTTGATGTATACTTATTCTTTTGTCTAGTACTTGTATCTATTCTTTTGTGATGTAGTGGATCTAGTTTGACCACTGTTTTGATGTACACTTTTATGTGTTATATTCATATCTGTTTCCGCCTTTGTGATATGAATATCTGTGACTGATTTGTGTTATGTTTATTTCTATTTTTGTTTCCGAAGGCCTCATAGCCACTATGTGGTAGCTTTGAGTTTGTATCTGATCTGTCAGATTTCCTCTTGAAATGAAATGTAAGTTATATTATCTGATATATCGGTACTCGCACAATGCAATTACATAGATGGTCGCTCCTCAACAGCCTTATTCTTCGTGCTAGTCGACGGCATTACCCCGTAGTGTTCTTGGCTAGCGTGAGTATAGAGGTGGGGCGTCACATAAGCGATGTTTTATTATTACGAGATGATTGATAGTTGATTATGGTTATTTGATGATCGATATTATATTGCTAATGTTGATTGGGTCGGTACACATTTGATGATATGGATGTTGTGTTACTAATGTTGATTAGATTAGTGCACATTTGATGACTGATGTTGTGTCACTATTATGGGGTGATTTGTACACATTTGATGATTTATATTTACATTGGTGATGCTTTACTATAGTAGATGATTAGTATGTATGTAAGTATTTGATGTTGATATTTTCTTAATTAGTGATTGGGATTGATATTGTGTGTTGTCAATGCATGTGATGTTTAATGGCTAAGTGTGTGCAACTATTGTTGTTGCCCAATATGATGATTTGTTGTGATCAATAAGTAGTAATATTTTTTTTCTACTAGTAGGGTTTGTGATGTGCACGTAAATGTGCATATTTATACCACCATAATTGATCTAATTAAAATAAATAAATGATCATATTGGGTATTTTAACTTGTTTAAACCAAATTTCAATTTAATTTCAAATCATCGTATATTCATCTTCATATAGGGGCAAAATGGTCATTTTTGTGCATATATTAATTTGAAAAAATTTAATTGGAAATTTCTATCTTATTTTGTAGGAATTTGGCTTCATATACAAGTGGTTTCATGAAGATATATGCATGCACAAGAGTGAAGATAAAGGAATAAAGATGGAAATAATTCAAAGGCATGATAATGGAGGACCCCACCTACCTTAATGTACAAATTAGAGCTAATCCACATGCAAATGGCCATTAAATCTTCATGCACACTTAATGGATGATTACTTTATGCTAATGATTACTTGGCTTCCACACTTCCTAAGAGGGTAGTTTGGGTAGTTCCTAAAAAAATGGATTAGGGTTTTTAAACTGGTATAAATACCTTTTATATTTCATGGAAGGCTCTCTCCTCTTCTTTAGGCTCTCTTCCTCTTAGTTTAGTTTAGGATCAAAAATAAAATGAGAGCTCCCTTTCTTTTCATGGCTACTTAGCCATTTCTTATTTCATGTAATTTATTTTTTATGCAACTTTAATACATTGCTCTTTTCTTTTCTTGTTTATTTCCTTTCATGCTAATAGTGCAGTTTATTTTTCATGCAAGTAGATTTATTTTTATTTTCTTGTTTATTAGCTCTCTTTTCCTCTTCTTTTTATTTCATGTTGCAGGCTACATTTGTTGATTTGATAACAAATATGAGAGGCTAAACCCCTTCAATTTAGAAGTAATGAAGCTCTCTAATTATGTAGCTTCAACATTTTGATTATTATTGCTCTCTTTTTGTGCTTAATGACAATGCTTGAAGTGGTTTAACTTGTTGTTTTTGCTTTGAATTTGATAGCATATATTGTTGACACCAAATAGGCTATGCTTAAACAATCACTAAACACAAATTACCTCTTATACATATGATTATGGTAATGAAGTGAATGTTGAAATCAAAATTTGATGGTCTATATTTCTAATTAATAGTTAATAGGCCATGCTTAAAATAGATTTCATTTTCAACTTGTTGTTATTTTTCATGAGAGTTATTAAGTGGTTTAAGGGGTGTGTTATAGTTTTATGGCTTATGTTGAGCTAATTAATAGCACAAATAAGCCATACTTATGATAAACACATCAATTAAACTAACTAATTACCAAAAAAAGATATCATAATTTCATATTTTGTTGAACTATATGATCTAGAGAGTGGAATTATCTCTAAATTGTCATTTATTCTCATAGTTTTCATTCACTTTTGTAGTTGTTAGTTTTTGCAATTTTTAGCAGTTAGCTTAAACATCTCAAATCTTGGTTAATTTGATTGAATAGGTTTTTAAAATCTAACAATTCCCTGCGGATCGACCCGTACTCACCACGTACTAACAATTGTACGCCGTGAGCTTGCGGTAAATTTTATTATAAATTTTTTAGCTATTTTCTAAACCGATAGAAAATTAGTCGTTAAACAAGTTTTTGGCGTCATTGCCAAAGAATAGTTTTGATTTTAATTTTCTATTCTTCGAATTTTTTTTAATTTTTTTGTGTGTTTTACTCTTGTGTGTGTGTTTCATTAAAAAAATTGTAGAGTGTTTGTTGTGTGATTTGTGCTTGCATTTTTGTTTGTGTGCTTGTTTCCTAGTTTTATTTGCATTTCTATCAAAAAAACATACTTATTTCAAAAAAAAGAAAAAAATTTCATTTCATTTTTTTACACTACAGTTTTACAAATTTTTAACTGTGCACAAACACTGTTTTCTCTGTGCATACAACAATCCACTTGCACACTTGCTCACACCACATACCCAGACCACCTCACCCTTTCACTCATTCACCTAAGCCTTCCTCTCTGACCAACTCAGTGCACATAAACCCAACCTTATATAACCTCACACTCACCAACCATTCAACTGCCACTTGATAATTTGCTCCACTAGCAAATTCAAACCCCTGTCACTTACCAAAACTGTTCCTGCCATCAACCACAGTTCAATACTACAGACTTTAGTCCATCACTCTCACTCTCTCTATTACAATTCATTTCCTAACCAGCCACACTTCTCCACTAACCACACTTCTGTTCTTCCTCCACTATTACCCCAACATTACTTGCTCCAACATTACTCCACCACCGACCATCAACTAACACTGAAACCACAAGCAACAGCCTATTCACACTTACTTCTAGCCCACACCCAGTCAACCACCTCTAGCTCAAACTTCAAGAACGGCCTCGACATACACCCCCGAACACTCCTGATTCATTCAAACACTCAACTGCAACAATATTCACCATTCAAACACTTTCCATCTCTCCTTCACAAACCACTTCACTGAACATCTGCTTCCACCCTCATCCCCCTTGCCAATGCATCCCACATTTCACCATTCTTCTACCAATACCACACCATATCACATACAATTGACTGATACCACAGTTACTGATACCACCTAGCTACTCTTCTCACCACTTCAAACTTCACCATACACACTGAACTTCAAGCAAATTCTTCTGAAACCACCCTGTGCATCGCTTGCATTCTCCACTACTTTATTTTACAAACATCATTCCCCCACATTAGTGCATCATCTTGCTTCAACACTTCACTCCAGTCAACTACAACACAACTTCACAATACCACAACTACATCTACAAAACCATTTGCATCTCCCATCACCACTGTCTACCATCTTTCTTCCCATACAAACTACCACTCACTCCTCATTACAAAAGAAGAAAAAAGAACTGTCGAACCACACTGACAATACAAACTTCCTATGTTACATACAAACTACCAATACTATTCTGCCATGTCCACTCATCATCTTCACCACAACATCCCCTGACCACCTGCTGCACATTTTTTATCAACATTCATACATTTCTGACATCTGCACCATACATACAACAGTCTTCATCTCAACATCACATACATTTCTTCCATACCCTACAACATCCCCTATATCTTCACACTGCCTTCAAACATATAGCAACCCAACCATTCTCCCATTACAACTGCACTTCCTTGCCAAACTTACCATCAACTTACTGCCTCAATCAATATTCCCACTGACTTCACTGTCAAACATCACCTATTTCACAAAACGTCCACCACTTCAACTACACCTGATAACCACTACTCAACCCACACATCAGTCTATCCACTGCTGTAAACTCCACTTGTTCAACCTCTCCTCCGACCATCCCCCTGTCTTCTCCACAGCAACCAAAGAAATACAAACCTATTGTGGTTCGAACAAGCCTCCACTACAAACATCTCTTCACTTCAACACATTCAGTTCATCCTACCAGTCATCCAACAAGGTCCATATACATCAAATATCCAAAACGCATCACCGCCGGTGTCCTTGCTTTCACAATCAAACTACTACCAACAAATCCGAACTCCTCACAGCCGCATCCCCATAACCGCAGCCGTATCCTCCTCTTCAAAGTCCAAAAAAAATCATAGAATCCCCAAATTCAAACTGCAAGTACCCAATCCCCTAAATCAACTTCGGTAACCACGAACCATAGCAGCCACCTCCACACTACATTGCTACCAAAATCGAATGAACCCAAATCACTATGCGACCACTCCTGAACGCTGCAATCACCCTAAATCGCCTCGTCGCTTCTTCTGAAACCATCGTGACTTCCTTCAAATCACCCACTACAACTCGACAACCACATCTTCAAATCGCAAGAAAGCGCCCCTTCCTATCTCCACAATCTTTGATGTCAAATTCGAATTGTTGTGATTTTTATTTCTGGGATTGTAGTATTCTCGGTTTGCAAAAAAAAATTCTGTGATGTTGATTTCTACGATTTCAAAATGTTCGCATGGATTTGGGTTTGCAAATTTTAAATGCAGTGTTAAGTTAATTTGAAAACGTTTGGGCCGGACTTGTCGAATTGTTATGGTGTTGCGCTTCTTTAGTTAATAAAAAAAAGAGTTTGTTTTATTTTGTTTTTAAATTCATTTCAAAAAAACAAAAACACAAGAAAACGAGAATTCTTTTCGTTTTCATTTGGTATTGGTCATATAAAAATGTATATATAATTTTGCTTTCATTTGTGTTTGTTTTCGTTCTTTTTTTTTCAGGTTGCAAAAGCAGAAGTGCTTGCCAAAAATAATCTGCTTGCTTGCTTAAAAAAATTGCCGCTTTAAAAATAAAATTTGCTAAATAATTCTGCATGCTCTGGTATCGTGCTCTTATCAGTTGTTTTTATTTGCTTTGCATTATTGGCTTGCATTTAAAAAAAAATCATTCGTACTTTCATTGTTAATACACGTTTATTTTCCGCTTTGCATTTCATCTTAGAATTTGATTAATAGTAACGGTTAGACATCGATAACACTTAATTGTATATTGACAAATTGTCTTTTTTGAACAATTTAATTTCTTGGTGTCTAGGGTAAGGCAGAATAATAACCATTTAAAATATTACGGTGATTCGTAAATATTATAGTGGTTGTTCCTCTGAAGGTACTTAAACCTTCGGCTGCATTGCTACGGTGATTCGTGGTGCACCGATAAATCATGGCGTTACCTGACTAAGAACTATATTGTTGATTTAAGACAGAGTGTGATTATACGATTTTGGGTTAACTTAGGATAAATCATTTGTAATTAACCCTTGCATTCATTTAGTTGCATTAGTTCATGCATATTTAAAAATAACAAAAAAAAAAAAAAATTCAAAATTCAAAACTAAAAAAAATTGTAAATATTCCGTTTCCTTTCCTTTGAAAATTTTCAAAATCAAAAATCTAAAAAGTCCAAAAATAAATTTACTTAGTTTTTTAAAAAATCAAAAAAACAAAAAAAATATTAAAAAACAAAAAAAATTGAAAAATAAAAAACAAACAAAAATCAATTTTCCATTTTGAAAAATAAATTCTATCTGTAAATATTTTTCCTTTTAAAAAAACATTCTTGAAAATGTCCGAGTTTCCCCACTTACGTGAATTTTACAATAGTTGTGAAAATCAATATAATCCATATGATTTTACTCCAAATTCGTATGGATATTTTAACGACAACCATTGTATAAATAATTCGAATTTTGAACAACAAAGTTTTCAAAACAATGACCAACCTTCGACTCTCGAAAATAGCATTGAAATGATTTCATCTTTACTCAAACTCTCTACACAACACAATCAAGAGATAAATGATTTGTGTAATTGATATTTGTGCAATGATTCAAGGCCAAGTTTTCAAAGTGATCAAAACTTGAATTCACTTCTAAATTCAAACAATTTCGAGTGTAACTCATGCCAATACGACTTCGAACTCCAAAACAAATTTCAAAATGGAAATGTGGATCACTTTTAAAATAATTTTGGTAATGGGAATAATCTCGACTACGATGCGAGTAAAAAAAATTCTTCTCAACACGTCCAAGTCAAAAATTCTCAAGTTAATAATTATAAATTGGATTTTGTTGGACAAATGAACGAAATTTATGATGATCACACGGATTTGTTGGTTGAAACATACAAAAAATTACATGAACAACAAAACCAAATCCCAACGTGTGACGAGTCAAACAATAATCCATCATTTGCCTAAATCGACGATTTTCAAATAACAACTTTTGAAATTGAAAATAACAATCTTAATGAAGTTGTTGAAAACTCGGTAATTGAGTTGGATTTCAATTCTTTTGAGGGTGTGAAACTTGATTTAAAACTCGATCTTCCTTTTTCCGATCATGAAAATTTGAACACAATAACTTTGGATTTTGAACTTGACACATGCAGTGAAGTTGTTGATAATTCAATAAAGGAAGACAAATTTAATAAACACGAATTTTTTGGAATTTTCAAAAACGAGTTGTCGAATTCAGAAGGGGAAGATTTAAATCACCATTTTGATTTTAAAATCAATGATTCAGAAGAAGTTTTCAATGATAGGCTTGAATTTCAAATTGGTGAAAATAAACTTGTACTTCAATCAATTGTTTTATCAACCCTGAAAATCATCGAAAATAAAACAACTCATACGGTTCTCAATAAAATGACATTCGTTTTTCCAAATCAACATTCGATTCCAAAATCTTTTACGATTTGGTTTTCTGCGCTTAAGCTATGTCTCGCATACTTGGTGAGACAAATGAATCGGTTTTTGGAAGACCGTTTCATTTACTCTTTGACGATTTACTTTCTGATATCGTGTAAATAACCTTTTCATTTTCTTGTAAATATAGGTCATATTTTTATTTTTATTTTATTTTTCTCCTTCCACTTGGGTTGACTATGGGGACACAGTCAACATCAAGTGTGGGGGGATTCTCATCTTCATTTTTAATTTTTCTTGTTTATTTTTACATTTTATTTCCAAAATTAAAAAAATCTCAAAAAAAAAATTTAACATTTTAATTTATTTTTAAAGAAACAGTATAGGATAAATATATGGTTTTGGTTAATTAAATTAAAATTTTTGAAAATTTATTTGTCTTAACAACAATAAAAATGAAGTTTGATTACAAATAATGATAGTTTAACTAGTTATAAGAAGGTTCATACGTGATAATTATGAAATATATCCTAATTGAAAATCTTTGTTTTAAAAAGTGGTTGATTTGAAGTAAAGGATATAACATTTTTTTTGTCTTCTAAGTTAAGTGGTGCTAAGATGATTTTGCAAAACTCTCTCTTTCCAAAAAAAATTGAAAAAAAACATATAAAAAAACAAAACATTTGTATATATGTAAATATTTTCTATTAACACCTACGGTCGACAGGTGTACACACTTGTGTGTACAATCGCCATGCTATGTACCTTTCTCACATAAGCCCGAAAGCAGTGCATGATCGATATATCTGACCTTTTATCTGAGCTAGGTGTATGTATATAAAAATTCTTTTATTAATAATGCCTACAGTCGATAGGTGTTCACACTCGTGTGTTCACTCGCCACGCCATGTATTCCCCTCACATAAGTTCGAAAGGTAGTGCATGGGTGATATATCTGGCCTCAGTTTATCTGAGTTAGGCATATGTAAATATTGTAAATATTAATAAAATTTTCAAAAAAAAATAGAGAGAGTAAGCAAATGAAATCCAAGCACCATTTATACTTATTTGATTTGATTTTTTATTGAAAAGAAATGAAAATACCACTTTGATAAACTTTGATAATCAACTAAGGATCTATCTCATAGTTACACCTTGTTATCAACCGAAACAATGAGTTAACAATAGCATATTTGTTATGATAACTTGATTTTTGTTGGAAATTTTGACAAGTAAAAGGTCTTAAATTTTGTGATAATAACCAAAATCTATATTTAACTTATTTGTGTCAATTTAAAAGTGAATCCTTCATTGTAATATTTTCAAAAACTTACGTTCATCTCTTTGTAAATAAATCTTACATTTTGTAAATATTTTCACTTCGCATTTGGATTTTGTGGGTAGTATCCGCTGAAAACCCTCACGAGACAACACTCGTCCTACTGGGGACACCCAAAGGTTTAACGGCTTGTTGCATACGCTCAATGCAATCGTGCTTCCTACGAAAACGGATTTATCTTAGTTTTTAGTTTATTCGAGTACGAATAAAAAAATAAGTGTGGGGGTATTTGATGTGCACGTAAATATGCATATTTTTACCACCATATTTAATCTAATTAAAATAAATAAATGATCATATTGAGTATTTTAACTTGTTTAAACCAAAATTCAATTTATTTTCAAATCGTCATATATTCATCTTCATATGGGGGCAAAATGGTCATTTTTGTCCATATATTAATTTGAGAAAATTTAATTGGAAATTTCTAGCTTATTTTGTAGGAATTGGGCTTCATATACAAGTGGTTTCATGAAGATATATGCATGCACAAGAGTGAAGATAAAGGAATGAAGATGGAAATAATTCAAAGGCATGATAATGGAGGACCCCACATACCTTAATGTACAAATTAGAGCTAACCCACATGCTAATGGCCATTAAATCTTCATGCACACTTAATGGATGATTACTTTATGCTAATGATTACTTGGCCTCCACACTTCTTAAGAGGGTAGTTTGGGTAGTTCCCAAAAAAATGAATTAGGGTTTTTAAACTTGTATAAATACCCGTTATGTTTCATGAAAGGCTCTCTCGTCTTCTTTAGGCTCTCTTCCTCTTAGTTTAGTTTAGGATCAAAAATAAAATGAGAGCTCCCTTTCTTTTCATGGCTACTTAGCCATTTCTTATTTCATGTAATTTATTTTTTATGCAACTTTAATACATTGCTCTTTTCTTTTCTTGTTTATTTCCTTTCATGCTAATAGTGCAGTTTATTTTTCATGCAAGTGGATTAGTTTTATTTTCTTGTTTATTAGCTCTCTTTTCCTCTTCTTTTTGTTTCATGTTGCAAGCTACATTTGTTGATTTGATAACAAATATGAGAGGCTAAACCCCTTCACTTTAGGAGTAATGAAGCTCTCTCATTATGTAGCTTCAACATTTTGATTATTATTGCTCTGCTTTTGTGCTTAATGGCAATGCTTGAAGTGGTTTAACTTGTTGTTTTTGCTTTGAATTTGATAGCCTATATTGTTGACACCAAATAGGCTATGCTTAAACAATCACTAAACACAAATTACCTCTTCATCTACATATGATTATGGTAATGAAGTGAATGTTGAAATCAAAATTTGATGGTCTATATTTCTAATTAATAGTTAATAGGCCATGCTTAAAATAGATTTTATTTTCAACTTATTGTCATTT
Organism: Allium fistulosum; assembly: GCA_030737815.1. Lineage (NCBI taxonomy): Eukaryota > Viridiplantae > Streptophyta > Magnoliopsida > Asparagales > Amaryllidaceae > Allium > Allium fistulosum. The sequence continues at coordinate 489,336,789 of CM060903.1, forward strand.
TTCATGAGAGTTAGTAAGTGGTTTAAGGGGTGTGTTATAGTTTGATGGCTTATGTTGAGCTAATTAATAGCACAAATAAGCCATACTTATGATAAGCACATCAATTAAACTAACTAATTGCCAAAAAAAGATCATAATTTCATATTTTGTTGAAATATAAGATCTAGAGAGTGGAATTATCTCTAAATTGTCATTTATTCTAATAGTTTTCATTTACTTTTGTAGTTGTTAGTTTTTGCAATTTTTAGTAGTTACCTTAAACATCTCAAATCTTGGTTAATTTGATTGAATAAATTTTTAAAATCTAACAATTCCCTGTGGGTCGACCCGTACTCGCCACGTACTAACAATTGTACGCCGTGAGCTTGCGGTAAATTTTATTATAAATTTTCGGCTATTTTCTTCTAAACCGATAGAAAATTAGTCGTTAAACAGTTTGCATTGGTTGGCATTAGTTGCATTAATTGCTTTGGTGGCAATGTTTGCATGGCTGTTATGCTTGTTATGTACTAACAAGTATTTGGATGCTGGAGCAGAGCAAGAAATAGAGCTACGTAGGTTTGATCCTCCAATAAGGGTGTGTATGCGGTCTTTTCTATGCAATAGCCCATGGTTCCCTTGTGGTTGGGGTGTATAGAAATTGGCGTAGTGCCAATTATAGTTGATACATTTTCCTTTTATTATATGTATATGTATATATGTGCAATCGCAAATTTTTAAGTAAAAACAAAGGAGGGATCAAAGGGTCTGGAATGGATCACATCCATAGGATAGATCAGTATATCTCTTGCATCATAGTAACACGGTTGTTTGAATTCTAGAATTAACAATTTTAAATCTGCTTATAACTTAGGAAGGATTTTACACACAAGTTCCTTTTATAAACTTAAAATTGAAATAATATACATATATGTATAGATAATTGCAAACAATATTTTAAATTTAAAATAGCATAAGTTTATAAAATTTGTAGTTTTATATGTTTTAAAACTTAAAGTTAGCAAATAGAAAGCTAGTTTTAACTTGTGAAGATTCAAAATAGGTTTATGATTTTGCACAAAATTCCACTTATGAGTTTTGAATTGAAACAACATCTTAAAAATATGTAAACAATAACCAAATGAATTTACATGCAAAACCACCAAACATACAAAACATGTGTTCAATTTCATAAATGATTTCAAGTAACCAACATATGTAGCTTACTTATGTTTGTTATATAATAAATTACAAAACTACATCAATCGTTTTTAAATCAAAATGGTTTTTCTTTAAATATTATTATCCAAATCAATAACAAAATTAGATTGGACAACCTAGTCATATATAAATTCGTTGTATAATGTTTAGGATCTAAATTATACATTTAAGATGATCATGTAATCAAAAGAGAAGTACCATATAGGATCTAAACTACGTTAACATCATGTATTACATAACAAATACAATTAAAAAATTACTTTAAGATGAACCCGAAAATCACACCTTGAATGAGGAATAAATTTCCTAAATTTAATTAAATCAACCTCTGGATTGTGTAAGGATCTAGGGGCAAACACCACCTTGAATAGTTTTTGATTTTATTTGAATTTTTTAGGAAATTTATTTCATGGAGGCCATGGTATTTTTGGCCATTGTGGACAGAGGAGAGCAGGGGAAATGGATTGTCATGAGTTAAATGGATGAATAAAAATTTTGTTTTAAAGAAACATGTGAAACCTTTCTAATTCCTTCCTTAAAACTTTCCCTCTTTAATTCTTCATCCCAATCAAATCCTCCCCATTTCATATTTTTGTCAGCAAAAAGATGAAGATAAAGGGCAAAAAAATGTTTCATAAACATGTTTTAAATTAGTCATAAAGTAAAGTAAATGATGGAGATTTAATTCCTTCCATTAGTTGCTCCTTTGTCTTTTCAGATCACATTAGAAACTTCTTCCCGACTTTCCTCTTTAGCCAGCCATAATGGAGGCATCATAGGGCTTCAACAATTCTCGTATCCACAATTTAATTGAGTAAATCAAACTTCAATATTTTATGGATATCGTATATCGATACGTGCATACGTAACTTTTACATATGTGCACTTCATTAAATACTAATGCCATTCAAACATCAGAATAAAAATATAATAATTAATATATTATAATTATTAATTAATTAATTAACCTATAATAATTATAAATTAATTGAATCATTAGATTTTTTGAAGTATTCATCGATAAGGTTGTACGACTCAAATATGTAAATTCAGTCAGTAATTAATATCGAATATTAACGTTCACGTGTCACCTTAGCAAGTGGCGTGACTGTTTGCTGAATTTATCACTTTCACAACTTTTGATAAGATCTAATTTTACTACTATAAGCCCTACCTAATAGTAATAATTATTTACACCAATTCTCTTCATTAGAAATATATCACATTAGAACTTATGGAATTTGGTTTTGGTCAAAATTACAATATCGTCCACATTCAACTTGATTAGTCCATACACAAAATCCTTGGTTCAATAATAAAAATTATTATTAAACATACTTCTCTGGTCAGAGACTTTAACTTCGAGTTAACTATAGTTGATCGTGATACTGACCCCTTAAAACTAAGGAGATGTATTCTCTATTGAATAGTGTTTCACTTACAATGCTTTAACTCAGACCCAACTGTAGTCGCTCGATGGATTTCATGTCATGATTTAACTATAATCAAAGTAGAGTGTCCTCATTGAAGTTCCATGGTATTCTCAACTCGAGGGAATTATGTAACATCGTCACTTTGAGATTCTATGTTTGACGGTAGTTATATTAACCAACAGAAAACAATCGAGTGAGTCATTCCATGATTATTCAAAACCATCAGTACGTAACACCTTGGTGTCACCAATAGCCATAAGTAATACAGTGCCCAGAATTTGGAGAGTGTAACATACTCTAGTCTCAATGGGTGAATAATTTAATTAAACGTTAATCAATAATATATATATATAATGATAATGTATATAAAATTACAAGTGTTATGGTTAATATTCATCTTAAATTACTTTGGTTGGATAAAATAAAATTTTGAATTTTAAAAAATAATAATTAATTCATTAATTAAATTAATAAATTAAATTAACTAAATATGATTTAATTAACAGTATACATAAGAATATTATTGTAACACTCCTAGTTTTAGTTTAACATTATTCAGGATATGTAACTGGATAGATTAAATAGAATAATGTAATTGGTTAAGGAGAAAGAGATTTGAAAATTTATAAGGCCGTACCATTACTAATGAACTAAGTAAGATTATTTAAAGATTTATCATATAAGAGAATATATGAGAGGGGCAAAATAGGTACATCCAACTTTCACTCCTTAAACCCTCTCCCCTTTATATCATTCTCATTTTTCCTAACATCAAAACAATCAAAGAAAAGAAAGGAATAAGGCCATTAGCAAGCAAGATAAGGAACGAAATCTAAGGGTGATTTAAGGGCAATGCTAAGAAAGCAAAACAGTAACCAAATCTCAACTCTAACAATTAAATCTAAGGTTAATAATACATAAACCGTCTTTGTTAATGTTCTTGAATTCGGAAATGGATAATATCCAAATGGTTTTGATTATTTTTGCCTAGTTATGATTGTTTAATCATTTTTTGGATAGAATAATGATTTATAGAATTATTTATGAAATTATTTAAATGGGTTTTAACAGTAAAACCTAATTTTTTAATCTCTAGTGGCTTTGAATTTCTGGTATGTCGAGTAAAACATTATTTTGGATATGGGTTTTTAGTTTCATAATTTTCCAAATTAAATTGAATATTTTTTGAATTTCCTAAGGTGGAAATTGGGTAATTTAGGTTTTAATTAATTTAAATAATTAAATAATGATTTTCAACCCGAAATTTTGATATGGTGAAGAATAAAGGATTTTCGAATTTCTGGAATTTTGGGGATCTTTCCCAAGTGGTTTCGAATTAATATGATTTTTTTGCTGGACAAGCATTTAAAGCTATAATTAATTAAGGGTATTAATTAATTAAATTCATAATTGTTTTAGAACTTGGAAATTTTATGCAGTAATAAAACTGAAAAAAATGCAAAGTTTTGTTGAAACCAATCATATTTTGATAAACAATTGGAATTGGTAAAAAGAAATTGCTTTTAGTAGTAAGAAATCAGTTTTACTATAATCTACCATTATGCCATGTCACATTTGATGTCGTCGGGCCTACTATGAATGTCAACGAGGATGAGAAGAGAAGCACTAGTTATGAAGTGTTTTCAACCTCGTCGATGACAATCAAGATGACAAAGCACTCTCATGATTCTTTTAAATGTTTAAAGCTTGTCGTCGCATACATTGGCGTTGTAAGTCATGTCGCACCTTGGTGCCGCATGTATTCGACGCTGCGTTTTACATGCTTTGGGGCCAAAGACCATTAAGGTCAGTACCCTACTTTTATTACTTTGGCATTAATAATGAAAGGGTGTTGGTATCTCTAGTCTTTACCTAAAATGGTTTTATAAAGACAACGATGTCCTTGTCGCCGTTATTCATCAAAGTCGGCAAGCCTTCTTTTACACTATTTTAGCAACGATGCAGTGCGACAATGATTGCCTTGATTTATAGTGTCGACTTTGTCCAATGGGAGGATAACCTATAAGGTATGCAAGTTGATAGTGTCGCTTTCGACAAAGAGTTTTACACTTTAAAGAATTTAAGTTTAAGTTTTAGGTCTTTGACCTTGGATAGAGGTCGGTAATGCCTTAGTATTGTGCGAGTTATTTTATTAAGGCAGAGAGCCTTAATCCTTCTTGTCGACAGTATTATTGACGTCGACATTGATCTATATTAAACTATTTAATGGTGACGAGCCATATGTATTATGATTTTGACTTTGGGGATATTAAAGTAAATTTTAAGTAAGACATAGATCAATTGGGGATACCAATGTATATCACTTTGAGATGTTATAAGTTTGAGGGGTAATAACCTAATTGGGGACACCAATAGACATAGGTTAAATATATGGGTAACATGAATTAAATTATTAAGTGATGGGTTTATAATCATCCTAGGAAAATTATGGGATATGAGATGGATAGTCTCTACAAGGTTAATGAAGAGTTCATAGTTATCTTAGAAACTACAGGATGTGTGATGGATTGTCCACGTCAATTTTATTTTAAATGAATGGGATATGTGTAATGGATAGTCCATATAATTTAAATAGCTAAACCATATGCGATGGGTAGTCCATATGGTAAGGAATGGGAAATACAAGTGATAATAATATGTGAGATGGATAGTCCACATAATTTTGTTAAATGAAACCAGAGTGATGGGTAGTCAACATGGAAGACGATGGGTAATCCAATGAATTAAAATATGTGAGATGGATAGTCCATATAAGTATAAGACAAATAGTCAATGAAACTTAGATGAGTAGTTTGATAACTTGGGATGCGTAATCCAGTGTATATTGCATGTTTGCATATCAATATAGTATTATGTTATAACCATTATGGATGTAGGAGCATAGATATGGTTGAGATGTTTTGGTTAAGATACTAGTAAGGGGAAAACTTGTTCCGCTCAACGATGTGGTCTCACTATATATCTATTTGGTTCAAGATGGTAGGTTATTATTCACCATAGATGGTTGTCTGATCTGAAGTTTTTGTTTTTCCCCTTAAACTCTCGGGTACTCATTTGAATAGTTCGGGAGTAAGGCTTTTCATATTTCAGTTAGACGAGTAAGCTTTCGGAAACGTGCAGGAGGCAATCTAGCTATTATGAGCTTTATCTATTTCCACTACATAGTTTGGTTTTGTCTATTTAGAGGTAATGGCAAAGTTGCATAGTTGCCAAGTATTTGACTCTGATCAACCAAGGGGTATCTTCATATGTTGCTCTTGGAGTATTTTGTCATAGTTATAATTTCTCTGAACGTGGGTCTACGAATGGATTATGTAATGAATATGAAATCATATTTTGAAATGGAATGTAAAAATTATTTCTGAATTGTGTTTGACATTTTCTTCATATTTGTGTTCTCCTGATTGTTGATATGATTACCATAGCTGTATTTTGTCACCAAGAATTAATAACTATGGATGATTGCAGAATCTGTACATGTTAGTTCTAGACTTGGAATGGAGGATGTTACCAGCTAGTATCAGAGCATGGATTTATTATTAAAATAATTTTAAACCTAAAGAGTTTTTCAAAACATAATCCTAATGAATCAGAGAATAAGATTGGGGTATAGGATAACGTTATAGTAATGTACTTGTATTTGTTGTATATAAGTATGTTTTGTATCTCTATTTTCCCCTCTCTCTTAGACCGTTATTTTGTATCTTAATAAGGCTCGTATGAATATTTATGAGAAAGAAAGATATGGAAGCAGGAAACGGAAGAGTGAATCTAGGTGGCAGAAGCACCACAACCAATGTAAATGCTCGACCCAACACAAGAAGGAATACGGTCTATATGTAAATGTTAATCAAAATGCGAATACCAATATAGGTGTTGCGACCCCACCAATGGATATAGGGACTATTTATTAGTTCTTCGTCAATCTGATGCAAGCTGGAACAGTTGTAGGAGTGGAAATGCTGCTAATATAGGAGGAGTCAATCATGTAGCACCAGTTGGTAATAACAATGCTAAGCTAAGTCGAGATTACACTAGTCTGAGTGAGAAGCCTTTTCCGGGGACTGAAGATGCAATAGAAGTGGAAAACTGGCTGTTACATTGTGAAAGAATTTTTGTTGATTTGGGTCTGAATGATGAGTAGAAAAGGATGTTGGCTGCAAGAGAGTTGCAAAGAGTTGCTTTGTTCTAGAGGAACAGGATGACCGTAGGTGTACCAGAGGAGGAATTGATTTTAGGTGGAATTTCGAAGGAGATTCGAGGAAAGGTTTTTGTCTGAAGTAGCCAAATCAGCTTTGCTTAGGAAGTTTATGGAGTTAGAGCAGGGGAGATGTCAGTATTGTAATACTCTGCTAAGTTTGATAAACTGTCCAAATATGGATATGCCACTATTGATACTATTATCAAGAGGAACGATAATTTTATCCAAGGTTTGAGACTGGAGACTGCCAGAGCAACCATGCCACATCTCCGAGATCCATCGAATATAGTAGTGGAGATGGCAATCAGGAACGAGGAGTCGCTTTCTACCTTCGGAAGCGAGAAGCCAGTTGAAACCCAGAGGTCTCAGAATAAGAAGAGGAAGTTCTTTAAAGGAAAGGGAGCTCAAAAGGGTGGAGCTACTAAGAAAGGGAAGGCAAATATCGTCTGTTATAAGTGTGATAAGAAGACTGTCGATCAGATGATGGCAAGATGTTGTAGGTAAGCAGAATGTGAAGTGCTTTAATTGCGACCAGGTGGGGCATTATAAGAATAAATGTCCAAAAGTATTTTAGGCTAATAAAGGAAAGGTATTTGCTTTTGAGCCATCTGCATAAGGACCAACAGCTACTGAGAAGGGAACGTCTGTGATAGAGGGTATGCTTTTGATTCATAGCATACTAGCTAGGGTATTGTATGATACTGGTGCATCGCATTCATTTATATCTCAGTGTTTGGTAGATAAATTATGTTTAGAACCATCATACCATGTTACTCCTTAAGGATAGCTAATCAAATATGAGGACACCCAAAGCTTGGGATAAGATGCTAGGTTATACTTTTGCTTGCAGTTTGTATGCATTGGATTTTGCGGGTTTTGGGAATATTTTGGGTATGGATTGGTTGAGCAAATATGATGTTAGGATATTTTTTTGGGATAGGGAAATATCAGCTAGACATCCTGATAACAATGACCGAATTATATACTCAGTAGATAACTCAAGTGTGGATTGGTTGTACTTTGTTGGGAGCAATGGAAGTTGAAGACGAAGTAAATCAGGTTTGGGTTGTAAGGGAATTCGCAGATGTTTTTGAGCCGGTTACAGGACAACCACTGAAATGAGCTATCGAGTTTCGAATATATCTTGTACCTAGAGCTTAACCCGTAAGTAGACCACCGATAGGATGACACCTACTGAGATAAAGGAGTTAAAGTTGCAGCTAGTGGACTTATAAGGAAAGAGTTGTATAAGACCAAGCAATTCGCCTTGAGGAACGGTCGCGGTATTCTTAAAGAAACCAGATGGGTCGTTAAGATTATGCATGGATTATCGTAGGTTGAATGAGAAGACGATAAAGAATCGATATCCTTTTCCGAGAATTGATGATTTATTTGATCAGCTGAGTGGAGCTAAATTATTTTCCCAGTTGGATTTGGACATAGGGTTCCATCAATTAAGGGCGGTAGACGACGGTATTCCTTTGATAGAAATTCGAATGAGATATGGTTTGTACAAGTGATTAGTGATGCCATTCGGGTTGACTAATGTGCCAGCTTTCTTTGTGGATTTGATGAACCGAATTTTCCAAGAGCACTTGGATAGGTTCATATTGGTGTTCATTGATGACATTCTATATATTCTAAGGATGAAAGAGATCATGAGATTTGTCTTAGAATGATGCTTGAGACATTGAGGCAGCATTAATTGAAAATAAAGTTTTCAAAGTGTCATTTCTAGAAGAAAAAAGTGACGTTTCTTAGTCATATAGTTTCAAAGAAAGGGTTGTCAGTGGATTTAGCTAAGATTGAAGCTGTTAACGGTTGGAAGAGACCCGAGGCGGTGACTGAGATAAGAAGTTTTCTTGGATTAGCTGGCTATTACCGAAGATTTATCAAGGATTTCTCACAGATAGTATTGCCTTTGACTAAACTAACCAGGAAGGACGTAAAGTTTATTTGATCCGATAAATGTGAGGAAGCATTCTTTGAGTTAAAGCATTTGTTGACCAATGCAGCCGTGTTAGTTGTTCCAGATGAGAATGAGGATGGTATATACGAATGCGTGTGGAACAGAATTAGGAGTTCTATTAATGTAGGGGGTAAAGTCATTGCCTACACTGCTCGGTAGCTCAAACCACATGAAGTTACATATCTGACACTCGATTTGGAGTTAGCAGTGGTGATTTTTGCATTGAAAGTATGGTGACACTACCTCTTAGGAAAATGATTCGAGTTGTATACGGATCACAGATCTTTGAGGTATTTAATCCTTTAGAAAGAGTTGAATATGAGACACTGGATTTTTTAGCAGCTTATGATTTTGGTATTAAGTATACACCAGGGAAAGGAAATAAAGTTGCAGATGCACTTAGCAGGAAATATCAAAATGTGGTGTTTGTTATTTTGGCAGAATGGAAAGATCTGGAGGCATTGACTACTTGTAATGTGTAGTGGAGATCGACGGTTGGTTCTAGTCAAAGTACTGCCATGTTATCTTGCTTGGAAGTTCGACCAGTGTTGATCGAAAGGATAACTTCTAAGCAGAGAGATGATCTGTTGATAGTCGAATGGATTAGAAAATTGGAAGGTGGAACAAAGGTCGATGATACAAAGAATTTTAATCTTGACCGGAGAGGATGGTTAAGAAAGAAGAGATGGTTAAGTGTTCTGAATGTTGAAAACCTAAGGAGGGAAGTTCTTAGGGAGCGTCATCGATCAAGGTTTATGATTCATCCTAGGAGAACCAAGATGTATCAGGATATGAAGAGAAGTTTCTTCTAGGAAGACATGAAGAGGGATGTAGGCTTATGGGTGAAGCAATGTGTGACTTACCAGCAAGTAAAAGTCGAACATCAGATGCCAAGCAGATTACTTCAGCCTTTAGATATACCAGTTCGGAAATGGGATTCGATATCTATGGATTTTATTAATGGGTTTCCAAGGTCAAACAGGGGAAATGAAAGTATTTGGGCCATAGTGGATAGACTGACCAAGAGTGCACATTTCATTCTCGTTAAGTCAACCAAGATGGCACCTGTATTGGCTAAGTTATTTATGAACAATATTGTTAGACTGCATGAGATTTCTAGTAGTATAGTTAGTGACAGAGATGCTTTGTTCACTAGTGAATTCCAGAAGTCTATAGGAGGTATTAGGTACCAAGCTTAAGATGAGTACTGCTTAATACCCACAGATAGATGGGCAAACATAGAGAGTCAATAAGGTACTGGAAGATTTGTTGAGAGCTTGAGTACTAGATTTTGGTGGGTCGTGGGAATACCATTTGCACTTGGTTGAGTTTTCCTATAATAACAGTTATCAGGCTAGTATAGGAATGGAGCCTTTCGAAGCTTTGTATGGAAGGCTGTGAAAATCACCAGCGTGTTGGTTAGATACCGAAGACGGATTGGTCCTTGGTCTAGATATGGTAAGAGAAGCCACAGAGAAGATTGAGTTAATCCGAGATAGGATGACAGAAGCTCGGTCCAGGCAGAAAAGTTAAGAAGATAAAAGGCGTAAAGATTTAGAGCTCTCAGTTGGAGAATGTTTTTTCATTAAGGTATCACTAATGAAGGGTGTGGTATGATTTTGAAAGTCAGAGAAATTGGCATCGAGATATGTTGGATTATTCCCTATTATAAAAAGGATCGGGAAACTCACGTGTCGAGTAGAGTTACCGAGTAGTTTGGAAGGTGTCCATAATGTGTTTCATGTTTCTCATCTTAGGGAGTGTGTGCATGATCCAGAGACTACTATTGCTCTGACTGCATTGGAAGATTTAGTAGTAGAGCCAGATCTGACTTTTGTGAGATAACAATTTTGAGTTGTAGCGAGAGATGAGAAGAAGTTAAGAAAAAAGATAATCATATTAGTGAAAGTCCACTGGAGTGGCAACGAGAAAGACTGTACTTGGAAGACAGAGGATAGGATTAGGGATATTTATCCTGAGCTATTATGATGGTAAGCTCTATATTTGTCGTATGTAGACTTTATAGCTAGAAGGATATACTAGCATTGTTTGCATATTTGATGTGCTTGTTTTGAAGTCCTTACTGAATTTCGAGAATGAAATTCTTTAATAAGGTAAGTTTGTAACAAACCTAATTTTAGTATAACATTATTCAAGATATTAAATTGGATAGATTAAATAGAATAATGCAATTTGGTTAAGGAGAATGAGATTTGAAAATTTATAAGGTTGAGCCATTACTAATGAACTACGTAAGATTGTTTAAAGATTTATCATATAAGAGAATATATAGGAGGGGCAAAATAAGTAGATCCAACTTCCACTTCTAAAACCCTCTCCCCCTCATATCATTCACATTTTTCCTAACATCAAAACAATCAAAGAAAAGGAAGAGGTTGGCCATTAGCAAGCAAGATAAGGAATGAAATCTAAGAGTGATTCAAGGGTAATAGCTAAGGAAGCAAAACACTAATCAAATCTCAACTCCAATAATTAAATTAAAGATGAATAATACATGAACCAACTCTATTTTTGTTCTTGAATTCGGCTATGGATAATATCGAATGGTTTTGATGGTTTTTTTCCAAGTTATGGTTGTTTAATCATTGTTTAGATAAAATAATGATTTATGGAATTATTTATGAAATTATTTAAATGGGTTTTAAAGGTAAAACCTAAGTTTTTAAACTCCAATGGCTTTGAATTTCTAGTATGTTGAGTAATACATTATTTTTTAGATGAGTTTTTTATTTTATAATTTTTCAAATCAAATTGAATATTTTATGAATTTCCTAAGGTGGAAATCGGATAATTCAGGTTTTAATTAATTTAAATAATTAAATGATGATTTTCGACCTGAAATGTTGATATGGTGAAGAATAAAGGATTTTCAAATTTCTGGAATTTTGGAGATTTTTACCAAGTGGTTTCGAATTAATATGAATTTGTTTTGCTAGGAAAGCATTTAAAACTATAATTAATTAAGGGGATTAATTAATTAAGTTCAATTTTAGTAGTAAGAAATTGGATTAATTAATTTATTTTAAAAATAAATTGCTTTTAGTAGTAAAAAATCAGTTTTACTATAATTTACCATAACGCCACGTCGCATTTGATGTCGCCGCGCCTACTATGAGTGCCGACGGCGACGAGAAGAGAAGCACATAATAACTGCTTAGTTAGTTATGGAGTGTTTCCAACCTCGTCGACGTCAATCAAGGTGGCAACCCATTTAAGACAGCAAAGCATTCTCGTGATTCTTTTAAATGTTTAAAGCTTGTCGTCGTATACATTAGCATCATAAGTCATCGCCGCGTTTTACATATTTTAGGGTCGAAGTCCATTATGGTTTGCGCCCCACTTTTATTACTTTGGCGTTAACAATGCAAGGGCATTGGTATTGCCGGTCTTCACTTAAAACTTTTTTAGAAAGATGACGAGGTCCTTATTGCCGCTATTCATCAAAGTTGGCAAGGCTTCTTTTACACTATTTTGGCAATGATGTTGTGCGACAATGATTGTCGTGATTTATAGTGTCGACTTTGTCCAATAGGCGGATAACCTATGAGATATACAAGTCGACAGTGTCACTTTCGACAAAGAGTTTTACACTTATAGATTTTAAGTTTAAGTTTTTGTTCTTCGAACTTGGATAGAGGTCGGCAATGTTTTAGTATGACGTGAGTTACTTTATTAAAGGCGGAGAGCCTTAATCCTTCTTGTGATAGTATTATTGACATCGATATTGATCTATATTAAACTATTTAATAGTGACGGGCAGTATGTTTTATGATTTTGACTTTAAACTTTGGCGATATCAAATTATATTTTAAGTTAAACATAGATCAATTGGGGATACCAATGTATGTCACTTTGAGATGTTATAAGTTTGGGGGGTAAATAATCTAATTAGGTACACCAATAGACATAGGTTAAACATGTATGTAACAAGAATTAAATTGTTAAGTGATGGGTTTATGTTCATTCTAGGAAAACTATAAGATGTGAGATGTATAGTCCATATCATGCTAGAGATGGATAGTCTCTACAAGGTTAATGAATGGTTCATATTTATCCTAGGATAACTATGGGATGTGTGATTGATTGTCCACATTAGTTTTAAATGAATAGGATATGTGTGATGGATAGTCCACATAATTTAAATTGCTACCCATATGTGATGGGTAGTCCATATGGTAAAGGGTGGGAAATCCAAGTAATAATAACCTGTGAGATGGATAGTCCATATAATTTTTTTAAATGAAACCATGGATAGTCAATATGGAAGGGGATGGGTAATTCAAAAAATCAATATATGTGATATGAGTAGTCCACATAAGTATAAGACAGATAGTCAATGAAACTTAGATGGGTAGTCTAATAACTTGGGATAGGTAATCCAGTGTATATTGCATGTTTGCATATCAGTATAGTGTTATGTTATAACCATTGTGGACGCAGGAGCATAATATATGGTTGAGATGTTTTGGTTAACATACTAGTGAGGGGAAAACTCGTTCTTCTCAGCGGCATGGTCTCACTTGATATCTATTTAGTTCGGATGGTAGGTTATTATTCACTCCGAACTGTTGTCTAACCCAAAGTTTTTGTTTCCCCTTAAACTCTCGGGTACTCAATTGAATAGGTTGGGAGTAAGGGTTTTCAGGTTCAAGTTAGACGAATGAGCTTTTGGAGATGTGTAGGAGGCAATATAGTTATTAGGAGTTTTATCTATTTCCACTGTGTAGTTTGGTTTTGTCCATTTGGATGTAATGGCGAAGTTGTATAATTGCCGAGTATTTGACTATGATCAATCATGGGGGCATCTTTATATGTCGCTCTTGGAGTATTTTGTAATGGTTATATTTTCTCTGAACGTAGGTCTATGAATGGATTATATAACGAATATAAAATCATATTTTGAAATTGAATGTGAAATTTTTTTGAATTGTGTTTGATATTTTCTTCATATTCATGTGCTCTTGGTTATTGATATGATTAACATAGTTGCATTATGTCGCCGAGTATTAACAACTATGGATGACTGCAGCATCCGTAGCGGTTAGTTTTGGACCTTAGATATAAATGAATTATATAAGTTAATTCTGTTTCTGAGAATGGGGGATGTTACAATTATATAAGTTAATTAAATTATAAACCGTTATAAATGAATTAAAATTTTATGATATGAATGTATAAATCTTAAGTGGAACTGCAAGAAACCTAACTTCGGTTTAAGGAATGAGTACATATGTATTGTACGTATACCATTGTCTCAGATCTGTCTGATATTTGAATCGCGATGGTATTTCATAAGAAATACATTATGTCCTAAATCGATATCACTCAAAGTATATATATTAAAGATTATAAATTCTTAATATATAATTTATCCTCTACCATTATATATTAATAGATTACTTAAATACTCTTTATTTGTTGATCTTTCTCAAGCTAGATATGTTATGTGTAATACTATTAATATATTGAGTAAATGAGGTTGTTGATCTTACCTAAGGTATGTGCATTATACTTAGGAAGTCGTGAAATGGTTGGTATAAGTGAATAATTGTAACAACCGTGATTTTGTTATTGTCGTAATAAAAAAAATTTAAAATAGGAATTTTATAAATTAAATTTGAAAAAAAAATGTTTTAAGAGCACAAATAGCAACAAATCCTGGTTTAAAGCAAAGTGGATCCTATTTGTTTGTTTTACTGTCACATTTTTTATGCAAGTGCGAACATTTTGCATTTGCTTTCATCATTATGTATTTGTAGTGAGTCCTTTTTTTTACTTTATGCAAATTTCATTTAATGCAAATGTACAGGCCGTGTACTATCTCTCTAGTGCACGTTTCCATAAATGTTTGTGTACCTCAAATGTTTGTCAACACACTTCTTCCATTGACTTATACACAAATGAGAAAAGAAAATTTGACTGGCAACATTCTTCTTTTTACTCATTTTTCAGAAGCTCAGGGAAAGCATTAATGGCAGCTCCAATTTTTACTTCTTTGAATCTGGGTTACTAGCTGATTTCGAAACGAATTAAGGTGAGTGAAAACTCACAATTTCTAATTTAAAAACTATGGTCAACTTAGTTAGTAAAGTGGGTTACGTTGTATGCAACATTGTACGTAGGCAATATCTTTTGATTTCTGGAAATTTCTCACAATATGGTTTTGCAGACAGTTGTGCCTTACTTGAATTTTATGTGCGTGCAAGTAGTATTTAAATTGAATGGGTCCAAGTTCAAGTTAGTAGTTTATTTTTTTCTTTATTGCTACATTCAAACGAGAACATTAAATAGCAGGTTCCAGGTTGCATCATTTATTTTTTTTGCCTATTCCATTCGAGTGTACACTTGTATACATTGCTCAGACCATATTTGTGTGTACATGTTATGCGTCCAGGCTAGTATGCATGCATACTTCAATACACGCGCATATCTTCATGCGTGCATTTGAACATTGCATGAGATCAAGCTGAAGTTGCATTACACAAAGAAAATCCAGGTCGTTTTTTGTATCAACATTTTATATGCAATGTTGTGTCGCATAGAAACCAGGCCTGTCTACTTACAATAATTTTATTTGTACATGCGAGTATATATAAATATGTTCCCCAAGTTTTATATTGAAAAAAAAATACATGCCTGCATCTCTTTTCACTATCGCAATGGGCAGGTAGTTGCAAAGTGTATTACCCAGGCTATTTTCTTTTTAGTAAGAACATGTTTTTAAAGTGAGCACCTATAGTAGCACCTCTTAGGACATGTCAGCACGTTATGCATCTTTGCATTTGTACGTGCACGTAGCGCATGCGGCTAGGTGTTGCACAAAAGTGTATATATATGCATTGTCTGTTAGAGCATTTTATATCCAGATCGTGTGCAAATATGTGTGCACTAGGAAAGTATTGCCAAGACCTAAGTTTCGTTACGTGCATGAAAAGTGTAGTGTTGTCCAGGTGTTCTCATGTTAATCCATATATGTATACAAAAATATTGCCCAGACCATCATATTCAAAATGTACGTGCAAGCCGTATTGCATGAAAATGTTTTAAATTCCAGTGTTAATTTGTTTTGAACCAGTGTTTGGTTTTAAACGGATTCTATTACCGTTATTTTATAACGGAAATTTTTACGCCGGTATTATATTTTGAAGCGTGTTGTTTTGAGGACATTTTGACGAAGAAAAAATTACAGTTATTTTGACTTCAATGACCGTCAATTTAAAAGTGAATTTTCAAGCGGTTATTCCGCAACGCTGATTTGATACCCGTTTTTACAGTGTTTTGTGAAGCACAATTTCCTCCTCGAAATTGCTATAGTTGTTGCTGATTTAATCACGTGTTTTAAAAATCGTTTTAAAAATAAAATTGTTTCCAAAGATTTTACAGTTTGCGCTTTCAAAAGAATGAGGTAGCGATTTAAACGCTTCAGCAAAATTAAGGACTATGAACCCTTACTTTTACTGATTCGGTTAATTCCGGACTTGTCCATTTGAGAACGTAAAATGTTATTTATTTAAAATACACAATTTTGCACTTTCAAGGAAACGATGAAGAGATTTAAATGATTTAGCAAAAGTGCGGAGTATGGAACCACACTTTTACTAATTCGATTAATTCCGGACTCATTAATTGAAATATTTGCTGGGGATTTGCTGTTTGAATATTTTGATGATTTTGTTGGGCTTTCGAGCCACTCTGTTGGACCTTTGGGTCATCTGATGGACCTTCGGGTCAATTTCCAGTACTAGACCTTCGGGTCATCCGATGGGTGCCAAAAATTATAGTACTTGGTAGGCTTCGGCCATATGAGATGCACGTGCGGCGTAGCTTAGACTCGCCATCTGCTGGGATCGATCCACTTTTATGCTGATTTTTCTAGTTATCTTATTTTGATTTCTAGATTTTGTAAATTGCTGTTTTGAATTCAATTGTGAATTTGAAAGTTGATTTTGATGGAGTTTAAATTGAGATTTCTTCATTTAAACTATGTTGATTATTTATGTTGAATAGTCTCATTCGAGACTATAATTATTTGCTTAAGTGTTGTTTATCATGCACTTATTTCTGAGTTTAAATTAGACTGATCCATTTATTATTTTCTTTTAAATAATACTCGGGTCAGACCGAGTTATTTCAAGTTAATCGCTATCTCTGATTATGTTGCCGCTCTAGCTTTTGGGATTTCGCATCATCTTTTGTCTAGACTCCGAGGAGTACCTTTGGTGTTTGACTCTCATCTCATGTATGTTATGATGTATATGTCTATGTACATTTGGTTCATGTGAACCATCGATTGTTGTAGCATGTATCCAGACATATCTTCCACTATATATCTGATATCTCTATTCTGTTGTGATTATACTTATCCGTGTTGTTATTATGAGTTGTTCTGAATTTTTCTTAAGCCACCATAGTTTCATTTTAGATTTGGATTGAATGTATTTCGTTGGGAGTAATTTACACAACTCCTGTTGATTTAATCAATACTCGTCTAAGGCATAACTTACGGATGGTCGCTTCTAACAAGCCTTATTCTTCGCAATAGCAGACGTTATTCCTTATAATAACCTTTGTTATTGTGAGCATAGAGGTGGGGCGTCACAGTTGGTATCAGAGCTGAAATTTAGAATAAATTATAATAAATACAGAACAGAAGTAGAATGGAACATGTGTTACAACTATTCGAGGGTTTTATTTGTGCCTTTCTAATCTATTCCTTCGTTGTTCCTAAACTTTTATCCTCTCTAACATGTTCGAATATGTCTAGGAATAAATCTCATATTTCCGTAGTATTCCATTTGTTAAATTTTTTTATCAATTGTGTATTGTTTTAACTAATCCTTACCTTCTCTTGTCTCTCAGCCTATGGCTCGAAGAGGTAGAGGGAAGCGTTCTTCTGCAGGTCCGTCTAGTGATTCTCATCCGGACGGAGTCTATATGTCAGCTGATCAGTTTATGGAGCTATTTAAGAGTACTCAGCCTTCTGTTGCTACTCCCGCAGCTCCTACTCAAAAGTCTGCCTTCGCCCGCATGTGTAGTGACTATTCCCGGAAAGTGTATTGGAGGTTCAGACTTGGTTGCGCACTTGTGAGCACATATTTTCTCGGATGGATCTTTCTGATCATCATCGTGTTCTCGTGGCATCTAGTATGTTGCAAGAGCGTGCACTTGATTGGTATGAGCTTTTTATTGCAGAAGTTGATGAGTCCTCTCTCTCGTGGAATCAGTTTAAGGAACGATTCGAACTTAAGTTCGTTCCTGAATCAGAAAAGGCTAATCTTGCTCGTAGTTTCCTTGAGTTAAAACAAGGAAAGTCCTCTGTTTCTGATTATGTTGCATCTTTCGAGGCCTTGTCCAAATACGGAGTTGAGTTCATTAACACTCCGCGTAAGAAGAATCTTCGATTTGTTGATGGTTTGAAGAAGTATTTGAAGAAAGTCCTTTTGCTTCAGCTTAAGCTCTCTTTTGAGGAACTTGTTGGTTTGGCACTTTGTCTTGAAGCTGTCGATAAGGAACGTGATAGTGGTGATGAGGTTGAGGTTTCTAAGAACTCCAACAAGAAGAGGTTTCCATTTCATAAGCCTAATTCTTCCAACAAGAAGAAGAAGCAAGCTACCTCTAGTTCTCAGCCTAGTAGTGCACCTTCTAATCAGAGGGCGTGCTATAATTGTGGTTCTCTGGATCATCTTCTTTGTGGTTGTCCTAAGCCTCGCATTTGCCGCTATTGCAAGAAAGAGGGTCATTGGATTTCTGATTGTTCTACCGCTTCTAAGGGTCTTAAATCTGGGAAGCTTAATGTTGCTAAAGCTTCTGGTGATTCTTCTCAGCCCAAAGGTATTACTCCTTCTATTTTGGAAGGTTTTATTTTATTTCATGGTCGTTCTATTAGAGTTCTTTTCGATACGGGTGCACCACATTCATTCGTGTCGAAGGAGCTTGTTGATGTTATTCCTTTGGATGTTATTAGTCTTTGTGACTCTTTGAGGATTGTAAATCCTATTGGTGGATCCGCTACTCTTGGTTTGTTATGTGTTGATGTTGAGATTATTCTTTGTGGTTTCTCCTTTCATGCGAATCTTCATGTTACGGATCATCTTGGTTTTGATATGATTTTGGGTATGGATTGGCTCGTCCGTTATGAAGTTCAAATCCTATGTCCCGAAAGAACTTTATATCTCAAGCATCCCGATGCTATTAAGCAGTTATCTATTATATTTTGAAGCGTGGATCATACTTCGAATGCTTTCATTTCTTCCTTTGAATCGGAGGATGTCATAGCTAATATTCCAGTTGTTTGTGATTTTTCTAATGTCTTCGAGCCTATTTCATGTTTGCCGCCGAAGAGGGCAATTGAGTTCCGTATTGATCTTATCTCTGGTGCTCATCCTGTCAGTCGTCCTCCCATGAGGATGTCTGCTAAGGAAAATGAGGAACTCAAGCAATAATTATCTGAGTTGGAAGCCAAGCATTTTATTCGTTCTAGCTCATCTCCTTGGGGCGCCGCCGTTGTCTTTGTTAAGAAGCCAGATGGTACTTTTAGGCTTTGCATTGATTATCGCAACTTAACGAGCTCACTATCAAAAATAGGTATCCAATACCTAGGATCGACGACATGTTCGATCAGTTAAGTGGCGTTAAGATTTTCTCCCAACTCGATCTTGCTACTGGATTTCATCAGTTACGAGTTGCAGAAGATGGCATTCCTCTTACCGCATTCCGTACTCGTTATGGTTCTTACGAATGGCTTGTTATGCCGTTCGGTTTGACGAACGCTCCAGCATATTTTGTAGATCTTATGAATCGGATATTCCGTGAATATCTCGATAAGTTCATTTTGGTTTTCATTGATGATATTCTTATTTATTCCAAATCTGAAGCCGATCATATTCAGCATTTGGAGATTGTTTTGAGCACTCTTCGTCAACATCAGCTTTATGCAAAATTCTCCAAGTGTCACTTCTAGGAGAATAAGGTGAAGTTTCTCGGTCATATTGTTTCTTCCGATGGTATCTCTGTCGATCCTTCCAAGATCGAATCTATTCAGAATTGGAAGAGGCCCGAGACCGTTACTGAGATCCGTAGTTTCCTTAGATTGGCGGGATATTATCGCCGGTTCATTAAGGACTTTTCTCGTATTGCTTTACCGCTTACCACTCTTACGAGAAAAGCTGATCCTTTTATTTGGTCTGATAAGTGTGAGAATTCTTTCTTGAAGTTAAAAGATTTCCTTACTCATGCTCCTATCCTAGTGGTTCCCGAGGGGAATCATGATCTTGTTGTTTATACCGATGCCAGTGGTTATGGACTCGGTGCTGTTCTCATGCAAAGAGATAGAGTAGTTGCCTATGCTTCTAGACAACTAAAGCCTAACGAGATTCGTTATGCTACCCATGATTTTGAGTTAGCCGCTATAGTCTTTGCTCTAAAGATTTGGCGACATTATTTACTGGGCGAGCGTTTTGTTCTCTTCACTGACCACAAATCTCTGAAGTATCTCTTCACTCAGAAAGAACTTAATATGAGGCAACGGCGTTGGCTTGAATTTCTTGCTTCATATGATTTCGATATTCAGTATACCCCTGGTAAGGGTAATCGAGTTGCTGATGCGCTTAGTCGCAAGCAGCAAGTTGTTGTTTCCATGATGCTAGTAGAGTGGAATATGTTGGAAGCTTTATCTCTTTGTGATATTAAAGACCGTCCTTCCATTTTTGACTCTCCCGTGCTTTTATTTAGCATGGAAGCTCGTCCTAGTTTGTTGGATCATGTTGCCGATGCCCAGAAACAAGATCCAGATATCTCTTATCTTATTCAGAGTTGTAAATCGGAACCCCGAAGTGATAATCTAAAGGATTTCGATATTGATATTCATGGTTGTATTCGGAAGAAGGGAAGGTTGATCGTGCCTAATGTTCCTAATCTTAGAAATGACATTCTTGAGGACTGTCATCGTTCTAAGTATACTATCCATCTGGGTAGTAGTAAGATGTATGCTGACGTGAAACGCTTATACTTTTGGGAAGGTATGAAGCATGATGTTGCAAGTTATGTGAGTCGTTGCATGACTTGTCAACTTATTAAAGCAGAACACCAGTGTCCTAGTGGTCTTTTGCAGCCTCTTGAGATCCCATTATGGAAATGGGATCAGATTTCCATGGACTTCATTGGTGGTCTACCTCGTTCGAGGTCGGGCCATACTAGTGTTTGGGTGATTGTTGACAGATTGACCAAATCAGCCCATTTTATTCCTATCAAGTCCAATCAGACTGCTCCTTTGGTGGCTAAGCTGTTTATTAGAGAAGTCGTTCGACTTCATGGTGTGCCTAGTTCTATTGTTAGTGATAGAGATCCGCTTTTTACTAGTGGATTCTAGCAGAGCCTTCAGAAAGCTTTGGGCACTAAGCTCAATCTCAGCACAGCATATCATCCATAGTCTGATGGTCAAACTGAAAGGGTGAATCAAGTTTTGGAAGATCTCCTTCGAGCATGTATTCTTGATTTTGGTGGTAGTTGGGAAGACCACTTATCTCTTTGTTGAGTTCTCTTATAACAACAGTTTCCAATCCAGTATCGGTATGGCTCCTTTCGAAGCCCTTTACGGAAGACCATGTCGATCACCATCCTGTTGGTTGGAATCCGGGGAAAAGTTAGTTCTCGGCCCCGACTATATTCATGAATCTTTTGAGAAGATTGATATTATTAGACAGAGAATGAAAGAGGCTCAGAATAGGCAGAAATCTTATGTCGATCATCGTAGGAAGCCTTTGGAATTTTCTGTTGGCGATCACGTATTCATTCGTGTTTCTTCGATAAAGGGTGTGGTGTGTTTTAGTAGCTCCGAGAAATTGGCTCCTCGATATATTGGACCGTTTCGTATTACGGAACGGATTGGCCATGTTGCTTATCGTGTATCGCTACCTGTCCAGTTTTCGGGAATTCATGACGTATTTCATGTATCCCAACTTCGTCGGTGCCTTAGAGATTCGGGTTCTATTATTGATCCTCATGTGTTGCAAGATCTTGAGATCTCACCCGACTTGTCTATTGTGCAAAATCCTATTCGTGTGCTAACTTCGGAGGTTAAACGCCTTCGAAATAAAGAAATTCTGCTTGTGAAAATTCAATGGTCCGCTAACCCCAAAGATTGCACTTGGGAAACCAAAGAATTCATCGAGCGTTCTTATCCCGGTTTTCTCTCCTCTTCGGGTGGGGGTAAGCATTCTTAATCTTCTTTTCTATTTTAAATCTTTGTGTGATGGATAATTTGTGTTATAAACAACCTCTAGTATGAAAATTGCGAGGATGCAATTTTCATAAGGTGGGGAGTTTGTAACAACCGTGATTTTATTACTGTCATAATAAAAAAATTAAAATAGGAATTTTATAAATTAAATTTGAAAAAATATGTTTTAAGAGCACAAATAGCAACAAATCCTGGTTTAAAGCAAAGTGGATCCTATTTGTTTGTTGTGCTGTCACATTTTTTATGCAAGTGTGAACACTTTGCATTTGCTTTCATCATTATGTATTTGCAGTGAGTCCTTTTTTTTACTTTATGCAAATTTCATTTAATGCAAATGTACAGGCCGTGTACTATCTCTCTAGTGCACGTTTCCATAAATGTTTATGTACCTCAAATGTTTGTCAACACACTTCTTCCATTGACTTATACACAAATGAGAAAAGAAATTTTGGCTGGCAACATTCTTCTTTTTACTCATTTTTCAAAAGCTCGGGGAAAGCATTAATGGCAGCTCCAATTTTTACTTCTTTGAATCTGGGTTACTAGCTGATTTCGAAACGAATTAAGGTGAGTGAAAACTCACAATTTCTAATTTAAAAACTATGGTCAACTTAGTTAGTAAAGTGGGTTACGTTGTATGCAACATTGTACGTAGGCAATATCTTTTGATTTCTGGAAATTTCTCACAATATGGTTTTGCAGACAGTTGTGCCTTACTTGAATGTGCGTGCAAGTAGTATTTAAATTGAATGGGTCCAAGTTCAAGTTAGTAGTTTATTTTTTTCTTTATTGCTACATTCAAACGAGAACATTAAATAGCAGGTTCCAGGTTGCATCATTTTTTTTGCCTATTCCATTCGAGTGTACACTTGTATACATTGCTCAGACCATATTTGCGTGTACATGTTATGCGTCCAGGCTAGTATGCATGCATACTTCAATACACGCGCATATCTTCATGCGTGCATTTGAACATTGCATGAAATCAAGCTGAAGTTGCATTTCACAAAGAAAGTCCAGGTCGTTTTTTTTATCAACATTTTATATGCAATGTTGTGTTGCATAGAAACCAGGCCCGTCTACTTACAATAATTTTATTTGCACATGCGAGTATATATAAATATGTTGCCCAAGTTTTATATTGAAAAAAAATACATGCCTGCATCTCTTTTCACTATCGCAATAGGCAGGTAGTTGCAAAGTGTATTACCCAGGCTATTTTCTTTTTAGTAAGAACATGTTTTTAAAGTGAGCACATATAGTAGCACCCCTTAGGACATGTCAGCACGTTATGCATCTTTGCATTTGTACGTGCACGTAGCGCTTGCGGCCAGGTGTTGCACAAAGTGTATATATTTGCATTGTCTGTTAGAGCATTTTATATCCAGATCGTGTGCAAATATGTGTGCACTAGGAAAGTATTGCCAAGACCTTAGTTTCGTTACGTGCATGAAAAGTGTAGTGTTGTCCAGGTGTTCTCATGTTAATCCATATATGTATACAAAAATATTGCCCAGACCATCATATTCAAAATGTACGTGCAAGCCGTATTGCATGAAAATGTTTTAAATACCAGTGTTAATTTGTTTTGAACCAGTGTTTGGTTTTAAAACGGATTTTGTTGCCGTTATTTTATAACGTAAATTTTTACGACGGTATTATATTTTGAAGCGTGTTGTTTTGAGGACATTTTGACAAAGAAAAAATTACAGTTATTTTGACTTCAATGACCGTCAATTTAAAAGTGAATTTTCAAGCGGTTATTCCGCAACGCTGATTTGATACCCGTTTTTACGGTGTTTTGTGAAGCACAATTTCCTCGTCGAAATTGCTATAGTTGTTGCTGATTTAATCACGTGTTTTAAAAATCGTTTTAAAAATAAAATTGTTTCCAAAGATTTTATAGTTTGCGCTTTCAAAAGAATGAGGAAGCGATTTAAACGCTTCAGCAAAATTAAGGACTATGAACCCTTACTTTTACTGATTCGGTTAATTCCGGACTTGTCCATTTGAGAACGTAAAATGTTATTTATTTAAAATACACAATTTTGCACTTTCAAGGAAACGATGAAGAGATTTAAACGATTTAGCAAAAGTGCGGAGTATGGAACCACACTTTTACTAATTCGATTAATTCCGGACTCGTTAATTGAAATATTTGCTAGGGATTTGCTGTTTGAATATTTTGATGATTTTGTTGGGCTTTCGAGCCACTCTGTTGGACCTTCGGGTCATCTGATGGACCTTCGGGTCATCTGATGGGCGCCAAAAATTATAGTACTTGGTAGGCTTTGGCCATATGAGATGCACGTGTGGCGTAGCTTAGACTCACCATCTGTTGGGATCGATCCACTTTTATGCTGATTTTTCTAGTTATCTTATTTTGATTTCTAGATTTTGTAAATTGCTGTTTTGAATTCAATTGTGAATTTGAAAGTTGATTTTGATGGAGTTTAAATTGAGATTTCTTCATTTAAACTATGTTGATTATTTATGTTGAATAGTCTCATTGGAGACTATAATTATTTGCTTAAGTGTTGTTTATCATGCACTTATTTCTGAGTTTAAATTAGACTGATCCGTTTATTATTTTCTTTTAAATAATACTCGGGTCAGATCGAGTTATTTCAGGTTAATCGCTATCTCTGATTCTGTTGCCGCTCTAGCTTTTGGGATTTCGCATCATCTTTTGTCTAGACTCCGAGGAGTACCTTTGGTATTTGACTCTCATCTCATGTATGTTATGATGTATATCTCTGTACATTTGGTTCATGTGAACCATCGATTGTTGTAGCATGTATCCAGACTTATCTTCCACAATATATCTGATATCTCTGTTCTATTGTGATTATACTTATCTGTGTTGTTGTTATTATGAGTTGTTCTAAATTTTTCTTAAGCCACCGTAGTTTCGTTTTAGATTTGGATTGAATGTATTTTGTTGGTAGTAATTTACACAACTCCTATCGATGTAATCAATACTCGTCTAAGGCATAACTTACGGATGGTCTCTTCTAACAAGCCTTATTCTTCGCAATAGCAGACGTTATTCCTTATAATAACCTTTGTTATTGTGAGCATAGAGGTGGGGCGTCACAATAATCTCTTTCGATCTGTTGATTTTCCTTGAGGTCGGGATGAGAAGTGGACAAAGACAATAGGTTAGGAGTCATATATGATAAAAACTAGTAAAGTGCTATCCACCGCATGTGAGGCTATGATTTGTTGATCATCCTCAAGGTTAGAATCCCAAAGGCAAGCGGGTACTAACACCCACTAGAGAAATCGAAAGATATCTATGTTTTTTCTTAAGATTTTAAGAAACATAAAAGTCTAGTGCGATCTTATTAAGTAAATGAAATGTATCATTCAACCTATCTAATAATATAAGAACATATTCTATGTATAAAATTTTCTAATCTACTTAAATTAAATTTGCATCAAAATGACCAATCTAAACTATTTTTGAAAATGAAAGCTTAACGGACCAAACTATATAGACTGGCTAAGAACAATTGAGGTAGTACTCGCATGCGAGCATTTATGGTCGTTTATAACTAAACCTTTAAAAGAGAAACCCACTAAGGGTACCAGCGCCGAAGTAGTAAAAGCTTATAACACTTGGGTTGTTGACTGTGAAATCATACAGGTTTTCATGTAGTCTACATTAGACAAGCCATTGCAAATGCAACAGGAAAACATGTCTGTCCAAAATATCTTCGAAAGCCTCGAAGGTTTGTTCAGGTAGCAATCTCATTCTACAAGGTCGAGATTACTAAGAAATTGTTCAATACAAAAATAACCGACGGCAGTTACGTTGAGGATTTCATCTTGACCATGAAAGGCTATTTCAAAGCTAGATGTTAAAATAATCGATGATCAAGTGGATTTGATCCTAGACTCGCTACCTCCGCATTTTAGTCTTTCATGTTGAACTATAATATGAACCAGTTGAGCATAAACCTCATTGAGCTACTCAAAAACCTAAGGTCGGTTGAGGGATCGTTCAAGGATCAAAACGTAGTGTCAATTGTAAAGGGTAAGGCCGCATCTTCGAAAGGTTCGAAGAAATGAAAGCGGTCTCTAAGTTAAGAAGGATGCTCATATTGGAATTGGGCCAGCTCGCGACGGAAGAAATGGATAAATTTCAATTGTTTTTACCATTTTGGATCTTTATTGGGCCTATGAAGTCTAATTTATTTAGACAATTTTTAAATTTCTTTTTAAATAAAATCATTATTTTATGTATATTATATATATACATGTATCAAACATACATATATGTTGATGTGCATGTATAACATAGTAATCTATGTAAGTATAACATAGTAATACGTGTAAGGTTTGACATGCCTGCGTATAAGTGCTGGGATTTACACAACAACGGACATGTTAGCCCCTCTAGTATATAAATATATCATCCAAATGTATACTTATTTGCTTTAACATATATACAAATGTTGCAAATATATACACACACGCGCGCACATACATACATATATATTTATATATTTTTATTTTTATTTGAATAATATACATATGCATATATATATATCGAATTTTATAAAAATATGTATAAATATTTATATGTGTGTGTGTGTATGTAAAATCATTTAAAATAAGTATATTAAAATTTATTTATTTTGCCATATAAACGAAAACAGAATTAATTTTTGTTTTATAAACGTATAATATATATACTGATAAACTTTAATAATAAATATTTTATATTAATAAATAATGTAATATATGTATATAATACAAAAAATATATGATTACATATCCAATAAAGCTCACGGCAAAATTGATGTTTTTTACATATTTATTAAATATAATTTCTCATCGAAAATTAATAAAATTAATTTCGAAAATATAAATTTTTTGTTTTGACATTTTATTAAAATATATGAATGACATTTTAGCTTTTGAATATTTCAAAATATATTTTGTAATTTTAAATTCAATTATTAATTTTTGCAAGTAAATAAATATTAAAAAATTATTTTGCCTGCCAAAAGTACAGATATAGATTTAATTTTATAAAGTTAAAAGCATATTCTATACGATATATATTTTGATATTATGAATTTATGAAGTTTAATTGATTTAAATAAATATAGGTAAATTTAAAAATTATTATTTTCATAGGCGAAAGCTTTTCAAGTGTAAAATTATTTATATAAAATTTTAAAACATACTTTATATGATATGATGTTTAATAATTGAATTATGTAATTTATGTGAATTAAATATAAGTTAAATTAATTTTAAATTAAAAAATAATTTTTTTTATTATCATCTTGTCGTGAGTACTAAAGAACATAGATAAAAAAAGATTTTTATTTGAAGCACATAAAAATACAACCATCATAAATGTGATGATATACCGATATGCTAGATTCGTCAACTATCGATCTGAACAACATATGATATGTAAATGATATTATCTAATTATAGATCAGAGAACATACCTTGACCAAAGCCTATTTGTAACGACCCGTAAATTTCAACTGTTTTAATAACGTAATTAGTTGAAATTTTGTGAAATTTTAAACGATAAAATTTTGAAATATAAATTTGATATTTGGAATGCGTTTAGTTAAACATAGCAACTGGTAAATTTTCGTCCGAAAATATGGAAGTTTATTTCGCGCGTAAATTTACTTCAATTTAATCAGTTAAAAAGCGATGAAAATAAAATATTTCCGAAACCTAAATATTTTTACATAGGAAAATTCTAAACCATCTTCTGAGCAAGATGTCAGTTGGTCGTTTTTCCAAATTCGGACATCTTTGGCTCCGTCGATCTTATTTTTCAGTGTTTTTCTTGCATTTTCCGCCAGTAGAAAATTTTGAATTTTTATAATTCAATCGAATCACTGATATCATTTCACCGTTTGGATCGTCTCGTCGCACTGTTCAAACGGTGTATTCATTTGTGCGTTTGGGGACGGTACGCAGCGGAAGCCGCGAAAGGGTTAATCGTAACGGTCCGTTGTTTCTCCGTAACCATTCGTTATATAACGTCTAAAAACCAATGGACAGTTGCTATTATTACTTGAATTCAGCTTAGACCGTTTATATTTTTCCAAATTTATTATCTAATCTTTTGATATTCCCTATGTTGCAATATACATCTGTCATTTCGTTTCACTTTGGTTCGTTCCCTTCATTTTCTCTTGTTTACTGTGCTTTTGAGTGATGACAATATTAAATATAAATTTCGAAAATTTTGTTACTGTCTTCTTCAGGCTTGTCTGTTCATTTTCTAGTTTGGGTTCTCTTCCTCATGACCAATTTTCTTTCATGTTCTTCCTTGGAACAAAAATTCGCATTTCAAAGCTAAAAAAAAAAAAAAATTTTTTGCTCGGCCATACTGTCTGACCACCATCCTCATGTCGCGGCCATGCTTCTTCCTATCGACCTCCTCCATCTTGCTACCCTCGGCGTCAGCATCATCCAAAGGAGGCATGTCAGTGTCAGCCTTGGCAGCAGCATTGTCCTCCCTCCTCGTGACCGACCTGATCCACCCCTCGCTAAACAACTCTCAAATCCCCTCCACCCGCCTCCGTTCAAACTCCCCGCCATCGTATCAGAGCCTACCCAGACCGAGCCTCCACCATGTCACTGTCGTGAGCTGCAGCTCGCCGTTCACATTCCACAACCCCGTGCCGCCGTGTGCCTTCAACCCTCTCACTCTCCACTTTCTCCAACCACCAAGTCCTCGTCCACCCTACACCATGGCAACCGACTCCACCACATCTCCAGCCCCGACAGACCAGCAACCCAAATTGAGACCCACCACCACGAGCCTGGACCCCACCGACCTGCCACCACTGTCAGCCTCCGGACCCATTCCTTGCAACCATTCCTCCACCTCAAACGGAAGACCACATCCATCATCCAACCTGACACACTTTGTTCCTGGCCGCCGATCATTGCTGCCTCCTCCTCCTTGCCTTTCTTTTGGTAATATATATTCATTTATATACCTATATATATGTTCTAAGTAGTTCTGTATATTGTTTATATGTTTGGTCTGTCTTATTTTATATATAAACTGTAGATACCATTTGCGTATATCTTTGTTATGCCTACAATATAGTAATATACATAGTTGTTTCTTTCCTGGCAAACTTTCAGCATGTATAAACACGTTCGTCTGTCTATATATATGATATTTTGGAAAGTATATTATATATTTAAGTTCATATCAATAAAATTATGTGTTCAACATATATAAATAATCCATTGTTATAAAAGTTATAAAAGTGTTATAAGTTATAAATGTATGTTATATATTGAAACGATAAGCATCAATTTCCAGGCGATAGGAGGTTGGTATTTGATATTTGATCTTTTTCGGTTTAAAACAAGGTTATAAAATTATAATATCAGATCTGGGATTGGATTTAAGGATATGGAGTTACGGTAGTTATGTGCAGTATATACACAATTATAGGTGTTTATAATATGTAAATTATATTATGTTACATACTTTGTCTATATATATACAATAGTTAAGTGATATATAACGTTGCTTGTATATAAAGGTATTGACTGCTGAAATGTTTTGGGTAAAGTGTTTATATATGAGACTATATATTATATTATAATAAGTATGCGTCCTATACTGTTTTATATATAATATATATAATATGGTTTTAAATTTATAATGTTTATGAGCTGTAGTCTCTTTTTCTTTTATATTGACAAGTTTAAAAAGTGTCGGCATATTTGTGTATATAAGTGTATACAGTGTATACATATCAAGTTGTCTATATTTGTTATATATATAATACGTGATGTTTCATGTTAAATAACATAGAAGTGTAACCTGTCCAAGTATGTATAAGGTGTCTGTTAGTTATAGATATGTTGGTTGGCTCTTGAATATACGCGAGCCTGTAAATTATACTTTCCATTGCAAGTTTAGTGATCTGCAAGTTGTTTATGGATTGGATACATATAATATACATTTACTTAGTGAGTCTGCATATATAATATATATTAATTGTGTATATAATTTTGTTGCATGCGTCTCTAATAGTATACATATAATGCGTACTAATCTTTGTACTATTTTAAATATGAATATATGCAACGATGTTTGATTTAAGGTGTTTCAAAATTCAATACCTGTATAGAGTTTTATTTTAAATAATTAAATATATCTATATATAGTTTATATGAGAAGTTTTGTTAGTTTTATAATAAGTTATATAAGTTTTAAAATATTGAATTTAATAAACTAATAATAATATGATATATTATCTATTTGTTTCTGTTTATCAAGCTAATTTGATTCATTTCCGTCGATTTCTTATCTATCAGCTTGTCCATAAAATCTGTATCCATCTAGCTTTGCTTTGAATTTCGTGCTTGGATTCGTAACTCATCTCAGTCGTTCATCTCTAACCTCGAAAGGTGAGCACTCACTCACTCACGATTAACGACAATTGAAATATGCTGCTGTTAGATATTTACACTGTTATTACCTGTATCAGTTCACCTGTGACATCTGACACCATTATCTGTTAATTATTTATGCAATGATAATACTGTTGGCTGATAATTGATTGATTGTTGATGTTTATATTGGACGTTAAACTGTTAATGTAAATTGATAAATAGTATGCAATTGAACTCGATACAGAATAGTTAAATGTTTAAAATTGATTAGTTCGATTAGTTAAATTGACCCTTTTAATTTGTAAGTTAATTGACACGTAGAATTTGATAAATGTCACTTTGGACTCTTGAACGTATTGAATTAACTGTTGTAGTTGAAATTGAACGACAAGTAAAACCGTAATGTTATAATCTTTAATCTACTTGAAATGATAGAGTAGATTCTAGAAATAATTATATTAATTCGTACAAATAACAATGCGAATTAATATGATTATTTCGGGATTGTTTGAATTGATTATTGGATTGTTATTGATTGTTGTTATTGCTTGTTTATTTACTTTGACACCATCCCAGTTATCACACTGCAAGTTCCCTTTGCTATGTTTTGATTTTGAATTGAATTGGAATCGGGTTGAAATGATAAATACCCAAATTAAACTTTGGCTTAGGATAGAAAATTTAAATTAAACCCGATTGGTCAATAATTTGATTTAAAAATAAACGAAGATTTTATTTGAATAAAGAATATGGTTTTGAAATGAAGTTGAAATTTGAATTTTTGATGAAAGGAAAATGTTAATATTTAATAATCTGAAACAAATGATTTACAATGTAATCAATGAAAGAATTTTTTATTAATTTGAGAAATGATTGAATTAAGTTTGAACTTATTAAACTTTGAAATGATTTAATAATTAAGTTTGAAATTATAATTAAGTTTGAACTTATTAAACTTTGAAATGATTTATAATTAAGTTTGAATTTATTAAACTTTGAAATAATTAAGTTTTGAATTATTTAATAATTAAATAAGATTGAATTATTTAATGATTAAATTGAATTGAATTCTTTAATAAGAAAAATCGAACTTTTGAATAAGTGAATTTTACTTCGTAAATAATCGAAATTGTGTTTTCTTTATTAAGTAAGTTTTGGAAAATTATTTAAGAAAGTAAATAAGTGAAATTGAATTTCTTTAACAAGAAATGAAAATGTGATATTTTTGGAATTAATGTAAGACTTGTAATTGAAAGAATTGATTTGACGAATTTAATTTAATTCAAAAATTGTAAGTTTTGATATAATGATGTTGAATTCAAATAATGGATTTAATGAATTGGAAATTTAATAGAAATGGTTTTGAATGGCAAATCTACTTAATGAATATTGAATGAAATCGATAAATGAATTTAAATTGATTTGAATGTTAAATTAAATTAATTTAAATGTTTTCGAAATGAAACTTATATTCGAACTTGAATCAATATTTGAATTGTTTAAAAAGAGATTGAAATTGAATTATAAGATTTTGAAATGGTAATTTGGAAGTTTTGAAACGTAAATTATGGAAATTGATTTGGAAAGACAAATGAAATGTTGGTTTACGAATTCTATTTGAAATTGAATTGATTTGCTTTTGAAATATATTAAACGACCAATCGGTGTAATAATCACGGAAGTTATTAAAGAGACCGGAATTCGGTTATGGATATACTCTCTATCTAAACCGAAAACCACTTTAATAACTATACGCGGAGTGATGCTCTAGAATGAAGTGGTTGGAATGATGTTCGTTGATGACTGAAGAAAGTGAACGATGATGGATAGCCTTGACACTTGTGTCAAATTGGAAATGACTAAAACAGGAGCTGTGCCGGGCCAATGGAGGATTAGCTACCTCAAGTGGACACACTTCTTCGAACTACTTATACTTGTTGTCGATTGGTGCACCCTTGATTTTGGGAGTGTTGT
The DNA here is from genome assembly GCA_030737815.1 of Allium fistulosum. Taxonomy (NCBI): domain Eukaryota; kingdom Viridiplantae; phylum Streptophyta; class Magnoliopsida; order Asparagales; family Amaryllidaceae; genus Allium; species Allium fistulosum. The sequence continues at coordinate 489,369,257 of CM060903.1, forward strand.
TTCACGGTGTTGCGGGCGCTGCGGCGTTGCGTTCTCACCAGTCCGGATCAGGCGAACGGTAGTATCACTACCTTGGGTATTGCCTCATGTGCCTTGTCATACTTGTATTCCATTTATGCACGACCACTACGATTTTGATTTGTACCTTTAGTATATGGATTGCCCTCTGGTGACTTCCGGTTTTGGGGAAACTACGGTCTTGTATATGCTTTTGGGAATAAAAATGTGTTAAGGGTGGAATGGGCCATGACTTAACGCTATTTTGATATCTTTTTATATTACTGATAGACATTATCTACTTATCGTACACTATTACATAGTAGATAGTTTAACGGATCCTTAAAGGATGGTTATTCCAAACATCCTTTGAGTTACTTGTATTTCAATTGCTACTTCACTTGAGTTGGATTTATTAATATAAGAATGTTAATCCTGACTCGAGTGTTTTGTGTTTTGCTTTACGCTCGGGTCAGACTGAGTGTACCAGTATTCGAGACTCACCTTTGAAGTTGGAGCTTTGATTGAAGATCCAGCCATCTATCCAGCTTTCAGTATTTGATGATTCCAGTGATGTATTCTGATTTGTATCTGATGTATCGTATTACTCTTCTGTTGTAAACTCTGATGTATCTTATATATTTATATAGTAGCTTCATGAACTACTATCTCTTTTATTTCCGCTGCACTTATTACTCTGTGTCTGTGATCTGTGATTATTTATTTACTGTATATGTTCAGTTTTGCCAATTTAAATTAACAACGCGGTATTTTGAGCAATTCAATTCCGGCATGAGTGTCTACCTATACACTTATAATGGATGCGAATGGTCCAAAATAACGGGTCGTTACAGTTGGTATCAGAGCTTTGGTAGCTCTAGGCAACACTTAACATATAGGGTAAATGTATTTACAGAATCACTCTCATTCGAGTTTCAATCTCTTCCTTTGACTCAATTCCTTTGAATTTTGGAATCCCTACGGTTCCAAATTTCATTCGTGTCCCTCACTATTCGTCTTCTTTCAATTCTGGAGCACCCCATAACTCCATTTTGAATGATATCTATAATAGATCGGCGGTCTCGCCAATCTTCGAATGATTCATAAAGGAGCAAAACTCCTTTATAATAGGCATCGATTTACCGGAGATTTCTGTATCCTCGGTTTACGGTGCTATCTATTCCCCGCTATACCTGAATTCCATCTCTTGAGATCGAGTGTTGATTTACCTCGGAATTCAGCATCGATCTCATTCTTGAAGTAACGGACGACCCGGTTAAGGTTGCCCGTGAATTAAATAAACTTACCCATCTCCCGATTCTGTTATTGAATCATCTTATCTTCTGTTTCAAACTTATTTTCGAATCAAAATTCTCTTTGATTTGAGCCCATCAAAATTGAAACCCTATCCTTATTTTGAAAATTCATTCCTGTATCGTCGAGCAAAGAAATGTATTTGTAAACTAATATATAAAATGTTTTATATATTGTGTTGTTTGAGTTGTTGATGTTGATTTGGGTTTCCGATCGATTCGTCTTATCAACGCTATCGATAGGATTTCCAAAACACTTGAGCAGAGCGAACTGACACAATTTCGTTTTCAACTTTGGTAAATAAAATAAAGTTTTGTATGATTATATTATGAAACTAAATTGTTAATAAATTTGTTGTCAGAAATAATAATATTGGATTTTCATTTATTATTTTGTAAACCATTGAATATTGCATAATATAAATAAATGAATTTATGAAATTTGGTTATAATTTGATTTGGAATTTGAAAGGAATTTAAATAAAGAATTTGAGAATTTAATTTCTGGTGATTTTAAACTTTGGTTTGAAAGTTTTAAAGTGTATAGTATTTAAAATATTTTCGAATACAAATCGTTTTCAAAGAATTTTAAAATGTTGAAACCAGTGCTCTTCTCTTTGTCGCTGGAAAATAATTTCGGTGATGGCGGCCGCATCATCGACATTCATTTTCGAGTTTCGAAGTGAAGAAACCATTATGTAGCTTTGCTACGGTTTTGTTTTGAAAAATATTTTGATTTGAATTTCTTCAGTATATTTTGATTTACCTATATATGGGTATCTTATTTTAAAATTTAATTTGATTTGATATAAATATATTATATATATCTCTAAATTGTTTAAAGATAATCGGAAATCTAATTCTTAAATTTTGTTAAAAGATGATTTTAATAAATAAAACCAAAATTTGGAATAAATATTTAAACTTGAATAATTGAGTTGGAAAAATTTTATTTGTATATTGTTCAACTGCATTCTAATACAACTTACCTAAATCATTCAGAAGTTGGATATGTAATTGGATAATATATAAGATAAATTGAATTTATAAATAAAATTTGAGTGTTATAATAAATGTTATACACTAAATTTTGATTATAAAGATGTTAATAGAGTTAGATAGGATAATAAGTCAACTCAGTTAACAATGAAATAAATTTGTTTTGAAAGAATTAATAAATTGAAATTTGATCAACATATGAAAATACCTTGAATTTAAAAGAAATTAATAGATGTAAATTAATTTAAATCGAAACTTTTGGGTTTTAAATTAATTTATATGGGTTAAATATATGTGATAGGATATTAAATAGAATAAATTTAACAATAATTTGGCATAAAGAAGAATTTAAAATTTGCTGGAAAAAAAAGTATATGATTATAATAAAAGACTATTTAAAATTTATGGTTTTAGAAATTGTAAATTGAAGATAATTGGATAATAAGATAATGAATTTGGAAATAGTTGAGATTGATGTTAGTGAAATCAAATGGATTAAATCAATTATTGAATATCAATTAATATAAATTTGAATTTATATGGTTTAAATTAATTGTTATTTGTATTTCAAATCTGTTTTCTTTCTGGTTGTTTCTATTCTCCTACCTCGTTCCTTTTCGGGGACGAAAAGTTTTGAGTGGGGGAGAGTGTAACGACCCGTAAATTTCAACTGTTTTAATAACGTAATTAGTTGAAATTTTGTGAAATTTTAAACGATAAAATTTTGAAATATAAATTTGATATTTGGAATGCGTTTAGTTAAACATAGCAACTGGTAAATTTTCGTCCAAAAATATGGAAGTTTATTTCGCGCGTAAATTTACTTCAATTTAATCAGTTAAAAAGCGATGAAAATAAAATGTTTCCGAAACCTAAATATTTTTACATAAGAAAATTCTAAACCATCTTCTGAGCAAGATGTCAGTTGGTCGTTTTTCCAAATTCGGACATCTTTGGCTTCGTCGATCTTATTTTTCAGTGTTTTTCTTGCATATTCCGCCAGTAGAAAATTTTGAATTTTTATAATTCAATCGAATCACTGATATCAGTTCACCGTTTGGATCGTCTCGTCGCACTGTTCAAACGGTGTATTCATTTGTGCGTTCGGGGACGGTACGCAGCGGAAGCCGCGAAAGGGTTAATCGTAACGGTCCGTTGTTTCTCCGTAACCATTCGTTATATAACGTCTAAAAACCAATGGACAGTTGCTATTATTACTTGAATTCAGCTTAGACCGTTTATATTTTTCCAAATTTATTATCTAATCTTTTGATATTCCCTATGTTGCAATATACATCTGTCATTTCGTTTCACTTTGGTTCGTTCCCTTCATTTTCTCTTGTTTACTGTGCTTTTGAGTGATGACAATATTAAATATAAATTTCAAAAATTTTGTTACTGTCTTCTTCAGGCTTGTCTGTTCATTTTCTAGTTTGGGTTCTCTTCCTCATGACCAATTTTCTTTCATGTTCTTCCTTGGAACAAAAATTCGCATTTCAAAGCTAAAAAAAAAAAAAATTTGCTCGGCCATACTGTCTGACCACCATCCTCATGTCGCGGCCATGCTTCTTCCTATCGACCTCCTCCATCTTGCTACCCTCGGCGTCAGTATCATCCAAAGGAGGCATGTCAGTGTCAGCCTTGGCAGTAGCATCGTCCTCCCTCCTCGTGACCGACCTGATCCACCCCTCGCTAAACAACTCTCAAATCCCCTCCACCCGCCTCCGTTCAAACTCCCCACCATCGTATCAGAGCCTACCCAGACCGAGCCTCCACCATGTCACTGTCGTGAGCTGCAGCTCGCCGTTCACATTCCACAACCCCGTGCCGCCGTGTGCCTTCAACCCTCTCACTCTCCACTTTCTCCAACAACCAAGTCCTCGTCCACCCTACACCATGGCAACCGACTCCACCACATCTCCAGCCCCGACAGACCAGCAACCCAAATCGAGACCCACCACCACGAGCCTGGACCCCACCGACCTGCCACCACTGTCAGCCTCCGGACCCATTCCTTGCAACCATTCCTCCACCTCAAACGGAAGACCACATCCATCATCCGACCTGACACACTTTGTTCCTGGCCGCCGATCATTGCTGCCTCCTCCTCCTTGCCTTTCTTTTGGTAATATATATTCATTTATATACCTATATATATGTTCTAAGTAGTTCTGTATATTGTTTATATGTTTGGTCTGTCTTATTTTATATATAAACTGTAGATACCATTTGCGTATATCTTTGTTATGCCTACAATATAGTAATATACATAGTTGTTTCTTTCCTGGCAAACTTTCAGCATGTATAAACACGTTCGTCTGTCTATATATATGATATTTTGGAAAGTATATTATATATTTAAGTTCATATCAATAAAATTATGTGTTCAACATATATAAATAATCCATTGTTATAAAAGTTATAAAAGTGTTATAAGTTATAAATGTATGTTATATATTGAAACGATAAGCATCAATTTCCAGGCGATAGGAGGTTGGTATTTGATATTTGATCTTTTTCGGTTTAAAACAAGGTTATAAAATTATAATATCATATCTGGGATTGGATTTAAGGATATGGAGTTACGGTAGTTATGTGCAGTATATACACAATTATAGGTGTTTATAATATGTAAATTATATTATGTTACATACTTTGTCTATATATATACAATAGTTAAGTGATATATAACGTTGCTTGTATATAAAGGTATTGACTGCTGAAATGTTTTGGGTAAAGTGTTTATATATGAGACTATATATTATATTATAATAAGTATGCGTCCTATACTGTTTTATATATAATATATATAATATGGTTTTAAATTTATAATGTTTATGAGCTGCAGTCTCTTTTTCTTTTATATTGACAAGTTTAAAAAGTGTCGGCATATTTGTGTATATAAGTGTATACAGTGTATACATATCAAGTTGTCTATATTTGTTATATATATAATACGTGATGTTTCATGTTAAATAACATAGAAGTGTAACCTGTCCAAGTATGTATAAGGTGTCTGTTAGTTATAGATATGTTGGTTGGCTCTTGAATATACGCGAGCCTGTAAATTATACTTTCCATTGCAAGTTTAGTGATCTGCAAGTTGTTTATGGATTGGATACATATAATATACATTTACTTAGTGAGCCTTCATATATAATATATATTAATTGTGTATATAATTTTGTTGCATGCGTCTCTAATAGTATACATATAATGCATACTAATCTTTGTACTATTTTAAATATGAATATATGCAACGATGTTTGATTTAAGGTGTTTCAAAATTCAATACCTGTATAGAGTTTTATTTTAAATAATTAAATATATCTATATATAGTTTATATGAGAAGTTTTGGTAGTTTTATAATAAGTTATATAAGTTTTAAAATATTGAATTTAATAAACTAATAATAATATGATATATTATCTATTTGTTTCTGTCTATCAAGCTAATTTGATTCATTTCCGTCGATTTCTTATCTATCAGCTTGTCCATAAAATCCGTATCCATCTAGCTTTGCTTTGGATTTCGTGCTTGGATTCGTAACTCATCTCAGTCGTTCATCTCTAACCTCGAAAGGTGAGCACTCACTCACTCACGATTAACGACAATTGAAATATGCTGCTGTTAGATATTTACACTGTTATTACCTGTATCAGTTCACCTGTGACATCTGACACCATTATCTGTTAATTATTTATGCAATGATAATACTGTTGGCTGATAATTGATTGATTGTTGATGTTTATATTGGACGTTAAACTGTTAATGTAAATTGATAAATACTATGCAATTGAACTCGATACAGAATAGTTAAATGTTTAAAATTGATTAGTTCGATTAGTTAAATTGACCCTTTTAATTTGTAAGTTAATTGACACGTAGAATTTGATAAATGTCACTTTGGACTCTTGAACGTATTGAATTAACTGTTGTAGTTGAAATTGAACGACAAGTAAAACCGTAATGTTATAATCTTTAATCTACTTGAAATGATAGAGTAGATTCTAGAAATAATTATATTAATTCGTACAAATTATTTGGTCAAAGGAGTACTCAACGTTCGGTTGTGTGACTCCTTAGGTGTAAATTTGGTCGGCGGTCAATATTGAACTATTGAAATATTAACATTCACACATCACTTAGCAGATGGTGTGACATTTTGTCCAAAATTATTGCTTACTTAGTTTCGATAAAATCCAATTTTACTTTGTTAAGCGTTACACGGTTGTTTACACCAATTCTCTTCGTCAAAATTATATCACATTGGACTTTTAGAATCTGGTAATCATCCAAATTCCAATATAATCCATATTCAACTCTATAGTCCAAATATAACGTCCTTGGTTCCATAATAACAATTATCATTAATCAAAATGCTCTGGCCAGAGACTTTGAGTTGACTTCAGCTGACCGTGATAATAACCTTATATAACCGCGGAGACGAATCCTCTCTTGAATTTTATTTCACTTCCAATGCTTCCACTTAACCCAACTATAGTCGTTTAATAGACATAGTGCCATAATTTAACTATAATCAAAGAAGAGCTTCCACATTGAAGATCAATAGTATTCTCAAGTCAAGAGAATTGTGTAATTTAGCCACATTGATGTTTTCTTTTTGAACTTAGTTATAGCGAATAGAAAACCATCGAATGAGTCATTTCATATTTATCCAATAACTATTACTACGTAACCCCTTGGTGCCCCAAGCAGTCATGAGCAACGCACTGCCCAACATTTGGAGAGCATTACATACTCTAATCCCAATGGATGTATCGATATCTAGTTTCGATACATCTTGACTAGAAATATTTAAAACGGTATGTTTACATTCATTGTGATAAATTACTCATGGTTACAACACCTTGTAACTACTATCACAAAACATACTGTTTATGGATTTTATATTAAATATAGTTTTAATTAAATTAATTAATTAATATATAACATAATATATTGAATATATAATAGAAAGAAAATACCTTTTATTTCGAACAGGATTGATTGTTGGGTTAGATATATGAAACAATTGCATAATTTCCCTTAGGGCATACCCTAACTCTATCAATCTCCCACTTGCACTTGGGGCCATAATTGAATTTCAATCCCATTCTTTCGATCATTTCGATGAGAATTGATCAATTTAGACGCTAATATGGTGTCTTTACATGTCATTTGGGACATTCCCAATATCCTTTATACTTAATGTAAAAAATAAAATTAATATATCCAATATTGAGTATTAAACAACCAAACTATTACTGATTTTAATATAAGTACATCGTTAACAATCAATACTATGTTGTTTACTTATAGTCTATAAATATCTTTGTACCTTTTAGTGATTATTTCTTACGGACACACGCTTCCCCTGGATTTTGACTGAAAATCAAACTATTCGATATTTTAGTCAAAATTCTTATTCATTTCCAATGCTTATAAAATGATACTTTCGTATCATTTCTTAGATCATGCCCAAAAAACCTACAAACTAAATATCGCTCCCACTGACTTCGAAACACTTTAGTTATTATGTGCAAATAGTCTATTCTAAATCATTACTTAGTATTTTCCATTTCAGTACATATGTACCAAAACACAAAGTCATACTAACCGATAATTTGGTGGGTAAATCTAAAATAATTTAGGCACGTTTAATGATGAATCTATTATGTGAATTTCATCAATAGAAATTTACGATGTTATTCTTATCAACGTTGCTCATTATATTCCAACTACATTAGTCTTTCTCTTGAAGACACATTCACGGCCGATGGATCATATCCCTTTGGTACAGCTACCAAAATTCATATTTTGATGACGTACTTTGAATCCTTACAAATTTGTGCATCATACCATATCGTAGAGTCAATATTCTTAATGGCTTAATTAACAACTGAGGATTATCTATTCTCGACATTGATAAGAAACTCATAGTTTTTCTTCAGTGTGTGTGAATATTTATTAGATATTCTAATGCATTGTGTTCATTTAGGTTTGGTTAATTTCATTTCATCCCTCGTAACCAGTTTTATCCTTGGATCATATCCAAATCCATTTCGCTACCAATAATTTCTAAATGAAATTCCTTTACTATGAAGTTGATATCTCTTGAAACAATAATTATTTCTTAGTGCAACGGAATAGGCATTCATAAACACTTTATGAATTTCCTTATACATAAAACTGATTTGGTTTGTAGTTTACAAAACTTATGCTCAGAACATAAATTGGTTATCCAATCACAGTCGTTTCCAAACTCCTTTTGGGATGATTTATACAAGATCCCTCACGAACCATTACAACGCGTAGTCTTTCGATTCGCACAGCCTGCTAACTCCTTAGCCTAGGATATGTTGGGGTTTATTATAAACCTTTATCTTGTATAATATTGCAAACCATTCTTTAAATTAAATTAATTTTAACTTTATGTACTATTCTTAAGCATACGACCTTATAGAAAGAAGTTAACTTCAATTTCACTCACAATTAATCGGACTTCATTTAACAAAGTTTGATTACTCCTTATCGATACGTTATTATGTATCATGAGGAGGAATGACTTTTGAGGTTGAATCATTATTCATTTTTAGGTACATTTGGTACTCTTTCCAATATACTCACCTATTCGATCAAATCAAGTCAGTTTATTTTATTGCACATTATTTTATTTACTTCTATTTTATACTCTACGAGCTTATCATAGACATACTACACATATATCAAATACACATGTCCACGTAGATGATAACTCATCGATGAATATAACAAAGTATGTGGAATCGTTTTGGTATTAATAAACTTGTGATTACTTACGTACGTACATATATATATATATATATATATATATATATATCAATCCAAAGGGTACATCAACTCTTATCACGCTCCCAGAATGGGTGCATTGCCCTTAATTGTTTGATATATAATTAACTAGTATCATATGATTCATAATCGTATATTCCAAAAATTATTTCTCCAAACTATTGCTTAGCCAATAATTCCAAAATAATTGCAAATAAATTTAGATACTTCTGTATTTTCCACTGTCATCCCAAATATTGCTATTATAGTTTTATTTTATAATGAATATTCATAATACTCATATTGAAATAAAACTATATCGGTTTTTCAGATAACACTGAAAAATAGTTATTATTTCATAAATATTGTTTAGTATGTTTTACGAAAAAAATTCATAACTTGATGTTACCGGTAAGTGCTATATGGCAAGCTCTCGCCGTTTCTGTCATTACTATGATAACATATGAAATATGAAGCTCTATTCAATTACTTAATATAGACTATTTATTTCATTTACTATAACTCACTACACCATATTGTCAGTTTCGCAACACATCCATGCGGAAATATCGCAACGGTTCTGAGCCGTTGCTAAATAGCAACGGCTCAAAGCCGTTGTAAATGATTCAAGAACGGCTTAAATCCGTTGTAACCTTGCAACGGCTCAAAGCCGTTGTGTAGCTGCCGTGTTTTTTTTCACAACCCCCCGTTCCCAAAACTAACGTCCTCTTAATTTCATTCCCCTCTCCTCCACTCGTTTGCCCTAGCCCCCATTTCCTGTTCGACAAAGATTTCCGTCGTCAACTACTGGCCAACAACTTCTTCAAACCTCAGATCTAAATATCAGATCTAAACTACTGGCCAACAACTTCGACAAAGATTTCCTCCACTTCTTTCAAAATTTATTTTCTTCAAGCTGTCAAACCTCAGATCTAAATATCAGGTACCATTTTTATTTTTATTTCAATGTTAAATTGGATTGGGTTGGGATTCGAGGAGTTGTCGTTGTGGTTGTTGGTGGTGTTAGGGTTGGGGGAAGAGAAGAAGTTCGGGTTGCGGTGATTAGGGTTTTTCCGACACATTACAGTTAGTAACATTTATGTTTAATTAAGGCAGATATCACATTACTGCAGTTGTTAACAATTAGGTGTGAAGTAATAATTTGTTTAATAGTTTACTTCCATCCTAATATATTGTACAACTATTGTTTGCCATCATGAATTATGAGTACTTCTGTCTGTTTTGTCTTAGTTTTAGTATTTATGTAATTCGACCGGTGCACATTAAAGTGCTTACAGTTTGCCTTGAACATAGTCTTTATATCTGACAGTGGTTGTAAAAGTTATTTATGTAGATGACTGGTTCTTGGAAGGACATGCCATAAGTCCTTGGTTGTGGGTTGATGTTACTTTTCCTAAACGTCTGAAGTACCAAAAATTGGAACTAGGGCATTGAATGCCTTTGGGTTGGGCCTGCATATACTGCTCCAAATTGGTAATGTTATTTTTTTTTTCATTTCAGTCTTCATGGTTATTGTTTTTAAAAAAAAATTGCTTATCAATTATCTTTTGAACTTCTTTTTTATTTTCAAAAAATCATGCGCGCTGCTGTTTAAAATGATCTGTAACATTTGTAATCATGTAACCTTTTCATCCAGGGAGGATTGACGTACTTATTAATTTTATTTTCCATTAATCCATGGATAAAGTGGACTTGGATCGTATTTGTTTGTTTGACATAAAACAGCAATGTGTTGACATGTAGTAATGCATTATTGAGGATCTGATTCATTTGTTTCAGGGTGATTGGAAGTATGACAGGTAGTGGACGTGACATACCTGAACATACATAAATAACTTTTATTACTAAAATGTTAACTCAACAGCCATAGCCAAAAAGCCATAAATCCAACCTGACACTAGCGCAAGCAGACCACTACAACCAAAAATGGGAAACTCATAGTGTTGGGCCAAGATCAAGAACATCTCAAACCAAAGATGCATCTCTTGGAGTTCTATTTATAAATTTTTAAAACATGTAATACCTCAATAAATTCTATGATGGTATGTCCAATACTATTACTTTCTATTGTACTAGTGGTAATAAAACTAGCATTATTCTAAAACTTGTTTTCCAAGGATTGTACAATGATATTGTTACAAAAATATACAGGTAAAAATTTCTAAATATTAAAACCAGATAATACCTCTGGAAATTATTCAATTATATGTTCTATGTTATTACTTACGATCACACATAAGTGTTATATACCACTAGCATTATACTTCGACTGGTTATGCAGTGAAAAAACTGTTATACTGTTAAAAACATGTACTACTGAGTACTTTTAGATGTTAAACAACATAGGTTACTCCTCTTAATCGTTCATTATTATGTATGGTACAAATATTTAACTATTATAATAAATACTATACACAACTAGCATTATGTTATGACACATTCGTCAACAGGCTGAAGCTAAATAGAACCACATTCAACATCAGATACAACATATTCAAACCACTGACAAATTGAATTACAAAGTTTATTACTAAAATGACTTCACTTATTTAAGCATACTTCCAGTAAAAAATTAATTAAACATACAATGTTTTAGTAACAAATTATTACTTCACACCTAATTGTTAACAACTGCAGTAATGTGATATCTGCCTTAATTAAACATAAATGTTACTAACAGTAATGTGATTAGGGTTGCATTGTATGTCAATAATTGTCAATTGGATGGTATGCGGAGTGATGAACTGAATGGACATAGAACAATAGTTTGACATTGATTGTATGGTGAGATGCAGTGGTTTATGTGTTGATACAGAGGTAGTTGGGGTGAAGCAAAGAAGAGTGATGTGGTGAAGTGTGGAGGTGGCTGTTGTGGTTGGTGTGGATAAACTTGTAGGGGATGTTGCAGTTTGATGATCTATGTAGTTTGGTGTGAATATGACAGTGGAGTGTTGATTGTTGGGAATTATGGAATTGAAAGTGGTGATGCTGCAGTAGTTTGGGTTGTAGAGGCAGGGAGTGAATGCACTGGTTCATGCACTGATATGTACAGGAGGAGCAGTGATGGATATGTTGCAGTGGTGAATTAAGTTGGCAGTAAGTGATGTATGAGAATGTATGGATAGTGGCCGAGGAGTGTGTGGCACCTTTGTACGGGAGTATGTTATAAATGTGGGTTTGTGGAGTTGGAAGGGAGGCAGCAAGGAGATTCTGATGGGAAGGTAGTGTTCAGGTTTGTGGGATTGTTCTAGTAGGGGTGATGGTAAGTTGGTTAAAGAAGGATAGTCGAAGGTAGGTTGTATGCAGTTTTGTAATGAGGTTTCAGGGCAGGGAAGTTGATGGCTGTTCAGTGCTGGATTGAAGTGGTAGGTTGGAGAAGTTTGAATTGGCAAAGGATGGAGGAGTGTTGATGGAAGAAGATGAGTTAAGTGAATGTAGGGGTTGTGAATGTGAATGTGTATGTGAAGGAGTTAGGATGGTTATGTGTTGTTAGAGGTGGATCAGTGAAGTTGTGAAGTGGTGTTAGTTGCTGCTAAGTGTAATGTGAATGTAGGGTAATGTGACTGTTGTATGTGAAGTTGGTTGTTTGTTGTATGTGAAGTGGTATGGAGTAGATGTTGGACAGAGGAAGAGGAGTGATAGAAGTGTGTGAAGCAGTGGATGTTATATAGGAAGAAATGTAAACAGAAATTGCAGTTGAGTTTGTATTGAATTAAAAAATACCGGTTATAAGTTGGATGTTATATAGGAATAAAAAGTTCAGTAAACCCCGGTTATAAGTTGGATGAATTAAAAAATACCGCAAGCGCACGGAGTAATTAATTTTTTTCTTTAAATGTGTTTTATGTCAGGTTTAAGGTTTTTTTACTAAAATGTTGTATATATTTCTGTTGGCAGATCAATGTGTCTTCAGGTATAGATAAAGAGTGGATGAAAGAAGCCAATCAAAGAACCCCACGATATATGGAAGGAGTGTAGAAGTTTATTGATTTTGTTGTAGAAAATGGTGGCAATAAGGAAATCTATTCTTGTCCTTGCACACAGTGCAAAAATATGAAAATGAAAATTAAATTAGATGAAATTCATTTTCATCTGCTTAGATGGGGAATTGTCCAATCATATACTGTTTGGCATTTTCATGGAGAAGAGTCACCAATGAACCAAAAACAACCTGTTAGTCAAGCCATAAGTACCGATGACTCTGAACATCCTAGGATGGAAGATCTGGTCAATGATGCTGATAGATTTCATCAATTGCAACCTACAACTTTTTTGCCGAATAATATTGGGGATTCGCCTACGGTTGATGTTGATTGGCAGGCCAATCAAAGCAAGAAGTATAAATCACTGTTTGATAATGCAAAAGAGCCATTGTATCCTTCATGTCCAAAAGGGATAACAAAATTGTATTTCGTCGTCAAGCTGAATAACTTGAAAACCAGTATGGCTTTTCCGACAATGGTGTGACTGCACTCCTAGAATTCATAAAAGAATTACTTCCTGAAGGTAACACACTACCAACAAAGTATCACGAGATGAAGAAGATGATTAAGCAAGTTGGTATGGATTACAAAACTTATGATGCGTGCATTAATGACTGCATTTTGTATTGGAAGGATGATGCAAATAGAGTTTTTTATCCAGTTTGCAAACAATCAAGATATAAAACAACATTCAACGAAGAGAAAAGAGCTACAAAAGTACCTCAAAAGACGTTGAGACATTTCCCTCTAATTCCTAGGCTGAGGAGGTTGTATACTATACCATGGATATCAGATGCTATGACTTGGCATGGTCGTGCCAAGTCTAATTCAGACGTAATGCGTCACCCATGTGATACTTCTCAATGGCGAGCTGCAGATTCTTTTGACAAAACATTTGCTATTGAATCACGAAATGTCACGCTTGGATTAGCAACGGATGGTTTCAATCCACATGCATCTCTAAGTAACCGTTATAGTTGTTGGCCAGTAGTTTTAGTACCGTATAATCTTCCTCCATCCATGTGCATGAAAAGAGAGTTTTCAATGTTGACATTGTTGATTTCTGGACCAAAACAACCAGGAAAGGATATTGATTTTTATTTGCAACCGTTAATAGACGAGTTACAACTGTTATGGGAAGGAGTCGCTGCATTTGACTCATTTAATAATTCTGAGTTTACATTGAGAGCTAGGTTGTTGTGGGCAATTCATGATCATCCTGCACTTGGGACTTTATCAGGATGCACAACTCATGGCTATTTTGCATGTCCTACTTGTGGGGAAGACACTTGTTCTTACTATCTTCGTGCAAGTAAGAAGATGTGTTACATGAGACATCGAAGATTTCTTCCTTTCAAACATAAGTTTCGAGATGAAAAAACAAACTTTGATAACAAACAAGAATATCGTCGTCCTCCACGGCCATTGACTGGTTATCAAGTTGAACAGAAGGTAGCTAATATCAAGATGAAAGTTGGTAAAGACAAATTAGAAATCGGTCGAAAACAAAAAAAGAAAACCGATGAAGACGAAGTTGAGAATGTTCCTGCATGGTATAGAAGATCGATCCTCTTTGATTTGCCATATTGGAAAGCAAATTTGGTCCGACATAATATTGATGTTATGCATACAGAGAAGAATGTCACTGAGCATCTCATTAGCACAATTATGGGTCATAAAGACAAGTCAAAAGACGGCATCAATGCACGTAAGGATTTGAAAAACATGGGTATAAAAAAAATTGTGGGTGAGTGAAGATCCTGAAAGAAGTAAAGTAATCATACCAGATGCAACTTTCACCTTGAGCAAAGACGAAAGGCTACGATTTTGCACCATTTTGAAAAGCCTAAAAGTGCCTAGCAAATTCTCTTCCAACTTCAATAACAATGTGAACATCAATCCTCCTGAACTAACAAATATGAAGTCTCATGATTACCACGTCATAATGCAGCAATTACTTCCGGTATTGCTTCAGCATTCTTATCCACAACATAAGGATCTACGTAATGCTATACATCGTATAAGTCTATTTTTTAACATTTTATGCTCAAAGGTGATTAACAGAGAACATCTTTTAAAAGCAAAGACTAGTTTGGTAGAAGCAATTTGTATGTTTGAAAAATATTTTCCATCTGCATTTTTTGACATCAGCATCCACCTTATGGTTCATTTAGCCGATGAAGCATTGAAATGCGGTCATGTTAGATATAGGTGGATGTATCCTTTTGAACGGTAATTTACTAATCTCAGTTTTGTTCATCATCATTCGATTTAAATAGGTACTAGTTATTTGTAATCGATTTATATTCATAGGTTGATGAAAACATATAAAGGATACATCCGCAACAAAAGATATATTGAAGGATGTATTGCAGAAGGATATATCGTACAGGAAGCTAGTCTTTACTGCATGGAGTATATGCCAAAAGGAGGCGATGGCACACATAAACATACTCGTGAGGCTTTCTTAGACGAGGATGATGAGTTTGCTGGTGAGATGCCTCTAGATAATGGTAAAGACATAACCTTAACCTCGGTGCAGTTTGAACAAGTTCGTAGATGGGTCCTCAATAAGTATGATGGATTGGATGAATGGGAGAAGTAAGTTCACAAATAACTCCTGAATCTCCACCATTGTAAGTATATAAATGTTTTGAAATGTGTTTTTTGCCGGAAGTATAACATCTATGAGAAAAGTACTAAATCTCAATCTCGAAATGGGGTTTCATCCATGGAAGATTGTCAAAGTTTTACTCTATGGTTACGTGGCGAGGTATATATTAAAGCTTATTTAATATTTCACGCCTACTTAAAGGTATCATACACCTTATTAATCAAACTTTTCACATATTTTATTTTTTTAGTTGGTAAAAACAAACGATGTTGATTCAACTTGAGTACTAATAAGTGAAAAATGAAACAAACAGAATATATAATATAGAAAATAAAAATATTTTAGCACTAATAAGATAATGATTGCTATAAACAAAAGAAATTGTTTCAAAATATTACTACTGATCACTTCCCACCTGTAAGCAAACCGCTAGAAAGTGGACATGTAGGCTTGACATGTGCTTATGTGTTATAATAATTTTGTTTTTTGTTGGTTGGGAAAAGAATGCTTTTGGCTTGCTAATGATGTTATTAATGGAGAAAAGAATAAAGAATACAACATATTAGTTGTAAATTAGTTTGTTAATTATGGATTTGTGACAATGGAATTAATTTGGGATAGAAGGGGAAGAAATGTCACTGACTAGTCCTCATTAGTACAGTTGTTATGTGTAATTATATTAATTAGTTATGAACAGCTAACACATGTATAAAATTAATGGATACTAATTACATATGGGTACAGAAATTCATTTTTTTCCCCCTAATTTAATAAGGGTCTTGTTTGAAGACACAAAATTTGGCATCAAGAAAATGATTGAGATATTAAACATTTAATGCTATTGCTAATCGTATCATATTTACTTTTATTATAAGTGTTCTATTTCCAAGTGCAGTAGGACTGCAATTATGATAAATAAACTTGGATTTCATATTGATAATAACTTGCCAGCAATGGCTCTGCTTATTATATTTAAGGCACATGCGAATGATTGATCCGTCAAATTTTTTTCCAGAGAAATTTACGATTAACATGTGAAATCTTCCCAAACCAACTTGAGTTTATCTAAAGATCAATCATTAGCCTACTTACATTTTAAGTGCAATAGATTTTGAGTGAGGGGGAAGGCAAAATGTGAAACTTTAAATTAAGTTGTTGCTAATTTATTACAGGCCACATACACGTAAAACGATGTTTATTTGTAGACAATAATTTGCTATGAGAAGCAATAGTTATCAATATGTCAGTTAACTTGAGCTTCAATTGAAATTTTCAGTTAGCCTTTTAGCCTCCTAAATTTATCTATGTATCGGATAATATAATTATAAATCAAGTTAACTTTAGTATTGAGTTTTGAACACAAAATTATATTCAGAAAAATATGATTAGCATAAAAAAATGCTGGTATGACTTATGATTGCATATAAAAAGCATGGAGAAATAAAACTGTATTATGACATAAACCTAGCAATACAACTAAGAACTGTAAATTTAAATACTGGTTGTAGCTTCATATAGTGATTTCACATGAAGCTGCATTAGATATCCTTGGGTCAAGTACAATATGACAGCTAATGTACAGCCAACCAGACTCTAATATTATTCATCAAGGACATTACTATATGTCAACTCGGTTGTAAACCATGGTTGGAGTAGATGGCAATGATATTACCACCATCCTACTTGTAGTCTGTAGACTGTCACGGTCTCACAGAGACCAAAAGACACTTCATATGACAATGAATATCTCATGGTTGTGAATAAACTCAAGTAGCCTTTTTCTTCACAAACAGTTAAAATTTTCTTTTGTTGTTGTGCTCATTATTTTCTTATCCAAATTTCTATATGCTAGTTGATATTCTAATACATTATTTGATTTTTTGTTTGCTGGATATACTGCTACTAGATATACCAGTGTTTGCAGGATATTCTAACTAAGTATTTTATGTCAATATTCCAGTCTCCAATAAGCGTTAGACGATTGGAGGAAGACGTTATGTACCGTATGTTGTAGTATTATGTAATGATGCCGTTGTTGTACTACGTATGTTATGTATACTTGTTGAACTATATTGTGGTATGTGTTGATGTTGACCATTATAATTCAAACGGTTGTTATGTTTGGTTTTTTTGTTTAATCTATGAAAAATATTTGGTTTAATAATCTTTCTTCTGTGATACTGTTAAATTTGCAATTTGTTGTATCAATTATGATAATGAAATGACTGTCGCTGGGGCAGGGAAAAATTTCAAATATGTTTTTTAAAAAATAAAATATTAATTAGCAACGGATTAAAGCCATTGCTAGTATTTAAGACATCAGTTATACATCTATATTTAGCAACGGCTTTAAGCCGTTGCAAAATTAATTCCGGAACGGCTTTAAGCCGTTGCTAAAGTATATTTTGCAACGGCCCTTAGCCGTTGCAAAAAATATATTTCGCAACGTATTTTAGCCGTTGCGAAATTTTTACCACTGCCCATTTCGCAACGGCTCATAGCCGTTGCTAAATGATCTTGCAACGGCTGAAATCCGTTGCGAAATGAGGATTCTGGTGTAGTGACTGGTTTACATCAAGAATTTTTAGATCAAATATCTTAAATTCAAAGAAATAAATCTCATAGAAAACAATTTTCTATTTGAAAATAAAAATCATATTTCTCATTCCAATGTTAAGTATCAACTATTATTTTACAATTCTCGTTTCCGATGTTTCTTTATGAAGCGGAAGTGATCATTCATGCTCTTCGTCTCAACTGTATCATAGGTTACATCCACGCTTATACATTCGAGTTCCTTTATAAATGGTCGAACCATTAAAAGGGAATTCTTACTACAATATCATAATAAACCCTTTACATAAGTGCATTCAATCATCCTTAACATTTAAGGATATCAAATAAATTGATTAAACTGACATTTTAGTTATCGAATTCTTAGACCTATCTCATAGCCTTTAGCTTAGTGTTACATTTAACATGACAAGATCATTATTATAATCAATTATATTAGATACACAATCTCACACTACAGTTTACAAGCTTATTTCAATGAACTGATTTCATCGAGATTTCGTACATTACGAATTATGACCGTTCACCATATAATATTTTTATGTGATCGTATATGGATTAAATATCCATATTCTTGTATTGCCTTTTGTAATGACCCATGTTTTATGTATCGAATGGCGTAAAATATTATTCATATGAGGTTATATGACTCTATAACTTTTAGAAATTCCTATTAGTGACATTTCCTGTATTTAAAAAAATTCTGGACGATTTTACCCCTGAGAAGTTGTAAGGGCTATAATTTTGATAAAAGCCGTACTAGCATCCAAGACTACATCCATTGGAAAGATATGATGATTTCCCTTTCCATAGAATGGTCATAATAGCGCTTTGGACTTTCTGACTAGAAAATATGGTTGTTTGAAGATTGATTGTTTTTGGAGCAGCATATTGGGTAATTAATGAGTTTGGGGATATGCCCATTAACTCATTTCGGGTTTTATACCTACATTGACTTAAAAAAAACATCCTCAAACCATTTCTACCATCTCTCAAATGGATTTGCTCCTATTAACTCATTCTCCACCTAAAACCTTCACTTCTCTCCTCTAAATTAAGTCTAAATCATATATTAAGGGTAGATTAGCAAGGGAATTCACTAGAGATCTTCAAATATAAATTTTTAGGGAAGAAAACTTGAGGCTTGGGTATTGATTTTTAGATTTGCTTCGATTTGTGTGCAAAACTTGGATTTTGAAGGTTTTGGTGAATAATTTATCATCTCTCACCTTACTATATATGTATCTATAGGTTTTGACATGTTTTAAACCCATCTCTAAAGTCAAAATCATGTTTTAGGACTTTTTTTAAAGTTAAAACGAAAGTAAAAACTAATTTAAAATGTTTTAAAGTGCTCTAATCACGTTAATTTGGTGCATGGTTGCCTTGATGTTTGTTAGGCTATGTAGAGATATATTATGGGATGATTTGCGATAAATTGTTATATGTTTGCATATTTGAATGTTTCTTGATGCATGTATGGTGTTTTCCTGTATGCTTAAATAGTTGAAAACACTCATCGGAGTGAACTAAAGGTACGAACGGTGAAACTGGACTCTAATGGATAGTCTCAAAGAGGTTAGGAGTTGTATCGATGGATACGGAAGGCATGCGGGTCGAAGAACAAAGCATAGCGGTGGAATCAACATGAAATTGGGATTCGGAGACTCAAAGGTATTTTGGTTAAGAAAAGATTCTAGTTGGTGCTAGACACGGCTTGAAGCGAGTCATGATTTGGCTCGAAGCCAGACAAGAATTACTGTTCAGGGGTGTTGGCTCGGGCTTGACTCCGGTCTAATGGTGGTGTTGGCTCGAGTCGGATAGAAATTGATGTTCAGGGGTGCTTCAGGCTTGGTTCGAAAAAAATTAAGGATTACTCTAGGTTAGCACCGGAAAAGAATTGGTGCGCAGGGAGCTTTAGGCTCGACTCAAGGAAATGGAGCGGTTACTTCGGGTCGGCTCTAGGGTAAACCCAAACAGAGTTGAGAAGTCGAGATATTTTCATCGTGGCATGGCGATACTTTGGAGATTTCTTTGTGGCATGTTCTGAGACCCTTGGGGTGATGGGGATGAAGTTGGCAACTCTAAACAATTTGGGATGACCGTGGATTTCATGCAACAACTAGGAGAGCATTGGCATAGCGCTTAGACTTGACGACGCCAAAGACAATGGTGACAACTTCAAAACTTCGACATGATGGCTCTACAACTTGTGATGGGTGTCTAGAGGCATTCTGAAGATGACGACTTAACGATGGTAGTCGTGACGGTGATCCACAAAGGCAAGTTCGACAATGGAAGCTTACGAGTAGAATTTGTAACTATGTTCTACTGCGGAAATAGCTTTGATGGAATAATGATTGAGTTCCATTATGGAGATGCGTGACAAAGGATCGTTGATAACTCAGAGGCTTCTAACGTGCTCGTAAAGAAGGGGTATGTGGGGATGCCCACCTGGACTTTCGATTGTGTCCAAATCTTGCGATAATAGATTACCCTGGGCTTTGCGATTGTGGGCTTGGTTCCTAGCCTTTTGAAGTGGCATTGATTTGAGCACTAATGAAGCCAAGATTTTGATTGGGTCCTTGGTTTGTGATTGTGCTAAATGATTTATCATATATCCAATGCACAGGAGTGATGGTCAGGTTTGTTTGATGGATGTTATGTTTTCCATGGTTGTTTGTCACTCTATGGTGTCACACAATGTAGGTGTTTTCGACTGTATACCTAGATACTGGATATTGTACTTTGACTATAATACACTTATATGGTTATGATAGTAGAATAGCCTACATTGATTGTTGTATGCTAACTCTTTGGATGCAGAGTCAGGTCAGGTATGGTTCTTCATATCCTATGCCCTTATTTATTATATGTGATTTTTATAGTATCTTTGAAATGATGTATTGCTCAGACCAAACTGTTGTCTGACCCAAGATTTTATCTTTGTTTCTTAGTATCTCAGGTACTCTTAAATGAGTAAATTATGGATAATAGGTCTGGATAGCACATGGAGCTGTATAGAGTAGGAGCAAGAGGCCGCACTTTCATATACATTACTTTGGAGCTTACTGTCACTTATATTTCATTGTGCAGTATTGTTGAGCTATACTAGTACTTGTATTACTGTAGAGATGGTGTGGAGTTTATTTAGAAGATTTGAGATGTATAAACTCTATTATTTCGGTTTTAGTATAATCTATGAACCCGATACTCGTTGATGTTCTTATTTATGGTTCGATTGATTATATCATTGTCTCGCCTGTTTTACATCTATGTTATTATATTTTGTCTGTATGTTGTGAGATGTTCTATAGGTTCTATGCTTGGATTTTATTTCTATGCACCCTTAGCTACCATCCTACATCGACCAGGTACCTGCACAGTGCATTATACGAGTATATTGGGTACCGGAGTTGTATGGTGATCATCACATTTGGTATCGAACCTTTGGTTGCATCGACGACCTAAGTTGATACTTGGATCCATTAGAGATAAGGGAGGTGCTTTCGCCTTAGAATGGATCGAGCGATATATGAGAGAGCCTACTTGTTATATTTTGATTTTCAAAACTATATAGTAGTATATAAATAGTATATAAGTCGCATTGCATTCATGGACACCGCCTATTCCTTTTAGAGAGACTGGTCGTTCTTATTACAGCTTATAATAATGAGCCGACTAACAAGGATGTTGCTAGGAACTCCATTTCCGGAGTCGATGAGGGGGCAGGATCGTGGACTGCTAACCCCAACTTGCGAAACATGTTCACTGAGATGGTGTAAAACATGGTACACAATGCCAAAGTTTCTCCTGCTATAGCTATTGGTGGTGGAGCTCCAGCGCAAGCGCCGATGGTTGACTTTGCCAAACTAAAACTAGGATTACTCTACTTTGGAAGGCATTCAGTTCCTTGGAATGGAATCAGCCATCAAAGTGTAGGATTGGTTAGACACCTGTGAATGTGTCTTTAAGAATATAGAGTTAGAGGATATGATGAAGAGGCGACTGGCCTCTACACAGCTTCAGGGAAGAGCTATGGGGGGTGGGACGCTATCAAGATTAGTACTCTTGAGGATCAGATTACTTAGGAGTAGTTTAAGGCGAGGTTTGAAGAGAAGAATATATCGACCGCTCAGAAGTCGCTGCTCTTCTAGAAGTTTGCTAACTTTAGACTTAGGGATATGTCTATATTAGAGTACGTGGCTGAGTTCGACACACCATCGAAGTACGGGCGATCTTTTATCAATACTCTATTTAAGAAGCATGGGAGGTCTATTATAGGCTTGGATGATTATCTTGGAAAGAACCTAGTAGGACATATCGATGAGACCTTCGAGAGGCTGGTGGAGAAGGCTTTTTGACATGAGAGTCTGTATCATATGCCTAAGTCGGTTGTTGTTCCCAAGGATGACCCAAAGCCTCAAGCTGGCGGGTGAGGCAAAAGGAAGTGGGAATATAACAAGTAGAAGAAGCAGTTTTAGAAGAGTGGTCAGAAGAAGGTCAAATGGGAGCTTACTTGCTATAATTGTGGAAGAAGGGCCATCTTGTCAGAGTCTACAAGGCAGAGGGAAAGAAGTGCTACAACTATAATAAGCCAGGGTATATCAAGAAAGATTGTCCAAAATTGCTGAGGAAAAAACAAGGTCTATTTGTTTACGCGTTGAATGTTGTTTTAGCTTGGTCAAGTGCTCTATGGGCGAAGGATAAGGGAAAGAGTGTCGTTATACATGATATGCTTTCTATTTCTAAGACACTTATACATGTTTTATTTATTACCAGGGTTTCACATTCCTTCATATCTAGTGATTTGGTAGATAAATTAGGGTTGAAACCTAAAAATTTTAACCAACCCTTGATTGTAACGAACCTAGTTGGAGGCTCTACTAGCCTTTTCATGGTTTGTCGAGACTTAGCTTTATCGAGTCATAGATGTTTGTTTGCTTATGATTTTTTTGTTTTGGGTTTTATGGGGTTCGGTATTATTCTACTTATGGACTGGTTGTAGAAGTACGGAGTAGTGGTAGATTGTGAGAAGCCGTTGGTAATGATAGTGATGGATGATGGGAGTAGGTTGGAGATACGTTGCCTACCTAACGATGAGGTAATGGTTAGCTTTCTATGCTTGCTCGAGATCTCACAGGATGAGTTGTCATCTATGCCTATAGTGAGGGAGTATCAAGACATATTCGAGGAGGTGGCCATATTACCGTTGCACAAGAAGATAGAGTTCCATATAGATTTGGTGAATGATGTCAGACTGGTAGTTATACCTTTGATACATATGGCACCTATAGAGCAAAAGAAGTTGGAGGTGAAAGTGAATGACCCGTTGAGGCTAGGGTTTATTCGTAGGAGCATATCTGAGTGGGGTGCACCTATAATATTCGCCAACAAGGCGAATGGCTCTCTGAGTTAGTGCATATATTACCATGAGCTAAATAAGGTGACGAAGAAGAACAAGTATCCACTCCCACGTATTGATGACTTGTTTGATCAGCTCTAAGGTGCTAGGGTGTTCTCTCAGTTGGACCTCGTAATGGGGTTTCATCAACTGATGGTTGTGAAGGAGAGTGTACCGATTATAACGTTTTGTATGCTGTCTAGATTCTATGAGTGGTTGGTTATGCCGTTTGGGCTAACCAACGCACCGACATACTTTGTTGATCTTATGAACCGTGTTTTCAGGGATTGGTCAAATAAGTTTGTACTTGTATTTGTGGATTCCATCCTTGTTTATTCAATGATGGAAGAAGAACACAAGGAGCGTTTTAGGATTGTGCTTGAGATGTTGAGAAAGCATCGATTGAAGGCAAAGTTTTGAATTGTCATTTTTAAAGGGAAGTGCGATTTTTGGATCATGTTGTTTCTAAGCAAGTATCACTATAGCTCCTTCAAAGATGGCAGCAGTATAGGACTAGGATCAACCCAAGACCGCTACAGACGTGGGAAGTTTCCTTAGACCGTGGGATACTATAGATGTTTTATCCAGGACTTCTCTAAGGTAGCAACATCGTTAAACAACTTGATGACGAAGAATCGGACTTCTATTTAGGATGCGAGCCTTGAGCACGCGTTTTTGAGTATGAAGGAGATGTTGATGAGTGCATTGTTGTTAGTCATTCCAAGCAGGAATGAGGAGCTGACAGTATACATGGGCGTTTGTGGTATTGGACTAGGTGCGGTGTTGATGTAAAGGGGAAAGGCTGTCGCCTACGCTAGTCGACAACTGAAACCGCACAAGAAGATGTATCCAACTCATGCTTTGGAGTTGGCGGCTTTGAAGATATGGAGGCATTATTTGTTTGGAGAGAAGTTCGAGTTGTATATGGACCATAAGTCATTGAAATATTATTCTCCCAGAAGGACCTTAACCTTTGTCAGTAGCGATGGCTAGATTTCCTAGCCTCCTATAACTTTGACGTTTCCTATACACTGGTAAGGAAAATGCAGTCGCTGATGCTTTGATTAAGAGACATGCTAGCTTGGGAGTGATGTTCCTAGAGTGGAAGCAATTGCAGTTTATCACTGGCTATGATTTTAGACCTTGATGTGAGCCAGAGCCAGAAGTATTGGCTAGCCAACGATCGGACCTACCCTGATTGAGTGGATTAGTACTAGTCAAAGGCGAGATGCTAGACTAGCCGAGATCATGGCAAATAAAGAGGAAAGAGCAGAGTTTGAGAAGTAGTACGGGCTTGACCATGACGGTTAGCTCCATAAGGATGGGAGATTGTTTGTCCTGATTTCGATAGGTTGAGGGACGAGGTGCTACGCGAGTCCACTCATTTGAGATTGACTATACATCCCAGTGGTAATAAAATGTACAGTGATATGAGGCGGACATTATATTGGGACATTCATCTCAAAGTGCATGAACTGTCAGTTGGTAAAGGCAGAGCAGAAGAAGCTAAGTGGTTCACTGCAACTGCTCAAGGTTCCCGAGTGGAAATAGGAACAAGTTTCAATGGACTTCATTGATAGGTTATCGAGGACCAGAGGAGGGTACGATAGCATTTGGGTCATAGCCGATAGATTGATGAAGAGCGCCAGATTCATATCTATCAAGTCTAATAGAATGGCATCCAAATTGGCCGAGTTGTATGTGAAGTGGGTTGTACGATTCTATGGTGTGCCAAAGAGCATTGTGAGCGACCGACACCCTTTGTTCACTAGTGGGTTTTGAAAGAGCTTACAGGAGGTGTTGGGGATGAAGCTGCATGTCAGTACAGCTTATCACCCACAAACAGATAAGTAGACGGAGAGGGTAAATAGTACCTTGGAGGATCTCCTGCAAGCTTGCATTCTCGATTTCGGTGGCTCATGGGACGATCATTTGCACTTAGTAGAGCTCGCATACGACAACAGTTATCAGTCTAGCATAGGTATTGCACCATTTAAGGCATTATATGGCCACCGTGCAATGCTCCTTCATGTTGGTGGGAAGCATGCAAGAAACTAGTACTTGGGCAGTTATGACTAGAGAAACTTTGGAGAAGATCGAGATCATTCAACAATGAATGAAAGCTGCCCAGGATATACAGAAGATCTACACTGATAGGAGAAGACGTGATTTAGATTTCTTCATCGATGATATGGTATTTGTCAAGATCTCTCCGCTGAAAAATGTTGTTCGATTCGGTACTAAGGAGAAGTTGGCACCGAGATTCATTGGTCCTTTTTTGATCCTTGAAATAATTAGGAATCTAGCATATAGAGTTGGCTTACCCCAGAAGATGGCGTGCGTGCACAACATTTTCCATGTATATCGCTTGCAGAAGTTTATGTGCGACTCAGGCATTATAATTCAACCGGATCAGCTTGATGATATCGAGATTGAAGCGGAAGCATAAAGACCTTGTGGTCTTATTCGTACCATTGAACGCAATACGAAGCAACTTTGGAGGAAGACGGTAGAACTACTGAAGGATCAATGGAGTGAGAGCGTAGGCAATTGTACTTGGGAGACTGAGGAGAGCATGAGGACCGCTTATCCAGAGTTTTTTACCTAGTGAGACTATTGTTTATTGCATTTACTTTCACTTTCGATATCACATAGGGTATTTTAGTGTCCTACATGATATGGTAGGCGTGGATATCATTACCTGCTTCTTTGTGCGTGTTTGATGTTTGATATGGTTGCTCATGGATGTTAGGCATGCGGGATATTTATGTCTGATTTCACCTTGTTTGTATTGGGATTTTGGGGGTGAAATTCCTAAAGGGGGAGAATGTAACGACTCGTACTTTACGTATTAGAGGATCATAAAATACTATTTTTAAATTTATATGAGACCATATGACTCTATAACTTTAGGAAATGCCTACTGGTAATATTTTCTATATTTAGAATTTTACAGATGAATTTACCCTGGAAAACTTGTAACGGCTATAAATTTTGGTAGAAGCGAACTAGCAATCGAGACTACTTCCATTGGTAAGATATGACGGTTTTCCTTTCCGTAGAATGGTCATAATAGAGATTGGACTTTTTTGCTAGGAGATATGGCTTTTGCATATTCACAGTTTTTGGAGCAGCTTATTTGGTAATTAGTGAGTTTGGGGATAGGCCCATTAACCTATTTCGAGTTTTACACTTATATTGGGTGAAACAACATCCCAAGAAAACCATATCTACCATCTCCTAAATAGATCTAAGCTCCCATTAACTCATTCTCTAACCAAAACCTTCTCTTTTCTCCTCTAAACCAAGTCTAAATCGTATATTAAAGGTAGATAGCAAGGGGTTCACTAGAGATCTTCAAATCTACATTTTTGGTGACAATCATTTTTAACCCATTAAAGTATATTTGTGTGAATATCTTTTGTATCTTTTGTAAAGATATTTTAAATATGAATTCAAGTATTCACGAAAAAGTTTTATTAATAAAAGAATTAATTAAATAAAAAGGGATTAGGAGTTACTTGTGTGACTTAATCGTGCTTTGTGTGACTTAATCGTGCTTTGTGTAACTTAATTGTGCTTTTTATGTTTACTTGTTTATGGAAAGTAATTAACTATATTTAACACTAAAAGCCGACAAAGGCTTATTCTATCTATGAGATTTAAGAATGATGTTCGAGTAGGGTTTAGAAGCAACAGTGCTCTAACCTACTAGCTTCACTCTTGAACGAGGGATAGAGTGAGACGAAAAGGTCAGAAACATGTTAAGTATATGAAACTTGATTTCCATAAGCGACCGTCTTTAAAACTAGATAGTTGACTAGTCAACTATCAAAATTGACCAAAATTACTTTAGGAATATCTTGAAGAAACACGAAGGTTATACAGTATAATTATCTTCCGTGATGTTATACTATACGTATAAACTTATCTAGTTCTTCTAGGACAAATAATAAGGAAATCCACCGATATAGGAGATGATCTCAACCCTTATGTATTATCTGTTTATTTTTGAAAGAACCGAGGTTAATTTGATCGAAAATCTATCAATTAGTTTTGAAGCATCTAGTAAGTGAGGGTGTGTACTTATATGAGATGATTCAAATCGTAACCACTTCAAAATCATATACGTGATCTATGTTCTGGAAGCAGTAGTGAAGAGAAATGTTATAGAGTTGCACTTTCTATCCTAAGGTTAAGTCCAAGGGAAAGGTTGGTATTAACATTTCGAACAATGTTATCATATGGGACTGTCTATATTGAGGGTGATCCCAAGAGAGAGTATAGTGTTAGTGTTCGTCGTGGGAATTACGTTGGAATCCATTTGTGGATTCGTGGACTTCTCAAGATGCTAGAATCCAGAGAGATATACGAGGTCTGTTCAAGTGATGATGAATCGTGTGATGAGATGCTGAACGTGACTTCACCATCAGTGATGATAGAAACTAGAGTAGGGGGCATAGCCAGAGGTTTGAGCTAACCCAAGGGTATATTGTTCTGTATTTAATGACTCTTTCGAAGATGCAAGCAAGAATAATGATGCTCGGAGCCATGTGATCGGGCATGGACCAGTATGGTTTCCCTATGTTATATTTTATCTAGAGATATATGACGATCGGAAGGATATCTCTGATCCTTGTGTAGGAGATCCGCCTCGGTTTACTGAGGGCGTCTCCATGGAAATCCTTACACATATACGATCGTGCTTTAGCGGTATCAATTGTATACCTAATATTGTTATGATGTACACGTAGCACGGCTATTTTCCGATTTATATTCTACACCCTAGACATTATCTCTTATATCACCTTATGCACTTATTAGATGATTTAGTTTCTTTTGAGAGGAAAACTGTACGTGATCCGTACGATCTCAGAAGTTGTTGTTATGTGTTAGATACATATTTCTTGAATTTCTCACACCAAACTTATGTCTAAATTATGGTTTTATATTACTCTTATTTCCATGACTGCTCTTTCGAGTAGTCTGGGAAAAGTATGTTTTCATTGATGTTCATTGGAGCTCAAGAAGAGGAGTTAGATGTTTTCACCTACCGTAGTATTCTTATTTCAGTTGCTTTACTATATTATATATCAGATATGTAAGGACAGGTTATTATACTTGTCCAGGCTGATAATAGTACTTATGATGGTAACTCTAAAATGTTATGTATCCTAAAGTGATAGTTTGTACTGTCCTTTGATATTATATATTATCGTTCCTTAATGAGATTCTGATATTGTGTTCTCTTCTTCCTTGGTCTGTTTCCTTTTCTTTTCCTTTTATTTTACCCTAACAATTGTCTTTCCAGCACTTGATTGCTAGGTACATGAATACCATGGATGTATTAGGCATTTGGGGGATCGAAAAGGCAGGTCGTTGTAATAAATTACTCATGGTACAACACCTTGTAACTACTATCACAAAATATACTATTTATGGATTTTCTATTAAATATACTTTTAATTAAATAATTAATTAATATATAACATAGTATATCAAGTATATAAGAGAAAGAAACATCTTTTATTTCGAGCAAGATTGATTATTGAGTTAGATATATGTAATAATTACATAACTGCCTCTAGGACATACCCCTAACTATATCAGTTCCTACTGACAAAGTTGAATGTCACCATTGTCATAAGAAAGGGCATTGGAAATGTGGTTGTCCAGACTATTTAAAGATGGTCAAAGAAAAGAAGGAAATTGTTTCTTCCGCTTCTCAATGAACAATTATGATTCAAAGCTATTTTGCGATCAATAAATTATCTTCAGTATTAGATACTGGATGAGGAATTCATATCCATAATTTGTTAGAGGGGCTTAGGAGCAAACAACATGTGGCAAAAGGTGAAATGAGGCTTCAAGTTACTGATGGATCTCTAATAGATGCAACTGTAGTTGGAGACTATCACTTAGCATTTCCAAATAGATTTGATTTGATTTTGCATAATTATTATTGTGTTGAAAACTTTATTTATGGAATAATATCAGTGTCTAGATTATTTGAGACTGGATATAGTTTTAATTGTGATAACATTATTATGAACATTTTGTTTGATGGTAGTAAAATCTGTAACGGTGTTTTAGATAATGGCATTTATATATTTAATTTTAATTATATACGTGGTGTTAATACATATTCAGTTGACATTAATAATAGTTACTTATGGCACTATAGGCTAGGTCATATTAATGACAAAAGATTGCACATACTAAAAACTGAAGGTTTTCTACTCTCATTTGATTATGAATTATTTGACACAAATGAGTCATGTATCAAAGGAAAAATGACCAAGCACCCCTTCAGTGGGAGAAACAAAAGAGCTGATGAACCCCTGGGTCTTGTACATACTAATGTATGTGGCCCAATGCCTATAGTAATAAAGGATAATTCGATAACTTTGTAACCTTTACCAATGATTTCTTGAAATTATGATATGAATTTCTTATGAAGTATAATCCAACGTCTATGAGAAATTTAAAGGGTATAAAAACGAGGTTGAAAATTAGACAAACCATAAAATTAAAATACTTTGATCAGATTGAGGAGGTGAGTATCTTGGATAAGAATCCAATACTACTTTAAAATAATGGGATTATCTCATAGATTCCCCTACCATGTACTCCGCAACACAATGGTGTTTTAGAAAAAAGGAATCGAACCCTATTTGATATGGTTCCTTCCATGATGAGTAAGGCTGAGTTACCTCTTTCCTATAAGGGATATGCGTTGGAAACTACAGCGCTTTTATTGAATTTGATGTGCCTAAGACGCTATATGGGATGTTGCATGGGAAGAAACCCCACCTCAATCATTTAAAGTTGTAGGGTTGTCTAGCCTATGTTAAGGATGTTGCCCAATAAACATGTGGCAAGATCAGCCTTATGTAAACTTATAGGATATTCCAAGAATTCGTTAGGATGTATTTTCTATAATACTGAATAATAAAAGGTTATTGTTTTGCAACAAGCTATCTTTTTAGAAATGGAACTTTTATCAATAAAAATTAACCGTGAAGTTGTAGATTTGGATGAGAACCAAGAAGAAAACATAGAGGCTGAACCAGTAGAAGAATCAAATTCACCATTATACGAAAACACGCAACATACTAGAAGGTCTAATAGGCAATCTCGCACAATAGAGAGATACTATGTTTTCTCATGAATGGTGAGAAAGAGGATTGCATTTTAGAAGACGACACTCTTCTATTATTCCAACAAGTACTGTAAAGTAAAGACTCTACACTTTGGCTTGAAGCTAGAAATCCGAGATGGATTCCATGTATGACACAAAAGTTTGGACTTTGGATGACGTACCTTAAGGGTTAAAAGCCATCGGATGCAAATGGATTTTTAAGAAAAAGATATATGTAGATGGAGAGGTAGAGGTCTATAAAGCAAGGCTAGTTGTGAAAGATTTTTGTTAAATTCAAGGTGTTGATTTGATGAAACATTTTCGCTTGTACCCATGCTTAAGTACATAATAATAATGCTTGCTATCGCTGCATTCTATGACTATCAAATATGGCAGATGGATGTAAAATAGTGTTTCTAAACAGTGATTTAGAAGAAACCGTTTGCATATCACAGCCCAAGGGTTTTGAGGTCAGTGAGAGCGAAAGAAAGGATTGCAAATTGTTAAGAATGATTTATGGTCTAAACCAAGCTTCAAGGAGTTGGAATTACTGCTTTGATAAAGTAATCAAACAATTTGGTTTTTATCATAGTACAAAGGAAGCATGCGTATACCGAAAAGAACAGGAAAGTGTTTTTTTGATGAAAGAGTGATCCTCTAGTGAGGAGAGCACTCGTATATTTATTAATATAGAAGTCAAAAACGTTACATATGTTTGATGAATATCACATACAATTATGTGATCATCCCTAAGATGATCAATAGGCCTAGAAAAAAACATAATAAATAAATATATGTATGTATGTGCACTTTATTGTCAAAAGCCTATTGCCATAAATAAAAAGAGCCACTATAATGCTTCTAGAATGCTAGCTGTTGTGCATAATGTGGGGAGCAAAAGAAGATGTGTGGCATTCATTTGGAGAGGCTACACTGAAGAACATGAGAGAGTATGGATTAATTACTACACGGGTAAGCATTGCCAACATGAGCACTAAAAGAACATGGATGAAGGGTGGAGGATGCTGCATGGCATGCAAGTATGGGTTAACAAAAGCATTGCAGGCAACAGCAAAGTAATGTTGACCAAGAGATTGCATGGCACTAAAGAACATGGAAAATTATACATGGAGAAGCATCTGCATAGATTGCATCTGTGTGGTCTGCTTAGTACTAAAGCATCTGTGAAAAGTTGCTAGCAGAGATAAGATGCAAGATTGAGAGATAATGAGAGAAGATTGGCAATAGCTTCAGGCAATGGGTTGAAAACATGATGGTAGCAATAGTGAAGGAATATGGAGCAGTGTGCAAGTGTCCTAGGATTGAGTGCAGAGTGCTAGGAAGTGGACCGTGTATGAAGTTGTCTACATTCCGAACTAAGTCAGAGTGCAAGAATGCTAGAACATGGAGTATGTCGTCTGAACTGGGTGCAAGGAATGAGCTGAGGTGCTCGTAGATGATGTAATTGACAAGAAGTCGAGACTGGTTGATAGGGTGAGGCTGACAGAAATCAACCGAAAGAACTGCTGGAAGGATTGAAGATGGTCGCAGTCACCTCTAATCTATGGGCTGGTCTTCAAGTATTAGAGACGGAAGAACAGTATAAGCTAGAGTATCGTACGTGAGCCCATCAAGAAGAGGTCTCCAATCTGAATGTCTTTTATAGGCCCTATCCAAAGCAAAATATACCAAATAATAAAATATAAAATAGCCAAAGGATTTCTATATGAGTTATTGAATAGACACTGATTTCTTACATTCTAGGTACCCTAGCAGGTTATAGATTACACTGTGTCTAAAAATTTCCCAAGCGATCGATTATAGTTAAATCTGAAATTAGTCCCAAATTCTTATGGGGATGGGATGTTAGAATTTTTGACAAGGCCAAAAATAGTAAATACGTTACTGATTATATGTTGAGTGAAATGACATTCGAAGAACAAATGTGTTGTGGTTTCGAGAGCTACGTTACAAAAGTAGCAAGGATTATTATTGGGGTTATTTATTAGTTTAGAGTTTATTTAGAGATAGTGCTGAGCTTATCGTGTAAAGAAATTCACAAATGAATTTCAACTTTAGGGGGGCATTAATTTTCCAAATAGGTTTAAAGTAACATAGAGTAGAGTTTCTAGAAAATATCTTGAACCTATACATAGATTTAGAAGTGTATTTTTCTTTTTTGTCCCAACACCATACTAACTTGTCGTGTTGTTCGTCCATATTTATAGTTTCAATAGTATTATTAAGTCTTTGGTTGCCTAAACACATTACCTGTTAAATTTTGATTAAAAGTAATATTCCAGTTAAATATATCATGGGGCCAAAATACGTCAATAATGAGATCGTTGTTATTGTTTGAGGTCAGGAAGAGCTCAGGGAATTCATCTTTTAAGGCGATCTAGGAAGCCCAAGGATCATTCCAGAAGGAAGTTTTGTTTCATGAGTGAGTATTATATTGAAGTCCTAATTTAAATATGTGAAATATGCTAGAAATGTTTTTCCAGAAGTAGGAGAACAAAAGCGTATTTGGTTAATAAAGGTTTTTGGAACCATTGTAGTAGAAGTTGCTAGTTATCTCTTTCCACATTGTTGTTTCGTCATCTAGAAATTCCAAATCCACTTTCCTAAGAGGGAAATGTTAAGGACTTTTAGATTTGTGATACCTAGTCTGCCCTACCAATTAGGCTTGCACACTATATCCTAATTTACGAGGCATTATAAGTTGGAGCAATCTGATTCCCCTTTCCATAAGAAGCTTCTTCTTATGTTATCAAATTTGTTAATCACCCAGGTAGGAAAGTGGTAATAGGATAGTCAATACATGGGTATTGCCTTCAACACCGAGTTAGTGAGAACTGCCATGCCAGCCCTCGACGGGCAGTTGGCTTTCTAAGAAGGCGGTCTTTTATTAACTTTATCAATAATAATGTTCCAATCCTCTCTTTTTGGTTTAGTTTTTCTAATGGGTATACCTAGGTAATAAATAGGCTAGTTCATGGTCTTACAATTTAGAGTGTTAGCCACACCTAGAGCATCGTTAGAGGCGTCGTTGATGACTAATACTGAGCTTTTATGGAAGTTAATTCTAAGTCTTGAGAGCAATTCAAAGTTATATAATATAAGCTTAAGGGGTGTGATGTGATGGGGGAGGTGGGAATAAAATAAAAGGGTGTCATCAGCGTATTGTAGAGTAGAAACTTCACCGGAGGTAATATCGCTCCCTAATCTAGGTAAGATGTTGTTAGTAATGGCCAATTGTATTATTTTCTTAAACACGTCTACCGCGATGTTGAAGAGCAAGGGAGAGAGGGGATCGCCTTGACATAGACCCCTTTTGGATTGAATTTTGCCACCCTTGACTCCATTAACTGCGATGGAACACATACTGGTTTTCAAAATGAGCTCGCTCCAGGAAATCCAATTTTCAGTGAATCCCCTTGCTTTTAGAGTGTCAAGAAGAAATCCCCAATCAATTGAATCAAAAGTCTTGGCAAAGTCTAATTTGAGTAAAGCATGGGTGATATTTTCCTTTTGACAGTAGTTAATAAATTCTTGAGCAGTAGCTACACCGTCCAGGATATGTCTATCTTGAATAAATGCAGATTGAGTTTTGTCAACTAAATATCCATTTTTTTCAGTAGCCTATTTGCAAGAACTTTGGTTACTATTTAACTGAGCAATTAATTAAAGATATCGGTCTAAAGTCCACAATTTCTTCTGCACTTTCCTTTTTAGGGATAAGTATGACATCGGCATAATTTAACCTATCCAGTTGAAGGCTACCTGAGTAGAGTTCCTCAAAGAGATGCATTACATCATACTATGTGCCAAAACTTTTGGTTAAAAAACATAGGAAAGCCGTCGGGACCCGGGGATTTGTCACTGGCCAGATCCTTAATGGCTATCCAAACTTTGTCTTCCATGAATCGGGAGTCTAACTCACAAAGAGAGGGTTCAAGTTTCGATATAGAGATTGCCAATCTGCATGAATTCTTCGACTGCATTTACGACCATATAGATCGCTATAGTGATTTATGAAACTGTTATGTAATTCATCGTGTTCGATAATTTCAATATCAGTAACTTTAATTGATTTGATGGTATTTAGGCGGCGTCTACCATTAGCCATTCGATGGAAAATTTTAGTGTTTCTGTTGTCTTCTATAATCCATTGTACATGAGAGTGTTGCTTCCACGTATCTTCTTGGTCCACTAGTTTGTTTAAACCTTTTTTTAAGTTGTCTAATTTAGCCCACTCATTACTATTTAAAAACCCGATTTCCCCTATTCTATCTAAGCTTAGAATCTCATTAAGAATCTTATCATTTTAATTTCAATATTACTATAAGGTGATGTTCCAATTCTTTAAAAAGATCGTAATTCTTGGATTTTCAAAACTGAAATTTTTCACTGCATCATTTTGGTAACTGGAGCTCAAGGAGTTCCATTTTGTGATGAAAGTGATATCGATGATGATAAATTGATGTCTGGTTATATATTTACATTAAATGGTGGTAGGTCGGTTTGAAAAGTTCTAAGCAAGAGACATTGACTGATTCAACGATGGATGGAGGTCGAATACATCAGCCTCAATGAAGTAGCAAAAGAAGTTGTCTAGATGCACAAGTTTATGGAGCTAGGAGTGTTTCCAAACACTGAGAAACCCATGACATTGTTATGCGATAATAATATAGCGATGCAGATTGCAAAGGAACCAAGATCTCACAAGAAGTCAAGGCACATTCTTCGAAAGTTCCACATGATAAGAGAATTTGTCGGTAACAAAGAAGCCATGCTTGAAAGAGCAGATACTAAAGACAACATAGCAAATCCATTCATGAAGTGACTAACTAGACCAATTCTGAACAAACTGATCGAAGGGATGGGATTGAGATTGCATAATTGGCCCCAAGTGCAAGTGGAAGATTGATCGAGTTAGGGGTATGCTCTAGGGGCAATTATGTAATTTATTGTAAACTATTAACTATGTAATAAAATCTCGATCGGAATAAAAGGTGTTATATTTCTGTTATATATTTGTTATATTATGATATATTGATGAATTAATTAATTTAAATATATTTAATATAAAATCCTTAAATGATATGTTATGTAATAAAAATAATAAGGAGTTATAATCGTGAGAAAATTATCACAATATTAAATAAGATATTATTTTAAATATTCTTTATCAAGATGTTTTAAGGAAGGATATCGAACCATCTATTGAGACTAGAGTACGTAAGGCTCTCTAAATGCGAGATAGTGTATTACTCATGGCTGTTGGGGGCACTAAGAGGTTGCGTACTAATAGTTATTGGATAACTATTGAATGACCCATCCGAGAGTTTCATGTTGGTTAATAACCACTAGATAAAAATAGGAAATCGCAGGTGAGATACTACATAATTCTCTCGAGTTGAGAATACTGTTGAACTTCAATGTGGACACTCCACTTTGATTATATTTAAATAATGGCATGATGTCCATCTAATGACTATAGTTGAATATGAGTTGAAGCATAATAGAAGTCGACACTATTCAATAGACAATTCATCTCCTCGGTTGTATGAGGTCAGTATCACGCTTAACTATAGTCAACTCAAAGTCAAAATCTCTTGCCATAGTAGTACAGTTAGTAATAAATGTTATTATTAAACCAATGACTTTGTTTATGAAATAATCGAGTCGCATAGGGATGATATTGGAATTCTGACCAAAACCAAATTATGTAAGTCCTGATGTTATAGTGTTAATGAAGAGAGTTGATGTAAATAATCATTACTAAAAGGTACCGTATGAATTTGTAAAATTGGATTTTACCGACAAGATTTATAAGTGATGAATTAAGTCAAACTGTCACACCATTAGCTAAGGTAACATGTAAACATTAGTATTTAAATTGTTTAAATATTAATCGCTGGCTAAATTCACACTTATGAGTCGCACAACTGAATCTATTTGGTCTTCGAAATACCGCTAAATTTAATTGGTTAAAAATGGTTATAAACTGATTAAATTATTATAATATTTATGAAATATTAATTATTACCGTATTTATTTAATGGGATGTGTTTAGTAAAATGGCGTTGCCTCTAGAATTGTTTCGGAGTGCAATTAGTAATTTATTGGGTGCATATATAAAAATTATATACATGTGTTATGATATAATATATCGAAAACGATTTAAATTAGATTTCAGTAGGATAAATTGTTAATGTGTTGAGCGGCTATTTTGGTCCATGTGGACCTTGATCCATGCGGCATGAATTGAAGGGCAAAGGGTGGCTTTATGTTTGAATTGGTAAGAAAGAATTATACAATATTTTTCTTTCAAGACCACACTGTATATTCAAACTTTAGCCTCCATTTTTAGTTAGACTTTTGTCTCCTCTCTTTATCCCTACGGCGCAAGCATCACCCTCTCTCTCTCCATGTTTCTTATCTCAGTCACATCCAAATAATTAAATTCTAGTAGATCCAGTGTTTACACGCTTCCTGTTTGCAGCTGAAGGTGTAGATCAGATAGATCAGGAGACGGACTACATCGATGTATGGATCTAAGGCAACATCTCGAGGTATACTCATTTATTACATTTATATTAATCATTTGATATCATATTTCCATTATAGAATGATTTTATTTGTATAATTGTTGTCACCCTTAACTGCATGATTTTATATATCATTGAATCATTCATATTGTTTGATATAGTTATTGATCTTTGTATAAAATTCTAAATAAAAAAAATCAGCCATATACATTTTATTTTTAATTCATTTTTAATTTTTAAAATATTAAATTACGTTAAGATAATTTAAAACCAATTATATTTATTTTAATCATATGCATATTATATATATTTATTTATTTCAAATGTTTAAAAATACACATACATATAAAGGCTTTTTTACTATTAAAAAATATTATTTTAAATATAATAAAATTGTTTAAATTAATAATAGTTTAAACATTGTTTTAAACCTTTAACATATGCATATA
Organism: Allium fistulosum; assembly: GCA_030737815.1. Lineage (NCBI taxonomy): Eukaryota > Viridiplantae > Streptophyta > Magnoliopsida > Asparagales > Amaryllidaceae > Allium > Allium fistulosum. Next base: position 489,407,117 of record CM060903.1, read on the forward strand.
TGTTTATACTATATATATATATATTATTAGTAATAGAAAATTAGTTTTGGATTTTAAAGCATGCATAGCCTAAAATATTTTAATTTAAAAAATAATTTATATTAGTAACGCTCACTGTTGACTTTTTATGCATTTTAAATAATATATAAATGTATATATTCAAATAATAATAAAATTATTTTACTTTCGGCAACATATTTATTTTTACAATGATTGTAAAAATATATTTATTTTGAATATATAAAATATATTTTTTAAATTTAAATTTGAAATTTAAAATTGTTTACTTGGTAAAAACTAGATATTTTGGATTTTAAATTTGGATCTAATTTTTATCGACGTAGTCAAATCTATTCAAATATTTTAAATTATTGACTATATTTAATATATAAATTAATTTGAAATATATATAAATATTTAGATATAAATAAATAAAATGTTTGTGACAACTGATATACATATAAATGGCGAATGTATACGATAAACATGAAAATCCCAACATCTATATACGTTTACATTAACTATATACACCTTATGTTATGTTACACGTTCACATCATACACATATGAGTACATAATTATGTACGCATAAACTATATAAAATATCTTTAATCAAATTCATTAATTAATCAAATCATAAAAATTAAATAAAATATTATTTTATTTAAATTAATTAGATTGGATCTAATAAACCATTTAGATTTTATAGGCCCAATATAATCCTATATAGGAAAAATATTGAAATCTACCTATTTCACACGCTTCTAACCGCCCGGTTCCAACGATATTAACCTATAGAAAACTCTCATCAAATCATTCTATGACTGTTCCAAAACAACCATAAGTACGTAACCTCTTGATGTTCCCAATAGTCATGAGTAATTCACCGTCCATCGTATAGAGAGCCTTACGTAGACTAGTCTCAACAAACATATCGATATCTTTCTCTCAATAAATATTGGCTATGAATATTTAAGGAGTATGTATTTATATGTATATATCAATTCAATACTCATGGTTACGAACACATGCGTAACTACAATCGATAAAATATTTGTCCTAAGAATTTTCTGCTTATAGATGTTTATGTGTTAATTAACATTCCTTATATCTTTGTATAACATCACATATAAAAAAAACCAAAATCCTACTTCATTTCGAATAAGTTTATTTTACAAGAATTAAGTTACGTAATGAATTACATAATTTCCTCCAGTGCACACCCACAACTCTATCAAGTTATAGCTTTAGATGCGTCCAAGCCAATGTGATGAATGCATTGGATCCCTAAATCTGGCTCGGCTCCTTTGTATGAAGGTGGAGAAATGTTATGTTTGCACTTCAAACATCGTTGGATGGAAAGACACGAATCTCCTTTTGTATAAATCACTCCCATTAACACTCTCTCCTCCTCTTTGCTTCATTTTATTCGATATAATGGCCAATTTTTATAAGAATTTTGAGTCGGATTCAAATTATGAAGATTCAACTGATCTAACTATTATAGCTATGAAGATTCAACTGATCTAACTATTATAGCGCAGTTCTATCAAAGATTGGGAGAACCTGTATAACATGTACATTTCGAGACCTAAAATTGAATGCTGTAGTCATCATAGAATTATTTTCAAGTGACTGTATGAGATCAATTCTTTTCGATAACGTTAAGCGAACATAGCAACTAAATAAATTTTCACTACACAAATTGTCTTTATAATTTTCTTTTCCCTAATCGTGCCCATGCAGGGGTGAATATAATATAAACATAGATAATAATGTTGTGCCTGACATATGCCGACATGAACACTTAACCAGATATATAGCCTGGTTTTACAACAGTGGAATTCAAAATAGGGATTTTTCATCTAATAAGCCTCATGCTTCTTCTTCGAAGCCTTTGTTCGTCTTCAAGAAAACCTGCATAAACCATAAACTCAACCTATTTGAATGAGTACTCGTGAATTTATGTGGAAAACAATAATAAAAACAAGAGACGGACATAAAGCCTGATATGAGTAATATGTTTCCCTAGCATAATATATAGTAAGACCACGTTGTCTAGTAGAATGAGTTTTCCCCTCACAAATTCAGCAACATCAATTTCATTATTGTATGTGTGTGTGTAGAATAAACATCATGGCATCAATCGTAATCATAAACAACATTCCATAAGTGCGTCCTACACTGAGCAACATTTCATGGATTGTGTCTTATAGTCTTTTTTTCTTGGTTTCAACTCAGGGTTTCCACATTGTTTCTAAATAATGTCGTGTTTTGACATTTGGGTTGCAAGATAGACCTTGCGCCCGCTTTCATATTCAATGTCATGTTTTCACAATTTGGTTGCCATTTAGGGATTGCACCATCATTCTCAAATAATTTTATGTTTAACATTTGGTTTCCACTTAGGCCTTACACCATCGTTCTCGAATAATGTTATGTTTTAACATTTGGTTTCCACGTAGGCCTTACACCATCGTTCTAGAATAAAGTTATGTTTTAACATTTGGTTTTGTTAACCCAAAAAATAGATCAACACCCATAATCAAGATAAAAGCACCGGTTTAGATTAAACAAACAGAAAAGCAGTAGAATAGTAAAGAACACACAAGAATTTTTATAGTGGTTCGGCGTAATCTCCGACCTACCTCCACTTCAATCTTTTATTAGTTGCATTCTCTTTGATTACAACTAGTTTTCTTTGATCTGACCATAATCTAGTGGATCTCAGATTTACAATAATGTTTCTAGAGTGTTCGTAAGTCACTAGTACTAAGAATTTGTTGATCTAAGTCCTAGAACAGCAAATAGATGTTTCCTAGGTGATTTTAATGGAGGAGAGATGAGAGGTGAAGAAGTAGCAGAGTCTCCATGCTCAAAGCATTCAGATCCTGTTTTGGTTGCATGTAGGCTTATATTTATAGAGGTAGCAGTCGTATTGGGCCAGAAGAAGAGTTGGCGCAGAGTCTAGATGAAGTCCCAAAGTAGCAGGTGAAATCTCAAGCTCGTAGGATTTACACAGAGAAATCGGTACTGACCTCTCATGCCAATGCCGACCTCTGTGGTTAGCTCCAATTGATTCGAACTCTTTTGCACTCTTCATGCTACTTGATTTTAAGGCGTCCTATTCTATTTCCATCGATCGTTGGTAGTCTAAAACAAGTCGCCATCTACTTCTCTTTAAAACGGCCCGGTATCAGCCTTTTTTCCTAAGAGGTCGGTAGTGACTTTTTCCCTTAGCTCGGAATGACTTGCAATTTTTACAGCACTCATCTAATTACATATGGAGGTGTCCCAAGAAGTCGCAACCCCTATGGAGTTATATGACATTTGGTGCTTTCACTGAGAACCAAGAGTGAGATCGGAAGACTTGAAGCTTGAATCTGGGATTTGGAGAAGATGAAGAGACATAATACTATATCTAAAATGGAGCAAGTTAACCAGAGCCTGGGAGTAGCCAAGAGGTGTCCTCAAATTCTCATCAGTGGAGGCACAGCCTAAGTGGAAACCTGTAAACCCAAAAAATGGATCAACATCCAAAATAGAGATGAAAGCACCAGTTCAGATTAAATAAACAGAAAAACGGTAGAAATGTAAAGAACACACAAGAATTTTTTTAGTGGTTCGGCGTAATCTCTGGCCTACCTCTACTTTAATCTTTTATTAGTTGTTTTCTCTCTGGATTACAAGTAGTTTTCTTTGATCTGGCCATAATCTAGTGGATCTCAGATTTACAATAATGTTTCTAGAGTATTTGTAAGTCACTAGTACTAAGAATTTGCTAATCTAAGTCCTAGAACAGCAAATAGATGTTTCCTAGGTGACTTTAATAGAGAAGAGACGAGACGTGAAGAAGTAGCAGAGTCTTTGTGGTCATAGCATTTAGATTGTGTTTTGGTTGCTGGTAGGCTTGCATTATAGAGGTAGTAGTCGTATTATACCAGGAGAATAGTTGGCGCAGAGTCCAGACGAAGGCCCGAAGTAGTATATGAAATCTCAAGCTCGTAGGATTCATAGAGAAGTCGATACCAACCTCTCATGTCGGTGCCGACCTCCATGATTAGCTCCAATTGGTTCGAACTCTTTTGCACTCTTCATGCTACTTGATTTTAAGGTGTCCTATGCTATTTCCATCGATCATTGGTAGTCTAAAACAAGTCGTCATCTACTTCTCTTTAAAACAGCCCGGTATCAGCTTTTTTGCCTAAGAGGTCGATGGTGACTTTCTTACCTCGAAATGACTTGCAAATTTTACAGCACTCTTCTAATTTCATATGGAAGTGTTCCAAGAAGTCGCAACCCCTATGGAGTTAATATGAGAAGTCGGTACCTACCTGAGAGGTCGGTACCTATCTGAGAGGTTGGTACCAACATCTCTCCTTAGTGAATTTTGACTTCAAATTTCTTGAGCTCAATTCTCTAGTGATTTTAGGTGTGCCTCCAAGTTTTCAAGTCGTTTTGTCCTCGTTTGAATCTTCTAAGTCAAGTTGAAATCTGCTTTGCTAAAAAGCAGGAGAACACTTGCCCCTAAAGTATGCCTTTCGAATGTAGGGTGTGCTTTGCTCAAGAATAAGTTCCAGTAATCAGTCTTCGATAGCTGAGCTCTCCAGCTACTTTAATTTTGGTGAATCGTGCAGTTCCTTCGAATTCTCTTATCAATCATGGGTCATTCCAAACCTGTTACAGCCTAAGACTCTGGACTCCTATTAAGTGTAATCTATACATCATCATCATTCCGACTCCATTCGGAGTTATTACATCATATATCAAAATCAGCCCATGTTCATCTAGGATTTACATCATTATCAATTCGACTTCATTCAGAGTTATCACATCATATATTAAAATCATCTCGTGTGTATCCGGGATTATCTGTTTAATTCCAAAAAGCATTCAAATCATTTTATCAAATCTATTTCTGTTCTAAGCTTCGATCTCTCTGGATCATTTTTCATTTGACTAACGCATCATCTCTCCAGATCGTTTTATATTCATTTTAATGTGCGATCTCTCCGGATCATTTTATATTCAGTTTAATGTACAATCCCTCCAGATCGTTTTGTATTCCAATCTTGGATTTCGATCTCTCCGAATCCCTACTGAGACTGTCCGCTTTTTGGCAAAGGGACTCAACAACCAAGCAAGCATATCCGCTCACTCTCCAATGAGGAGACCTACTTCTTAGCTGCTCCATCCGGTCACGTAGTTAGAGAATTTGAGGACACCTCTTGGCTGCTCCCAGGCTCTGGTTAACTTGCTCCATTTTAGACCTAGTATTATGTCTCTTCATCTTCTCCAATTCCCAGATTCAACCTTCAAGTCTTCAACTCGATCTTTGTTCTCGGTAAAGCACCTTGTCATATTAACTCCATAGGGGTTGCGACATCTTGGGACACCTCCATATGTAATTAGAAGAGTGCTTTAAAAATTGCAAGTCATTCAAGGGAAAAAGTCACCACCGACCTCTTAGGCAAAAAGGCTGATACCGGACTGTTTTAAAGAAAAGTATATGACGAGTGTTTTAGACTACCAACGATCGATGGAAATAGAATAGGGCGCCTTAAAATCAAGTAGCATGAAGAGTGCAAAAGAGTTTGGATCAATTGGAGCTAACCACGGAGGTCGGCACCGGCATGAGAGGTCGGTACCGACTTCTCTGGGTAAATCCTACGAGCTTGAGATTTCACCTGCTACTTTGGGCCTTCATCTAGACTCTACGCCAACTCTTCTTCTAGCCCAATACGACTGCTACATTTATAAATACAAGCCTACATGCAACCAAAACATGGTCTGAATGCTTTGACCACGAAGACTCTGCTACTTCTTCACCTCTCATCTCTCCTCCATTAAAGTCGGCTAGAAAACATCTAGTTGTTGTTCTAGGACTTAGATCAGCAAATTCTTAGTACTAGTGACTTACGCTCTAGAAACATTAATGTAAATTTGAGATCCACTAGATTATGGTCAGATCAAAGGAAACTAGTTGTAATCCAGAGAGAATGCAACTAATAAAAGATTGAAGTGGAGGTAGATCGGAGATTACGCCGAACCACTATAAAAATTCTTGTGTTCTTTACTATTCTACTGCTTTTCTGTTTATTTAATCTAAATCGGTGCTTTCATCTTGATTATGGATGTTGATCCATTTTTTGGGTTAACAGATTTTCACTTAGGCCTTGCGCCATCTTCCATTTTTAATGCTATGTTTCAACATTTACAATGAATTTTATTATTTTGCTCTTCAAAATTGGTTCAATAAATTCAACTACACATCATGGAATCTAGCTTCCACGAGGCCTAGCTATTGCTTGTCTAGACATCGAGCTTAAAAGACTACGCTATTGCACCTCTACGATTAGCTATCGCACATTTAAAGCAATAGCATGTATAGAGTGCTATCGCACATCTAAGCGATTGAAAGTTTAAGATGCTAGCGCACATCTAAAGTTATCGCATGTCTAGTGTTATCGCAAGTTAAAGCCATCGCATGTCTTACTTAATAGCCATCGCATGTCTAACTCAAGAGTTATAGCATATCTAACCTTTTAAGTTATCGTAAATCTAACTCAATAACTACCGCATGTCTAACTCAATAGCTATCGCACGTCTAGTTTTAAGTTATCACAAGTTTAATATTAAGGCTATCGTAAGCCTAACTTTAAGGCTATCACAAGTTTAACTTTAGTGTTATCACACATTTAACTTTAGTGTTACCGCATGTGTAAGCTATCGCAAATCTAACTCAATAGCATCGCAAGTCTAACTTTGAAGTTATCGCAAGTTTAACTTTAAGACTATCGTACGTCTAACTTTAATGCTATCGTACATCTAACTTTAGTGTATTGCTTGTGTAAGCTATCGCGGGTCTAAGATGATAAATCAGTAACTAAGTAGAGAACCAATATTTTCCCAAATAAAATAACTACTTTTGGATTAATTCTTTACACATGTCAAATGTTTATTCATCACTTCTATTATGCAGTAGAAATCTCTGCTGCACACTATGATTAGTTCCCTCGATTAGTCTATAATTAATCTCTTTTTTTAATTAATTTGTTAATTAAGGCAAATTTCCGTCCCGTCATTTAATTCATATTAATTTGGAAAATCATTAGAAAAATCCCGAAAATTCATGGAAATTCAAAAACACCTTCCTTTACTTTCAGTAAAAATTTCAGATCAAATATTAATTTACATATTCATGTTTAAAATTTATAAATAATTTCCTCGTTCGAAAACTATGAAAATTAAAAGCAACTCTGTTTCAATATTATAAGTCTCATTAGAATTTCTAACCATTTAGAGAAGATAAATTCTTGTTTTGCATTTAAACATATCACAAACAATGTTATTTACCACCCCGAACATTTATAGATTCATTTTATCTTCATCAAAACATGATTAAGATCATTCAAAACATCGAGAATATGTGTAATTCGAACCTAAACAGATTTGGACATGGAAACAGGGCAAGTAATACTCATTTAGATTAATAGCTTGATTTAAATCTCTTCTTTTCTTTAAGATGAAAGCTTGAATCCCCTCTTTGTTTGGTTTTTCCCTTTTCTTCCTCTCATCTTATGTTAATGGCGGTCTAGTGTTCTTTTGTTTTTGTTTTAAAAGTAAATGAGAGAAAAATGAGGAAAATAATGTATTTTAGGGGTACAAGGGTTAATAGTTTGGGCTTGGGCTAATATCTCTTTCTAGCTTAGCCTTATTAATTCCTTAACCCTTTTTTACTATCTCATTCTCTCTTTGCTTATTTTATTATTTATTCCGAATTTATTTTTATATGAACTCTTAATTATAATGTAATCAATGTTATTATTAATTTATCTCATATTATGGCACTTCAAAATGTGGATGTTACAACCTGTGATGTGAATACATAAATCTGAATGAAAATATAGTTTATAACCAACATAACATTAACACAAATTATGCATGAAAAGACTTTGTTTCATAAGTTTGTGTGGATGTTTGAAAAATAATTAGGTTGGAGAATAACAAAGAAAAATTGTATTTAAGAAACATTTTTTATGTACCGTCATTTTTGCTCTTTAGACTCGGTAAATTGCGAAATATTGATTTTAAGAAAAATTTACTCATAAGTTTATTTTCATTTAGTTCTAAAATTTACTTTTACTTTCCAAAATACGGCCAAAGTAACATTTTGTTTTCGAACTAGTTAGTTTATTGCTTTAAATTTCAAATGGGCTTATTATTACATACAAATTAATTTCCGAAAGCACACTGCACCAACTCTTCTAGAGAAACCACCGCATAGGTAGACAAGCCACATTCAGACACTCATTCATTACAACAGAACAAAATCTTCCACATTCCCAACTTAAATTTTATTTAATGGCGGCTCATAAAAATCAAATTAAACTCCATTATCACAGAATAAATTAGAACTTCAAACTAGTAATTCAAGATAATGTTAATTGATTACAGTAGGGTTTTGATGAATTATTGTATTCATAAGGGTGGCAATTAGACTCGTTGAGTCAGACCCATATCCGATCCGGCAGGTCGCGATTCTAAACGAATCGGATTTTGATATGTTCAAACTATACGTTTTAAAACCTAAAGCCGATCCGACCTCTAGATTCGATTCAAGTCGGATCGACTCAGATCAATTAGGATCCGATCGGTGATAACATTAAAAAATACATATTTTTGTGTATTTTGATCAGATCATTCAAGCCGTGTCATGTTTGATCGGGTCTTTAGGTACTTTTCATCATCCAAACCCGATCCATGACACATCGGTCCAGTTCGAATTCGAGTCTTCTCAAGTCCGATCGGTTAGAGTTTGCGAATCTCAGCTCTAATTGTCAACTTTATGTATTTATATTGTTGTATCCGCAATTTGTAATAATTATTTGTATTTGAAGTTTAAAATTGTTGTGTTTATACCGTTGATTAATGAATTAATCATGCTCCGTTATTTAATTACTAAAAAAACATTTAATTTTTACTTATTGTGCAAAATAAACGTATAGCACAGATTACATAAAATTACATAGATAACATTAAACTAATCATTAAAAAAAATAAGGAGATTGAATACATTTAAATAAAAAAAATAAAGGAAAGAAAAGAAAAATAGATTGATTGTGAATAGCTTAACTGAAACAATGATTCTTCCGAAGGTTTTTTTTGACCTGAAGCTGCAAAGATCGATTTTGACGACTTCAAAACATTTTTTGAAGAATTACCTTGATTGTCTCCATTAAAACTTATATAATAAATCACTCTTAGTAACTTAGAATATAATGGATTAAATCGGATAACTGCAGGATAAAACATGGATAAGAATTTCAAATAAGAAATTGTATGACAAAAACTGAAGGCATGGAGAAACAAGCTAAAATATATAAACTAGTATGGGAATAAATTGACTACTAAAATTCAGGGATCGTCATAATATCCCTTGATATATTACATACATAGAATCACAAAGAACAAAAAGGATAATCGGCATCAGATGCACAAATCAGAATTCTGCAGCTTTTATTTTGTTAACTTAAAATGTTAAAGAGGGAGGGTCCACTCCATTGTCTACATAACGGAAGTTTAACTACTCCTAACACAATACAAAATGATATGTGGGTACTACAACAAAGGGAACAGCTAAAAACTAGTCCACTATGTGAAGTCAATTTAGGCAACTCTCAAAGTTCTCAAAGTTGCAAAGCTATGAAATTAAAGCGCCAAACATCAGGATGGTACAAGTTTTCCTATAATTTAAAAGAGAGACTAATACGAGTTTAGAAACAGGGCACGTTCTTTTCTTTCATCATGATCATGTTACATGTTGAGTGAATTGATGCAGCGGCTGCTCTAATCGCGTTTTCTTTCTCCACTATATCCTCCCCTTTCTTTATATCTCTGATAATTACAGATTAAATATTTAAAAATTTGAATTCATGCCAAGTATTAAAAAAGCAATTGCTATAACTGATAGTAAAGAGGAATTAAGATATCTTAAGCATTCATCTTCTTGTAACGTGCAAATTTAGAATTATAATCAACTATAATGTTATGGTGTGGGATTAAAATGCGTTTTAAAAGTAATAATAATGACCTGAACTCTTCTGCAAGTAAGACTGCACGGTTAGCGCTGAAAAATTTTAGCCCTCCTTCACAGTGAGAATGCATATCTTGGACTTGACTAAGCCAGCTCTCCTGATGAAAAAAAAATGATACAAAGAAAAGTAATCAGTGGTAGATATTTGTATACATAGCTTCGACATAAGATGAATAATTTTAATTTTAGACCTGAAAAATTAATCACCACTTAAGTGTCCCTAAGCCAGGCGACATTTTTATCGTCTTGCCTCACTTAGCGCCTAATGGAACTTGGTTTGAAATCATAAAATATATAATTAAAATTTTGCAAAATGGACGAGTGGAGTACAGCACTGAAAAGCATTTGTCTCCCCAAGATCCAGCAAATAAATCCTTTTCAACCAGTTAACTTTCAGACATGCAAACTCATGATGAATTAAACTTGTCTCATCATTATTTATCTAGTAAAATCAATATGGCCGTTACTAACACTATTTACATTTTTATTATTTAAGGTTTTAAGTCTATCAAAAGGGTTTGGTTTCCACAATAGCCTAGCAACATATATTTTCTATGAGGGTGCAGTAGCAATCCACACATGCATTTTCAATTTATCGGATGCTACCATGGTCATGTTCTATGGTAACAATGAAATTGCCTAAAATTCATTTGTTATCATTATACACAACCCACTCTTTGATAACAGTATCCATTTTCTGCTGATATTTCAGAACGGAGTAGGGACTATGTACTCAAATCAGAAAATTATATTTAACTAAATTTTCCTGACAGTCCGTTTAATATTAGTGTAAAAAACAAAACCTAAACAAACATTATAGTCTACTGTTTTCTATTCAACAAATCAAAGTAAAAATTTAGCCTCTAGCAGATGGATCAAGGAACGAAGTAATATATATTCACCAAACATTTAGTTTAAAGAGAAATTTTGACATACATCCTTATGATTATAAAAAAATAGTATTAGGTCCCTTCCAATTTTTTTAACATCTCCATTTAAAAAAAAGTGTAATTCACGAGGATATTTGGATAATTTTACCAACCTCAATATGTGCTCTTAGGGTATATGCCCATAATTCATAACCGCCGTAATACACATCAGAGTGGCCACTTTTAAATTTGAAAACAAGAAAAGTAAAAAAGAAAAAAAATTAAGAAAAGAGGGATAGAAAATAGTGTCTAAAAGGGAGAGATGTAAAACAAATAAGTCTGGAAAAGATGGATGCGTACCAAATTTCCACTAGTTTAAATGGTGTTGGTAAAACAGTATTATATAAGTGAAGATTTAGACTATCACTACCCCACAAACATTCAAAATTAATCTCACACCACACCATCCCTGATGTGGATTTGCAGAGAATAATATGTATCAAATAGTTAAAATAAAATAAGCATCGCTCACAAGGTGTTTGCCTTCTTCGTGTAATGATTTGTCCATTTGACTGAATACAGATCTCCATTTTTCCATGTGCAAAGTCAAATTTGCACCATCGCATAATGACTCCTTAGACGTCAAGTACGGCAGTTCTACTTGAATTACATTCTTGACCCTTTTTCTACTCCTCTTTAGTGCTACAAAAACAAGTAAAAATGTCGTAAAAATCATGAAATATGCAAACGGTAAAAATACATAAAGTTATATGGTGTTTGGGAAAAAATAAAGCTTACAAGCAAGTCGTCCCTTAATATCTTGTTGTAGAATGTCCAGCCACTGTAAAGCCATAGAAGCACCTACACATAGGAAGAAAATTCCAGTAAGATCCTTTCACCAATCTAATTTAATGATATTGACGACTTTTGTACTTCCTACCAAAAATTTACTGTGCCAAATTTGACTCCATGTTTATTTTCAGTTTTCCCAACAACAACTTAATGAATACCTTTTTTTTTTAACACAGCGTAATGAATAACATTTTTTTTATGGAAAAAAAAAACTATGGACTGACCGCTTTCAATTAATTTAAAGTACTACAAACACCGTACTCCTGAGTGCACACACAACTTACAGAGTACTACACATATGAATATATAGTTGAAAATTTGCTAATACCATGAAAGTTTAATGTATGTCAAACATATATGGTATTTTAACAAGATATGAGATATTTTGACCAGAATTTGTTGAAAAAAATGGTGCATGATTGATACTTAGGCTGCAATTGAACAAAAATAACCTTTGATAGAGAGAGAAGCAATATCATGGGAAGCCGACAAATCTATGTTGGAAGTCGGATCATTGTTTGAAGTGCTACTAAGGTTATCTGATGATAATTTCAGTGTAAGTGGGTCGTCGTCATTGTCAGTGAACTGTGACAGACTATAACCCTCGTTATATAATTTCCCAGTACAATCTGATTCACTGTTATTCCTTCCCTGCCCAAAATTTGAAGGATAAGAAGGCGTGTTCAAACTTAAACCGAATCGATTGCTCTCATGATTATGAGCCAAAACGTCTTCATCAACTTTTGCTTTGTCTATATTATTCTTCTCGGATTTCAACATTGCCTCTATTATCGAATTAACTTGCTTGCTGTTTCTAACATGCTTTATAATCCCGGGATTCAAACCAGATAACAATCCAGTAGGAGCAGCATTCCTTGTATGTTTAGCAGGTGGTTCTCTTTTTGATGAGTCAACTTTTTTCCTGCTATCTTCTTCTTTTTTCCTTTTAGGTTGCCGATTCCTAAACTTCGATGAAGCAGGCATGCATCCTTGTGGAGATGAAGACAGGAAGCTTCTCCTCTTCATTTCATTCCAAACCTTTAATGGATCAGTTTTTTCTATTGGGCCCGTAGTACTACCACATTCTGACACATCTACAGGTGCCATCTGCTCCAAATTTTTATATGTATTTAATGGGTTATCATTAAGATCCAGACTGAGGCTAGATGAGATTGGCTTCTGAGAATCATGATGATTCGATGAAAATTTGACCGTATCAAGGCCTAGACTTAAATTTATTTCACCATTTGGTTCAGAACCATGGCTTGCCAATATGTGATTTGTGTCTGTAATTTGGGATACGTTCTCTTTACCTGTATATTCTGATAACTTGGAGCATTTCTTCATTCCTGAATTGAATATCAAGTAGTTTTATAAAAATGATGACATTAAAAAAACAGAAACTGTACCTTCATTCCTAAGGGAATTCTCTGAAAAATGGAGGCATGCCAATTTTCTATGGTGGCATGCCTATGGCTCAACTTTTGCATCTGATTCTAGTTGGGGAGTGAAAATAATATTGTGTGCATGTAAAATGTATATGTACGAGGAATGCACAATAACCCACACTTATTGAACTCCTAATTTCAACCACAAGTTTGTAGGTTCCTTGAATTAAATATTTATAGTTTTTTTCACTTCTCCTGTGGGGAGGGACCTGCATCTAGGATTGTCAATAAGTATCCGAAAAATCTAAAATCCGTCTGTATCCGTATCCGAAATATGAAAAATTATCTCATATTCGAAAAACAAATAAGGATATGGCTACATTCACATCCGAGAATTATCCATTAGGTTTTTATCATGATTATGGTTATTTTTTATGTATTTTTAGTACATAAAATAATTGTCATTTACTATTTTATCTAGGTCAAAAAAATTATTATGTATATAAAAATCAATATTTGCTGCTTAAAAATATTTTTCTTAGCATATTTTTTATATTTTTAGTACTAAAATGGATGTATAATGTATTAAAAAAATTCTATTTATTTGTTTAAATTTATTAACTGTGAACTGGTCGAAGAATACCCAATGAATATCCAATATCCGTCAACATCCGCATATACAGATATCAAAAAATGATTTCAGATACGAATACGGATATGACACTATCTGAATCTATGTCCAACTATTTACTGTTTACATGTCTACCCGCATCCTGGCTTTTGCATCTCCAATTTCTACCCAACTCATTTATTATTTTTTATAGTAAAAGTGATATTTTATCCAAGCAGGACACTCATTTGTTAATATGTATGATTGTAGCAATTCAGCAATTTTTTGCAAGCATAATCTATGTATTATTAACATCATCTCCATACAAAAAACACATTATTTGATATACATAATCCACTAAACATCGATACTTTAAAATCAATGACTATAATAAATATTTTTAATGGTAATAATAGGTTACACGACTAATTTTGATGGTTTAAATGTATCGTATTAAAGTAATTTTTTCTAAAGATGACAATAATACGTAGATCGCACCTGCAAAAAAATATTGAATTTCAACAATCATAGATATTGAAAATCAAGCATGCAAAAAAAATCAGATGTGATACCTCATACACACAAAGAGATAAAGATATGAGAAATGTTCAATAGCCACCTTATTTCAACTACACAAGTTTGTAGGTTTCATGAGTTAAATATTTGTAGTTTTTCTCTTTTCCCTCCAAACCTACAGTTGAAATTAATATGCTACGCGAGGGGACTAAAAAAGTGTGACTATTTAAACTTTCCCGTTACATACATACAACATACACACAAAAACACATACACACTCTCTTATATATATGTATATTGAAAATTGGTTCAATTTTATTTCTTTTTCAAATATATCATCATAAATCTACCAAACTCCTAAAGAGCTTCTTTCATCTAGTCATACATATTACAGTCAACACAAATATGACACTTAAAATGAAAATACACATAATTAAATATGATCACTTCCTTCAGTTAGATGCATCTAACATCAAGTTCAAAGTTGTCATTCACCATAGCCATTTCTGTATCAGAACAATATTAACAATCCATGGTCAAGGTCCATTACCAGTAAGACAAATGTTAGAAATCGGCTCATAATCCTTCAGTTAGATGGAGATGTCACTCTGGCTGGACAAATAGTTCTCAAGAAGGAATCATTTTGATATCTAAGATCAATGTTGCAGTATAATGGTGAGATTGATGAATATGTTAGTTTTAGAATTCGAGCGGGATAGGTGAAATGGCGACAAACGTCTGGGATTCTCTGTGACAGGAAGATCCCACAAAAGCTTAAAGGAAAGTTCTACAAAACGGCAATCAGGCCTGCGATGTTGTATGGTGCAGAATGTTGGCCTACTAAAAGTCAACACGTCCAAAAAATCAGCGTAGCAAAGATGCGTATGCTACGATGGAGTCGCGGTCATACAAGAAGAGACCGAATTAGAAATGATGATATACGTGATAAACTTGAAGTAGCACAAATTGAGGAAAAACTAATTCAACATCGCTTAAGATGGTTTGGACATCTTCAACAAAGGCCGTCCGAGACACTTGTGCGTGTTGGAATTATAGACCGTGTTGAATGCCCAAAGAGAGGTAGAGGTCGATCAAGGTTGACATAAGAGAAAGTAGTAAAAAGAGATTTGAAAGATTGGGGTATATCCAAAGAGCTAGTGACGGATCGGAGTAAGTGGAAGTTAGCGATTCACGTACCAGAACCATGAGCGTTGAGTTTTATAAGTTTTAGATTATAAGACTAGAAAACACGAGCCTAAGACGTAGGTTTGGTCTTTGACCAATATTACTATTAGTATCATTATCGCTATTAGTATTATTATTATCATTCATCTTATATATATACATATATATTTTTATTTTATTTTACTTTACTTAATTATTATTATTAATTTACTTATTTGACTTTATTTTATTATTGTTATTGCTTATTATTATAACTTTTAAATTAATTTTTTCATTTAGTTTTGGGTTCCATCTCTAGCCGACCCCAACTTGTTTGGAAATAATGGCTTAGTTGTTGTTGTTGTTGTAGGCTCATAAAAAAATTAATTGTGAAAATAGTCTACATCGAAAATTTATTATAGAAATATATTTGGCTTTCACTAGCTCAAAATATGTGTGTACGCATTTTTAAAGTGCAAATGTACAAAAAGCTTCCTTGGTGAAGCCAAACTTATCTTTTTTAATATGTTTTCAACAAAGCATCTTTTCGCAATAGCTTTTTTGACAAACCTATATTTAGAATTTGTCCTTACCAATATGATTTCAATTCTTGTTACAAGCCTATGTTAACCCATTTACTTGTTTCTTTTTCTGAACGTGTTTCAATTTCTTTCCAAAATTGTTGCAGTAACTGCTTCTTTCAAACAATTCGTTGTTGTCTGTAGCATACACATCAAGCAACTCCATAATCCCCTTCACCATCCATAAAATACATGCTTCTTTCTAGTTGTAAATTATATGTGTGTATAACTAGGATCAATAGCCCCATTTATTTAGCATAATTTGTAGCCCCTCATATCAACCACAAATTTATATTTAAATATTCGATCCATGTGACAGGAGAGAAAAAGAATAAATATTTAAAAAGAAACTTGTGGCTAATATCAGAGGGCTACAAAATAGTGCAAAATAAAGGAGGCTAGTGGGTGTGTATAAGGAAGGTTCAATAGCATCTCTTTTGTAGCATCCTTGTTTTTAGCCACTAGTTTTTATTTAATTAGTGGTATTGTGGTAAGAAAAGGTAATAACAAATATTTGAATAAAAGTAATGGTTAAAAATCGAAGTGTTAATAAGGTGCTACAGAAGAGTGATGTCATTAAACATTCATATGTGTGTATGTGTGTGTATAGAGAGAGAGACATATAAAGATAAAGATCTTTCTTGTTGTAAACTTACAATACCACTAAACGAATTTTGAGTGCTATGCTGAAAAGTAAGTATCGCACTTGTTATCAAAAATGCAACTAAACGAATTGTACTTCATTGTATTAGCGGTACAAAAGTATACAAGAAAACAACTTTACTCCACTCAACCACTTTCAACCACATCCAACTAAATCAAGGACTTTTTTGTCAATAAAAATATACTGAGAAATATATGAGCTTCCAGTGCAAATTCGTAAATCGGCACTATCATATATATTCACACATTAAATGCCCAAGCAGTGGTTCAAATTATGTATTACAAACGAACCGTTACAATTTGTTACTTTTTTACGTTAAACGCCCAAAGTTAATCCATATAACCACGCATCTACCTAATAAAATAAACCCACACATTCTCATTCTCAAACATTGGTGAATTTGAATTCAAAATCCTATAGTTTATATGTCATATTCACGGTCCTTTAAATCTTATTCTTTGTGTGCTTGATTTAATGTGATTGTCTATTTCAACATCAAAGCTCGCAACTCCATAACTTCTCATGGAGATTGTGGCTCATTATTATATAGTTGATCCATTAATGAACAATAATTTAGCGGCAATAGACGCAATTGGTCCACACAAAAAAAACACTTACTTCATTTTGGTTTTTGATGATTTTTTATTTTACATTTATTTATTTATTGATATAGATTAATGTTTGATTGCCAATGCGAAAGAATTAGATTATTTGTAGTAGACTTCTGTATATTTGGATTGCAAATGCATAACTAAATCTGACTTTAACAAAACTTCATCCTTGCACATATTTTGTTAATTATTCTATATCTATAATTATGGTTGAATGTAGGTATTGTTAACAAAATTGTTAAAATCAACATTATGTCATTAGAATGTTGAAAATGTGTATGCTACAGTGTTTTCTTCCTTCAAGCATAGATTCTCGCTATTGCTCTATTGTTTTTGACTTTCGGATTATGTTGCTTCACAACGACTCAATAACTCACTAATTGAATATTGCCGTATTTCATTTTTAATTGACAATGCAAAATGTTGAAGAATTCTAGTTACCTATAATTAATTTGTGTAATTCTACTATGATGTTTAGAGTAAATGTGTTGCAATTGATAAAGGATATGTGTAGGATGTTATTTCACTAAAATTAAATCCTTGCTTTATAATTGTTATTAATTTCAATGATACAAGCACTTTCCACAGCTAATTTCAAAAACAAGATAATTTATCCTTATTAGTTTTCATAAATTATCGCTAAATTTAATTCAAAAAAAGACAAAAGGAATCCTCGTAATTTTTAGCATAAGATGCACTAGAATGCTTTGGGCATGTTTGATTTACAGTTTTCAAAATGTTCTGTGATTTAAGTTTCAAACCACTTAATATGCATGGTTATAAAATTGAATACTTATGAACACTTCTTCCTGAACGGATTCATCATAAAACTCGGACAAAAAAAAGGCTTTGCCTGTAAACTCAGAAGAGGTATGATCTGATCCTGATTTCATTAAAAGCCCAATTTTGAAACTGATCGAAACCAAAAGAATTTTAGATATTTTATTGTACGGAACAAAATTCACCAAAACAACGAGACGCATTTTTCCTTACAGAGCTTCAGAAAAGATAACGGAACATGAACTTAAAATCTCAATATTAAGAACTTAAAAGGTACGACCTTCGTTTCTCAGATCCTCCTCTTAAATTCACCAAAACCAGATAATTTGACAAACAAAAAAAAAACACAACTTTACTGTTTTCAATCAACAGTCAGATATCTAAAAGTCACGTAAGTATAAATCAATCCTTTCACATAAAATATAGCCAACTAAAAAAGGTACCTCCGTTCTTAAGAATTAAGTTCAAATCCTTGGTTTTAATACTTTTCGCCCCATTTTCAGGTTCATCCAAATCTTCCCCAAATCCCTACATAAAGAAAGAACCAAAACTTGATCTTTCAAAGTCAATAGCAAATTTTAACCAAAAAATGGAGAATATCGGAAAACGCTCAAACCTTAAGGTTAAAACATGTGGCTTCGTGGCGCGTATCCATACAAGCGACGAGGAACTAGAGAAACCCTAGTCTTATTTTATTTTTGGAAAAAGGGAAAAACCTGGTACGGAAGGAAATAAAAAAAAAGAGGGAAAATGAATCTAGGGTTTATATTTGGTCTGCCAGTTTTGGAGTTTAAAATGTCATATGATAAGTAAAAGAGGGAGCTAACTAAAGCAAAAAATAGAAAGAGCGCGTTTGAATTTGAAATGTGGAGCGATAAAATGATGGCTACGATGCTTTAGTGGATAGATAGACACGCCATGCATGTGACTCCTTTAATTGCACCCCAGCATAGTAAAAGAAATCTGTAGTGTCAGTATGATTAGCAGCCGAGCAAAATTCAATTATTTTTATTTATAAACCATGTGCATTTGAATGTTCAAAAAAAAAAAAAAAAAAGAACGATTATTGAAAAGGGAATGCATTCTTGCGTCGTGAAAAGAAAATAAAATTTGTATTTAAAAGGGATGTTGATAGTTTTGGTATTATTAATTATATTAGTAATGTATTTGTATTTTTCTAAAATAGATTATATTTTGAGAATGTCAACTGATATTAAATCACAATTTAATGTGAAAATTTAATAATAATTTTTGAAAAAAAATATATTACACTACTGCAACAATTTCGAATTATATATACAATAATAATATAAATGCAGTTACACAAATACAAATAGAGTAATTAAACACAAACATTTCCTAATGAAGTTGTTATCTGGTATTTGAACCAAGCGACATTTGAATAATTCTGTACTTGAATCAAGATTGGAGATAATCCGATCTTTTGACACTTCGATAGCCCGGTATTTGAATCAAGATTGAAGGGATGAGAAAATTGGTTAAGTACGTGTTGTATTGATCGGTATCGATCCATAGTGATCGGTACCGAACATCGGAATGGATGTTATGAGTCCACCTTGCATCCGTGTGACTTTGCATCCAAGATTCAAGAAAAGCACAAGTACAATGATATGACATCGGTCGATACTAATCGATGTTCTTTGACTATTTTGCCTTGAAGTACCAAAGTCAAAAGACTTAACATATTTTGAAGAAAAGAAGTCAAATCAACGTTATCAGTTGGTGGATCTGTACTGAACGATCCAAATCTTGGATTACGTTGACTTTTTACCTTCTCTTTTTGCTGGAACTTCGGGTCTCCATATTTAAGCGATTCAACTAACTGTTCGACGATTATGAAGCGAAATTCGTCGATAAATAGACATTCTACATTGACTAGAAAAGGGCTTTTTTCTTTTGCAAGGAAACGCTGTCAAATTCGAAACTCGTCAATGAATCCATTAATCATTATAATTTGATTGTGTAAGCTAGAGTAGATCGGATATAATATTGAATAGCGAACATAGATATTTGATTTAGTCAATCCACTTTACACAACCTTAAGTGTTTTGTGGTGACCACGGTACACCTCTGGTACCCAATATATTTGTATAACGCACTGCAACGGTACCATGCCAATGTAAAGTGGTAGTCAGGGGTAAAATAGTAAACTCCAAAGCAGAACTTGTCGTATATCTCATAGCATATGGGATAATATATAATACTCAGATAAGCGAGATAGTAATATAACGAAAACGAACAACAAAATCATAGTATAATAAGTTCATCACGGTTACACAAAACATGAAATAGAGTTTATACATCAAATAATAAACTCAATGAAACTATCTTTAAGTAATAATAAGTGTATCGCCAATTAAGCTTCACAGTACCACATAGCGAAAATATAGCGGATAAACTCCAATAGTATATATATAAAAAGCATACCCTCATGCTCGTCATCGGTACAACTTTGTACGATATCTCATACCTATTATATAATCTACTAATTTAAGGGTACATGTGATAATAATACGTAAAACATAAAGCCTAAAGTTAGACAATGACCTGATATGAGCAATTTACAATCTCAAAATACTATAAAAGTCGACATAGTAAAAAAAGAACACAGCATATGGAGAATTGTAGTTGATTTGTCATTGCATCCAAAGAATTAGCACATAACATCAATATATGCTAATATACTATCATTACCATGTGGATGTACTATGACTCAAAGTATAATATGGAGTGTCTAGATATCTAAGACAATGATACCTACGTTATGTGACATCCCTAGCAAAATAAGCAAGTATAGCAACCATCAAACAATCTCACATCCATCGCTCAAGTGCATTGGATATATGATAACTCATATGACCACATCAATAATCAAAGACTACTCAACGTCTCGATTTCTTAACGCTCTGCTCTATGCCACTTCGAAGGCTAGGAAACTAGACTCGCCATCAAAAAGTCCAGGGTACGCATATCTACAGTTGAAGATATGGGATATTATCAAATCAGGATGAGCTTCCTCACATGCCCCCTCCTTACGAGCATATATCGAAACCTCCAAGTATCAATGATTCCTTATTGTACGTCGACATGGTAGAACACATCGACGTTCCACTTCACAAGTCCACATCAATGAACATGCCTTCATGGATCATCGCACAAATCCCATCATCGGTTGTTAAAGTTTGGAACACCTTTGAATATCCATCAAAAGTCGTAGAGTCTCTTCACTTCGGTCATGAGGTCACTTCATAGAATCCCTAAGTTATACCCGAAGTAACCAAGCCACGTCCCTACGTAGATCTCGCACCATCTCCATGACTTGCTAGATCGTTCGATTATCATCCATAATTTACTATCCCTAGATCCATTCTACCAGCAACCCATAGGGCAAAACCCCCTAGGCTCCCCGATTCAAATTCCCCAAATCTTGTATGGTTCGGTACCGACCCATTGTGTCTAGTACTTAGCTAGATTCTGGCTAAGTACCGACACAATAATTCCTCCAAAGCAAGCCCCATGTTTTCCACATGCAAGCTCCCTCATAGCTCGAAGTCTCCATCTAATTCCTTACTTTGGATAATTTGGTAACGAGTCATTATAACAATCCATATTCTGTGTATCGGAGGATCGTAAAAAAAATTATTTATCTCATATAAGGTCGCATGACTCTAAAATTTTGAAAAATGACTAATAGGAACATTTCCCACCTTTAGAATTTTTATCGAACATTTTGGCCCAGAAATTCTGGTAAAGCCTATAACTTTTGATATGAAAGGAATTGGGATCTGAAACCACTTCCATTAGATCAGGCTTGTGGTTTTTCTTTCCATAGAGTGATTACGGTAGAAAAATGGACTTACTGTAACATCCCTAATTTTTGATAACATCATCCAGAAGATTTAATTAGATAAATTAAATAGAATAATGATGATAAGAAGATTGAGATTTGAATAAATTTTATAGGGTCGTGCTTATTAATAAGATAAATGGGCTTTAAATTGGTTTATTGGTTAATTAAACTACACATGGGCATATTAGTAAATTAACCAATTAATTATACACGGCGATAACTTCTCATTTTGTCCATTTACATTCATTTTATTTTCTCAAATCAAAATAAACGCAAAACCCTAATCGAGCCGGCCATTAACAAAGGAGAAGAGGAATTTTAATCAAAAGTTTAGGATCAAAAAGCTAGGAAGGATTAATCAACAAAAAATCTCAAATTCCTTATCAAGTTTAAGGTGAATAATAATCTTCTACCATCTCTATTTTTATTCTATGGTTATATGGTTTCGAATTTATGATTTAAATTCGTTTTTGTGATAAAATGGATGATGATATGCTTGAGTTATATTATGATGATTTGCTTTAATTCATAAGCACATGAATTTGCACAATTTTGACATGAAACCGAGAATACATGATTTCAAATTGCCATGGAAATTTTTTATGTTAAGTAAAACATGATTTTGGAGATAGGTTTTAAATTTTAGAATTTTTCAAGTTATGGAAATTTTATTATGAATTTTTATTGAAAAATACGATATAATTGGGTTTAAAATTTATTTCGAGAATTTTAGGAAAAATTGGATCTAAAATTTTAATATGTTTGATTACATGATGAAATTGAATTCTATGATTTTTGGGGATTTTCTCCAATTGATTTATTAGGGGAAATAAATTATTTTAAAGGAAGGGCTTTTTAGCAAATGTCGATTTTTGGTTATATGGAAAGGTTTTAACGTTTAAAACCTTTAATTTTGGATCTGAATAAATGCAGTGGTTTTAGATGTAAAGTATTTGAAAAGTTTTATGACAGCCAATCAATGTTTTACAAATAGGCAAATTGTTAGAAAGTAATTACTAAAAGTTGTTATAATTCAATCTTTAAATCAGAAAAGGGTGTTTCGCCTCTGTTAGTAAGTACCTACCGACTCCATTGACTCCGCCTTATCCCAGTCGAAACCAACACAGTCGAAACCACTATAGTCAAAACCAATACACATGATATCACTTAGATGGTATGCAGTGGATTAAAAGGAGGGCGAAAGTCTTGGTGTCGACGGGTTAGCTTCCGATGGTGCCGAAACCCTGCTTTGTTCAAAAATTAAAGTATTGCCTAGTTTTACCTAAAGCTTTCGACACAGTCGAAAGCTATGCTTTCGAAAAGGTTTTATAATTAGCTTTTGAAGAATGTTGTCATGTTGTGTTAAAGTATTAGCTTTCGAAGGAGTACCTTTTCCTTTAAATAATTGCTTTCGAAAGGGTAAGTTTCGCCCCAGTCGAAACCAAGCCACTAATTCCCCTTTCGACTGCATTAAAGCCATCAATGTTGTCGAAAGTGTTACTTCTTTTTTACTTAAGCCTTTTTCCTGAATGCTTTTGAAGGGGTTGAGGGTTTCAAAGGTGATGGATTCGAAAGGGGGTTTCGACTCTGTCCTTTGAAGTTTTGATTTTTAAAGTCTTTTTCTTTCGACTAAGATGGTTCCGACACCATCAATTTTTCCCCAAACTAATTTTTGTTGGTTTCGAAAGAGATACTTTCGTATATAACCATTTTGACCCAAATGATTTTTAAAGAGTAAACCCAATGCTTTCGAAGGGGGTACTTTCATTTGTTTTGAAGCTCTATATTTTTAAAAGATTATTTGATACCATCGAAAGGTATAATAGGTTTCGAAATCGAAAGGTATGTATTCAATATTTTGAAAAGAGGTCTTTGTTTTCGAAGGAGGCTATCCAGAGGTTTCAAAAGAGATGTTTTTATGGTTTCAAAACATAAACCCAATCTCAATTTAAAGTAATAACCATGGCATAAATAAAAGATTTTGAAATGTTATTCACATTGTTATTAACCCATAACTGTATTTTGGGGAAATGGCAGAATAACCAGTTAGGTTGACCCAATAGTGAATATAACTTACCAGATGTTAAAATTTTAATTAAAGATATTGGCAGGGCCTAATAGGTTTACAGTAAGCCCATGAAATTTGTATGATATTAGCAGGGGCCAATAGGTTCATAGTCAGCCCATGAAAACTATGATTTGATACTGGCAAAGGCTAGTAGGTTTGTAGTTAGCCCATAAAAACTATATCCGGATTAAGATATTGGCAGTCAGCCAATAAGTTCCTAGTTAGCCCATGAAAACTCGGATAAGCAATAAGATATTGGAGTTACCAATAGGTTCTTAGTGATTCCATGAAAACTAAGTAATTGGACAGATAGTCCTCAATATTTAACAGGTTAATGGTAATCCTAGAAACTATAATTGAGATAGATAGTCAAAATAAATGGGGATGGCTAATCCAAAATTGATTTATTTGTTTTGCATATCATCATAATGTTATGAAACACTATGTTTTAACCATTGTGGATGTAGGAGCACAGTATATGGTTTTATAAATGTTTTAGGATACTGGTGAGAGGAAAACCTGTTCCGCTAAGCGGTTTGGTCTCACTAGATATCCAAATGGTTTTAGATGGTAAATTATTATTCATACCAGACTTTTTATCTGACTCGAAGTTTTTGTTTTCCCTTAAACTCTTGGGTACTTAATTGATTTTGAGTAGGTTGAGAGTTAAGGTTTCCAGGTGTTCTTTTAGACGAATAAAGCTTCCAAGGACGTGTAGGAGGAAAACTTGTTATCAGAGTTCTTTTATTTCAACTGTGTGTTTGTTTGTAAAGGCAAATTGTTTTCTTGCCTATTTATATACTCTGATCTACCAAGGGGGCATCTTCATATGTCGCTCTTGGCGTATTTTGTAATAATTATAGTTTATCTGAACGTGGTATGCGAATTGGGATATGTAATCAATTTGGAATATTTTGAAATGGAATGTGGAAATTTGTTTTTCTGTTTAATTTTTTTCCATATTCTTGTGTTTCTATGTATCAATGTATCTAATATCGTCATGTTTGGCCATCGAGGATTAATAACTATAGATGACTGCAGCATCCATAGCCGTTAGTTTTGGGCCTCCAAATAGGGGGATGTTACAAGTTGGTATCAAAGCATAGGTTTATGAAACTTAAAAAAAAATAAACCTAAAAGATTTTTCCAAACATAATCCAATGAATCGGATAATAAGATTGGGGTTTGGGTTGACGTGGTAGTAACGTACTTGTATTTGCTATATATAGTTATATATGTAAGTACGTATCCCCCGCTCTCTTAGACCGTTCTTCTATATCTTACTAAGGCTTGTATGCAGATTTACGAGAAAGGAGATATGGAAGCAGGAAACGGAAGAGGAAATCTCGGTGGAGGAAGCACCACAACTAATGGAAATGCTCGACCCACTACCAGGAGAAACCCGGGTCGACTAGCTAATGCTAGTAACCAAAATGCAAAAGCGAATGTAGGTGCTGGAAATCCACCAGTAGATATGGAGACGATGTATCAGTTCTTAGCCGGTTTGATGCAAGTTGGAGCTACTGCTGGAAATGGAGGAGGAGCTAATCTTGTGGCTTCAGTTTGGAATATTGCTTTGTTGAGTAGAGATTACACCAGTTTGAGTAGGAAGCCATTCTTGGGAACGGAGAGTGTCGTAGAGATTCATAATTGGCTGTTGCATTGTGAGCGTATATTCACTGATTTGGATCTGAATGATGGGCAAAAGAGGAGGTTGGCCTCTAGGTAGTTACAGGGGTCAGCACTGCACTGGTGGAATAGTGTTACTACCGGCGTGCCGGAAGACCAGTTAACTTGGAATGATTTCAAGACGAGATTTGAGCAGAAGTTTGTATCTGAGTTTTCAAGTCTGAGCTGATGAGGAAATTTATGGATTTAGTGCAAGGAGAGATGTCAATAGTTGAGTATTCTACTAAGTTTGAAGAGATGTCTGGATATGGATATGCTATTATAGATACCGACATCAAAAGGAATGAGAAGTTCATTCGGAGACCGATGCCCGAGTTTGCTAGAATAACCATGACCCATGTCCGTGATCCTTGTAATATAGTGGTGGAGATGGCCATTCGCCATGAGGAGTTACTTGCTGATTTAGCTAAAGAGAAGTCAGTGGAAACTCAGGGTTCTCAGGGGAAGAAGAGGAAGTTCTTTAAGAAGAAGGGAACCCAGAAGGGATATATAGCTAAGAAGTTAAAGGCTGAGGTAGTTTGCTATAAGTGTGACAAGAAGGGTCACTTTGCTAATGAATGTCGGTCACAAAATGGGAGGAAAGCTGCATTTAAGAAGAATGTGAAGTGCTTCAACTGTGATCAAGTTGGGCATTACAAGAATAAGTGTCCAGAGCCAGTTAGGGAGGACAATGGAAAAGTTTTTGCTATAGGACTAGCTAGGCCTACTGCAGCAGACAAGGGAAAGACTGTGATAGAAGGTACGCTTTTGGTCCAGAGTATTTCAGTTAGAATACTTTTTGATACTGGTGCATCGCATTCATTTATATCTTAGTGTTTGGTTGATAGATTATGTCTACAACCCACCTACCTTGTTACTTCCTTAAAGGTTGCGAATCTAATAGGAGGGTATGCAACTCTAGGGTTAAGATGTGACCAGTTAGAACTTGACTTGTTAGGTCATAAGTTTGCATGCAGTTTGTATGTTATTGATTTCGTAGATTTCGGGATTATTTTGTGTATGGATTGGTTGGGTAGGTATGAGGCTAGAATATTTTTCCAGGATAGAGAAATATCACTAAGACACCCTGATAGTCATAACCAAGTGATATTCTCAGTAGAGAATACTGACCGGAGTGCTAGTGCTATGCTTAATGCTATGGAGGTAGTAAATGAGTTAAGTCAGGTTTAGGTAGTAAGAGAATTTGCAGATGTTTTTGAGCCAGTTACCAGACTACCCCCGAAAAGGGCTGTTGAGTTTAGAATAGATCTGGTGCCAGTAGCTGAACTGGTAAGTAGACAACCTAGTAGGATGACACCAATTGAGATGAAGGAATTGAAGGTGCAACAAATGGATCTAGAAGGAATGAGTTTTATTAGACCAAGCAGTTCGCCTTGAGGAGCGACCGCGGTGTTCGTGAAGAAACCCGATGGGTCATTAAGGATGTGTATTGACTATCGTAAGTTAAATAAAAGGACAATTAAGAATAAGTATCATTTGCCAAGAATAGATGATCTGTTTGATCAGTTGAGTGGAGCCAGAGTATTTTCCCAGTTGGATTTGGCGACATGTTTCCATCAATTAAGAGTGGTAGAGGATAGTATTCCTTTGATGGCATTTCTAACTAGATACGGTTCATATGAGTGGTTGGTGATGCCATTTGAATTGACGAATGCACCTGCTTTCTTCGTAGATTTGATGAATCTAGTTTTCTGAGAGTACTTGGATAGGTTTGTACTAGTATTTATAGATGACATTCTAGTATACTCTAAGGATGAGAGAGAGCATGAAGTTCATCTTAGAGTGGTGCTTGAGACGCTGAGGCAGAATCGGCTAAAGGCGAAGTTTACCAAGTGTCATTTCTGGAAGAAAGAGGTAAAGTTTCATGGTCACATGGTTTCAGAGAAAGGATCGTTAGTCAATCCAGATAAGATTGGAGCCGTGAATAATTGGAAGAGACCAGAGACAGTGACTGAGATCAGGAGTTTTCTTGGACTTGCTGGTTACTACCGAAGATTCATTAAGGATTTCTCGTGGATAGCAACACCCTTAACTAAGCTAACTAGGAAGGAAGTGAGATTTGTTTGGTCTGACAAATGTGACGAGGCATTCCTTAAGTTAAAGCATTTGTTGACTAATGCACCCATGTTAGTAGTTCCAAACGGAAACCAAGGATTGGTGGTGTATACTGATGCATGTGGAATCGGTTTAGGAGCTGTGTTGCTGCAGAGTAGTAAAGTCATTGTCTACGCATCTAGGCAGCTTAGACCGCATGAATTTAGATATCCTACTCATGATTTGGAGTTGGCAGCTGTGATCTTCGCATTGAATATTTGAAGACATTATCTCTTAGGGGAGAGGTTTGAGTTATATACCGATGATAAGTCTTTACGGTGTTTATTCTCTCAAAAGGAGTTGAATAGAGACAGCAGAGGTGGCTAGAGTTTTTGGCTGCTTATGATTTTGGTATAGAGTATACACCAGGAAAAGGTAATAAGGTGGCAAATTCCCTTAGCAGGAAACATCATAATGTGGTGTTAGCTATGTTGGCGGAGTGGAAAGATTAGAAGCTTTAGTTTGTTGTGATGTGCAGTTAAGATCGACTCCTGGTTCTAGTCGGAGTACTGCCAGGTTGTCTTGTTTAGAAGTTTGACCGGTATTGATTGAGAAAATTGTTTCTAAATAGAAGGAGGATCCAGTATTAGCTGAGAGGATCATAGGACTTGAGGTTGGAACAGAGATCGATGATTTAAAGTATTTTAACCTTGACCAAAGAGGGTAGCTGAGAAAGAAGGAATGGTTGTGTGTTCCAAATGTGGAAGACTTAAGGAAAGAAGTTCTGGGAGAATTTCATCGACCCAAGTTTACGATTCGTTATGGAGGAACCAAGATGTATCAGGATATGAAGAGAAGCTTATATTGGGAAGGCATGAAGAAGGATGTTGGCTTGTGGGTTAGACAGTATGCAAACTGTCAACAAGTGAAAGCTGAACATCAGAAACCAAGTAGGTTACTATAGCCTTTAGAGATTCCAGTTTGGAAATGGGATTCGATATCTGTGGATTTTATAGACGGGTTGCCAAGGCCAAATATAGGTAATGAAAGTATATGGGTTATAGTGGACAGATTGACCAAGAGTGCCCACTTCATTCCAGTTAAGTCTAATCAGAACGACACCTGTTTTAGCTAAGTTGTTCCTGAAGAACATAGTTAGACTGCATGGAGTTCCTAGTAGTATAGTCAGTGATAGAGATGCATTGTTCACTAGTGAATTCTAGAAGAGTCTACAAGATGTGACGGGTACCAAGCTAAATATGAGTACAACGTATCACCCTCAGACGGATGGGCAGACAGAGAGAGTCAACAATGTACTCGAGGATTTACTGAGAGCTTGTGTATTGAACTTTGGTGGATCTTCAGAGGATCACCTACATTTGATTGATTTTTCCTATAATAATAGTTATCGGGCTAGTATAGGAATGGCGCCATTTGAAGCTTTGTATGGAAGACCATGCAAATCACCAGCATGTTGGTTTGAGACTGGAGACAGATTAGTCTTAGGTCCAGATTTGGTTAGAGAGGTGTCAGAGAAGATTGAGTTAATCCGAGGAAGGACGAAGGAAGCTTAGTCCAGATAGAAGAGTTATGCAGGTAAGAGGCGTAAGGACCTAAAGTTCTCGGTTGGAGATAAGGTTTTCATTAAGGTATCACCTATGAAGGGTGTGATACGATTTGGAAAGTCGGGGAAATTAGCCCCAAGATATGTAGGTCCATTCCAGATTATAGAGAGGATTGGAAAGCTCGCATACATAATAGAGTTGCCAAGCAGTTTGGCAGGTGTCCATAATGTATTGCACGTGTCTCATCTTCGCAAGTATGTGCATGATCCAGAGACTATTGTTCCTCCGACAGGGTTGGATGACTTAGTGGTAGAGCCTAATTTGACTTTTATTAGACAACCAGTTCGGGTTGTAGCTAGAGATGAGAAAAGATTAAGGAACAAGACAGTCAGGTTGGTGAAAGTTCAGTGGAGCGACAACAAGAATGACTGTACTTGGGAGACAGAGGACAAGATTAGAGATACTTATCATAATCTGCTTTGAGGGTATGTCTATATTAGATTTATATAGATAGTTGCTAGTTAGTTAGACTAGTATGGTTGTTAGGAGTTGTTACAGATGATCGCTATGTTTAGTATTTAGTCCTTACTGAATTTCGAGGACGAAATTCTTTAAGGGGGGAAGCCTGTAACATCCCAAATTTTTGATAACATTATTCAGAAGATTTAATTAGATAAATTAAATAGAATAATTATGGTAAGGAGATTGATATTTGAATAAATTTTATAGGGCTGTGCTTATTAATAAGATAAATGGGGTTTAAATTGGTTGGTTAATTAAACTACACATGGGCATATTAGTAGATTAACCAATTAATTATACACGGCTATAACTTCTCATTTTGTCCATTCACGTTCATTTTATTTTCTCAAACCAAAATAAATGCAAAACCCTAATAGAGCCGGAAATTAACAAAGGGAAAGAGGAA
The DNA here is from genome assembly GCA_030737815.1 of Allium fistulosum. Lineage (NCBI taxonomy): Eukaryota > Viridiplantae > Streptophyta > Magnoliopsida > Asparagales > Amaryllidaceae > Allium > Allium fistulosum. Next base: position 489,437,402 of record CM060903.1, read on the forward strand.
TTTTAATCAAAAGCTTAGGATCAAGAGCTATGAAGGATTAATCAACAACAAATCTCAAATTCCTTATCAAGTTTAAGGTGAATAATAATCTTCTACCATCTCTATTTCCATTCTATGGTTATATGGTTTCGAATTTATGATTCAAATTCATTTTTGTGATAAAATGGATGATGATATATGCTTGAGTTATATTATGATTATTTGTTTTAATTCATAAGCACATGAATTTGCACGGTTTTGACATGAAACTGGGAATACATGATTTCAGATTGTCATGGAAAATTTTTATGTTAAGTAAAACATGATTTTAGAGATGGATTTTAATTTTCAGAATTTTCCAAGCTATGGAAATTTTATTATGAATTTTTATTGAAAAATATGATATAATTGGGTTTAAAATTTATTTCGAGAATTTCAGGAAGAAGATGGGTCTAAAATTTTAATATGTTTGATTACATGATGAAATTGAATTTCTGTGATTTTTGTGGATTTCTCCCAATTGTTTTATTAGGGGAAATAAATTATTTTAACGGAAGGGCTTTTTTAGCAAATGTCGGTTTTTGGTTATATGGAAAGGTTTTAACGTTTAAAACCTTTAATTTTGGATCTGAATAAATGTAGTTGTTTTAAATGTAAAGTATTTGAAAAGTTTTATGGCAGCCAATCAGTGTTTTACAAATAGGCAAGTTGTTAGAAAGTAATTACTAAAAGTTGCTACAATTCAGCCTTTAAATAAGAAAAGGGTGTTTCGCCTCTGTTAGTAAGTACCTACCGACTCCATTGACTCCGCCCCGTCCCAGTCGAAACCAACACAGTCGAAACCACTATAGTCGAAACCAATACACATGATATCACTTAGATGGTATGCAGTGGGTTGGAAGGAGGGCGGAAGCCTTGGTGTCGACAGGTTAGCTTCTGATGGGGTCGAAACCCTGCTTTGTTTTCAAAAGTTAAAGTCTTGCCTAGTTTTACCTAAAGCTTTCGACACAGTCGAAAGCTATGCTTTCGAAAAGGTTTTATAATTTGTTTTTGAAGAAGGTTGCATTTTGTGTTAAAGTATTAGCTTTCGAAGGAGTACCTTTTCCTTTAAATAATTGCTTTCGAAAGGGTAGGTTTCGTCCCAGTCAAAAACCAAGCAGCTAATTCCCTTTTCGAATGCATAGAAGCCATCAATGTTGTCAAAGGGGTTACTTCTATTTTATTTAAGCCTTTTTCCTGAATGCTTTCGAAGGGGTTTAGGGTTTTGAAGGTGATGGAGTCGAAAGGGGATTTTGACTCCGTCCTTCGAAGTTTTGATTTTTAAAGTCTTTTGCTTTCTACTAAGATGATTCTGACACCATTACTTTTTCCCAAACTAATTTTTGTTGGTTTCGAAAGAGATACTTTCGTATATAACCATTTTGACCCAAATGATTTTAAAAGAGTAAACCCAATGTTTTCAAAAGGGGTACTTTCATTTGTTTCGAAGCTCTATATTTTTAAAAGATGATTTGATACCGTCGAAAGGTATAATAGGTTTCGAAAGAGAATGTTTATTAAGGGCTTCGAAAGGTATGTATTCAATGTTTTGAAAAGAGGTCTTTGCATTCGAAGGAGGCTATCGAGAGGTTTCAAAAGGGATGTTTTTATGGTTTCAAAACATAAACCAAATCTCAGTTTAAAGTAATAACCATGACATAAATAAAAGATTTTGAAATGTTATTAACCCATAACTGTATTTTAGGGAAAGGGCGGAATAACCAGTTAGGTTAACCCAGTAGTGGATATAGCTTAACAGATATTAAAATTTAATTAAAGATATTGGCAGGGGCCAATAGGTTTACAATAAGCCTATGAAAACTGTATGATATTGGCAGGGGCTAATAGGTTCATAGTCATCCCATGGAAACTATGATTTGATACTGGTAGGGGCCAGTAGGTTTGTAGTTAGCCCATGAAAACTATATCCGGATTAAGATATTAGCAGTCAGCCAATAGGTTTCTAGTTAGCCCATGAAAACTAGGATAAGAAATAAGACATTGGAGTTACCAATAGGTTCTTAGTGATCCCATGAAAACTAAGTAATTGGACAGATAGTCCTTAATATTTAACATGTTAATGGTAATCCTAGAAACTATAATTGAGATAGATAGTCAGAATGAATGGGGATGGGTAATCTAGAATTGATTTATTTGTTTTGCATATCATCATAATGTTTTGAAATACTATGTTTTAACCATTGTGGATGCAAAAGCACAATATATGGTTTTATAAATGTTTTAGGATACTAATAAAGGGAAAACACGTTCCGCTAAGCAGCATGGTCTCACTAGATATCCAAATGGTTGAGATGGTAAATTATTATTCATACCAGGCTTTTTGTCTGATTCGAAGTTTTTATTTTCCCCTTAAACTCTCGGGTACTCCATTTATTTTTAGTAGGTTGAGAGTTAAGGTTTCCAAGTGTTATTTTAGACGAATGAGGATGTGTAGGAGGCAAACTTGTTATTAGAGTTATTATATTTCCGCAGTGTGTTTGTTTGTAAAGGCAAATTGTTTTCTTGCCTATTTATATACTCTGATTTACCAAGGGGGCATCTTCATATGTCGCTCTTGGCGTATTTTGTAATAATTATATGTTATCTGAACGTGGTCTGCCGATTGGGATTATGTAATCAATTTGGAATATTGTGAAATGGAATGTGGAAATTTGTTTTGCTATTTATTTTTTTTCTATATTCTTGTGTTTCTATGTATCAATGTATCTAATATTGCCGTGTTTGGTCATCGAGGATTAATAACTATGGATGACTGCAACATCCGTAGCTGTTAGTTTTGGGCCTCCAAATAGGGGGAGTTACACTTACCGTTTAGGAGATATGGTCGTTTTAGTTTTCTCTTGTTACTAGACAAATTTATAGGTCATTAGAGAGGATTAGGGGCTAAGCCCAAGGCCCAACTTAGGGTTTGTGCCGATAGTCCAAAATCATTTCTCTTCTTGCCAAAATTAGATAGAAACCTCCATTATCTCTAATTTCATCAAAAAGCTTCTCTTTTCCTTACCAATTCTAGCCAAATCCATCATTAAAAGGGGTAATTAGCGAAGAGGGGTTATAGATTCATTATTTTTGCTACTTTGGATTCGTATTTGCTGCTGTTTATACCAGATTCAAGCCTTTAGATGGGTAATTTGGGCAGTAGGTGAGTGATTATTGATCTTCCACTACCATATGCTTTTTCATATAGTTAAAGTTAGTGTTTAACATGATTTTTGATGTTAAATTGATTTTGAACTTTAATTCAACCCTTAGAAATATTTATGATCGAATTTAAAAAGATTAAAATGGATTTGAAATTTTTTTACAATCACTTTTGGATCATATTGCCATTTAAGTGCAAAACTAGATCAAAGATAAATCTTATATGTTATCATGTTTAGATGCATGGTGTGATGACATTTATGTTTGGATGTATTGCTTTGATGTGATTTGGTTGTGATTATAGGATAGCAAGGAACTGATCATCGATTTGGGAAAAAGGAGGTCAAATATACTCCAAATCGAATGTAATTTGGAGGAAGGGTTCTAGAGGAGGAGGGAAGCCTACACCTCAGGTCGTACGTGGTTTGGAGGAGAATTGGCTTGCCAAATTAGTTCGGTGGAGTTTTGTAGATCTAGTCGGTAAATGTGGTTGTTTATGGACTTAGGTTGTGAAACTTCGGGAAATACTTCAAGGAGGGCAAGAAAATGGATGTGTGGACTTATCTTCAAAATTTTGGAAAAATCGACAGATCGGTACCGATCTCTTTTTGATCGATACCGACCTCTTTTTAGGCCAAATCGGGAGTGTTGTGCCGAGAAGAGGAGTCCAAAGCAAGCAAGTAGGGAAGAGATTGGGGTGTGAATTCATATTGGTACCGACCTAATTCAGATTGGTACCGACCTCTTTTTGGGGCTTAGGGAAGTTGGTGAAGACTTGTGGAGTGTAGCACTACGGAAAGGAACTTAAAACAAGTAAGGATGGAAGAGGGCAGTGTATAAAAGACTTAGCCAAATTTTGGGCTAATCAATTCAGATTGGTATCAATCTGATCAGACCAGTTTCGATCTGAGTTTATATGGTTAATTGAAACCAAACATATAGGGGAGGCTTTAAGGGCTCTATAGGTCATGTTGAAGTGTTTGTTTATTCGCTTCGGTTTCGATGATGATGGCTCGACGTTGAAAGGAGTCGTGAGAATGATTATCTAAAATGGTGGGTTCCAGGAAGGTTGACCCATGGGTAGAACGTTGAATGGTTCTATTATGGAAAGAATGAATGTTAAATGATTTCACGAGGATGATGGAAACTAGATGGAAAAAGGAAATGGCTTTAGTATGCGTGCTAAGGGATCTTTGATACCTAGAGTGTTTTCCGTTGTACTCGAAAGTGGGGGTATTATGAGGATCCTCATAGGTACTTTGAAAAGCTACCCAAGATTGGTTGAATAGATCTGTATACCCTGGACCGAGGGAATAGGTCTAGCAATTAGCTTTGGGCCGTGAACGAGTATACTAAAGATCGAGATTTCTCCATAAATTATCAGCAGTGAAATGGTCATACGAGTTATCATATATCCGAGACACATTGAGTGACGGTGAGGATTGTTTGATGAATGTATGTATGCTATGATTGTTTAGTTAGTTGCTTGTCACTCTAGGGATGTCACATGATGTAGGTATTAGAGATGAGGATACCGAGGCACTTAATATTATACTTAGGATGTAGTACATTTATAGGACGATAATAGAGTAGCATATTATGTTTGTTATGTGCTAACTCTTTGGTTGCAGGGACATATTAGATATGATTCTTGTACCTTTGTTCTTGACTATATTAACTTATATAGTATTTTGAGGTTTCTTATCGCTCATACCAGACTGTTGTCTAACTCGAGGTTTATGCTTTGGTTCTTATTATCTTAGGTACTCTTAAATAAGTATACTAGATAGCAGATCTAGGTGATACGCGGTAGTAGTGCGGAGGATGAGCTGAATGGAGCTTTCTCGTATTATATATGGATATACTCTTTCTTATTCTGATATGCAACACTGTAAACCCAGGCAGTGTCCGTTATCTTATTTAGAGACATGTTGAGTTTATTGTCACTTGTATAAACTCTATCATTATATTGTATAACTCTGTGAACCGATGTACTCTAATATTATGGTTCATTTAGTTACTGCCATCTAACTTGTTTTATATTTGTGATGTGATTATTATATTATATTTCACACGTTGTGAGATATACGACAGGTTCTGTGATGTTTCTTATCTCTTTTCCTCTTTAACAATCGTCCTACATCGAACATGCACATCAGCATCACACTCGTATATGAACTTTTGGATGTCGATGGTGTAGGGCGGTCGTCACGTTGGGTATCAAAGCTCTATGTTTGTAACACGTTGTATTTTTTGGTAACATTATTTAGGATATTTAATTAGTTAAATTAAATAAAATGATGTAAGTTGATAATGGATTAAGATTTGTGATTAAATATGAGGTAGCCGTGTCATGTAAATAATGAACTGAAGAATAAAAATAAAATAGATAAGGGGCAAAATAGAACAAGGCATATCCTTATACCCTAAACCCCTTAGGAATTCGTTCTACATGTTCATTCTATTTTCACAAACAAAAATAGAGCTAAGGCCTACCACCATTAGGAAGATCAAAGAAGAAGAATTCAAGAGGAAGAATTCAAGAGGAAGAATCAAATCACTTAATCAAGAACAAATCTCACATCCTTAATCAAAAAGCTAAGGTGAATAATGACTACATCTCAATTTTAATGGTTTTCGGTTTTTGGAATGAAATCCGAATTATTTGCAAATCTTTTGCCATGTTTTGGATGATAAAATATATATATATATATATATATATATATATATATATTGTTGATGATTTATGCTAATTCGCATTGATTTTGTGATATGTTTTGATATGAAAACCCAATTAATGACATCCAATTGCCTTGCAAATTTAGATATAGATGAGAAATGATATTTTAGAGATGAGTTTCAATTTTCATAATTTTCTGAATTAATGTGGATTTTATATGAATTTTCTAGTGAAGAAAAGGCTAATTTAGGTTTAAAATTAATTACGGCCAAATTATATTGGTTTAGGGTCTAAAATTTGTATATGTTAGAAAACATATAAAAAATGATTTTCTGGAATTTTTTTAGAATTTCCTAAGTGTTTTAATGGTTATATAAAATTATTTAAGGTATGAGACTTAAATATTTTATATATTTATAAAAAGGAGAAAGGGTATTTTGTAAATAATCCAAATTCTTATTTCTGAAAATCGGTAGTACTTTTAGAAAAGAAAAATTTACAACCAATCATAATTTGACATACAAAGCAGGTAAGGTACAAAGAAATAGTTTAAAAAGTCAAATCTACATGCTTTTTCTTGTTTCAATGCTTTCGGCACCAGGTTTCCAACTCCTTACCTCCGCCTCCGACTCCATCGAAACCAATGCACGTGGTATCAGATACCTGGTACGTAGTGAATTGGATATAGGCGGAAGGTATTGGGTCGAAACCACGGGTTCCGAAGGGGTCGAAGCACTACTTTGCTTTTAAATGAAAATGTGCCTGCTTTGCTTTCGATTGAATAACTTTCGACTTGGTATGCTTTCTACTGGGTCAATGGTTTTAAAAGAATGGTTTTAAGATGTTGCGCCTTTGTTTTTAAATAACTGCTTTCGACTAGGTCGAAGCCCCTGACTGCCGCTATTTACCTTTCGACCCAGATTGGTTTCGAAAGGGTTATCTTTTTTTTAAAACCAAGCCGCTTCTCCAATGCTTTCGAAGGGATGGTTTCGACACCATCACTTCTTTACTTAGGAAATGCTTTCTAAAGAGACGCTTTCGAATTAAATGTTTTAATGACCCTTTTGCTTTATAAAAAGTAGAACCCAAATGGTTTCAAAAGAGATAGTTTTAATGATTTCTAAAGGTGTTTCCACACGTTATAAAAATTGAACCCAAATGCTTTCGAAAGGCTTGATGTTTTAATGCTTTTGAAAGGTTTAAAGAAGGGTTTCTAAGGAATGGTTCCCCAATAGTTTCAAAAGGTCTAAGAGGGAAGGATTTCCAACTGTTTCGAAAGATTTAAAAGGAAAGGTTTTCCAATGGTTTCGAAAGCCAATGTTTAAAGGTTTTAAAGAAGGATGTCTAAGGTTTTAAAGCTTTCGAAGGAGATGTTTTTCAATGCTTTCAAAAAGATAAATATGAATGGTTTCGAAAGGTATGATTTCGAAAGGTATGTTTTGGCCTTCGACCTAAGGTTTTACTTGTACTGAAAGGGATACTTTCAAAGGTTTTGAAAGAGGTAATTTCGAAATTTTAAACGTTTTCATCAACAAGGTTTTGTGTAAAGAATAACTAACATAACAAGGTGATTTGAGTAAAGCAAAGAGTGTATATAAATAATTTCCTTGTTTAAAGAATGATTTAAAGGTTTAAATCAATTTGTAAGAAAGGGTTTTCAAGGAAAATTTTATGGGTAGATAACCCTAAGTAAAATGACTCAGATATTAGAATACCAGATGAGACTGGTATGGGGTCACGTCCTATACTTTAGCTAGTAGCCCCTAGCTAAGAAGAGCTCTAAAATTCTAGTGTGTAGGGCTTTATCACAAGTAAGACTAAAATTATGTTACACACAGAAAGGAATCTCAAAAGGAAAGACAGGTTATTGGTAAGCCCGCAAACCATTAGGATCAGTTAGATCTGGAGAAGTAAGTAAGGACAGACCATCCAGAAGGGGAGAATCTAACATATGTTGGATTTTTGTGTTTTTCTGGTAGGCCCAAGTCAGCCAAGGGTTAGTAGTTAGCCAAACAAAACTACAGTGTATGGACAAATAGTCCATATGGTAACTGATATGCACATATACATGATATTTCTTTACAGATTTAACTAGTTTTAGTTGCAGGATTATAATTTGCAAAAGATATGTTTTAAAATGGATATTAGTGAAAGAAAATCCATTCTGCTAAGCAGCATGGTCTAACTTAATATCAGATAACCGAGATGTATAATATTATTCACACCAGGCTTGATGTCTGACTCGAAATTTATTCTTCCTTAAACTCTCGGGTGCTCAAAATTGATTTGAGTAGGTTGAGAGTTGAGGTTTACAGGTTTTAGTAGGTTGGCGAATAAAGCTTCTGGTGACAAGCAGGTGGCTGACGAATAGCTAAATAGGAGTTGCTATTATATTTTGGATTGCTTCCCCTATATTGTATATATAATACTCTGGTCAACTAAGGGGGCATTGTCATATGTCGCTCTTGGTGTATTTATGTAATAACTATATTTTATCTGAACCCAGGAAAGCGATGTGATTGTGTAATGTGAATATGAAACATGTTTTGGAAACGTAATCAGCAAAATGTTATTTTTTTTGAAATCTGTGATTTTGTTTCATATTCATGTGCTTCTAGTATTATGAATACCATTAACATTGCCATATTTAGTCGTCGAAAGTTAATACTATGGATGAATGCAACATCTGTAGCACTTCGCTTTGGGCCTCTAGATAGGGGATGTTACAACTTGGTATCAGAGCATAGGTTTATAAAAAACTTTAACCGAAAAGATGATTTTGAAAGACATAATCCTAAGGAATTAGCGATAAGAACTGGGTATGGGATAACGTTATAGTCACATACTTGTATTTTCCATATATAAGTATGCGCTTTATCTCTAGTCTCCTATCTCTATTAGATTATTTTTATGTATCTCACGAAGGTTCGAATGCAGATATGGATTGTCGAAGAGATAATGTTGGAGGAGTAGGCACCACTACAGATGGAAATGCCAGACCTAATACTAAAAGGAATCCAGGTCAGGCATGAGCTGAAAATACTAGTGCTAAAGTCCCGCAAGTTGACATGGGAGCCATGTATCAGTTTTTCGTAAATATAATGCAAGCGGGGGTTGCTGCTGGAGTAGTTGGGGAGGAGCCCAGAAAGCTCCAGTAGTCAATAATTATACTGCTTTGAGTGGGGACTATGCTAGGTTGGGAGGAAAACCATCCGTTGGGACTGAAGATGCCACAGAAGTGGGGAACTGGTTGCTGCATTGTGAGAGGATTTTCACAGATTTAGGGCTCAGTGATGAGCAGAAAAGAAGGCTCGCTTTAAGACAGCTTCAAGGAGCAGCTTTATACTGGTGGAATAGTGTGACGGTTGGAGTGGATGAAGGAACGATGATATAGGCTGAGTTTAAGAGGAAGTTCGAGGAGAGATTCATGTCTGTGATGGCAAAGTCTACCTTACTCAGAAAGTTTGCCGAGTTAGAGCAGGGAGAGATGACTGTATTAGAGTATGCTACAAGGTTTGAGGAGTTAGCAAGATATGGTCATGCCACTGTGGATACCGTGATTAAGAGAAACGAGAAGGTCATTATGGGGTTGAAACCTGAATTGGCCAGGGCTACATTACCTCATATGAGGGATCCTTGTGATGTTGTAGTAGAGATGGCTTTAAGACACGAGTAAATTATTGCTTCTGTGGAGAAGAATAAGGCGAAGGAGGTCCAGGTAGGGCAGAGTTAGAAAAGGAAGTTCTTTCCTAAGAAGGGAGCCCAGAAGGGTGGAGCCGTGAAGAAGGGAAAGTCAGAAATTGTTTATTTTTAGTTCAACAAGAAAGGGCATTTTGTGAATGAATGTCATTCTGGAGAGGCAAGGAAAGCGATTGGGAAGAAGAATGTCAAATGCTTCAACTGCGATCAGATGGGTCATTACAAGAGCCACTGCAAAGAGCATGCTAAGGATGGAAAAGGGCAAAGTATATGCATTGGAGCCAGCTACCTCGAGACCCACAGCAGGGGAAAAGGGAAAGCAGTGTTGGGAGGTACGCTTACGATTCTTTGTATGGCAGTTAGTGTTCTGTTTGATACTGGTGCATCGCATTCTTTTATATCTCGTTGTTTGGTAGATAAACTTAACCTAGAACTCTCATACCTTGTAACAACCCTGTATTTTACAATTATTTTTAAATTGATTTTTCCAGATTTAAAAGCTTTATTTATGAAAAGAATAAATTTTGTTATTGTAAATATATAAACTTTGATTTTGTATGTGGATTTGAATTCCAAATATGACTAAATTTAATATTTCCAGAAAATGTGAATTTTGGTCAAATAGTCAAACTTTGACTTTTAAACTTAAAAATTTAAAGGTTTGAAATTATAAATTTTATCTTTTATTATAAAAATAGATGTAATAACTTGAACACTACTTTTCGTTTCGTTGAAAACGGAGTTAAAATGTAAAAGTTATGTACATTTCAATTTTTAGTATAATTTGTTTATTTGTGCAATTTTGCCTATTTTAAATTTTATAAATCATATTTTCTTTCTTATATTTTATTTTAATATGTTTCAATATGTTTATTTATGTATATTTCCATCTCTAAATATTTTAAAAATGATAATAGAATTTTTCCAAAATTTACTATGATGATTTCCTATTTTTAAAGGCTGTTTTCCTATTTTCTGTTATTTTCTTCATTAAAAATTATATGTAAATTAAATTTTTAATATTTATTTTGTGAATATATTTTTATTTTATGTTATTATTTATGTTCAAAAATATATTTCAAGCTCATATGAATTTTCTAAAAATTTATTCTATTCAATTCCAAATTTTCTAGACTAGTTTACTATTTTAGCTATTTTCTTAATTTAACTTTATATAATCGATAAATATTTATATAAATTATTATATTTTGATAAAATTTCGAAATTTTATCTGGGATTATTTTTTTTTTCCAGAAATATAAAGTTATAAAAAGAAATTAAAGATATATGAAGAGTTTGATACCTTTTGTGTGCTTAGCCCTTTTGAATTCTACCGTTTCTTTTCAATCAATACATCTTTTATTTTATTTTTGCCGTTCATTTCCTCATTCATTTTCAGCCGAATCCCTCATCTTATTCATGAATTTTCAAAGCTCCAAGACCCAAAAAAAATCATGGCCTCCATCTTGCAAAAATTTTTGGTAATCTCCCTCTTTTCTTTCTACTTTTTTCTTACTTTTCTATGCAATTTTGCCTTGATCTCTTCACATGTTTGCTTGGCCTAGCCTCTACCACCTTCATCCCCATCATCACCTCCTCCATCTACTACAGCAAACACTCCCTTCCCTCTGACCAAGACAGCCATGACCTTCCACTTGAAGCCATCACCACAAAACTCCACAAAACATTGCCTAGACCACACACATCATCACCTACCCTCCATATCTTGCTTTGGCCACCCCCTTGCCACCACCACCACTTGCTACATGACCTTTGGATGCTGCTACTCATCACCCAAACCTCTGTCCAGACCTGTACCAGATGATGGCCGAGCCATTTGACCCATAGACGGAGCCAAAAGTTGAACCAAACTCCACTATGTTGCCTAGTCTCTTGATATTCTTGTGTTGTAACTTCCTCCACATGTTCTAGCCTTTATGCCATGCATTCCTATGATCAAACCTGAGCCAAAGTCATGTCTAAGCTGACCTAAATAAACCCCTAGGCCATGCAAAGCATTGTAGAAAACAAGGCAAAAGATTTGACATTCAAATCTCTTTTCATTTCAAAGTTATTTCATTTTAAAGTCGTATTGAATTTTGTTGTTTTGGTTGTTTGTTTTGGGTTGTGCACAAGAGTTGTAGCTTGGATTCGCTCTCCACTCAAGTCCGTAGTCTTGTCATCGTGCTTTTGTTTCCATTGTGTCATTGGTTTGATATCTCCAGCACAAACAGGTGAGTTATTCTCACCAGACAATATGTACCTATATAACTAGTAAATTGACACCCTGCGAATCTGTAGAAATATATTATCATGTTATACACTACACCAAAACAGTCATTTGGCAACACTTTTTTTTTCCATTTGGCGACACTTATATGGGTTGCATTTTAGTCTCGCTAATAAGTGTCGCTATCCAATATAAGTGTTACTGAAAATAAAAATTTACACTTTTAAATACGGCGACACTTATTTTCGTTGTAAGCCTTGGTTTAATTGGAGTTAATTGAAATATACTAGGGAAAAATTGTAATTGAGTTACGTATCACGCTTAACCCTAAACACGCTTATCCCTGGCCGCATTTTCCCCAAATCGTTTCCCTCTCTGACATTCATTCTCCAACCGCCCCTCCTTCATCATCAACCCCAACGATGTTAATCAAAACTTCCACCATATCTATCTTCTGGAAATCGAGAATGGAAACCGAAAGACGTTCTGTGATAATTGGTCGGTTTTGTCAGTCCCAATCAATATGGATAAGCAAGCAATCATTATTTTATTAAGATGCAATTATACTAGATCTCGGGCATTACTATGGAATGATTTTGGTACGGTTTTTTGACAAGATCTTTGAGCTTAGGTTATTTAATGCTGCAGACGAATAAGATAACGACTTCAATGCAATGTTCGAAGGTAAACCGCGAATCATGGTTTTATCATCTCCACCATACATAGAGATTTGGAATTGAATAATGCTAGGTTAAGGAAGCAAAGGGATAAACAAATTTGTGTTTGGCAGTTTTCTCACATTGACGAAATATCTAGAGGAAAGCGATTGGGCCCCTGGTTTCTCCCAATACAAACTCGAATTCTGGAATCGATGTGAGGCGATGAAAGAAATGGGTACAGAAAAGAGAAAGGAGTACTTTCATTGCAGGTAACGATTGAAATAGAAATAGTTAGTTGAATCATAGACCTGATATGAGTAGGAGCCTCCATTTGTTGAAAAATCATCTTGTTTCACTCCATCCATATGTTTACTTTGACCTTATAGATTTAAGATGTAGTTTTTAAAGGGTAGAAGTTCCAAAATGGATCAATTTTTGAAGATGATTGATTTATTGATTTACATTCAAATAATATTTTCATCTAATTGCTTATTGATTTACATGTTTTTTAAAGCATAACTTTTATCTTGTTCACATTCAAATAATATTTTCTCAAACTATTTAATGTACACTAACTACAGTTATTGGATTGGGTGACAAGTTAATCAAAGAAACAATAAATTTTGTGGTGTCATCCAATTCGTCTTGCATTAACATCGAATTGGGTGGATTACTTGCATTTAATTACCAGCTCACGGTTCCAGACTGGTTCGATGGTTGGATGTTTGAATCCACGTGCCATTTGTGTTGCAGCTTCCATAAAGTGAACAAGCCCTGTTGCGTCCGAAAACCACCACAAACCAGGTGAGTTACCTGAATCAATAGCAAAGGACAACCAAAGATATCACCAGAACCTTCAATGTTGAACAATAAATCATCTAGACATGCGAAAGGTGGCTGAAGTCATCTTTATATATCTTTGTTGTTTGTCCTAATATATCTAAGAAACGCAAATGGGTGTCTAACAAACTAACAAACAGCAAGAGTTCGACTACGACCTGACTTCTCCATGCGCAGACAACTTGTCCAGGACAGGTGGGAAGATCCAGATCTTTCAGATGACAGTTGCAATAAAAGTTTGTTGTACCTGTTGGAATCTGCTCCACCTTCTATTTGAAAGAAAAGCAGGGGAAAAGTCAAGGAACAAAGAGACTGAAATTCAAATATCTATGAAGGCTAGCAAATCATCAAAGTTATTGATGTCGGATTATCAATTTAGTCAGTTTAAGGTATCGCTACTTTTAAACGACAGACCAACCGTTTGTTAAGGTTTATCTCTTCTTCTTTCTAAACTGTTTATTCATAATATTATGTTTATATGAAGTTGTTTTATGGGTAGTATATTTCAGTAGAATTAAAGGGGCAACAAATTGTTTCCATATCTTTTTGTATGTCTTGTTTCTTTATATGATAAAAGCCATTTGGCTGGAAACTAGATTGTACTTGACTGCAATATATGCATCAAGTCATAGTTGACTGCTATGGAGATACTTAAATCTCAATATATATCTGATAACGACGTAAAAAAAATTAAAGTCTAGATTAGTTTCATCTATGAAGTTAGTACCTCTTATGAGATATGACTGCATTAGTCTCCTTAGTCTCCATCTGGGTGAGGCAGGCTGAGCTCAATGGCTAACTGCTTCAAGGTACCGTCCTCATTTAATAACTAGTATGTGGAAGTTGATTTGCTATAGTCTTTAAAATGTGTTCCACTTTCTAGTTTTTGAGTTACGTAATAATAGATAGATATCTTGCTGTGATATTGTATTATTGTCGATACTTGAGTAGCTGGCAATGTCTTTTGTTTATGTTAGAGAAAGAGTTGATTTAATTCAAAGAACCATTTGGTTTAAGTCAAAAGAACCATACTTATTATATTAAATGAATTCTTTATTTAGTTTTTGAATGAGCCTCTTTCTCAATCATGTGGAAGGAACAATGCCTGCATCAATTGAAAAATAAGCTGTATACAAACAAAGAAATACTTGTAACCCAAGGGCTCTGATTTGATCGGAAATGGCGTCTTTCGCTGAGGCTCCTCCTGGAAACAAGGCTGCTGGGGAGAAGATCTTCAAGACTAAGTGCGCTCAATGTCATACTGTTGAACAAGGCGCTGGACATAAGCAAGGACCAAATTTGAACGGTCTTTTTGGAAGGCAGTCTGGAACAGCAGCTGGTTATTCATACTCTGCTGCGAACAAAACCAAAGCTGTGGGTTGGGAAGAGAGTACTTTGTATGATTACTTGTTGAATCCCAAGAAGGTATGTTCTTCTAACCTGACAGTGCATGTAACTAGATGTTTTTCTAAAAAATTTCTTGGTTATTCCAGATGTTTAGATTTTATGTGATGTTTTTGTTGATTATGCATGTCGAAAATTAATCTGTTCCATTAATATTCTCACTCATTTATAAGAGTATAGTGACTTCAAAATTTAAAATTCATAAATTTTTGAAAATTGTAAAATTCAACTATGGGGAAACAAGTTTTTAAGCATAACTTGAAGGTAACAAAATTAAAGTGTGAGCCAAGGCTGTCAAATAATTCACTATATGTTTGCCATCACCGAGCTAGTGTTTTATGTTAGCTCTCAGCTACCTGAAGGCCGACTCATTTTTCTAAAGAAAACATTATTTACTGTACTAGTAATAATATACTTCTTATACACATAAAAAACTAAAACAAAATTGTTTAACTTTTAGAAGATAAATGCCTACTGAACGCACTGCTAAAAAACCAAAACCAAATACAAAGCCCAAAAACATGGAACACTAGATCCGTTTTTTCTCTCATAATTTTGGGTTCCCCTTTCTCTCTTCTCTTTCTGCGAATTCCAGCTACCCCCCAGATTGAATGAAATGAAGATTTAAGCTGAGGATTTAAGGTGGCAAATGAACTGAAAATTAATTGCAAGAAATGTGAACAGATGATAGAATACAAGATTTAACAAGAATTGAACTGAAAATTGAAATAAGAGGGCAACTAAAAAGATATTGCTAAGTAACAAGATTAAGAAGAACTGAACTAAGAACTGGTAAACAGAAATGAAAATGAAGATAAAATTGTATTTCAGATTCTCACACACACATTGACCAATACATGTGCACATATATATACAATACATGCAAATGCATGTACACCATTCAACCAGACACAGGCTAACCAAACACAGGCTATACTCACGCATTTCCAAGCCCACACATTTATACATTACTCAACACTATAAACTGCACACACACACACTGCAATACTGGCATGAATTCTGCTTGTATCAGGTGTGCACGTACATAATATGCACAGACATGCGCACGCTGATAGACCCAAATATCTCCCTCCTCGGGCCTTGGTTTCTGCAACTTCTTCATCTGACACACTTGTGGCACCACCCGACATCATCTCTGATGATCTCAGCCCTGTACTCCAACGAACTTGGCTGGAGATGGAATTTTCTTCAATTTCTAGGCATAAGCAGCAGTTTTTCTCCTTAATCATAGCAATCATAGCCTGATTGTTACGTCATCATCGCTTCTTCTCTTGATTTTGCACCCAATACCACTGCTTATCTATCAAAGCTGAGATTTTTGGTACGACATTCTAAACTAGGGTTCGCTTATTTGTGTTTTGTGGTTTAGCACGAGTATATATGAGATTTGGCTATAGTTTATTAGCTGTTTTAAAGCATATTAGAGATGTAATCAGGAATGAAAATCACATGATTAATTTATCAATTGTAGGATGTACGCGACCTTTCTTATTTCTTCTGTTTTTTCTTGTTCTTTTCTAGTTAGATATTTAAGCTAATTTGCATTGTATAGTTCATCACTGACAATGACGGATTTATTTACTGTTTGCGTTGATTGCCTTTAGCAGTTTTGCTCTTGATCTCATAACTCCAAAGTAAGTCTCGTCTTAAGGTGTTGCTCCTCGTTAAATTTATGTTTTATTGGACTATTGATAATACATACAGCATGTAGCATATTATTGAATTCTGATCATAGAAATCGTGCAAATGTATGGCGTAATTTTGAAATGGATATTCTTTGTTCTATTTTTTACCCCTGCAAATATTAGTCAATATACAATTAGAATATATGGTTTTATTTGAAAG
The DNA here is from genome assembly GCA_030737815.1 of Allium fistulosum. Lineage (NCBI taxonomy): Eukaryota > Viridiplantae > Streptophyta > Magnoliopsida > Asparagales > Amaryllidaceae > Allium > Allium fistulosum. The sequence continues at coordinate 489,453,960 of CM060903.1, forward strand.
TATTTTTTCTTCAATTACAGTTAGAATTATTTAAAAATAAATGTTTATGTAATTAAATATACTATATGTATTTATATGCTAAAAGAACTGTTGCAATGTAGGCTGCATCAACATGATTCGCAATTTTATGTCAAGAAGTATAAGCAAAAGTTGGGAGACAGCGCTAAAGAAATAAATCAGGGTGATACATGCTTTTTTTTCCCTTCCCTTGATAGCTTATATATGTATGTCTACTACATGTATTCTTATGTTTTTTGCATTATGAGATGCATGTGCTGGTGTAATCTTTATAGTCAAAAACTTAGAAATTGGCCTATGTATATGGAGATGCCTTTAAGTTTGTGCAGTCTTTTGTGGTCACTATTTTAATGCTGTCCCTCTTTTACAACACTTGTTATTTGTTAATGGGCATGATGAGATGGTTAGCAGTCTATAAGGTACAAAATGGGTAAAAACTGTCTATCAACTACGTGTTATTTGAATGGATAAAGTTGCTATTGCCTGCATGCTGTATTTGACCGTACTCATGGCTATCTTGCTTTTGTTAGGTTTAAATGCTTTTTCTGACTTATTCTGGGAATTGTTGCTGGCTTCCTGCATTCATTTTACTCGCATTTTCTTTGATTTTTTTGTTTGTTATACTTCACTCTCAATTAGTTCCAGTCAGAGGAAACAATAATATAGCCGGGGCAGATAATTTATTGCGTATTCATATATTTCCAAATTCGAACTGAGCCCGGGCGCAGTTTCGAAACTGAGCCGGGGCGCAGTTTGAGCCCAGTTACATTATTAATTATCAACTTAATTTAATGTTCAATTTAATTTTTATAAAGGAAATGCAAATTCAATTTAACGTGATATTAAATGCAGGCACTTCTAGAGGAAGCTGAAAAAAAGAGGAAGTTGGATGATAGTTCTAAGGGTGGAGTCGAAGATCTTGAAGATGACCCAATTGCGGAAGTTTTTGGTTCCGACACAAAGAAAAATTATTGTCGAGCAATTAGTTCTACTTCTTCTATAAAACAAGTGAAGATGGCTCGAGCTGTAAAAGCTGTAACTGAAAAGAAGCAAGCCGTGGATTTATCTATTTGGAAATTGGAGATAGAAAGGCAAGTAGCTAATCAAGTTAATAATGCCATCAATTCAATTACTTCAACTTTTATGAAATTTATGCCTAGTTTGCAAGAAAAATATGTTGCAAGTCCTACGACTCCACAAACGGAAGGTGCTTCTAATTTAGGAGATTCTCATACAAACAATAATGTATTGAATTAACCAACTTAATTATGTATTGTACTTGTTATGAAGTAGTTGACATTGTTATGAAGTAGTTGACTATGAAATATATGTTGTTATTTGATTATGAATATTGTAAATTTTGGGTTCTTATTGAATGTAGTATAATAATGCATATCATGTTAGTTATTAATTGTTTATTAATGTTAAAATAATTGACTATATTGAGAATGAAAATATTTCAGCGTTATAAGCGTTGGCAATTAAAATTTACCAACGCTTATAAGCGTCAGCATAGAAAATTAAACAATGTTGGATGGTTAATTTACCAACGTTTATAAGCGTTGCTAAATAATATACACCAACATTTATAAGCGTTGGCGAATACAACCTTATAAGCGTTGGGAAACTAAACTCGCCAACGCTTATAAGCGTTGGCAATAAATTGCGACGCCCCTACAGCGATGCTAATAAGCGTTGCTGAAACTGTTTGCGACAGTTATACTCGTTGGGAATCACCTGTTTTGGTGTAGTGATATATGCTTATATTATTATCATATGATGTTCACACCTGTTATTACACCTGTTATATCATATGTTACTATTATTTAATGTTATTCTGTTATTTATATCAGTTATCACCATTGCAAGTTCCCTGTAGACTAGAATCACTATGGGTTGAAATGATACATACCCGAACGGACTTTAGAATAGGGAAAAATCGTTATGGGCTGAAATGATAGGCCTGAATGGTTTTTATTTAATTTATTTTAACTTGGGATTACGGGTTTGAAATGATAGAACCCGGATTTTTCTTTTTTTAAACTGCGGGTTGAAATGATACATATCTGTATCACTTGACCTAGGTTAGAAAACTATATACAGGCCCGTGGTTATTTTATAAAGTGTTTTGGATGATTTTAAGTATTTTTAAAAATAAATTTATGAAATTTGATTTAAATAGATTTTGAAATGTTTTAGAATAAAGAAAGTATGATTTTTCTATGAGTTAAAATGTAATTAATGAATGGTTAAATTGGATTATTGAAATATAACTTAAGTTTGGAATTTGGAATTTTGGTTAAAAACGATATTTAAGTTATATGAATAAAATGAAAATTTAATTATATTTGGAAAATGGTAAATACGATAATTTGATTAAATTTAAATTTAAGCGATTTATTAATGTATTATTGATTTTTTCTATGAGTTTAAGTGGTTAAATAAATGAATGTTTAAAAGTGATCTTTTAAAAATATAACTTGACTTGGAAATGTGAAATTTGGTTTTAATTAAAGGTTTAAGTTAATTAATTAAAATTGGAAATTTAGTTAAATTTGTGAAATGGTAATTTAAATTTGAAGTGTTAAGTTATTTGTTGAAATGTGAAGAATTGGAAACTTTTACACTTAAATTTATTAAGTAAATTGTTGAAAATTGGATTTAATTATAAGAAATTTATTGTGAAAAAGATATATGTTAAATGATATGTAAATGAACATTTTAAATGTTAAAATATGATTTTTTTTAAATGTTTATGTGTTTTAAATTGAAGTTATTTAGTTGCTGGAAATACACTAAAATCTGGAATTTACTTTTAATAGCATTCAGAAATGCTATAGTTTTTGAATTGAACTAAAATTGTGTAAAAAGAGCTATTACAGCATTTCTGAAATGCTATAGTTGCTGTAATTGAACTTATAGGCTAATATTGAACTCAGGTCTATTATAGCATTCTCTGGAAATGCTATAGTGGTCTGCAGTCTTTGCTGAAATCAAATTTAACCCTTGTTTTGAAATCTGAACTACCGCAGCACTTCTGAAATGCTGTCTTTTCTGTTTTGAACTATAATTCAACTAAAACTGAGTTTTTACAGCAGTTTTAAGTGCTGTCTTTGCTAAATTAAAAATGTTTTCAAATATAACTTATAGCAGCTGTTTTTAAATGCTGTGAAATGCTGAAATTTTAATAATTAGGGTTTTTGACTTAGTAAACGAACTCAGAATGGTTTGAAACTTTGGAAATTGAATACTTGATTTGAAAATATAATAATTACACTTTTAAAAGGTTTAAATGAATTATTTTGATTGGAATATAAACTATTTAAAGGTGATTTGAAATGATAGTAAATGAACGATATCTTTGAATTTAAATGGTATTTAAAGTTGAATATTTGGATTTGAACTGATAGGATATTTTATTATATTAAAATGATTTGAAATGAAGTTTTGTAAGGATATGATATTTTATTATATTAAAATGATTTGAAATGAAGTTTTGTAAGGATATGATATTTTATTATATTAAAATGATTTGAAATGAAGATTTGGAAAGATTGATATTTGATATATTAAAATGATTTGAAATGAAGTTTTGGAAAGATATGATATTTTGATATATTGAAATGATATTTTATTTTGAAGTAAAGTATTGTTTTAAAAGTTATAACCACGGGTTATAATAACGATTAGTTGTTAAAGAGACCGGGATCGGATATGGACATACTCTCTGTCGATACCGAAAACCACTTTGACAACTGTGTACGCGGTGGAGTTTACAGAATGAAGTAGGATGGTGGCGACGATCCTAAGGTATATACGTGGACCCAACTCCCGTGAGTTGGCATAAGGTGACTAAAACAGGAGCGATCTCGGGCTAGTGAGGTAGCACCTCGTATCGGACACACTTCTTCGATACCATTCTATTACTTTGTGATTTTGATGGCCACCCTTGATTTGGGAGTGTTGTTCGAGGTGGAACGGTAGTGGATGCTATGCGTATCCATTAGTCCGTGTGCGTAATTGGTATATCTACCCTGACATTGCCTTGTGTGCCGTGTCACCTACCATATCGAACCCACTACGATTATGATTTTAAGATCCGACCGCGTTAAGGTTCTCCATCCCCTTAACGCTATTTTCTATATGATTATACTTTACTTATTAGACATTATTATAATAGCGAATATTACTACATAGTAGATATTTTAACGGATCCTTAGAGGATGGGCGGTCCCAAGCATCTTCTAAGTTACTTGTACCTTTATTACAGTTCACTTGAGTTGGTTTACATTATATAAGTATGTATTGTCCTGACTCGAGTGTTTTGTGTTCTGCTTTACGCTCGGGTCAGCCTGAGTATTCACAGATTTGGATTTCCACCTTCTAGAGATTTGAATCGCTGGATATTATCTGCTAGTCTTTTTCTATCAACTTCGGTTCCGTTGTTCTATTCAGCCTGTACTTGGTTATTGTATTGAGACTTCCGCTGTACTTTATTTCTTATGTTGTATCTTATGTAACTCTGATATTTTTACATAGTAGCTTCATGAACTACTATTTCTTTTACTTCCGCTGCATTATTTTACTCTGTGTCTGTGATCTGTGATTATATTTATTTACTGTATATTCTGAGATTTGCCAAATTTTATTTACAACACGGTATTTTGAGCAATTCAATTCCGGCATGAGTGTCTACCTATACACTTATAATGGATGCGAATGGTTGAAAATACCGGGTCGTTACAGTTGGTATCAGAGCTTTGGCTTTGAGGCAAAACTCAGCATATGGAGTAGATTTATTTACAGAATCACTTTCGTTCGAGTTTGAATCTTTTCCTCTTGATTCGAATTTCCTTTGAATTTTTGGAACGTTCCCTGCGGTTCCAAAATTCATTCTTGTCCCTCACTATTCATCTTCTTTTGATTTTGGAGTATCATATAACTCCACTTCGAATGATCTTTATAGTGAATTGGCTGTCTCGCCAATATTCTAATTTTCTGGTAAAGTGGGAAACTCCTTTACAAATTAGCATCGATTCACCAGAGATTTATATCTATCCTTGGTTTAGATGCTAATATCTTTTATTACTCCAAACTCTATCTTTTGAGATCAGATGTAGATTTACCCCAGAAAAAAATACACATTTGATCTTATTCATTAAGTCACGGTTGACCCGGTTAAGGTTGCCCGCGATTTATCTAAGCTTATCCATCTTCATATGTTGATAATTAATCATCTTGTTTTGTTTCCAAAATATCTCCAAACATTTTGAATTGTACTTCTAAATCTATGTTTTGTTTTATATAGTGTGTCGTTTGAGTTGTTGATGTTGATTTGGGCTTCCGATCGATTTGTCTGATCAACGCTATCGAAAGGATTTCTAAAACACTTTGACAGAACAAACTGACACAATATTATTTAAAAAAAAATTGTTTAATGAAATAAATTTTGATATAAGTAAATATTATGGAACTTAATAAATTGATTTAAATTGATTATTTGAAATGATAATGATTGATTTATCATTCTATAAATGAATTTATAAATAGATGTTTATAAATTGATTTTGGAAACTGAAATGGATTTAAATCAAGAATTTGAGAATTTAATTTCTGATGGTTTCAAACCTTGTGTTTAAAGTTTTAAAAGGATATATTATTTAAAGTATTTTTGAATAAAAATTTGTCTCTAAAGGATTTTAAAGTTTAAAAATTAAGTGCTCTTCTCTTTGTCGCTGGAAAATAATTTCGATGATGACTGCAGCATCATCGACGTTCATTTTCGAGTTTCGAAGTGAAGAGACCGTTCTGTAGTCTTGCTACAGCTTTGTTTTGGGAAATTTAATTGATTTGAATCTCTAAAATATGACTGAATTTATAATATATAGATATATGATTTAAAATTTGATTTGACATATTATGTATATATAATTACTTATCTCTAAATGGTTTGAAAGGAATCGGAAGTTTAATTCTTAAATTTTATTTTAAAGTATAATTTCAGTTAAAAGAAAAAAAAAATCAAAAATTTGGATAAATGATTCAAACTTGAGATAATTAAATTGGAAAGTTTTACTTGTATAACACACAATTTCATTCCAATATAACTTACCTAAATTACACAGAAGTTGAATATGGAATTGGATAATATACAATATAAAAAGGATTTTTATAAATAAAATTTGAGTGGTTATAATACATGTTATACACTTAAATTTTAGTTATAAAAGATTAACAGAGGCAAATAGTGAAAAAGGAATTTAAAGAGATTTTATTTAACTAACTTAATAATCAAATTTGATTTAATATGGAACCTTAAGTCTAACCTAGGAATTTAATAAAGGTTATTTCCTGAAATGAATATGTTGTATAATAAATAATGTATCTTTGAATAGATAAAATAAAATACATTTGAATTGGAATTTTGGTAATAAAGTTTATTTAACTTGAATTCATAGTTTAATTGATGTCTAAATGAATAAATGTGTAAAGAAATTTGATTGTTATATTTGCTATGATAAATATTTTATTTATGAAATTGATATGTCTTGAAAAATGAATAATTATGATTTAAATAGTTAAAATGTATTTTAACATCACTAAAACTTGATAATTGAGAATTTGGTTTTCAAATGGAATTTTAAGTATAACTTATTAAAGGAATATCTATTTATGAAATGGGTATTTTAAATAAAGTGTTAGGTTATGTGTTAAATTAAGAGCTAAGTAAAATAGTGAGCTTTTGACTTAATAAACGAAGTATAGTTTAATTTGGATATTCCATTCATAAAAGTTTGTTTTAATAAGTCATAAGTTAAATGATATCCAAATAAATATTTCTGGAATTAAACTGATTTGAAATACTAATATATCTACTGTAGCATTTTATAAGTGCTGCTATTTTGAAAATACAATGTTTTGGAAATTTTATAATTGAATGAACTTAGAAATGTTACAACTTTAAAATGAATATTATTTGACCTTGAATTAAAATGGGTTAAATGAAGATTAATTTTTTTAAAAGGAGTTTTGATTTTCTAAGTGTTATGTTTTTTTTAGAATAACATGTCCAAAGTGTTATGATTTTAGTAGTGTGATTTCCAAATGATAAACATCCCTAAATTGTTATGATTTCAAAGCATTATGGTTTCAAGTTTATTATCTTATTTTGTTTTTTTCAAACTATCTTTTGGTTGTCCTTATTTCTCTTATCTTGTTACAAAATGGGAAGGCTATTGCTTATACCAGTCTGTTTAGAAATCTTTTTATAATCTTTGAAATATTTGTTACTCATCTGGATCTGAACACTGTTTTTCCATTCATAGACCGTCGGTCAAGTGAAAGGGGTGATTTAGACTCTAGAGGATCTTTTTCGTGTTTGTGTTCTTGATTTGATCACCTCCATTTTGTTAAACTTGCCTATAACAATAGTTATCAGGTGTAATTCCAATATTCTTATCATCTTGTCTTAATTCTATTCATTCTATATTTTTCTGTGCTTTTCCGTACCTCATTCCTTTTCGGGGATGAAAAGTTTTGAATGGGGGAGAGTGTAACAACCCTGTATTTTACAATTATTTTTAATTGATTTTTCCAGATTTAAAAGCTTTATTTATGAAAAGAATAAATTTTGTTATTGTAAATATAAAAACTTTGATTTTGTATGTGGATTTGAATTCCAAATATGACTAAATTTAATATTTCAGAAAATGTGAATTTTGGTCAAATAGTCAAACTTTGACTTTTAAACTTAAAAATTTAAAAGTTTGAAATTATAAATTTTATCTTTTATTATAAAAATAGATGTAATAACTTGAACACTACTTTTCGTTTCGTTGAAAACGGAGTTAAAATGTAAAAGTTATGTACATTTCAATTTTTAGTATAATTTGTTTATTTGTGCAATTTTGCCTATTTTAAATTTTATAAATCATATTTTCTTTCTTATATTTTATTTTAATATGTGTCAATATGTTTATTTATGTATATTTCCATCTCTAAATATTTTAAAAATGATAATAGAATTTTTCCAAAATTTACTATGATGATTTCCTATTTTTAAAGGCCGTTTTCCTATTTTCTGCTATTTTCTTCATTAAAAATTATATGTAAATTAAATTTTTAATATTTATTTTGTGAATATATTTTTATTTTATGTTATTATTTATGTTCAAAAATATATTTAAAGCTAATATGAATTTTCTAAAAATTTATTCTATTCAATTCCAAATTTTCTAGACTAGTTTACTATTTTAGCTATTTTCTTAATTTAACTTTATATAATTGATAAATATTTATATAAATTATTATATTTTGATAAAATTTCGAAATTTTATCTGGGATTTTTTTTTCTCCAGAAATATAAAGTTATAAAAAGGAATTAAAGATATATGAAGAGTTTGATACCTTTTGTGTGCTTAGCCCTTTTGAATTCTACCGTTTCTTTTCAATCAATACATCTTTTATTTTATTTTTGCCGTTCTTTTCCTCATTCATTTTCAGCCGAATCCCTCATCTTATTCACGAATTTTCAAAGCTCCAAAACCCTAAAAAAAAATCATGGCCTCCATCTTGCAAAAAAATATGGTAATCTCCCTCTTTTCTTTCTACTTTTTTCTTACTTTTCTATGCAATTTTGCCTTGATCTCTTCACATGTTTGCTTGGCCTAGCCTCTACCACCTTCATCCCCATCATCACCTCCTCCATCTACTACAGCAAACACTCCCCTCCCTCTGACCAAGACAGGCCATGACCTTCCACTTGAAGCCATCACCACAAAACTCCACAAAACATTGCCTAGACCACACACATCATCACCTACCCTCCATATCTTGCTTTGGCCACCCCCTTAGCCACCACCACCACTTGCTACATGACATTTGGATGCTACTACTCATCACCCAAACCTCTGTCCAGACCTGTACCAGATGATGGCCGAGCCATTTGACCCATAGACGGAGCCAAAAGTTGAACCAAACTCCACTATGTTGCCTAGTCTCTTGATATTCTTGTGTTGTAACTTCCTCCACATGTTCTAGCCTTTATGCCATGCATTCCTATGATCAAACCTGAGCCAAAGTCATGTCAAACCTGACCTAAATAAACCCCTAGGCCATGCAAAGCATTGTAGAAAACAAGGCAAAAGATTTGACATTCAAATCTCTTTTCATTTCAAAGTTATTTCATTTTAAAGTCGTATTGAATTTTGTTGTTTTGGTTGTTTGTTTTGGGTTGTGCACAAGAGTTGTAGCTTGGATTCTCTCTCCACTCAAGTCCGTAGTCTTGTCATCGTGCTTTTGTTTCCATTGTGTCATTGGTTTTGATATCTCCAGCACAAACAGGCGAGTTATTCTCACCAGACAATATGTACCTATATAACTAGTAAATTAACACCCTGCGAATCTGTAGAAATATATTATCATGTTATATATGCTTATATTATTATCATATGATGTTCACACCTATTATTACACCTGTTATATCATATGTTACTGTTATTTAATGTTATTCTGTTATTTATATCAGTTATCACCATTGCAAGTTCCCTGTAGACTAGAATCACTATTGGTTGAAATGATACATACCCGAACGGACTTTAGAATAGGGAAAAATCGTTATGGGCTGAAATGATAGGCCTGAATGGTTTTTATTTAATTTATTTTAACTTGGGATTGCGGGTTTGAAATGATAGAACCCGGATTTTTCTTTTTATAAACTGCGGGTTGAAATGATACATATCCGTATCACTTGACCTAGGTTAGAAAACTATATAGAGGCCCGTGGTTATTTTATAAAGTGTTTTGGATGATTTTAAGTATTTTTAAAAATAAATTTATGAAATTTAATTTAAATAGATTTTGAAATGTTTTAGAATAAAGAAATTATGATTTTTCTATGAGTTAAAATGTAATTAATGAATGGTTAAATTGGATTATTGAAATATAACTTAAGTTTGGAATTTGGAATTTTGGTTAAAAACGATATTTAAGTTATATGAATAAAATGAAAATTTAATTATATTTGGAAAATGGTAAATACGATAATTTGATTAAATTTAAATTTAAGCGATTTATTAATGTATTATTGATTTTTTCTATGAGTTTAAGTGGTTAAATAAATGAATGTTTAAAAGTGATCTTTTAAAAATATAACTTGACTTGGAAATGTGAAATTTGGTTTTAATTAAAGGTTTAAGTTAATTAATTAAAATTGGAAATTTAGTTAAATTTGTGAAATGGTAATTTAAATTTGAAGTGTTAAGTTATTTGTTGAAATGTGAAGAATTGGAAACTTTTACACTTAAATTTATTAAGTAAATTGTTGAAAATTGGATTTAATTATAAGAAATTTATTGTGAAAAAGATATATGTTAAATGATATGTAAATGAACATTTTAAATGTTAAAATATGATTTTTTTAAATGTTTATGTGTTTTAAATTGAAGTTATTTAGTTGCTGGAAATACACTAAAATCTGGAATTTACTTTTAATAGCATTCAGAAATGCTATAGTTTTTGAATTGAACTAAAATTGTGTAAAAAGAGCTATTACAGCATTTATGAAATGCTATAGTTGCTGTAATTGAACTTATAGGCTAATATTGAACTCAGGTCTATTATAGCATTCTCTGGAAATGCTATAGTGGTCTGCAGTCTTTGCTGAAATCAAATTTAACCCTTGTTTTGAAATCTGAACTACCGCAGCACTTCTGAAATGCTGTCTTTTCTATTTTGAACTATAATTCAACTAAAACTGAGTTTTTACAGCAGTTTTAAGTGCTGTCTTTGCTAAATTAAAAATGTTTTCAAATATAACTTATAGCAGCTGTTTTTAAATGCTGTGAAATGCTGAAATTTTAATAATTAGGGTTTTTGACTTAGTAAACGAACTCAGAATGGTTTGAAACTTTGGAAATTGAATACTTGATTTGAAAATATAATAATTACACTTTTAAAAGGTTTAAATGAATTATTTTGATTGGAATATAAACTATTTAAAGGTGATTTGAAATGATAGTAAATGAACGATATCTTTGAATTTAAATGGTATTTAAAGTTGAATATTTGGATTTGAACTGATAGGATATTTTATTATATTAAAATGATTTGAAATGAAGTTTTGTAAGGATATGATATTTTATTATATTAAAATGATTTGAAATGAAGTTTTGTAAGGATATGATATTTTATTATATTAAAATGATTTGAAATGAAGATTTGGAAAGATTGATATTTGATATATTAAAATGATTTGAAATGAAGTTTTGGAAAGATATGATATTTTGATATATTGAAATGATATTTTATTTTGAAGTAAATTATTGTTTTAAAAGTTATAACCACGGGTTATAATAACGATTGGTTGTTAAAGAGACCGGGATCGGATATGGACATACTCTCTGTCGATACCGAAAACCACTTTGACAACTGTGTACGCGGTGGAGTTTCCAGAATGAAGTAGGATGGTGGCGACGATCCTAAGGTATATACGTGGACCCAACTCCCGTGAGTTGGCATAAGGTGACTAAAACAGGAGCGATCTCGGGCCAGTGAGGTAACACCTCGTATCGGACACACTTCTTCGATACCATTCTATTACTTTGTGATTTTGGTGGCCACCCTTGATTTGGGAGTGTTGTTCGAGGTGGAACGGTAGTGGCTGCTATGCGTATCCATCAGTCCGTGTGCGTAATTGGTATATCTACCCTAGCATTGCCTTGTGTGTCGTGTCACCTACCATATCGAACCCACTACGATTATGATTTTAAGATCCGACTGCGTTAAGGTTCTCCATCCCCTTAACGCTATTTTCTATATGATTATACTTTACTTATTAGACATTATTATAATAGCGAATATTACTACATAGTAGATATTTTAACGGATCCTTAGAGGATGGGCGGTCCCAAGCATCTTCTAAGTTACTTGTACCTTTATTACAGTTCACTTGAGTTGGTTTACATTATATAAGTATGTATTGTCCTGACTCGAGTGTTTTGTGTTCTGCTTTACGCTCGGGTCAGCCTGAGTATTCACAGATTTGGATTTCCACCTTCTGGAGATTTGAATCGCTGGAGATTATCTGCTAGTCTTTTTCTATCAACTTCGGTTCCGTTGTTCTATTCAGCCTGTACTTGGTTATTGTATTGAGACTTCTGCTGTACTTTATTTCTTATGTTGTATCTTATGTAACTCTGATATTTTTACATAGTAGTTTCATGAACTACTATTTCTTTTACTTCCGCTGCATTATTTTACTCTGTGTCTGTGATCTGTGATTATATTTATTTACTGTATATTCTGAGATTTGCCAAATTTTATTTACAACGCGGTATTTTGAGCAATTCAATTCCGGCATGAGTGTCTACCTATACACTTATAATGGATGCGAATGGTTGAAAATACCGGGTCGTTACATACCTAGTTACTTCCTTAAGGGTTGCAAATCTGATAGGAGGGTATGCAACACTTGGGATGAGATGTGATCACTTAAAGTTTGACTTTTTAGGTCATACTTTTTTTGCAGTTTTCATGTGGTTGATTTTGTAGGATTCAAAATTATTTTGGGTATGAATTGGTTAAGTAAGTACGGTGCGAGGATATTTTGCCATGGTGGAAAAATATCGCTTAGACACCCAGACTGTAGGGAGCGGATTGTGTATACCATAGAAAACCCTAGCTGTGATGTGAATACTCTGTTGGGCGTTGTGGAGATAGAAGACAAGCTGAATTGAGTTTTTATGGTTAAAGAATTCGCGGATATTTTTGAACCCGTAGTAGGATTACCACTGAGACAAGCCATTGTGTTTCGGATAGATTTGGTGCCTGGAGCAGAACTTGTGAATAGACCGCCAAGTAGGATGACACCTACCAAAATGAGGGAGCTCAAGGTGCAGTAGGTCGATTTGGAAGGTAAGAATTTCATTAGACTTACTAGTTCACCTTGGGGAGCAGCCGCATCATTTGATAAGAAGCCGAACGGATCGTTAAAGTTATGTATCGATTATCGTAAGTTGAATGAGAAAACGATAAAGAGTCGATATCCATTGCCTAGGATTGATGATTTTTTCGATTAGTTGAGTGGAGCAAAGATATTTTCGTAGTTGGATTTAGCGATAGGTTTCCATCAGCTTAGAGTGGCAGAGGATGGTATTCCTTTGACGGCGTTTAGAACCAGATATGGATCGTAAATGGTTAGTGATGTCGTTCGGACTGACTAATGCGCCATTTTTTTTGTAGATTTGATGAACCAGATTTTCCAAGAGCACTTGGATAGGTTTGTATTGGTCTTCATAGATGATATTTTGGTGTACTCTAAGGATGAAAGGGAGCATGAAGTTCATCTTAGAGTAGTGCTTGAAACGCTAAGACAACATCAGCTAAAGGCGAAGTTCTCGAAACGTCATTTCTGGAAGAAGGAAGTGAAGTTTCTTGGCCATGTAGTATCTGAGAAAGGGTTATCAGTGGATCCAACTAAGATCAAGGCCATGAATAGTTAGAAGAGACCAGAAACTGTGATGGCCCGCTTTTCCGTACCCTTTGAATCGACAATAAACCACACATGTCCAACTCAAGTTGCACGAACAAGCGGATCATTAAGGGTAGAAAAAGAAAAATAGATAGAACAGAATCTCACATGAATGGAATAACATATAATATTGAACAATAATCTTTACAGCAGAATTTTAAAAAAATACATATACCAGAGTCTAACCTAAATTCATCTCAGACAGTTATAAACATATGTCCTTACAAATGCTGACAAACATCAAACAAATGCAGAATAAGCAGCGGCCAATAGAATATGTTCATACGTAGATGAATATCTCTAGCTCTCCTTTGGAAACTCCAATCGTCTTCAACTAAACCTGAAACTACTCGGATCTGACCTGGATCAGGCTTGATAAACCAGCGTGAGAAAACTCAAATAATAAATGACAGTGTCATAATAAGACTTGGAAATAAAATCCTTTGAAAAGAAAGAGTATCTCATAAGACCACGTCCACACATAAACACAGACGGGTTTTTCCCTTATGATAATTAAACTATTTTTATATCAAAACATTTGATATTATTTCTAATGAAATTCTTTGAAAACATTTGCAAATAAACTTATTAATCTTAGCCGAAATTGTTACCATTATTAAATTCCGGATACTAGGCTCTACAAACAAATCCGAAGGCACTTATTGGAGAGTGGATTTCCATACAAATGACAAGGTAAGGGACTACCTTCTGACAGTTTACCTCTAGAGGGATGCACCTAGGGTCGAGATACTGGGCGCCTAAACCAACACAGGACCGGCCTACCCCTTCGTTGGATAGTACCGAATATGTCATCACCCCGGTCGCTACCGACCTTTAACGGGATCCCGAGTCATACATTCACCACATACTTAGACATGTGTAGAGTAATCTAGAAGGGTGATGACATCTCCTAACGGGAGCGACCCACTTAGCCCTACTGCTTCTACCTTGTTTCTGTCATTTTCGGATGATGAGGCCTGAGGTAAACGATTACCTTTTACATAACACGTCTTCTTTCTTCTTTATTTGTCACATTTCCATTCCATAATCACATGGTTGATTTCTACAAACATATAACCTCTGAACTCGTATGTCTCAAAGAAAGGTGTTAAGCTAAGAGAAGTTGCCTTCTCACCCACCTTGTAGATATACGTTTTATAGAGATCACTCAATGCAATTTAGAATGCAATGTTATACATTCGTCCATACAAGTTGTCCATGAACATGAGAAATCGAAGGTACTCTCCTACTCCATTAATATCGAGAAGTCCTTGCATCAAAGATTATCATAACAGAGCACTACTGCCACCATATTATATTGTAATTTTCACCTCAAGGGACTAGTGGCAAACAACCCTACATCATGAAGATCTCCATCTTCAAAATCATTTGTCTTCAAACATGTTTTACTTCGAACGTAGATTGGTTTGAAGTGGTTTTCTGATAGGAATCACCCAAATACAACCCCAGTTCCTTCGAAGCCAATCATTTCTTTAAAAGATGTTAAGTTCATATGTGGATATCAATCATCAATCAATTACTTCATCTTTATTTAAATCAAATATCTATCTTAGATATATTCTTTTCAATTTATTCCATTTTCTTTCCAAGAGTATATGGAATCATTAAGCCTCATTTATTAAATCATTTGATTTATTAAACCTCTTTAGATCTTGAGATAATTCCAATCATTTTCTCTTTTACTTAGGAAAACATTTCTAAATCATCCATTAAATCCTAATCAAAGATTTCTTATATTCAAGTTATAACTTTTAACTTAGGGAAAATATTCCCAAATCATTCATTAAATCTTAATAAAAGATTTCTTTCTTAACTTCAAATCATATTCTTACAAATCAAAGATTTTCATAACAAAGCACTACAGCCATCTTAGATATGGTAAATTTCACCTCCAGGGACTAGTGGCAAGTAATCCTACATCATGAAGATCTTTGTCTTCAATATGTTTTATTTTGAAAATTAGTTTGAAGGGGTTTTCAGATAGGAATCACCCAAATCTGATCCCAGTTCTTCGGATAGGAATCACCCAAATCCGATCCTAGTTCCTTCGTACGAATCATCGATAAAAAGATGTTAAGTGGTTAATTAACATTCAAAGACTTTGTTTTCTTTTTATCTTGGAAAAACTTAAATATGATCTTTTATAGAGCATCCGGACTTTCCTTTCGATCTGTTCCACCCCTCGCCTAAAAAGAGAAAATATAGGCCAGGTAAGTTCAGGGCACTGGTTGCTCCATTCCTAACCTTTGTTAAATACCTTGTTTTATTTTCCCATATCTCACAGGCAGGACAAACGTACTAGTCGTTTCCGCATACTCAGTTTGTTATTATATTCAATATTCTTCAATTATTATTTAAGTGTTATAAATAGTTCCTCTTAACCATTTACTCAAACTCTTATTAAAACTTTCAAATCATCTTTAAATTACTTAATTATTCTTAAAAAATCATTCACAAAAGATTTAGGAAAGAATTTTTAAGTTTAAAACTACATTTCAAAAGTTATTTAAAACTGCTGCGAAAAGCGTTGCGAAAAGTGTTGCAAATAGTGTTTTAAAAGCTATATTCTTCAAAACGAATTTTATATCATTTAGAAATCCATCTTTTCAACTTAAATATCTTTTAAAACATTTTAAAAAGATTTTAGAATTTATTTCATATTTTTAAAACATCTAAAATATTGTTTTTATGTCAATTTCAAATTCGGATTTTAAATCGCAGAACCGTGATTTTTCTGAAATATTGTTTTGGACTTATTTAAAAATATACAAGATGGAATCTTGATTTTCTTTCTTTATTTCTTTAAACATATTTTAATGTTTATAAAATATTTCTAACTCATTTTAAAACTATTTCCAAAAGGTTTAAGCATTCCATATACACCATTTCATTTCCAAAAGGACACTACGCCATAGATGGCCTATTGCAACGAAAATACAAGATGTTGCTAGCTACAATGTAACGATAGCTATGCTGATTTTTGTCTATTACAACATTAGCTTCAGGATGTTAGCATAGATATCAACACTATGTTGCATTAGCTATAGACTAATAAAAATATTATAAAAAATGAGTGCGGGCTGGAAAAAAAGCGGGCTGAAATAATTTTTAACGCGGGAAGCAAAAACAAAGCGGCAAAAGTTAACAAAATATTGAAGGGTTTCACTCAAACACTTAACAAAATACGTACCCAGCCGCTCAACCTCTCAAACACTCAAACACTCTGCGATTTCAATTAGGGCTAAAAGTTCTAAGTTTACAAGCTTAATTGGGGTTCGATTAGGGCAAGTTCAAGTTCAAGTTCAATTAGGGCTTCGGTGTTCCAGTTAGGTCTTCAATTGGGGTTCGTTTGGGTTTCGAATTTCAGTTAGGGCTTCGATTTAATCTGCTTCTTAAGGTATCGCTTTATGTATATTTCAAGTTTTTCCTGATTTGATTGTTGTGTTGCCTAATTTACTGATTTACTTGTGAGTTCAGGTGTAATCATATTCCTGATTTTATTATTGTGTTTGTCTTTGTATGTTATTTGTGTGTAAATTAGTGATGAACGACGAGGAAAAAATATGGGCAGAACTTTCTAAGTTTAGTGAAGGATATATCAGTGGAGTGAAATGTTTTATTCAAAATACTTTTTCTAGATTCGCGGTAGGTGATGAAATTACATGCCCTTGCAAAAAGTGTCATAATCATAAGTGGCATCGTCAAGAGGTAGTCTACGACCATCTGATTTGGAATGGTCCATCTGAATTGTACGTGAAATGGATTTGTTAGGTTTCCTGTCTAGATCCTGAAAGGAGCAATAACGATATGGATCTTGAAGCGGGAATAAATTTTGGAGATAATCTCGATGATATGTTGCATCGTACTTGTGGAAATATGCAGAACAATGAAGGTGGATCTTCTGATGGAGCAAATGGAGTAGATGTCGATGCTAGAAATTTTCATCATCGTGTTGAAGAGGGAAAGCAGCCATTATATCCGGGTGTACTAAATTTTCGCGATTAAGTTTCATCGTCAGGCTTTATTCTTTAAATTGCCTACATGGAATCACCGAGTCTGCATTTACCGATTTATTAGAGTTGCTAAAAGAAGCTTTTCCACAAGCCCACATCCCTTTATCTTTCAATGCTACCAAAAATATCATTAAAGATTTAGGCCTCGATTACCAAAGAATACATGCATGTCCAAATGACTGCATGCTATATTGGGCAGAAAATGAAAAGGAAAATAACTGCAAAACTTGTGGTTTTTCAAGGTGGGCTATACCGGAAAAGAAAGCGGGTGTTGACAATGATTCGGAGCAGCGGATTCACAAAGTACCAGCAAAAGTGATACGTTATTTTCCACTAAAACTAAGGCTGCAAAGGATGTTCATGTCCAAGGAGTATGCAGAACTTATGATATGGCATGTAGTGGGACAAAAAAATGATGGCAGACTTCGACATCCAGCTGATGGTGAGGTTTGGAAGACGATGGATGCCAAATATCCTCATTTTTCATCTGAAAACAGAAATATCAGGTTAGGAGTAGCAGCTGATGGATTCAGTCCTTTTCGTACAATGACTATAGCTTACAGCACATGGCCAATCATATTGGTAAATTATAACCTTCCACCTTGGTTATGCATGAAGCCAGAAAATTTGATACTTTCAACCCTTATCCCTGATCCACAGTCTCCTAAGAATAGCATTGATGTCTACATGCAGCCTCTTATCGCAGAATTGAAAGAATTATGGGGTCTTGGCATACAAACTTATGATGCCTTAACTGGTGCTAATTTCACGTTATGTGCAAGCGTGTTATGGACGATCAGCGACTTTCCGGGCTATGCAATGTTATCCGGCTGGAGCACAAAGGGTTATTTAGCTTGTCCCGTATGCCATTTCGAGACTTCTTCAACTTACTTGAAACATAGTAAAAAAATGTGCTACATGAATCATAGGAAATTTTTAGATCCGGAACATAAGTGGAGGTTTGATAAGAAAAGGTTCAATGGTGAAATTGAAATGGGAACATCTCCGGGAATTTTATCCGGGACAGACATTGAAGAATTGTTGGCTGGTTATGAAAATATTTTTGGGCAGAAAGAGGTCAACAAGCATAAAAATGAATCCCCTTTTAAAAAGAAGTCAATATTTTTTAATTTACCATATTGGAGTCACAATGTATGTCGACATAACCTTGATGTTATGCACATAGAGAAAAACATTTGTGATAACATACTTGGTACTTTACTAAATATTGATGGGAAGTCAAAAGACCATTTAAGTTCTCGGTATGATTTACAAGAGATAGGCATCGGGGAGGTCCTTCATCCGGTTCTATCAGCTGATGGGAATTACCTTAAGATCAGGGCTGCCATATTTGCAATGACGAACAAGGAGAAAGAAATATTTTGCTCGGTGTTGGAGAATGCTAAACTGCCTTATGGTTGTGCAGCTAATATCAGCCGGTATGTAAACAAGAAAGAGAGGAAAATTGCAGGGTATAAGAGCCACGGTGCTCATTTTCTTCTCCACTACTTGCTGCAATTTGCTGTGAAGAAATCTGTAAAACCTGAAGTTGCATTACCTATGATAAGATTAGGTGCATTTCTAAGAAGTCTTTGGAGTAAAATTATCAATTTGGCTGATCTCAAGAGGCTACAAAAGGAAATTGTGGAAATTCTTTGTCAATTTGAGATGATATTCCCAAATGCTTTCTTCGATATAATGGTGCACTTGCTAGTTCATTTATGCAAGGAAATTGAATATGGTGGACCTGCACATCTTCGTTGTATGTTTCCTATTGAGCGTTATCTTTGTAAACTGAAATCATATGTTCGCAACAAAAGTAAACCTGAGGCGTCCATTGCTGAAGGTTATCTTGCAGAAGAATGTTTGATATATTCGGTTCAAGGTTCTTAGGTGGCGATGGAGCATGAAAAATTGAAATTTGAAACCTGTCCACAGAATCTGGAATATCCTATTGGAACAAGAAGAAACAAAGATGGAAAATGTATTCATCTTAAAGATTCTCAATGGACGACATGTCACTGTTACATTCTATTCAATTGTGGTAACAAGGAAATAGAGAGTTTACTTGAGTAAGTTTTTAAGTTTTATTTTTATTTTA
The DNA here is from genome assembly GCA_030737815.1 of Allium fistulosum. NCBI lineage: Eukaryota > Viridiplantae > Streptophyta > Magnoliopsida > Asparagales > Amaryllidaceae > Allium > Allium fistulosum. Next base: position 489,473,641 of record CM060903.1, read on the forward strand.
GTAATTATTGAAGAATTAGAAAATTTGTTTCTATCTTTTATTAACCAGGTCTTTATTCTAGGGAACATCGAGCTTTAATTGATGGTCATGCATTATCAAAAAATATAAAAGAGAGAGAGAACACAGTAAAGAATTTTGGAAGTGGTTAAAGGAAGAGGTTGGGAAAAAGGAGGACATTTTAAAAGAAGTACAACTGCTTGCAATGGGCCCTCTTCCAACAGCTAAGAGGTTTGCTGGATATGTTATCAATGGATACAGATTTTATACAAGGTTCAGAGATGCCAAATGTACAACACAAAATGGTGGTGTATTTTTGACAGCCTTGACTACTAGCTTTGCAAGTTCGAAAGATCAAAATCCATTGGTTGGTGAAGTTAATTACTATGGATCAATTGAGGAAATATTAGAACTAGATTATTGGGGAGAATTTAGTGTGGTTTTATTTAAGTGTTGTTGGTACCAAGAAGAGAAAGATTTATATGGGCTGACTCGTGTCAATTTTAATCGATTGTGCCAGAAATCTGATCCTTATGTTATGGCTTCAAAAGTACAACATGTGTTTTATATACAAGATCCAATTGATAAGATGTGCCACAATGTTATCAAGAAATTGCTGAGAGACTGGTGTGAAATCAAAAGCGAAGATGCAAATGAAGATTTGAATGATATCCAACCTGCTTATGGAATGGGAAATCAAGATTTTGATGTTTGTTGGTGTAGAGATGATGTCCCAATAAGACGAATCCGCCTTCCACCTAGCAGAGTGAAAGAAAATGCTTCTTAATTTCTGTGTATCACTATCATATTTAATTAAGTAACTAATGTACCAAATTTAAGTAAGAAAATGTTGTTTCTGCCTTGATTAAATGTTGTAACTGATGTATCATATTTGTGGCTTTTTTTGTCTCTTTTTTAGTGTTTCTGCCTTTATTACATTTTAGTGAAGTGACTGTTTTATTTTATAATGCAGTTGGTTTATTTTAATTTGTAATTATGTCATTCTAATGTTAATTCCTTCATTTTTTGTAGGATGGAGGCAAATCTTAAATTCCATCATAAGGGAAAATTTGAGAAGAATGGATATGTTGGTGGAGAAGAGACTTCTGTCATGGGCGTCGATCTGGATATGTTTTCTTACACAGTACTGATGGAGTATGTCAGGGATGAGCTAAAGTACACTGAAATTGGAGGAGTATATTCATGGAAAGGTCCAATGAGTGGGTGGAAATTGGTGACCAGTGATGCAGATCTGTGGTAATTGATGCAAATAAAAACTAATGGTGATTACATTGATTTCTATGTCGACACCGTGGTCGATGATAAAATTGAGCCAATGAAACAAATACAGCCACATGTCATCGTACGCCCAAGGAAGAATCTGCTGTCTCCAGGTATAAAAATATCTTCTCATTTGTACTATTTTGATGAATTTGGTCATAAGAAAACTAACGATGAAACAACCTATTTATGATTACTTTCAAATGAATTTAAACCAAGATCCAATTTTGAGCATCCAATTCGAAAATTCATAAATAAATCATACAGAAGCTCGTCCAAAGTAAGTGATAAAAACTGTAAATAGTTAGCTTTTTGACTGGAAGAAGATAAAAATATCTTCTCATTTGTACTATTTTGATGAATTTGGTTCTCGCATGGCTGAATTTGTTTTTCATTTTGCTGCTTTTAGTGTACATAAATTTTTTGTGCATTTTTGTTTGAATATTAGGACTTGTTTGATTTTTAGTGCACTTAGTAGAATAATAAAGGAACTGGAATATTAGTGTACATGATCAAGTCTTAATTTCTTTAATTAAGTTTAAATAATTATGTTTATGACATGATAAACTTGACTTTTATGTCGGTGTATGTTTGCAGCTGCGAAATCACAGAAACGGCAATTTGTCACCACTCACCATCTGCAACAGGCAGCAAAAAACAAGAAGCAGACTGAAGCCTTTACTCCGATTCGAAAGTCGGCATGGTTAAACAATCCACTTACCGACGAGATGCAGACTGATCAAGTCTTTAGTCCTAGAAAGTCGGCACGGCTAAACAATCCACTTACCGATGAGACGCAGACTGATCAAGTCTTTAGTCCTGGAAAGTCGGCACGGCTAAACAATCCACTTACCAACGAGACGCAGACTGATCAAGTCTTTAGTCCTAGAAAGTTGGCACGGTGAAACAATCCACAAGTGAGCGAAGCTGCTGTGAGTCCACGCATGGACAGGAAAAAGGTGATCAACAAGAAGTCAACTGGAGTCGGTAGGTCTACGAAGTTACCAGAGAAAAATCCAACTGAAGTCAGTAGTTGTACGAAGACACCAAAGAAGAAAAATCCAACTGAATTCAGCGATGCAACTTTGAATATCAACTCAGCAAGTGTCATGAGTAAATTGGATTTCTATAATCCTCCAGATGAAGAGAAAAATATGGATGAAAAATGAGATTCTAGTAAGAAGACTACAATCTGATCTTCTAATATGATGTTCTACATATTTTGCTTATATTTACAATAATGTCTTGTTAAATTACTTTCAGGATGATGATCTACCACCTCCGCCACCTCCACCGCTTACAGAATACGGAAGGGAGAGAGCTAAACATGTGTCGCAGAAGAATAGTGTTTTTGAAGCTCTTGGGATGCCTACATTAGTTACTGGACTGATAAATGAATTTGAAAAAAAAAGGAAAATCAAAGATGCCAGCTGAAAGCGAAGATTATGCTCCAGAACAAGAGGAACCTAGTGAAGATGATACTTCAAAAAATCCAGTAAAGGTGCGTTATAGCTGAAGATTTAATTTTATGTTGGTAATTATAGACTAACTTCCTTATTTTTTTATTTTATTGTTTTTGTGTGCGTATTTTAGAGAACCAAAAAGGTTACGATTACAAAGCCTCAGTCTGGACCAACAACTCGTTCACGGGCCATTGTTGAATCTGCAATTGATAAGAATGCAACTCCGAAGGCAGGGGAAAATCCAGTTCCTACACAAACTGTTGATCCACCATGTAGCGTTGAGTTACCACACAATGAAGGAATAGGAACAATGGCTGCTTATTTGGCTATGCGAGAACGCCAGAAGAATAACAGTAGTGGAAGTGGAAGTGCAAGGAAGAAGGCTTTTGTTGGAAATGTCTCGACAAATATTGAAAACGAAGAAGATGAAGTAGAAGAAGCTGAAGGTATTATCTAATTGAGTTCTGATTTTAATAGTTTAAGTTCTCATTTATGTTATGTCTAGCCTTCTCATTACTATTGTATGTACTTTGTAACAATAGTGGGAGCTCCCAGAAGGTTCAGGGGAAAAACAAAGATGGATAAAGTTCATTCAAGGTCATATGACAAAAGAGTTCTAATCCAAATGAATCATCGGGGCCAACCTGTTTCAGACGATGACCAAGTAATGTCTGAACTGAGTGCTTTTTTAGGAACACTGAAGAGGAGTGTTCCACTTACTTACAAGTCTTGTTTTGATGTTCCTTCAAGTTTGAAAGGCACGCTGTGGAACTATGTCAAGGTAATTTGCAAACTTAGCTGAATTTTACTTAAATATATGAAACTTGTCACAAAGGTAGCATGACTATTCTTTTTAATGTTTGATTTGTATTTAAGCAACGGTATATTATTCCGAATGAATGTGAATATTGGGTTTTGAAGTCAATTCGTGACTCTTGAAGGGGTTACAAGAATCGTATTAAAAAGGCACATTATACGGCTTATGAAACTGATGAAGAGAGGCTTGAAAATAGGCCGGACGAAATTCCACTTGTGGCTTTCAGAGTACTCTTGATGTATTGGGGAGATGAAAAAATTCTGGTATAATTTTAAGTTTTATCACAGAATTTTTTTCCATTTTTATTCATTCAAATCAGGCAGATAAACATCTTTATTTCATGTTTTTGTAGTCCAAGGCCCTTACAAATTGTGCAAGTCGGAAATCATATACAGACACACACACTGCTGGTCCAAAACTTTTTTCCCAAATTCAGCATAAGATGGTATGTATTTTGCTTATTTTTATGGTTGGCTGAAGGTATGCATTTTATTTTATCTGAAATTCCTCTCCTTATTTAGCAAAGCGATATATGTTCCAAAATAAAAATTAAAATAACTACATATATGTTCCAAAATAAAATATCACCTCAATCAAACAAATAAGCAAAATAAATATTAGTGATATATGTTCTGTTTATGATATAGAAGTTTGTAACTAAAAGAATAACAAGCAGGCTATATAATCTGATCTGTCACATTAATCATCCAGCAAATGTTTTTATTTCAATTTTAATGTATTAATTTTTATTGTATCTGTTTATTATTTTTGCATTTTCACATTAATTTACGACTCAATAGCTATTAATAACATTTGCTAAAAAAGTACATAAAATCTATAAAAATATAAATGAGCCTTTCTTTGCCCCCTTTGGCATAGAAAACTCAATTCTTCTTTTCCAAACCAGTGTCCGTCATGCTCATGCATTTGTACGCATTTGGTCAATATACGTCTGCAAGTTAGATGCATATTAAACATTAAATATGAGTCCAATCCATCTCTGTGGAAATTAAGTAATTTGTAAACTATTGGATACACTCTTAACTCTTAAGCATATAGATGTCAAGTTGATTCCTGCCTTTTGTCTGCTGTATGTTGATGGCTTTACTGCCTTGCTAAGCTTAAATCATTTTAGTATTATATATATGTTCATGGCTCATGGGTTAATCACGGGGAATCTTAGTTTTGCATCAGAATCTAAGATGAATCATGGGATATTTGTTATATCTGTGCTTACAGTTAATAATCTGAAAGCATAGACATATGGGATATTTACTATGCAAATTTTCCTTAGCTCAGCCTTGAATTTTGCAAAACTGATACATCACTTGATACTATGCTTGAAAAAGATCTGATATTGTTGCTACATATGTTGTGATTTTATACTTGTTTCTTTATTTTTGCACTTGTAAGCTGCTTGAGAACTTACTGTTGCTCCATTTTTGCATCTGTGAGTTGCTCGAGACTTTTAGCTTGTGTGGACTTGTGGTTTCTGTTCTTCATTTGAACCGAGATTTGTTTTTATGTAAAGGCGATCATATTTACCTTAGTTTTGCTTTGACTTTGAGTATAATTTCTAAATTGATTAATGATATATGTTCTGGAAAAATTGGTTTGATATCCTTTTGCTATCTAACTTTTTTCATTTAATTTGTATCAGTCCAACGAATCAGATGTAGAACTTTTTGTTAAAACTTGCAAGCGGAAAGAAGGAAAGGTGTACAAGACTGATACTTCAGTAATGAAGTACAGAATTGTAAGAATTTTATTTTCTCTTCAATCAGATGTCAAAAAAATGCTTCATTTTGCGCATCGACATTTTTGTAGAATTAGATCCTGTTTTGTTGAAACCTATAGCATGATACTTTCTGAATCCATTTTAAAACTGTTAATAGATATTGCAAAACAATTCTTGTTTAAGAAACTTGTTTCAGAATTGTTAATTTTATTTAATGTCACATTTTGAAACTGCTTTATTTTGCAGGATAAGATTGAAAAAGCAATAGGTGAAGGAGGAAGTGATGGAGTTGTTCAAGAAATGATTTCTGATGGAAAGTCGCACGGTCTATCTAGGCTTATAGGACGGCACATAAAGTCTGCAGAAGTTTCAAAATATGTCCCAACAACAAGCACATACATACAGGAGCTGGCAGCGAAGATAAGGGAAAATATAGCTGACGAAGTTGAAGCAAAGGTGAACAAGAAGGTCCAAAATGAATTTGATGCAAAGGTGAACCAAAAAGTTCGGGAGAACTTGACATGGGTTCTTAAGAAATTAGGCGAAGCAAACCCTGACATGCAAATTGATGTTGGGGATCTTTGTGCGACCGTCTACAGTGATGGCACTAGAGGCACTGGAGGCACTAGAGGCACTGATGGCACTGGAGGCTCGCAAATATGAATGTACTGTTAATAAGTAGAATTTAGTATGTACTGGCTGTAACTATGAATATACTGGCTATGTTTTTAAGTATGTTTGTTATTTTGTACTTGACTAAGTAAAACTTGTGTTGCTGGTTATTCTGAAATGAAAAGTTCTTTGTTGCAGTGTAATGTTGCCATTAGATATGATATAATGTTGCAGTATAATGTTGCCATAGATATGGTATAATGTTGCAGTAGTATAATGTTGCAGTACATTTCCAATTTAAATTGCAAAAGGTGTTGCCATAGATATGATATAATGTTGCAGTATGTGATGTTAAATGTGGTAATAAACTGGCAAAGTGTTGTCATTGGATGGTAAAAGTGTTACCATAGATTAATGAATATGGGCCCCACAACAGGGTTCCGTAAAGGTGGGCCACATAATTAGTGGGCCCCACAATGTGGGCCCATATGTTGGGGCCCAGATTGTGGGGCCCACTTTTTAGTAAATTTGGTACATGTGGAAACAATAGAACCGATGTTGCCCTAGGGCCGCAAAGATGTTGCCTTTGACTCTAGGGCAACACGGCAAAATGCATCACCGATAAAGTGTTGCCTTTGCCCTTTTTTAGCCTACAACAACATTTTTTGGCATTTCCTGCATCACTTCTTGGGTGTTGCAGTATGCAATCTATGGCGTAGTGGGAAAGTGATTTCCTCTGTGCTTATCGACGTGTATTAACGTGACTTAGTAAAACACTTTAACAATCATATCAAACAATTAATATTCAATGATCAAAGCATATATAAGCATCCATAGCAATCATATCATATCATCAAACATGAATATATATAGATATAGATATTAAATAGAGTTTCTCACCATTGACCAAAGCGATTAACTTCCTACCAACATTTAAACTAATCCACGCTTCACTAATTACTTCCTACTCTACTTAAACATTAATAAACAACTTACCCTTCCTTCTAAGTGCTTGGACAAGGCTTGAGATGGAGGTGGGCTGAAAGTATAGAGAAGAAGTGGTAAAGTTTTGATTTTGAATTCTCAAAATTAGACCCAAAAAATATGTCATCTTCTCTCTGGATTTTGACCCTCTTACTCTCAAAATATGGAAAGGTTGTCTACTAGAAAATTGTTTAAATTTATTTTCTCTTGAATTTAAAAATAATAATCACTTGATGTTGATTAGTTTTGAGGAAGATATGGTCGAAAGAAAAAGAGGTATTCTCGGGTTCACAAAAATGAAGCCCGAAAATGTACTTCAAAGAATTGGTTTCAAGTATAGCAAACCTCAAAACTAGAAGAAGTGCTCTAAATAAAAGTTGTAGCCACTTAAGTTTTATACGATTTGAATTTTTTTTCTATATTTGGATCAATTATGAATATGTTATGATCAAAACAAACAGAGCCATTCTCTATCTCAAAAACTGGGCCAGTGAATGCACTGGAAATAAGTGGGCTTTTGGCATAGCTATGGTCAGAATGAGAAGAAGTGGTCTAAAAGAAAGTTGAAGCCACTGGAAATATACATGGTTTGAAAAAATAATTTTATATTTTGGTTTTGATTTGAGGAAGTTATGACGGAGAGAAGAAGAGGTAAAATTTTGAAAAATATGAGTTTTATTTTGAAGAGAATGGATATCGATTTCATTTGAACATTTTTTAAATATTTTAACATTATTTCTTTATAATATTTTTCTATGGCATGGAAGCCATTAAAGAGACGAGGAATAAGGTGAAGAAGCTTGAGAAAAGAAGAAGAAGAAGAAGTGTGAATGAAATGTGAGAAGGAGGTGGTTATTTATAGAAAAAAGTAAGAAGTGGTAAATTTACCAAAATAACCACTTACCAAATTACCAAACTAATCTTACTTCAACCTAAAGCGACCTTTACTTTTTGAACACCTACCATCACCTTTCATATCCTTACTTTATGTCTTAATCCCTTAAGAACTAAGCTAAGTAAAATAATAATTATATTGGCTTTTGATGTGATATTGATTTGATGTTTACTTTTTCTTACTTTTGTTAATTCTTACTTACTTTTACTAATGACTTCTAGAAGTTTTCTAATTATATTTAGTAAAAGTAAACATGTTTAGTTATTAAAATGTGTAATATATATGTTAAAACATGTTAACAAATGTGCGACAACGTTGCAGCAACTTATTTTGAACAAAATGTTGATTTTCGACAAACGTTTTCCGGTCACATTTTGATGTTTTTGTTAAACTATTTATTCATGTAAACCAAACTTCAAAATAAATTTCTTATTATCTTTAAATAATAAAAACAAGTATATTTGACTTATAAAATAATATAAAACAATATCCAAATCTTTTTGTAAAAATACGATATCGATATGCAACGAAATTTATCAACTTTTATAAAACAAGTTTTATATATTTATCGAACCATTATAAATTAAATTACTATTATTATCAAATAAGTTTGATATGGATCATATATATTTAAAAATAATTATTTATTCTTTAAAACAAATTTCTCGAATATTTATCCTACTTTATCGGAATTCGACTTCTGCCAATTTCACAATGAAAATCCAAAACCTTTATTCAATATTAAAAATAAGTTTACCATTCTTATTTATCATATAAAACATGATTGTTTAAGTTTGAAAATTCTACATTTGAATATTTAAATAAATTAAATATTCCATTTTCAAAGTGGTAAAATTACGGGTTGTTGCAGAAACAGTGATTGAGGTAAGAAGTTTTCTGGGATTGGCTGGTTACTATTGGAGATTCATTAAGGATTTTTCATGGATAGCGGCACCAATGACCAAGTTAACTCGAAAGGATGTGAAGTTCATTTGGACCGATAAGTGTGAGGGGGCACTCCAGGAGCTGAAACACTTATTGGCAAATGCACCTGTGTTGGTTGTTCTAGAGGGGAATCGGGATTTGGTGGTGTACACGGATGCATGCGGGACTGGGTTAGGAGCTGTGTTAATGCAGAGGGTAGAGTAATTGCCCATGCTTCTCGACAGCTTAGACCGCAAGAAGTCAGATACTTAACCCATGACTTGGAATTAGCTGCGGTAATTTTTGCTCTGAAGGTGTGGAGATATTATCTTTTGGGAGAAAGATTTGAGTTGTATACGGATCATAAGTCGTTGAAAAATTTGTTCTCTCAAAAGGAGCTGAACATGAGACAACAGAGGTGGTTAGATTTCATAGCTGCTTATGATTTCAGTATTGAGTACACACCAGGGAAAGGCAACAAGGTTGCAGATGCACTTAGCAGAAAACATTAGAATGTGGTGTTAGAGATGATAGCCGAGTGGAAATATTTGGAAGCATTAGCAACTTGCAAAGTACAGTGAAGAACAAAGAGTAGTTCGAGTACAGAAACTGCTTCATTATCATGTTTGGAGTTCGACCAGTTATGATAAAAAAGTTGCTTCTAAATAGCTAGAGGATCCAGTGTTGGCTGAACGGATCAGAAAGCTGAGAGATGGAACGAAAAGCGATGACTTGTAGGATTTTAGTCTTGACTAGAATGGGTGGTTGAGAAAGAAAGGAAGATTATGTCTTCCGAATATGGGAGACATTAGGAAGGAAGTTTTGGAGGAATGCCAACGTTCGAAGTTCACTATTCATCTGGGAGGAACTAAGATGTGTCAGGACATGGAAAGGAGTTTCTTCTAGGAAGGTATGAAGAGGGATGTAAGATTATGGGTGAAGCAGTGTTTGAACTGCCAACGGGTAAAAGCTGAACATCCGAAGCCAAGTGGGTTGCTTCAGCCTTTGGACATTCCAGTGTGGAAGTGCGATTCTATTTCTATGGATTTCATTGACGGGTTGCCAAGGTCTAATAGAGGAAATGAAAGCATATGGGTCATTGTGGACAAGTTGACCAAGAGTATCCATTTCATTCAAATTATGTCAACCAAAACGACACCTGTGTTAGCGAAGTTGTTTATGAAGAATGTAGTTAGACTGCACGGAATTCCTAGTAGTATAGTGAGTGATAGAGATTCTTTATTCACTAGCGAGTTCTGGAAGAGTCTACAAGATACCTTAGGTACCAAGCTCAAGATGAGTACCACTTACCATCCAGACCGATGGGAAAATGGAGAGAGTTAACAAAGTCTTGGAGGATTTGTTACGAGATTATGTGCTAGATTTTGGGGGATCATGGGAAGACCATCTACATCTAGTTGAGTTTTCATATAACAACAGTCATCAGGATAGTATAGGGATGGCACCATTTGAAGCTTTATATGGAAGGCCATGAAAATCTCCAATTTTGTTGGTTAGAGACCGGGGATAGGTTGGTTCTTGGTCTGGATTGGTTAGAGAAGCTGCATAAAAGGTTGAGTTAATTTGAGCTAGAATGAAGGAAGCTCAATCTAGGCAGAAGAGTTAGGCGGATAAAAGACGGAAAGACTTAGAGTTTTCTGTTGGAGAGCATGTTTTCATTATGGTGTCATTATGAAGGGTGTGATTCGATTTGGGAAACTAGGGAAGTTGGCACCGAGGTTTGTTGGACCATTTCCAATTATTGAGAGGATCGGGAAACTCGCGTATAGAGTAGACTTACCGAGCAGTTTGGCAGGAGTCCATGACGTTTTCCATGTTTCTCATCTAATGAAGTGTATTCGAGATCCGGATACTACTATATCACCAACTGTGTTATATGACTTAATCGTAGAGCCGAATTTGACTATAGTTAGGAAGCCCATCCGTATGGTCGCAAGAGATGAGAAAAGGCTTAGGAGCAAGACAGTCAGCTTACTTAAAGTCCAATGGAGCGACGATGACAGAGACATACTTGGGAGACTGAAAAACAGGATGAGAGATGCTTATCCTGGTATGTTTGATGGTATGTTTTACCTTTGATTGTTTGATGTGTACCTTATCGTAATTTCAAGGACGAAATTCTTTAAGGAGGGGAGTCTGTAACACCCCATATTTTTTGGTAACATTTGTTAGGATATTTAATTAGTTAAATTAAATAGAATAATGTAAGTTGATTAATGGATTGGGATTTGTGATTAAATAAGAGGCAGCTGTGCGATGTAAACAATGACTAAAGAATAAAACTGAAATAGATAAGGGGAAAAATAGGAACAAGGCATATCCTTATAACCTAAACCCTTAAGAATTCATTCTACACGTTCGTTCTATTTTCACAAACAAAAATAGAGCTAATGACGGCCAACATTAGAAAGATCAAAGAAGAAGAATTCAAGAGGAAGAATCAAATTACTTAATCAAGAACAAACCTCACATCCTTAATCAAAAACTATGGTGAATAATGACTACATCTTAATTTTTAATGGTTTCGGTTTTTGGAATGAAATCCGAATTATTTGCAAATGTTTTGCCATGTTTTGAATGATGAAATGTATATCGATATATTTTTGATGATTTATGCTAATTCACATAGATTTTGTGGTATGTTTTGGTATGAAAACCCAATTATATGATGTCCAATTGCCTTGTGAATTTAGGTACAGATCAGAAATGATATTTTAGAGATGGGTTTCAGTTTTCATAATTTTCTGAATTAATGTAGATTTTATATGAATTTTCTAGTAAAGAAAAAGCCAATTTAGGTTTAAAATTAATTACGGCCAAATTATATTGGCTTAGGGTCTAAAATTTATATATGTTAGAAAACATATAAAAAATGATTTTCTAGAATTTTTGTAGAATATTCCTAAGTGTTTAATGTATATATAAAATTATTTAAGGTAGGGACTTAAATGTTTTATATATTTATAAAAAAGAGAAGGGGTATTTTATAAATAATCCAAATTCTTATTTTTGAAAATCGGTAGTACTTTTAGATTTTTTTTTACAACCAATCATAATTTGACAAACAAGGCAGGTAAGGTACAAAGAAATAGTTTAAAAAGTCAAATCTACATGCTTTTTCGTGTTTCAATGCTTTCGGCACCAGGCCTCCGACTCCTTACCTCCGCCTTCGACTCCATCGAAACCAATGCACATGGTATAAGATTCCTGGTACGTAGTGAATTGGATATAGGCGGAAGGTATTGGGTCGAAACCACGGGTTCCGAAGTGGTCGAAGCAATACTTTGCTTTTAAATGAAAATGTGCTTGTTTTGCTTTCGACTGAATAGCTTTCGACTTGGTCTGCTTTCGACTGGGTCAATGATTTTAAAAGAATGGTTTTAAGAGGTAGCGTATTTGTTTTTAAATAACTGCTTTCGACTAGGTCGAAGCCCCTGACGGCAGCTTTTTACCTTTCGACCCAGATTTGTTTCGAATGGGTTATCTTGTTTTTAAAACCAAGTCGCTTCTCCAATGCTTTCGAAGGGATGGTTTCGACACCATTACTTCTTTACTTAGGAAATGCTTTCGAAAGAGATGCTTTTGACTTAGATGTTTTAATGACCCTTTTGCTCTATAAAAGGTAGAACCCAAGTGGTTTCGAAAGAGATGTTTTTAATGGTTTCGAAAGGTGTTTTCACACGTTATAAAAATTGAACCCAAATGCTTTCAAAAGGCTTGATGTTTTAATGATTTTGAAAGGCTTAAAGAAAGGTTTCTAAGGAGTGGTTCCCCAATGGTTTCGAAAGGTCTAAGTGGAAAGGTTTTCCAACTATTTCAAAAGGTTTAAAAGGAGAGGTTTTCCAATGGTTTTGAAAGGCAATGTTTAAAGGTTTTAAAGAAGGATGTCTAAGGTTTTAAAGCTTTTGAAGGAGTTGTTTTTCAATGCTTTCGAAAGGATAAATCTGAATGGTTTCGAAAGGTATGATTTCGAATGGTATGTTTTGGCCTTCGACCTAAGGTTTTACTTGTATTGAAAGGGATACTTTTAAAGCTTTTGAAAGGGGTACTTTCGAAAGTTTAAACGTTTTCATCAACAAGGTTTTGTGTAAAGAATAACTAACATGACAAGGTGATTTGAGTAAAGCAAAGAGTATATAAATAATTTCCTTGTTTAAAGAATGAGTTAAAAGTTTAAATCAATTTGAAAGAAAGGGTTTTCAAGGAAAATTTTACGGGTAGATAACCCTAAGTAAAATGACTCAGATATTAGAATACCAGATGGAACTGGTATGGGGTCGCGTCCTATACTTTAGCTAGTAGCCCCTAGCTAAGAAGAGGTTTAAAATTCCAGTGTGTAGGGCTTTGTCACAAGTAAGACTAAAATTATGTTACACACAAAAAGGAATCTAAAAAGGAAAGACGGGTTATTAGTAAGCCTGCAAACCATTAGGATCAGTTAGATTTGGAGAAGTAAGTAAGGACAGACCATCCAGAAGGGGAGAATCTAACAAATCTTAGATCTTTGTGTTTTTCTGGTAGGCTCGAGTCAGCTAAGGGTTAGTAGTTAGCCAAACAAAACTATAGTGTATGGACAGATAGTCCATATGATAACTAATATGTACATATAAATGATATTGCTTTACAGATTTAACCAGTTTTGGTTGCAAGATTATAACTTGCAAAAGATATGTTTTAAAAAGGATATTAGTAAGGGGAAACCCATTTCGCTAAGCGACGTGATCTAACTTAATATCAGATAACCGGGATTTATAGTATTATTCACACCTGGCTTTATGTCTAGCTCGAAGTTTATTCTTCCTTAAACTCTCGGGTGCTCAAAATTGATTTGAGTAGGCTGAGGGTTGAGGTTTACAGGCTTTAGTAGGTTGGCGAATAAAGCTTCCGGTGACAAGTAGGTGGCCGATAACTAAATAGGAGTTACCGTTATATTTTGGATTGATTCCGCTGTATTGTATATATAGTACTCTGGTCAAATAAAGGGGCATGGTCATATATCATTCTTGGCATATTTATGTAATAACTATATTTTATCTGAACCTGGGAAAGTGATGAGATTATGTAATGTGAATATGAAACATGTTTTGGAAATGTAATCAGTAAAATGTTGTTTTTTTTGAAATATGTGATTTTGTTTCATATTCATGTGCTTCTGATATTATGAATACCATTAACATAGCCGTATTTTGTCGCCGGAAGTTAATGCTATAGATGACTACAACATCTATAGCGCTTAGCTTTGGGCCTCTAGATAGGGGATGTTACAATGTTACACGATAACCTGAGTTGATACCATGGTCTAGTAGGGATAGGGAAGGAGTTATCACTCTAGACTAGATCGAGAGTGTGTATGCACTAGAGAGAGCGTACTTATTATTTATTTTGGTCTTCAAAACTTTATATAATAGTATATATAGTGTATAAGTTGCATTGCACATATGAGTACTATTGATATGGTTTTCCTCCATAAGAGACTAATCATTCTTATTATAGTTTGTAAGAATGAATGGACATACTAGGCATTCTGCATCGAAAACTAAGAATGCAAGGGCCACTAGGATAGCAAATGATCCCGAAGTGAAGACAATGTTCATTAATATGATGCGGACAACCCAAAGAGGAGCTGTAGGTACAGTGGATGGTGGTGCTCAAATGCAAGCACAACAAGTTGTTGTTCCTCAAGAGGGAGCTAAACCGTGAGTAGGGGGAGCGGTAAGAGAAAGAGGGATGGCAAAGGAGTAGAACATTCTTAGAACAAAGATGACTAAAAGAAAGGCAAGAGGAAGCCGAAGTGCTTTAGTTGTAATAAAAAGAATCATATTGTTGAATATGCTAGTATATGATTTTTGTTTGATGATAATAAACATATATATATATATATATTCATTTAAATGTATTTCTTAATGTACTATTTTATTTTTCACATAATTAAATAAATATTTGCTGAATAAAATAAATAACACAGAATTTAAATTCAAACTGATATTTTATTCAAACAAATATTTTATTACAATTTTGAATAGTACAAATTTGAGCTCTCAGATATATAGATACAATTTTTGATTACAATACAATTTCGATTACATCACAATTTTTAATTTACATTTGCACCTCACTACATATCTCTCATTCACTCGTATTTATCTTCAACTCTATTCCAGATTGAATTCAGCATCTGAGCGATCTGCAAAATAAACGCTGAAGCAGTGAAATTGAAAAAGAAATATTTTTTGCAGTGTAAAATAAAATGTGTTGTGAAAATATTATATGCCTAAGTTATTTGAGTTGTTCGTCATTATATTTATTTTGAATTCATCATACAAGAATAGCTTGTGACATGCACAGTGTATCACTGTACATGCCACAAGGCCGTGCACACCGATATGCACTTGATAAAACTACAGGGACAGGTGAGCACAACGTCAAACCCGAGCTATAAGGTGGATTCAACACAGGTGCAATCAAAATGTACAAAATCAATATGTGCAGACCACATATGTACAAAGGACTACAATGCTCATGAAATAACTGCACCAGACTTTCAATTGATATGAAACTCGAAGTAGTGCAAACAGCAACTCACAACACAACAAACAAGCTCCAGACTTGACCAAAACCACAATGCATCAGATGTCCAGACCAGACTACATGAATGCACAGTACAAACTACATGCAATGCACCAACAGGTTTCACAAGTGGAAATAACTAGATCACAAAAATGCAAATTACAACAAGTAGATGCATGAAGACTCAAATGTATCATGACTCCAAGCATGTAAATACAAAGTTCAATAGCATGGCACAAAGGCACACAACACAGTCTTGACCAAAACTTAATGTACTTGTCAACAAAACAAAACAATGGAGCATATACATGAACCAGACTATATGCAAGCAAAATCACAAGCATACATATATACATGAGTAAACATTATGTATACATATATAGTGACAATATGGTTGCAGTGAAGACAGCAGCTCGAATGAGCAAGTGCAGACTCAAACATCAACTAGACCAAAGGCACGCTGGAATATACAGTGCAACAAAGTGCACGGTGCAGACTAATGAACTGGCTCGAAGACCAGATACAAGAGATATCAAGTGAAGCCTTAACAGTCAGGTTCAAATGCAAACCGGCTCGAGGCTGCAACCCACAACCATATGCAAGAAATCAAGCACCCTCAACAATGAAGGCCACAAATTTAAACCAGTTAACATAACATGAATGCAACCAGACCAGATCAACATCTCATATATAAAGCAGGTTACAATGCAGAAAACCAGAACAAAACAAGCCTGACATGGACTGATACAAGTAGCAATATGCAGTGACAGTGATCAATATGAAGAGCAGTGACAACAAGTTATGGATATGCAAGCAATGCAACCTAGATCAATATCACACATAACTTCAAGCATCAGGTCGAAAGTGCTACAGGCACATACACACACGTTGAACAAGTCAAAGGCAGATGATAGCACATATGTATGAAAAATCAGAAACCAATACAAGCTACTGGACATAGGACTTCAAACAATCATGTAACAAGGATAGAGCACTAATATACATATATGAACATGAATGCAATGACCAGTAGCCTCAACAGTAAATTCACATGAAGCTGTAAGTGATTGAACGAAGTCGAAGTCAAATTTACAAAAATCAAAGCAGCAGTTTCAAACCGAGGCAAAGAATCGAACGACTCAAATCAAAGCCGTGGTGACCAAGGTAATTGCAAGTACAATGAAAAAGTCATAGTAATGAAGGCCAGAGCAAATTCAAATATATCAAGCAACACGTACGAAATGAACGAGCCAAGATTGATCACGAGCATTGAAACAAAATCATATGGTCAAGCAAGAATTAAGAAGAATTCAAATCAAAATAAATACGAACGAAATTATAGGAATTCGAATCCTATATAACCCATATCATCATCGGCATGGAAAAAACATTTGAGTTCAAGTAACAAAAGAGAAGAATAAATCAACAAATCGAATAGAATCGAGTTCAAGCAAGCTAACCAGTAAAGCAAAAAGCATAAATCATATACCATTTTAATCGAACTTGAAGAATTGAAGCAGCCGTGTGCAAATCGAAGAACCGATCGATTGATGAAGAAATCAACGCTAAACATTTATTCGATTGATCAACTAGTATCGGCAGTATTCAATTCCAGAAGCCCTAATTTAGAACGAAGAAGAACGAACGAGTAAAAAAGGAAGCCGCCATTTTTTACAGGCCGAAGACATAAGAAAATCAAAAGGGGGAACATTGTTTTATCACTTATTTGGGCCGATAAATAATTATAACTTTGGGCTTTCATTTTTTAAATAGGGTTTCTAGTTTTTAATTGTTTTTAAATTTGTATTTTCTCTTTTAAACTTTTGTAAATTCTAGTCGTGTGACTAGGGGACGAACTACGGTGGTGTAGTTCGAGAATTCACAACTGAGTGGCTGAGTTATGGCAGGGTTTTGAGCTTAGAGTTAGGTTAGTTGATAGCGGGTGTCGCAAGTTTACGTGTGTAAGCTTCTGACTACTTAATTTCTAGTAGAAACCTTGGGAGCAACACGTAGGCAGGGTTTTGTCGAAGCTGGGTAAATCTGTGTTGTTCTATTTCTGCTTTTAATATTCTGCTATTATCTGTGCTGCTATTATTCTGCTATTATCTGTGTTGCGATTATTTTATATAATTCCGCATTAAATTTTTATAATTAATAGTTTCACCCTATTCACCCCCTCTAGGGTGAAATTGATCCTACACATATTGGTACTCGAAGAGTGGTAAAATAAACTGCTTCAATTGTAGTATATTGGACACGTCAAGGTGGATTGTCCAGACCCAGTTAATAAGGCACAACCCAAATGAAGAATGGTTTGAAGAAGAGAAAATAGGAGCCTATTTGCTATGATTGTGGGGAGAAGGGCCATATTGTTAAGGACTTTAAGGCACGAGGCAAGAAGTGCTACAACTGCAACAAACTTGGGCATATCAAGGAGGATTGTTAAGAACTACTTAGGAATAAGCAGGACGTGTATTCTTATGCTTTGAGCACTGTCCCAGCTTCGTCGCGTACCTTATCGGCGAACGAGAAGGGGAAGATATCATTATATAGGGTATGTTTTCTATCAATACACTTATATATGTTTTATTCAATATCAGGGCTTCACATTCCTCTATATCCCATGGCTTGTTAGATAGATTGTGATTGAGACCTGAAATAGTTGACCGACCTTTAGTACCGACAACCCTGTTGGAGGTCTCACTAGTCTTTCTATGGTTTGTCATGGTTTGGTCTTATCGAGTCAGGGATTCTCTTTTGCTTGTAATTGCTTTGTTTTTGGTTTCATGGGGTTTGGTATTATCTTGTGGATAGAGTGGCTGAAGAAATATGCAATGGTGGTAGATTAAGAGAAGTTTTTTCTAATGATTGGGACTATAGAAGGGCAAAAGGTAGTGATTGGCTGCCTACTAAATGATGAGATTATGGTTAGCTTTCTATATTCGCTAGAGGTTCCACATGATGAGTCATCATTTGTGCCTACCATTAAAGAGTATCCAGACGTACTTGAGGAGGTGATTGGATTACTACAACACTGAGAGATTGATTCACAGATAGACTTGGTGAAGGATGTCAGGAAAATAGTTATGCCTTTGAGGCGTATGGCATCAAGAGAGCAGAATGAGTTGAAGGTGCAAGTGAATGACCCGTTGAGGAGAGGGTTCAATCGAAGGAGCGTATCTGAAATGGGCGCACCCGTAGTATTTTTCACTAAGGCAGATCGCTCTCTGATGTTGTGTGTAGATTACCGTAAGATGAATAAGGTAATGATGAAGAACAAGTATCCACTCCCACGTATGGATGACTTGTTCGATCAGCTCCATGGTGCGAAGGTGTTCTCTCGGTTGGATTTTGCGATGGAATTTCACCAACTGAGTGTGGCGAAAGAGAGTGTGTCAATCACTGTGTTTCGGATGCCGTCTGGTTTCTATAAGTGGATGGTTATGCCATTTAGGCTAACTAATGCTCTGGCATACTTTATTGATCTTATGAACCGTGTCTTCAATGATCAGCTGAATAAGTTCGTGCTTGTGTTCGTGGATGATATGCTTGTCTATTCTAGGATAGAGGAGGAACACAAGACACATTTGAGGATTGTGATCGAGGCGTTGAGGAAGCACAAGTCAAAAGCAAAGTTTTTGAAGTGTCGCTTTTGGAGGAGCGAAGTGAGATTCTTAAGTAATGTCATCTTTGAGTGGAGCATCGTAGTAGATCCTGCGAAGGTGGTAGCGGCTCAAGATTAGAATCAACCCAAGAACACTACTGATGTGAGAAGCTTACTAGGATTGGAGGGACGTTATAGACGTTTTATCAAGGACTTCTCGAAGATAGTACCACCGTTAACAAATTCGACAAAGAAAAATGGGATTTTATTTGGGATGCGATGTGTGAGCATGCATTCGTGAGTCTGAAGGAGAGGTTGATGAGTGCACCGGTGTTAATTATTCCAAGCAAGAATGAGGAGATGACGGTGTACACCAGTTCTTATGGTATCGAATTGGGCGCAGTACCGATGCAAGGAGGAAAAGTTGTCGCCTACGCTAGTCAGCAGCTGAAATCGTATGAGGGGAAGTACCGACCCATGATTTGGAGTTGGAGGCACTACTTATTAGGAGAGAGGTTCGAGCTATTCACAAACCACAAATCCTTGACATACATCTTCTTCCAAAAGGATCTCAATCTTTGTTAGCAATCATGGTTGGAGTATTAGCCTCTTTCGATTTTAGCATTTCTTATACGTTGGGTAAAGGAAAGCAGTCGTCTATGCATTGAGTATCAGACATGCTAATTTGGGAGCGATGTTTCTAGAATGGAAGCAGTTGAAGTATATCATTGGATATGATTTTAGACCTTATTGTGAGCTAGAGCCATAAATGTTGGCTAGCCTGACTATTAGACCTACTTGATTGAGCGGATTGGTACTAGTCAAAGGCAAGATTTTGGATGAACAAAGATCATGGAGAAAATTGAAAACGGCGTAGAATTTGAGGAGACGAAACAATACAGACTCGATCAAGACGGTTGGCTCCGTAAGTATAAGAGATTGTTTAATCCCGATGTCGATGGGTTGAGGGAAGAAGTTCTATGAGAGTGCCATCATTCGAGATTGACTATACATCCCTGCGACAATAAGATGTACCATGACATAAAGCGGACATGTTACTGAGAAGGGATGAAGAAGGAAGTCGGGACATTTATATCGAAGTGCATGAACTGCAATTATTAAAAGTATAGCAGAAGAAACCAAGTGGAATGGTGCAACCATTGGAAGTCCCCGAGTGGAAGTGGGAGCAGATCTTGATGGACTTTATTGATGGATTGCCGAGGACCAGAGGAGGGAACGATAGTATTTGGATGACAGTCGATAGGTTGATAAAAAATGCTCGATTCATACCTATTAAGTCTAGCAGAACAACGTCCAAGTTGGTTGAGTTGTATATGAAATGGGTGGTGCGATTCCATGATGTGCCGAAGAGCACTGTGAGTAATTGAGTCCCTTTATTCACTAGTGGGTTCTGAAAGAACTTACAAGAGGAGTTGACAACCAAGTTGCATCTCAGTACAGCTTATCCCCCACAAATTAATGGGCAGACCGAGGAGGTAAATCATATATTGGAGGATCTCTTACGAGCTGGCATACTCAATTTTGAAGGCTCATGGGACGATCATTTGCATGTAGTGGAGTTTGCATACAACAATAGCTATCGATCTAGTATCGGTATGGCACCATTCGAAGCATTGCTTGGATGATTGTCTAACGCTCCTTCATGTTGGTGGGAAGCGGATGAGAAACTGATACTTGGGCCAGATATGATTAGAGAGGCCTCAGAGAAGATTGAGATCATTCGACAATGGATGAAAGTTGCTCGGGATAGGCAAAAGAGCTATACCGATAGGAGATGTAAATATTTGGATTTCTCTGTCGATGATAGGGTGTTCGTGAAGATTTCTCCATTGAAGAATGTTATTCAATTGAGTAGTAAGGAAAAGTTGGTGCCGAGATAAGTAGGTCCTTCTCTGATAGTATAGAGGATTGGGAACCTGGCATATAGGGTCATCTTATGTTAGAAGATGGTGGGCATGCACAATGTATTCCATGTCTCTCACTTGCTGAAGTTTGTGCATGACTCAGGCATGACAATTGCACCGGATCAACTTGATGATATCGAGATTGAACTAGAAACTTCGAGACCTAGTAGGCCGATTCATATTTTTAGATGTGATGCAAAGTAGGCGAGGAGGAAGTTGGTGGAGTTAGTAAAGGTTCAGTGGAGTGAAAGCGAAAGCGATTGCACATGAGAAACTGAGGAGAGCATGACGGCCACATATCCGGAGCTCTTTGCATAAAAAGGCCTACTGTCTTTCGTATTTACTTTCGCTTTTGGTATCACGTAGGATAGTTTAGTACTTCACATGTTAGGATAGGTTTATATATACTATTGATTGCATGGTTGCTTGTTTGATATGTTTGGTGGTTGTATATGACTGTTAGGCATGCAGGGTGATTATGGATGACTATTCTTTGATTTGTTCGAGGATTTCGAGGGAAAAATTCCTAAAAGGGAAAGAGTGTAACGATCCGTATATTACGTATAAGAGAATCGTAAAATATTTTTATTTATTTCATATGAGGTCGTATGACTATAAAATTTTAGGAAATGACTAATTGAAACATTTCTTACGTTTAGAATTTTCATTGGACGTTTTGGGCCTAGAAATTCTTGTAAAGCCTATAAATTTTGATAGGAAAGGAATAAGCGCCTGAAACCACTTCCATTAGATCGGGCCTGTGGTTTCTTTTTCCGTAGAGTGGTCAGAATAGGAAAAAAGACTTACCGTTAGAAGATATAGTCGTTTTAGTTTTTACTTGCTACTGGATAGATTTATAGGTAATTGGAGAGGATTAGGGGCTAAGTCCAAGGTCAAACTCGGGATTTGTGCCAATAGTGGCTGAAGTAACAACCCCAAATCATTTCTCTTCTTCCGAAAATTAGATAGAAACCTCCATTATCCCTAATTTCATCAAGAACTTCTCTTTTCCTTACTAATTCTAACCAAATCCATCATTAAAGAAGGTAATTACTGAAGAGGGGTAATAGAATTCATCATTTTTGATGCTTTGGATTCATATTTGCTGCTATTTATACCAGATCTAGGCATTTAGATGGGTAATTTGGGTATTAGGTGAGTGATTATTGATCTTCCACTATCCTACACTTATTCATATAGTTAAAGTTAGTGTTTTAACATGATTTTTGATGCTAAAATGATTTTGAACTTTAATTTAACCCTTTAAAATATTTATGACCGAATTTAAAAAGATTAAAATGGAATTGAAATGGTTTTACAACCTCTTTTTGGATCACGTTGTCATTTTAGAAAATAGATTAGGCTTAATCTTATATGCTAATCATGTTCAGATGGATGTTATGTGTTGAATGAATGTTTGTGGATGACACATATGTTTGGATGTATTTCTTTGATATGATTTGCTAGTGATTGTAGGATAACTAGGAATCGTTCGTTGATTTGGGAAAAGGAAGCCAAATATACTTTAAATCGAATATAACTTGGAGGAGGGGTTCTAGAGGAGGAGGAAAGCCTATACTTCAAGTTGCAGGTAATTTGGAGGAGAATTGGCTTGTCCAATCAATTCAGTGGAGTTTTGTAGACCTAGTAGGTAAACGTGGTTGTTTGGAGACTTAGGTTGTGGAACTTTGAGAAATACTTTAGAGAATGAGAACTAAATGAAAATTTAGTGTACCTATTCATCTTTCTACATGAATAGGTAAGACAACCCACTTTAAGTTTATGAAATTTTATGAATTCAGTCTAAGAATAACCAAGTCTGGGCAGCCCAAACATAATGACGAGAGGCGACCCCAACCCAATAGACTACTATTTGAACAAGAACTTCCAAGCATGGCGACCGGTCCAGTATATTAATTAGGGACCGATCCAGTATACTTAACTTAGGGAGGTCCAAATAGGGCAATAAAATGGATGTATGGACTTATTCCAAAATCTGGACAAAATCTACAGATCAACACTGACCTTTTTTAGGCGAAAATGGGAGTGCTGGAGGACTTAGGGAGGGTTGTACCGAGAAGAGGAGTCCAAAGCAAGCAAGGAGGAAAGAGATCGGGGTGTGAATTCATATTGGTACCAATCTCTTTTTGAGGCTCAAGGAAGTTGCTGAAGACTTATTGTAACAACCCGTAATTTTTTAATCTTCGAATTTGAATATTTAGTTTATTTAAATATTCGAATTTGAATTTAATTATAATGAAATCTATGTTTCAAGTTAACTCTTGATTTTTTACATAGGATTTTTACATAATTTTTAATTTGAAAATAATTAAATTTTCATTTGACGCTTTTTGCGACAAACATCGGCACTATTGAAACTTCATAGAATAAGATGACCAGTGTATTTTATTGTTATTTTATGATCATCCCACATTGTTGTGCATGGTTGTATTATTATTTCTGTCGTTCGCGGCTCGTAGCGAACGTGATATTGTGTGGCATCATACCGTAAAACTTTTTAATAAAATTTGCAATGACGTACACAAACATTGTACCATGTTTCTTGCCTTCTTTCAAGGCCATGGTTTGTGCCAGGTTTGGTGGGAGAATGTACAAAAATATAATGATTTTGTTTTCTAAATTTTGGTTATAAAACAACACGAGCATGAACACATTTGGGAGGACACAAAACTTGTACACATTTTGACATATTCCATTTTTCTTCTCTGCCAAATTTTCGAACACAACAAAACTTTCCCTTTCTCAATTCATTTTTCAAATAACTTCCACTACACCAAGAATTAGCCAAAGTCACCAACACATATATTGTAGAGGGCGAAGAGAGCTACGCTTTTCTTTCTTCTTGTTCTCAAAACGAAGAGGTATAGAGGTTGTGGTAGCTGGAAGTGCTGATGGGAAGAAAGTAGGTCTGGGTTGCATGTGCGAAGCCAAGCTTCAAGTGGTGGTGTCCAATGTGAAGAGGATGTGGATAGGAGTTCGGCGGAGCTGACAACGTGAGATTTCGTAGAGAAACGAGAGGGGAAAGGGGGAAAGAAGTTAAGGCCATTATGGAGAGTGCATGGCTGTGGGTTCTAAAACATGCAGAGGCAGCGTGAAGAACGCGAAGACGTTTTGGGCCTTGGGCCAAGTAGTAGGTGAGAACTACTTTATATTAATTTATTAAATAAGTTAATTAAAATGTGTTAACTTTAAAAATTCATAACTCACTCATTTTAAGTCCGTTTGACCCGTGGATTTTTTAGTTGGGTTCGTAATGACATGTAGAACACGTTGATATAATTAATTGACACATTTGGTGAAGTATAAAATTTGGATAAAATAATAGTGATTGAATATGATTATGTTAATTTAAATAATAACATAGTTAAATTAATTATACTTCATTAATGACATTCAACTAGCAGAATAAAACACCGTTCTCCTATAATTAAAATAAATAGATTATATTTGACATCTATTGAGCAGAATAAATCTCCATCTGTGCTTGTAAGTTAAATGATTGTTTTAAAGTAAATTAATACGTTGATTAATTATTATTGGATAAATGGATGTGTTTGCTATTTATTATTGTTGTTGATTGATTATGTGATATATGCTCAACCAGTTTATGAGCCATTTTCCATTTTCTTTTGTTTTTACATGGGTTGGGTAGAAAACAACCGTAGCCTAACAACTTGTGATTTATTTCACAGTTTTACTATAAGGTGTTTAGCGATGATATTGGTTTGCTTCAATTTAAATGAAATTATTTTGAAAGATGTTTTTCATAAAAGAATATGAAACGAAATGTTTTATTTTAAAGAAAAAGGAGATATTTGAAAATAAATATTTTTGGAGTGATTTTATATAAAATGTGATTTATATGAAGGTTTTTATAAAATGTGTTTTATAAATAAAGGGAATTTCGAGGACTTAAATCCCGGTGGTTTGAAATTGATTTTGAAAAGATTTAAGGGAATAAACAATACCATGTTTTGGAAGTATTTGTGATTATTAGTGCAAATGATTTGTCACTTCAGGAAACAAAATGATTTGCTATGTTACCGATGATTCGGGTAACTCATAACTAAAAAGTGGGTTGAGGGTTCATGTAACCCTAGTATAGTCCACTCTTTATATAGAGTGATATATTTATTTATTTTAGAGAGGCTGGGACCCAGTTGCCTTGTATATAGGAGAAACCTCCCGATTTGACTGCATATATTTTGATATGCTTTTATAGTAGTATTTTGGGATTTCCAAATATATTTATCAAATACAAGACTGTATTATTATACATAGTATTTGATACCATTTTCAAAAGTAATTTGTTTTACACCTCGGAGAAAAGTATAATTTACTATAAAAGATATATATAATATTTCAAAAGGATTTGAAATGAAACCGAAAATTTAGTTCGAAGGGATTGTTTTTGAATAGGCATTTTCAATAGAGATTAATTTTGAAATTATAAAGGTGATTAGATTTTGTAAATGTTAATCTAAGGATATAAGCCTAAGTGGGTAATTTTTGGGAGTTACATTCATATATTATATATATTGCATCGTAGGCTCCTTTTGACTCCTATTTGTAAATAGGAGAACTATGTTGGCTTGATCATGTTTCCAATTGGGTATCCAATTAGATAGGAGTACGTAGGTAGTCACAAGTGTTCGTGACGCAGCCTCAATAATAATATATCTTTTTCTTGTTTATTGTTTGGTATTTATCATGTGACTTTGTATCTTTCATGCTTAGCATTTTATTCCGCATTGACATGTTTATTAAGTTGTAATTGTTGCTTCTCACACCAGACTTGTGCATCGGTAAATTTATTGTATTTGAGTTTTCTTTGTATTAAAGCACACCCTGTAGAATAAATAATTAGAACTCCGATAAATTGTAATATTGAAATTGTATCCTATACATTTAGTTGTGTTGTATATTTATCAGATTATGTTAAGTTAAATTGGTAGTTTTAATTTATAATTTTAGAACGGATGAGTTTTTGATGGTTTTGACTGGTCGAAAAATGCGGGTCGTTACAGCTGGTATAAGAGCTTAGGTTATGTGCCTAAGCAAAAAATTTATCTATGGTTAGTAAATCAACCCAGGACTTCTAATATGGAACGACCTTATTTTGATAAATAAAAATGGATAGGAAGAGGCATCGTTCCTCTGACCAGAATTATGGATAATATTATTTTTGACGGGCTTAGCTTATTGATTATTTGGCTTTCGATATATTTTTCCGTCCTTGGAATTTTGGGGATGAAATTCTTTTAAGGGGGGAAAGAATGTAACGACCCGTAATTTTTTAGTCTTCAAATTTAAATATTTTATGTAAATATTCGAATTCAAATTTAATTATAATGAAATCTATGTTTCAAATTAAGACTTGATTTTTGATGACGCATTTTTAATTTAATTTATAGAATTTTTTCATAATTTTTAATTTGGAAAATAATTAAATTTTCGTGTGACGCTTTTTGCAGTAAACATCGGTATTTTAGAAACTCCACATAATAAGATAAGCAGTGTTTTTTATTGTTGTTTTATGATCATCTTACATTGTTGTGCGCGATTGTATTTTTATTTCCGTCGTTCATCACTCGTATGCGAACGTGATATTGTGTGGCGTCGTACCTTAAAACCTTTTAAAAAAAATTGCAAACACATACACAAACATTGTTCCATGTTTCCTGCCTTCTTTCAAGGCCTTGGTTTGTGCCATGTTTGGTGGGAGAATGTACAAAAACATAATGATTTTGTTTTCTAAAGTTTGGTTATAAAACAACACGAGCATGAACACATTTGGGAGGACACAAAACTTGTACACATTTTGACATATTCCATTTTTCTTCTTTGCCAAATTTTCGAACACAACAAAACCTTCCCTTTCTCACTTCATTTTTCAAATAACTTCCACTACACCAAGAATTAGCCAAAGTCACCAACACAGAAATTGTAGAGAGCAAAGAGAGCTACGCTTTTCATTCTTCATATTCTCGAAACGGAGGAGTGTGGAGGTCATGGTGGTCGGAAGTTTTGATGGGAAGAAAGCAGGTCTGGGTTGCATAGGCAGAGCTGAGCTTCAAGTGGTGGTGTCTGATGTGAAGTGGACGTGGAGCGAAGTTCATCGAAGCCGACAGAGTGAGATTTCATCGAGAAACGATAGAGGAAAATGGGAAAGAAGGTGCAACCATTATGGAGAGTGCATGGCCGTGAGTTCTAATACATGCACATGCAACGCGAAGAAGGTAAAGGCGTTTTGGGCCTTGGGCCAAGGAGGGAGTGAGAATTAGTTTACTAAATAAGTTAACTAAAATGTGTTAACTTTAAAAATTCATAACTCAGTCTTTTTAAGTCCGTTTGACCTGCGGATTTTTGCGTTCGGTTCGTAATGAAATCTAGAACACATTATTATAATTGATTAACACATTTGGTGAAGTATAAAATTTGGATAAATAATAGTGATTGAATATGATTATGTTAATTAAATAATAACGTAGTTAAATTAATTATACTTCATTAGTGGCATTTTAGCAGAATAAAACATCGTTCTCCTATAATTAAAATGAATATATCATATGGACATTTATTGAGCATAATAAATCCTCGTTTCGTGCTTGTAAGTGAAATGATTATATTAAAGTAAATTAATATGTTGATTAATTATTATTAGATAAATTGATGTGTTCGTTATTATTATTGTTGTTGATTGATTATGTGATATATGCTCGACCAGTTTATGAGCTATTTTCCATTTTCTTTTGTTTTTACATGGGTTGGGTAGAAAACAATTGTAGGCTAAGACCTTGTGAATTATTTCACAGTTTGAATGTATGGTGTTTTGCGATGATATTGGTTTACTTCAATTTAAATGAAATTGTTTTGAAAGATGGTTTTCATAAAAGAATATGAAATGAAATGTTCTATTTTAAAGAAATAGGAGATATTAAGAAATAAATATTTTTGAAGTGATTCTATATAAAAAGTGATTTATATAAAGGTTTTTATAAAATGTATTTTATAAAAAAAGGGAATTTCAAGAACTTAAATCCCGGTAGTTTGATATTGTTTTCGAAATGATTTGAGGGAATAAAAAATACTGTGTTTCGGAAGTATTTGTGATTATTAAAGCAAAATACTTTGGAAAACAAAATGATTTGTTATGTTACTATGATTCGGGTAACCCTAAAAAGTGGGGAAGGGTTCGTGTAACCCTAGTATAGTCCACTCTTTATATAGAGGGTATACTTATTTATTTTAGAGAAGCTAGTACCCAGTTGCCTTGTTTATGGGAGAAACCTCCCGATCTGGTTGCATATATTTTGATACGCTTTTATAGTATTATTTTGTGATTTCCAAATAAATATAACAAATACAACACTGTATTATTATATAGAGTATTTGACGCCGTTTTTAAAAAAGTGATTTGTTTTATATCCCAGAGAAAAATATAATTTGACATAAAAGATATATATAATATTTCAAAAGGATTTGAAATAAAACCAAGAATTTGTTCGAAGGGATTGTTTTCGAATAAGCATATTCAAAGGAGATTATTTTTGAAATAATAAGTAATTAGATTTTGGAAATTTAAATCTAAGAATATAAGCCTAAGCGGATAATTTTCGAGAGTTACATTCATATATATTGCATTGTAGGCTTCTTCTGAGTCCTATTTGTTAATAGGAGAACTATGTTAGCTTGATCCTATATTTAATTGGATACCCAATTAGATAGGGGTATGTCGGCAGTCATAAGTGGTAGTGATGCAACCCCAATAATAATATATCTTTTTCCTGTTTATTGTTTGCTATTTATCATGTGATGTTGTATCTTTCCTGCTTACCATTATATTCCGCATTAACGTGTTTATTGAGTTTGTAGGAATGACTATTGCTGTCTCTTACACTAGAGTTGTGCAATGGTAGATTTATTGTATTTGAGTTTTTTTTTCATTAAAGCATGCTATGTATAATAAATAACTAAAACTCTGATAAGTTCTATTATTAATATTGTATCTATACATGTGTTGTATATTTATTAGATTATGTTATGTTAAAGTGATAATTTTCATTCGTGGTTTTAGAACGGACGGGTTTTCGGCGATTTTGACTGGTTGGAAAATTCGAGTCATTATACTTATGGAGTGTAGCACTGTGGAAAGGAACTTAAAAAAAGCAAGGATGAAAAAGGATGGGGTATAAAAGACTTAGCTAAATTTTGGGCTAAGCAATTTAGATTGTAGCTGATCTGATTAGATTGGTACCGATCTAAATTGATGTGGCGAATAAAACAAAACTTCTTGAGGACACTTCAAGGTCTTTGTTTATTCGCTTGGGATTTCGATGATGGCGGCTTGACGTTGAAAGAAGTCATGAGAATGATTAACCAAAAGGGCAGGTTCTAGGAAGGGTGACCTATATGTAGAATGTTGAATGGTTCCTTGAGGATAATGGAAACTAGATGGAGTAAGGAAAGGGTTCGGGTATGCTCGTTAAGGATCGGAGTTTTTTATTGAACTCGAAAGCAGGGACAAGGATCCTCATGGGTACCTTGAAAGGCTACCTCGGATTGATTGAATGAATCCATATACCCTGGATCGAGGCAATGGGTCTAATATTCAGCTTCGGGCCATGAACGAGTATACCGAAGATCGGGTTTCTCCATAAATCACTGACAGTGGAATGGTCATACGAGTTATCATATATCCAGGGCACATTGAGTGACAGTGAGGATTGTTTGATGGGTGATGTGTATGCTATCATTGTTTAGTTAGTAATATGACACTCTAAGGATGTCACATGATGTAGGTACTGGAGATGGGGATAATTATGCATTCAATATTGTACTTAGGATATAGTACATTTGTATGATAATAGTAGAGTAGCATATTATTTTCGTTATATGCTTGCTCTTTGGTTATAGAGACCGGTCAGGTATGATTCTTATACTTTTGTTCCTTACTTTGTGCATTAATATAGTATTTTGAGGTTTTTTATCGCTCACACCAGACTATTGTCCGACTCAAGGTTTATGCTTTGCTTTTTATTATCTCTGCTACTATAAAAGAGAAGACTAGATAGCAGGTCTAGGTGATATGTGATAGTAGTGCAGAGGGCGAGCTGGATGGGGCTTTCTTGTATTATATATGGATATACACTTTCTTTGTACGACATTGTTGAGCCTAGGCATGTCCATTATCTTATTTAGAGACAGTTTGAGCTTATTATCACTTGTATAAACTCTATTATTATATTATAAATGCCTTCAGCATGCAAATGCCTAAGTAGCTCAAAGCTCCCATCAAAGTCTCACTTTGCATACCCCTTTATCGTTTGGTAGCGACCATATGGTCAGTGGCGAACAAACTGACTTAGCTAAATATTTGGTTAAGTCATTTCTTAACTCCTTGCTTCAATTTGTTGTGCACCTAATAACTTCTTTTTGCATGGAGCCTCTGGATCTACATCGGTAAGCCTCTTGCAACTATAGCACTACTCCATACACCTTGTCTCATCGATTGAGTCTCCATCATTTGTGCAATCACCTTGGAAGACCCATCTCCTTGGCCAATCCATATGAATTAGACTCCTTCTCATACAACATTTCCCTAACTCTAAATCACCTATCATTTCTCGTTTCATCAAATACAACTACATATAATGCATACATTCAACCAATACAGTGCATACATCACATACAACATATACATGCAACCAATTTTGGATTTTAAAATCAATCACACTGAGTCTAACCTATTTCCTAAAATGGAGTATCCATAAGAACATATACTTATAATCAACCAAAGTTCATTTTAAAACATTGGAAATTCGTTAATAAATCATGGTTAAGTTTAAATCTTGTCAAAATCACATTTATAGCTTAAAACATTTTAAAAACATCATTTTTAACTATACAAACATCAAGATAATAGTAAGAGATATAAACCACTCACCAAGATCTCCAAATGCACCAACAATGAGGTAAACTGATCCAACCAGCCAAGGTACGAATCCTAAGATGCTAATTTTAAAAATCTCAAATGCTTCTTTACTAATCCCGATGCTAATCACTCTCTAATTACTTGATTTGATTAATTAAAGCAAGGATTTATGTTGTTTTTGGTCAGGAAACAACTAATGGAGGTTTAGAACAGATTTTGGGAAGTGTGATATAAATCATAGGCTATCCCATTAGGTCAAATTATCTTGAATTTCAAAATAGGTTAATGGGCTGATTACAGACTTAGTCTAATGACCCGCTAATTTGTCAAAACACTGCCTAACTTCAAATAGACATATCTACTAAACCATAAGAGCAAAAAATCTATTACGACCACTTTATGGAAAGAAAATATCATATCTTTCATTTAGAAGTGGTTTTAACCCCTAAACGGACTATTATCAAAAGTAATAGCCCTTATAAATTTTTAGGTCAAAACCATCTAATATTTATTTTCGAGGTCAAAATTGTCAATACTCAATATTCCCTAAAGTTATAGCCTAATACGACCCAATTTAGTTATAAAAAAATATTTTTATGATCCGTCTATAAGTAAAAATGTGGGTCGTTACATTCTCCACCCTTTTGAATTTCACCTCCGAAATTCTCTAACCATACATAAACAATCAAGGGAATATCAAGCATGCCTAATAATCAATCAAACATAGCAAACAAAAAACAATCACACATAAGCAAGAACCAAACCTATATAAACATTAGTGTGCAAGGTAATAACTAAATAGTATAATACCAAATATGATTACATGAAAGCTAACGATAAAATGGAAATCATATGAAGTGAAGAGCTTCGGATAAGCATTCTAAAAGAATGCCCTAGGGCCAATTATGTGATTTGTTATATATATCTAACTCTGTAGTCAATCTTCTTCATAGTAACGATGTTTATTTCCTTTATATAATTTGTTATATTATGATATAATTAATTAAGTAACTGATTTAAAGTATATAATAAGAAATCCTCAAATAAAATTTTATGTGATTATAGTTGCAAATAGTTACAACTACAAGTAATCAATCAGAGTATAAAATGACATTTTATTTTAATTATTCCTGGTCAATATGTTTCGAGAAAAGGATATCGATTCATCCACTGAAACTAGAGTATGTAACATTCTCCAAATGTTGGGAAATGTATTACTCGTGGTTGTTGGGGCCACCAAGGGGTTACGTACTTATAGTTATTGGATTGCCATGTACTGAATCATCCAAGAATTTCTTGTTGGTTGATAGCAACTAGGTCAAATAGGAAATCTCGGTGTGACGAGGTGACATCGTACCCTTAAGAATACCATAGAACATAAATATAAATACTCCACTTTGATTACATCTAAATCATGGTATGGCGTCTATCGAATGACTATAGTTAAGTCTGAGTTGAAGTATTAGAAATGAAGCATTATTCAATAGAGAATTCATCTCCTTGATTTTATGTGGTTAATATCACGATCAACTATAGTAGACTCAAAGTTAAATTCTCTAGACAAAGTAGTAAAACTAATAATAAATATTATTAGTGAACCATGGACTTTATTGTGGACTAACTGAGTTGAGTGTGGATAATATTGAAATTTTAACTAACACCAAATTTTATATATCCTAATGTAATATAGTTTTGACAGAGAGAACATGAATTCAACGAAACCGTCGCACCACCAACTAAGATGACGTGTAAATGATAATATTTGAATTGTTTAGTATTAGTTGCCGACCGAATTCACACCTCTGAGTCTCACAACCGCATTTGTGAATGCTCTGAAAAACCACACAATTTAATTGGTTTATAAAACATTATAAATTAATTAAATCAATCAATATTTAAGAATTATTAATTATTAATTTATTTTATGTTTTGATGGTGTTAGCTATTGTTTGGTTGTACATATAAACATTATATATGCACGTATCGATATATGATATCAGTTTGTATTTAGACCGGCTATAAATAGGGCTTTTTAGAAAATTTCTCCATTCAAGGAGAAATTCTTAACCAGCTGTGAAAAGGAAGGAGAAGGATTGGATTGATCAAAAGTTAAATATGAATTAAAGGGTAAGTTTTCAAAGAAATGTTAAGAAAGAGTTTTATTCTTTCCTTAAAATAAATCCCACTCGTTTGTTTTCATTTATTTAATTTTACTCCTCTCATCCATGGCTACCTCCTCCATCTCTTTCATGATTGAAAATTCCTCTATTTTCTGAAAAATACCAACTCCAAAATAAGTCTAAAAATTAAATAAAAATAAAGGCTAAATGGTTTTTACTGCTTAATTGTTTGTGCAATCGATCTTTAAATTGTTTGTGCAATCGTGTGCACTTTCAAATTATTGAACAAAATCTTGGTTTTTACTGCTTAATTGATTGGCTTTGTTCTTTGATTTGGAATATTACCCTTACATAACAAATTTCTTATTTTTGCTTATAAGCTTTTTGAGTTGAAGTGGTCTATGTGGGTTTTGATTTTAACCCGCCCTTTCTTTTAGTTATCAATGGATTTCGACGATCTTCCTAGTTCATCGGGTTGTGATCCGTCCTTTTTAAACCTAAGCTCGACCATCTACGAGGAAAGCCAAGTTGAAGAAATCTTGACTGAATTTGGAATTGTGGGCTATCAGTTTAGGGTCCCTACACCCTCAGGTCGTATTCACTTACCCCTAGAGGGGTATATTTCCCTTGCTT
The DNA here is from genome assembly GCA_030737815.1 of Allium fistulosum. Taxonomy (NCBI): domain Eukaryota; kingdom Viridiplantae; phylum Streptophyta; class Magnoliopsida; order Asparagales; family Amaryllidaceae; genus Allium; species Allium fistulosum. The sequence goes on from CM060903.1 coordinate 489,507,177, forward strand.
CGGAACATATTCCATGTGGCCTTTATCTTCCTCTACATCTCATTATCAAAGAATGGTTGGTCTGTCCCCCATTCATTTAGCCTCTATATCTTATCATCTCCTTGTCTGCACTTGCATTTTATACTTTGAAAAATCGACTCCTCCTTCTTGTCGAGAACTGCTCTTTTTATATTCACTTCATAAGATCCTAACATGGGGATGCATCAAATTTTATCATATTTAAGCTACCGAGTCTCTCTTTTCTACAACTCCGCACAAGACCTATAAGTTGGCGGATCAGTTCTTTTTCATCTTGAACCAGGATGGCTTCATTTCCTCATTTGGGAAACCTGGCACTGCTTCACTTTTTCTATCTTATTTAGCTCCTAAAACTTCCTTTACTGACCTGAACTATCTTTTCTTTTTTAGTTAATTTTCTTGATTTTACTAAAAGCGAACGAGAGCTCTTTTCATCTCAAAGGACGATGGCACTTGGTTACGGTGTAGAGGTTTGTAAGTGTTCGAATTTGTTCACAGTTGACCTACTGCACAGACATAACTTCCTCCGTCCACATCACTATTTTTGTTGTTCTATTTTCGTTTACGCTTTTGATGAGGCTACACTAAGTGGTATACTTTGGTTATATGTATTTTAGTTAGGTTATTAATATACGTGTCTTTCTCTTCCCCCTTTTATATATGCATCGTGCAGTATATTAGGGACGTCGTTGCTTAAAAAATGCAGGTACCATGTCTTTGAATTTGGTTGCTATTGTGAAGAAAAAGAAAGACACAAAGAGACCTAGGGACAATCTGATTATGATAGATGACCCGACCAAGAGGCAAAAGGTCAACCCTTCCTCTTCTTATAAGGCTATTAATCATGCTCTAATCAAGGTGTCCCCTATTCATGTGCTTCCTCATTCTTCCCACTTTATACTTATCTCGAGGAAGGGTACCATTCTCGATTTGATCGAATGGATGGGTCGCCTTCTCATCGACGATGTGACTGCCTTGCCCGTTGCTTTGATGGCGTCTCCTCCTCTGCTCACTTAGGACCTTTTTTCTAGCTTTCATCGTAGTATTTTCAAGTAAGTTTATTGGCTATCCATTGGTTGATTTAATTTAGTGGAAATTCAGAAGTATTTCTTATGCTTCATTATGCCGTTGTGTTCAACATATGGCCTTTGCGATGGAGTTGCATAAATGACTCTTTGATCTGGAAGTGGTGTTAACCGGGGATCTGGTGGAGATTACTCGATTGAAATTGGACATCGTGGCAGGTGTGTAAAGGGAGAGGATGCCAAAGCATGATTAAAGGAGGTCACTAATAACTTGATGGTGTTAGTGAGAAACTTGAGGAAGCTTAACAGCTTGCAGCCAAGGCAGGGGAAAGAGTTGGTAGGTAGAAGGAGAGAGCCATGGAGTTTAAGAAGAGACTCCTTAAGACGAAGAAAGATCTTGATACCACCACCTTTAATGTTATGTACAAGATCTATGCTCAATTGAAAAGGTAGTTTTTTCGGACCGACCCGATGAGATGGATGCAGAGGTTAATTTGGATTTTCTTGGTGACCCTGAAGCCATAACGGACGCCTTAGATTACTATACGAGGAAGTGGTCCCAAGAACATAAGGCGATTCATGATTCCCTTTCTTACGTGGTTTAGGTGATTTTGATGCAGAGCAGAACTCGACAAATGCATAAGAGCAATCTAGACTCAAACTACAAGGATCTTCTGGTGATGCACTAATAAATGTTTGGCCATTCTTGTTATCTTATTTTGTGTTGTTTTCGACCTAGTTATACCATTTTTATTTTGTATGTGTACACGGTGGTTTTATAAGATGTTGGTTGCTCGTCTTATTGTATTTTATCTTGTTTTATTATGTGCAATAGTTTATTTTGAACTTATTTCTTCCTACCTTTTCCTTCTAGGTAAGAGAAGTAGGCACTGAGAAAACTTTGTGGCCGAAGTCTTGTGAGGGGGATAACTTAGTTCAAAACTTAAGAAAACATATCGAGTGCCTTGAAAAGCAAGCAATAGAGAGGTTGTCAATGAAAATTGACCATGTACATAGAAGGAAAAGTGACCTTGAAAGGTTTGTAGCGTAGTGAAAGAGGGAGTCCCAAGGACCTTTGTTTAGGATTATCCATGTCATCCATGAGAGAGATGTGCTTTGTGACTTCGTATTACGCATATAGGGCTCTTTACTAAAGAAAAACTCTCTTCCTTTAGGATATCCACATCTGTTGTGGTTCAAAAATAGACTTAGTCATTAACGAGTGTAGCATTTGTTTCTATGTGTCTTGGAGCCTTAATTGAATAAGACACTTTCCTTGTTGTATAAGTACTTTATATTATTATTATTAGTAGTAGTATTATTATTATGATGATATTTTTTTGTTTGGTTTGGCTGTTCATTGGTTTCCTTCTTGTATATCTCATATGTATATATTTCTTTTAGATTGTGCTCACTTCTCAAACCAAGACTATTCAAATCGAATTTCCTAAAAGTAGCTATCCTTCGCGCACCCTTTATACTCCTCGTTTAAAGAACTAGCTTCTTTATTTACCATTAAAGTCTATGAAGCCCGGATCAAAGAACTCGAAGCTGCTAACGCATATTTTATGAGGGAACAAGAGTTCATTATTGATGATGCTTAAGAGGAATTATGCATTCGGTATGATGAACAAGCATGGAAGTTGGAAGAATCTAAACAAGCCACTTTTCGATAGCATGCCCACATCACTAAACAATGTTCGGAGATAGCTGAATTGGAAGAGAAGCTCAAGTCTACTCTGAAATCGCATTACTAAACTAGAGGGATTGCTAAAAGATGCAAAGAGCTGTTATAAGGTTATTTATGAAGATGAGATTAAGGAACTAAAAAAAGAAAATGATAAACTATCTAAGTAGGTAGCTATCCAGCTATCTAAAGAGGATGACATAACGTTCTTTGCTCTCAAGCGACTCCTCCACCCCCTTCATGTATGGATAACGATGAGGCGTCTCAATGAAAGAAGAAATTTACGGCATACTACCAAAATAAAGTTGATGAGGTGAAAGCTTTCTGCGAAAACAGCTGAAGGGTTCAACCAGTGGCGTGAAAGTAGAGAAGCGCTCTTCCGCTTACACCGTGTTTGGCTTATTTTGAAATAAAACTAAAAAGATAAAAGCAGAGGTCTTGGCCATGTTGTAACGCCCCATCCCGAGCCCCACCTTAGTAAAGAGAATTAACGAGTAATTCCGTCTACTAAAGTGGAGAATAGGGCTGGTTAAGGGCGATCATCTATAACTTTGTCTTAAACATCTACTAAATACATCAATATATGCTATATGATTTTTCTTTTCTATCTCAATGGATCGACATGCCCAGTAAATGCTTAATCCAAAACTATAGGTGGCTAATGGATCTATTAGAACAAAATACAATAACTAAATGTAAAGCACATCAAAGAACAGTAATCAACATCATATATATACATATACACTGATACATGTTTAGTACAATACAATATGAATACAATAAAGGTGGTACTCGACTACACCATATACATTGAATCAAATATAAATACATCAGAGTATGCGGAAGAACAGAAATTACTCAAGAGAAAGAAGAGCTGATATCCAACATCAACTTCAAGCTAAGTCCAATAGATGATACCTGAAACAACTCGGTCTGACCCGAGTATAAATACGCGGGTCAGTATAGCTACACAAATAAGTTAATATCGGTAATATGAAGTAGAATAGACATGAAGATACTTCTTCTCGAAAGATAAGAATGAATCGATAAACTCATAAGCTCAACACTTAAGTAACAAACACTACTTAAGTGAACAATACCTCGAAGGAGGTAACTCAAACTCAATACTCAAATCAAACACAAGTGCCTTATATCATCGGCGACATCCCAAAATGTCTACATGGTTTCCATGAACCATATCTCCTCAAAAGGAGAAACATCAATACAAACTCTCGCCAAAATGGCAAACATAAAACATTCTCAACTATGATGATCCAAAACTAAATTATAGATGAATCTCCAAATTCAATTATACCTCATCTCATCGGTATAAATGAATATAAATCTCAATCTCAACTCGCCAAAATGGCAAAACCCAGAATATCCTATAAAATCCTGAAATTATCCAAACTCATAACTTAAGGAACTCGATAAGAGTTCAAAACATCATAATTGAAATCACCATATATATAACATCTCATATAGCACTAGGCTATCGATGTAATAAAACATCTTTAAAAGGTGAAATCACAATAAAACAGCAAACTCAGAAAATCCGGATTGGCCAAATCCCCGATTGTAATGCCGAAGCAATGCTGCAAGTGCTAAACTCAGACGGCCGAAGCCTCAGACAAGGTCGCTAACACCTCCCAAAGCAGTTCGTCCTCATGACAAGGTCGCTAACACCTCTCAAAGCAGTTCTGTTAGGTAAACATCATGAATGTGTCACAAACTCACGGATAGGAACCCGAAAAGTGTTAACGTGTGTCCCATACCACACATTCGCACTTAGCGGTTTACTAGCCGTTAGTCGATGCCATACTAGAAACATCATAAAACTTAGAAAATTATATCTCGCCTAGTCTCATTGGCGAGTGATAAAGAGACACCATACTTGTCTCATCTCATCGGCAAGTATTAAATGGCATCATAACTTGTCTCATCTCATCGACAAGTGAAAACATAATGATGCTTCCTCATAAACCATAAATCTCAAAATATGAAATCATAAACTCAAGACTTGCCTTATTTCATTGGCAAGTAAACAAAACATCGCGATGGTTCTCATCGACCATTCTCCTACATAGGAGATCTCAAACCATAATACTTGCCAAATATCGGCCATCTTAAATAATTCCAATAAATAGAAATTATAAAACTCAAAATACGCCATAAAATGGCAAAACATCTCAGAATCAATAATCTCAAATAGCTTCGATCGTACAAGTCCGAAATTAACCGAAATAGTAAACGCACATGTCCCATACCACGTGTTTTACTAAATCGTTTAATTCTCTTTCTCATATGTTCTAATAGTATAAAATTATTTATTTTACATATTAAATAATTTATTTGAGAAAACAAGCTTTTAAAACCATTTTCCGAAATCAATTTTGAAGACGATATTTGAAAATTCTCTTATTATAGAGAATAAATAGATTCTATAGCTTAAAATAATTTAAAAATATTACATAATAATTATTTTAAATGCCAAATTATTTTAAAAATTATTTCAAAATTGTTTGGAAAAATCTGTGCTCGAAATAAAAAAAATCACTCAAAACTGTCATTCGAATTCAGTTCAAATTCAAATCAAATTTGAATTTCAAATTCATCAAAACTTGGCTAACCTATTGATAGGAATCATAGCCCTCAAAAAATTACAGAAATATCACAAAAACATGAAGTATAAGTTAAAAATCGGACGGAAAATGAACATAAAAACACTGCCAGAATAATACCCAGGTCTGAAATCTTCTCTGGGTTCAACTTTCGGATATAAAATAGGTGGCCGAACGATCTTTGATTGAACTAAAAATTAGTATACATAAACTAGAAAACTTCATCTTTCATACAAAAAAAGAATCAATGAATTTCGACTGGAAATGAAAAAGTTACACTGTCTCAAACATGGACTCAGGCCATGTTTGCAACAGTTCAAAAACCAAAAATGCACAGGCCTGAAAACCCTCTGGGGTTCAACTTCCAGGCATGAAACAGAGGACCAAACTAGATCGAATTAAGATGAAAATTATTAATCCTATAATAGAAAACTTCATATTTCAAAAAAAAAAGAATCATGCAATTTGGATAAAGTGTGAGAAAGTTATGATGTCTCAAAGTTGGACCCAGGCAGTGTTTTCACTGTAAAAATCTGGACAAAAACATGCTCCGAGTAAAAGTTCGGCAGCATGTTTCTATAAGCTATATTAGTCGAAATGACCTGAAATTTAACATACATAAATACCAACAACAAAAATTCAAACTGCAAAAAGAATCATGCAATTTGAACAAGGTATGAGAAAGTTATGATGTCTCAAATTCGTAACCAGGCAGTGTTTGCAGCACTCAGAAAATCAACATTAAAAACGAATTTTAGCATTTTATGGCTATCAAACTCTTGTCTCAGCTAGATATTTGTGAGTTTAGTACTCACCTGAGCAAAATGAAGATTAAATTTATGCAAACTTAGAAAAAGTTGAAGGCTTTTGGCTAGAGGGAGCTTTAACAACCTGTAAAACAGCACTGTGGAAAAATAGCTTTAATTTGATTAGCAACAACAAAAGGTTGAAGAAATTTGGAGATTTGGAGCTTAGGTTTTGAAAGAGGGAGCTTTCTCTTAATTTTCTTCTGGTTGTAAGTTTTACAGTACGTACAAAAATGAGTTTGAGGAGAAGAAGCTTCTCTTAGGTAAGATTGTAATTGGGCTTAAACCCAATATGAAAATAATTTGATTAATACGCTAATTATCACTAATACACCAAAACACTTACATTTTAAACAAAACAACTTATATTTACGTAATTTCAACTCTATAAAATAACACTAACACACTTTATGTTTAACAAAATGTTTTATCAACACATAAAAGATATTTTAGCCGTTTAAAATTATTTTTCATCCTGAAATTATTATTTTATTTAAATATTTCAATTTACACCATTAATTACATAAAGCACTATTTTTAACATCAAAATTTACCGAAAAATCATTTTCTTGTACAATTAAATGTGACAAACCTTATTAACATTATTTTTACATCCAAATATTATTTTTAAACAAAATTCCACTTTTTTATTTATATTATTATCCATATTAAATTCAAAAGTTTAATTAAAATTAACAAAATTCAACGTTTGGCAATAATTTCCAAAATTATTGCATTTCATCAAATTAAAACCATATAATGATCATTTTTATTACAAACTAACATAATAAAGTTTTTAAAACTTTATTTCAACATTTTATATTTATTTACAACAAATAATGTTGATTCAAATTATTTTATTTTTACTTCAATTAATCCCCAAATCAACATATTACCATTATTCACAATTTATTACCAACCAAACTATCTTAATTCTGTTTTATTTATTCCAAATCCATTGTTTATTTGAAATAAACAAATTTTAACAAATTTTTATCTCTCCAATTTATTTTTAATTCACAATATTAAATTATAACTACCGTTATAATTTAATATTTACAGGTAATCGCCAAAACCAGGGTTGTTACAGACTCCCCACTTACAAAAATTGCGTCCCCGCAATTTTCTAGAAAAAGAGACGTAAACAACACAAAAATTCAATCGACAAAGGATAAAAGACAAGCTCGAAACTCAAACCATTCATACTCTCAACATAGAATGGTAGAGAGAAACAAGGAAAAACTCACTTGGTTAATCCAATGGCCCATCAAATGCTAATATAGTGATTAGCAAACCATCGAATTTTCCAAGTGTCTCGAAAGAATTTTGAAGATATCCCGTCTTTAAATCAAAACTCAATAAGATGCTCAACAATTAATCAATCGAAAATGATTGATTTCAAAAAAAACTCAACGAATAGAGTCGGGATCAAACTCACTTAAACCAAAACTCTAAGCAACAAAGAAGATCATCAATAAGATTTTCCGCATAAATATACGAAAAAAACATCCTCACAACAGGGTAGACACAATAGACAAGATAGATAAATCAAAAGATGGCTTCTCACAAGGCCACCAAACTCGAACGACCGCGAAAAATGCACGTCATTGTTAATAGCTCAAAGATAGAATATACTCAAGAACAAGGATATAAGCTCGAATTAACTTTTAATCCAAGATGTTTAGAATTTTAAATCTCAACATCTTTTAAATTTTTAAATCTCAATTTTCAACATTTGAAAATTTCTCAAACTCTTTACTATATTACTTAGTAAGTAATTTAAAACTCAAAGTTAAAATTCAAATTTCTTCTCTTACTTCAAAATTAATTTCCAAAGAATTTTGTAAATCCATAATAATATCCCCCAAAATAAATTAAGGGTTTAAATTCTCTTATTATACTCTTCCCTTAAAACATCCAATGTATATAATATAGATTCTAAAATCTTGAAATATACTTCCAATAAAGCACAACTCAAAATAATCTCATTTATATTCTCATCTTTATAATTTAAAAATAAATAAATGGCATTGCCTCGCTTTTGAGTCTCTAATAAATAAATATATCTGTTGGTTGCAGAGTTGACCGAATGATCAAAACTGCCTCGCCACTCTATTACTCATCTCTAAAATCAATGGCTGCAATTACCATTCAAAAATAAATTTAATATTTAATCTCAAAATATTATTTTCAAAATATTAATCTTTAAAACACAAATCATCGTGTCTGATTGCCTCATCATAGCATCTAGGAGATTCCTATCGATAACGTTGATCATGCGTATCGACCAGAACTCTTAACTACTCGATGGATAACCCAACACTCTCAAATTATTTCTATGAAAGAATACTACTCATATAAATATATTCGCAAAACATTCTTCGATTTTTAAAATATCTCAAAACTCCAATTTCTCTTTTTAAAACTCATATATATATATATATAGCTTTAAAAACTCAAACCAAGAACATTAAGAGAATGCATCGAGATATTCCTAGAATACTCGATTCATAAAATCAACAGAATGAGATGGAGTGTTCGTCAACTCCTACAAGATAACGAGCCACTCTCGGAAATCATCAAGGCACAAGATAAGCAAGATATTCTTCTCGAAAGAGAAGAAGCACACAAACAACAAATCATTACTTCAAACAAAGTAATGCTACAAAGGATAACGCCGATTGAGTATCCGAAAAGGATAACTCAAAGAAAATGAATGATAAACTCAATCAAACTCGAAAAATCTAGAAACTCACCTCATTCCTTAGTGGATGTCCTCGTGGAAGGATAGCCGAAGGCTAAAAGCCAAGAATAAGGTTAATTCAACACTCGATTGCCCGATTGGATATCAAACCCAAACGGACTCATCAAAACTCAACAAAGTCACCTTGACTGGAATTCGAGTTATATCATCAATATCTTGATACTCAAGAGTGAATTCAGAAACTTCGGAATCATCATTAACGTTCCAAAGCGATAGAAATAATAAACCAATCAAAATTGGAAACTTAAATATACAATAGGATCCTATAAAACAAAGGATTAGACTTAATATCAAATAAGTCAATCCATCTCAAATCAAATGCATCTCAAGATTGTGAGTAACAACAAATACTCACAAAAGCAACATCAAATAGAAATCTCAGAATGATCACAACGAGCCAATCCTTGTGGATCCCCTCTCTCAAAGGAACACAACAAGAATACTCTAAGGAATCAATAGGCTTCATCGATACGAACTCACTCGCATCGACAAAATAAGAATAGAATAATCCCAAATAAGATTATTCGTAAGATAAGGTAACATCAAACTCAATTATGGAATACTACGGAATACAATATATATTCCTAGACATATTCCATCTCAACATATCCCAATACTCGAAAAAGAATCAAAGCATGATTCGAAAACAAGCTCGAATAAAGGACAATGATTCACTCGTATTGTACTTCGACATATCGTGATATAAGTACTGTTCTATGTTTATTCTACTTTGTTCTGACCATATTATTTTGAGCATGTGCTCCGTATTGCTATCGAGCAGATTAACTGCCTTAAAGAACAGATACTACGCTCAAACCCTAACGCACTGACCTTAGCTACCTCTTCCTCCCGTCATGCCTCCCTTACGTATGCACAATATGATTTGATTGAGAATCTTAAAGAGGAAAAGGTTAAGCGTAGTATGGTAGAAATTTCCCTAAAACGTGTAGTCGATGTCTCCATGCATTTTACACTGAATTTAGACTTAAGTTTTCTCTATAATCTGCTTGACTATACATTTAACGAATGTGACCTTGGTAAACACTGGTCGGGGCCAACTACAATCCCCGTGTTACTTTTGGTAGCACCCAATGCCGCTCGTCATAGTTATTTTTGATCCGCCAGGTATTGTTCAACCTTTTAATTCCAAAAAGCACTATGCGTTACCCCCTATGCTCATCTCTCGTAGGTAGGGTGGCACTCAGAGCCATCCCCATGATAAAAGGCTTATCGCTAGTGACCCTTCTGACTCGGATTTAGATTTGTGATGAATTTTTTTCTAAAATTGTTGTTTGTTAAATAAATGTAATTTCTTTATTGTAAAACTCAAATTCTGACATCCTATGTTCATGCATGGTGTGTAAAGAGTGGGTGTAGATAAAAAAAGATTATAACTTTTGTTTCTACCTAGCAAGCTTTGTATAGATTCTGAGATTGTACCCAACTCGCTTATTGTTCTGTATTCCATACATCATCTTTTTCCGCTATTTCTCATTGACTTTCAGTGCAGGTACTTATGCCATTCACTTCATACTTTCCGAACTTGGATTTTTTGGCATTTATGCCTTGTCATGCGCTTGGCTGGTCTTCTTCGTTGATGGTGCAGATTGGTTGTGTTTTAACTGAGAAGTCAGGTCGTGTATTTTACAACCCATTGGTAGTTCATGCACATGTCTTTTAATAGCCGGTTCGGGCCATCTAATATCACTACGTTAAGCGCTGTATATGACCGACAAGCCAAGTCAAATATGATACAAATCAACGTTGTTAGCTATGTTAGTAAAATTAACATGGAGATAGTTTTATAATGGTTTGGGCCATCTAATATCCCTATGTCTAGTTCATTATATTATTACGTCTCATAACAATTACAATACTTGTTATTTTTCTCTACAAATAATACTGCTTATACAAAGTAAGGCCCGAGATGCTCGAAATTCCAAGTTCTCGGGAATAGGTTTCCATCTAGTCTTGAGAGTTGGTAAGCTCCATTAGATAAGACTTCTGCTACAACCAGCGGGCCTTCCCAAATTGGGCCCAAAGCTCCATATGTTGGTCCTTCGTGTTAGCCATTAGTCTCCCTAGTACTAGACCCCCTTTGCAGATGTTTCTCTCTCTAAGCCTAACATTGTAATTCTTCCCCATCCTTTGTCGGTATCAGGTGGATCGAACTTCTGCCTCATCTCTTCTTTCTTGAACAAGATCGAGGGCAACTTCCTTCAATTCCTTGTTTTGCTCTGCCATATATGATAAGTTTCCATATGATGGAACCTTTATCTCAATTGGGAGCATCTCTTCATATCCATTGGTTAAGGAGAAAGGTGTGTGACTAATTGGAGATCTGGATGACGAGTTACTCAGCTTCAATCAAGGAGCTATGAAACGTATTTTCTATGCTGAGTACATAATGCGTTTACTTAAACATTGTGACGTCCCGGAACCAGATTCCGAAATTTCTACCGTCGGGATTCTTAATGCAAAGACTATAAAGCTCATGAAGTTGCCTCCTCCCACTCTTTGCACTATGCCCTATACAGATTGGCTTGCACGTGCACAATCAAGACAACCTCAACAACCACCAGCTGCTCCATCTCAATCTTCAAGGCCAAGCGATGTTCGCATTCCCTCTGCAACTCTCTCAACAAAAGAATCAATGGATATAGTTGCTCGGAATCAATTCCTTCTAGAAGCTCGTTTGAAAAGAATGGATGCTAAGATAGATAAGAAATTCGATAAGGTAAAATCATTCTTTGTCAAATTATGGGACGCAATCTCATGCTATTCATCAAGTCCTCATGCTACTCAAGATCCGGGAAAACATCCTGAACCTCAATTCACATGGAGCACTTCAGATGAAGCTACTAGTTCTTCTCCAAGTATTGGCGGACCTCCTTCTGAACCATAGCACAAAAGCAAAGGGAAAGACATTCAAGAAGAAGAAGAGGAAGGAGACGATGAGCAAACAGATTCCGACTAATCATTCATGGTTATCTCTGGTGTTGGTTTTTGGTATTTTTTGTTTATTATTCACTTGTATAATTAGTCTCTCTTTGACTACTGCTACTACTGCTACCTGGTTCTGTTCATATTTCATCTTTTATATGCTACCTAGTTATGCAGTGCTCTATTTTTCCTTTTTGTCGATGACAAAGGGGGAGAGACATAGGTGGACTAACATTTTATTTGCAGGAAAACGATAGCCATTTATTCAGGAGGAATAATAAATTCAGGGGGAGTTTATATTCTTTTGCTACGACATATATATTTTCCTTATACAGGTTGTCATCAATCAAAAAGGGGGAGAATGTTGAATCATGGATTTTGATTCATGACAACGTACAATAATTAACAAGAAGAAGCAAAGAAGATGCGACTACCGGCCGAAGGAGATATGCTAGCACTTTGGAGATTTCAAGGCTACATTGTGAAAATGTGTTAGTACATGTGTATTGTGTTTGTAGAGTAGTTATTTTTGTTAAAATCTATCCTCAAAATCTCTCACAAACATCAAGCAATTATCCAACTTCATCTAAATTTTAAATAAGTTGAAAAAATGTATATATATGCACAAACAGCCAGAGCAGTCGACTGGTGCATTTCAACCAGTCGACTGGTTCAGCAGTTTGTTCATATATATGCAAACATGCACATAAAACGTGCACACTCCTTCTTCGACCAGTTGGCTGGTATATTTTGGCCAGTCGACTCCTGTATTCCAACTGTCATTTTTTCTGAAAAGACACCTCCTTTGATGAAGAGTCTCAATCCATATTTCTTCTAAATAGATGCTTCTTTTGATAAGAACTATTCGTGAATGGTTATATCTCTTAGACAACTATATAAACACGTTAGTTCTACATCAACATCATCAATTCAATTATTGCTTTCTGATCTTACTCTCTAATATTATTTTGTTCTATAAGGCTATCATATTCTTCCTTCAATCCTTATTCACATTCACAAATTTGAGGATTAGATTATAGGAAGTTTTTGTACATCATTGACTCATTAGTGTTATTAAGAACACAAGAAGTCAGAAACTAATTTGTATTTATTATTGATCCGTTCTGCTGCTCGGGTTAAGTAAAGACCTCTTCTGTTGCTGAGGCAAAATCCTGTTCTGCTGCTCAGGTCCCTGTTCGGCTGCTCAGGGGTTGTATAGACCTGTTCCTCCGGGTTAAGTGAGGGTATTGTTGTTAGTTAAATTCCAGAAGGGAGTCTGGGACTGGACGTAGGACGGTGCTCCGAACCAATATAAAATATCTGGTGTCATTTTACTATACTGCTTTTATATTCCGCACTATTAACAGTATTACTATCATCTCTATACTCTGTATTATCATATATCCATATTACACGATCCTACAGACTTTCATTAATTAAAGTATGTAGGATCGTGTAATATGGATATATGATAATACAGAGTATAGAGATGATAGTAATACTGTAAATAGTGCGGAATATAAAAGCAGTATAGTAAAATGACACCAGATATTTTATACTGGTTCGGAGCACCGTCCTACGTCCAGTCCCAGACTCCCTTCTGGAATTTAACTAACAACAATACCCTCACTTAACCCGGAGGAACAGGTCTATACAACCCCTGAGCAGCCGAATAGGGACCTGAGCAGCAGAACATGATTTTGCCTCAGCAACAGAAGAGGTCTTTACTTAACCCGAGCAGCAGAACAGATCAATAATAAATACAAATTAGTTTCTGACTTCTTATGTTCTAACATTTGAATTAATTTCTCCAATCACATTTTGAATAGGATGATCCCGTAAAATTCGAGGTGGAGATCTTATTTCTGTTTGAACAGGATTATCAATTTGATTTTCCTTATGAACAATGTTTTCAAAATTCTCAAAATTTGTAGTTTCAGTATTTGTGATATTTTCAGAAAATTCTTCATCATCTTTTATACTTGGTTTAGTAATAAAATTTTCATCAAAAGTTACATGTAATGTTTCTTCAATAATTTTTGATATTTTATTAAAAATTCGATATGCTTTACTTCGATCTGAATATCCAATAAAGATTCCTTCATCAGATTGTGGATCAAATTTGCCAAGCTGATCTTTAGTATTTAAGATAAAACATTTGGAACCAAAAACTTTAAAATAAGAAATATTTGGTTTTCTGCCATAGAACAATTCATAAGAAGTATTCTTGGTTAGTGGTCTAATAGAAACACGATTCAATACATAACAGGCTGTTGCAACTGCTTCTGCCCAGAAATGTTTTGGTAGCGTACTTCCATTTAACAAAGTTCTTGCATATTCTTGTAAAGTTCTATTTTTCCGTTATACTACTCCATTTTGTTGAGGATTTTGAGGAAAAGAAAATTTATGGATTATTCCTTTCTTTTTACAAAAATGTTCAAAAGCTTCGTTTTCAAACTCACCACCATGATCACTTCTAATATTTTTTATTTTTAAATCCTTGAAATTTTGTATTCTTTTGACAAAAGTTTTGAAATGCTCAAAAGTATCACTTTTGTTTTTCATAAAAATAGTCCAAGTATATCTAGAAAAATCATCAACGATTACAAACACATACTTACTATGATTTATGGATTGTACTTGAGTTGGTCCAAATAAATCCATGTGTAGTAATTCTAGTGGTTGTACTGTTGAAATAACCTTTTTAGATTTAAAAGATGACTTAGTTAATTTTCCTAATTGACATGCATCACAAATATGATTTACTTTAAAATTCATTTTAGGTAAACCTTTTACTAAATCATTTTTAGAAAGTTTATTTATAGCTTTGAAATTACAGAAACGTTTGTGCCATAACCAAGAATCATTTTCTTTGGCTATTAAACACATATCTGAATTATGATTTATTTTCATATTAAGAACATAAATATTTCTGTCTTTATTACCTTCAAAAATAAGATGTTCATTTTGATCAAAAATACTACATTTATTTTCTGAAAATGTGATTTTGAATCCTTTGTCACATAATTGGCTAATGCTTAAAAGATTATGTTTCAAATTTTTAACTAATAAAACATTTGAAATAAGAGGTAAATTAGATGTACCGTTGTTGCTCACATCGCCTTTGCCGATGATAAAACCTTTGGAATTGTCTCTAAAAGTGACAGAGCCTCCTTCTGAGTAAGTAATATTTGATAGCATATTTTTGTCTCCTGTCATGTGTTTTGAGCAACCACTGTCTAATATCCATTTTCCTCTCTTTTTGAGTGGGACCTGCAAAAATAAGAAAATAACATTAGTACCCACTTTTCTTATAGGGTCCTAAGAGTTAGGTCTTAGGAAACCAAAACCAAGAGGGTTCAGTATTCCCTTTAATAATATAATTTTCATTTTTGTATACAGATTCAAAAAAGGAGTTTATATATTTCTTCCTAATCAAACTGTTGTTTGTTTTAGGAATCCATATTTTTATAGTTTTTGAACTGGTCCTTTTGGAATTATCTTTTGTGATCTTACTTTTAGAATCTTTTCTCCATTTATTTTCTATTTTATGTGGAGCTATTGATTTCTTAACATATCCCATACCTCTTTTATTTGAAACAGATTGAGAATTTTCAATAATTTTAGACAAATTTTCTCTTCCTTTATTGAAGTTAGAGACATTTTTAGTAATATCTTCTAACTTACTTTTAAGACCAATATTGTCTAATTCAATCATTTTAACTTTAGTTTTTAACTCGTGATTTTCAAGAACTAAAGTATCATTCTTTTCCTTTTGAGTTTCAATTTCTTGACTTAATAAGGTAAGTTGAGAATTAACATTAGAGAATGATTTTTGAAGATTTTCAAGTTCTTCCTCTAGTATTTTCTTCTCATCTTTAAGCATATCCTTTTCGAATTCTGCTTTATTTTGATTTTCACGAGTTTCCTTATACTTTCTTTTGAGATTTTTAAGAGTGTCTAAGAGTTCTGAATTAATCCCAATTAAATCATCAAAAGTAAAATCACTAACCTCATTATCTATAGCCATAAAACATACATTAGCTTGTTCAGTGTCATTGTCGCTTTCACTTTCAGATGATGAAGAGGAATCTGAATCATCCCATGTTACTGAGAAAGCTTTCCTTTTGTAATTGTCCTTCTTGCTCTTGTTTTTGTAGGTTTTCTTCTGTTCTGGACAATCTTTTTGAATATGACCTTTCTTATGACAATTATAGTATTCTAGAGCAAAGTTTGATGGTTTGTTGGATCTGTTATTGAAGCTTCTTTTGCCATTATTTTTGTTAATTTTTTGAAATTTCAAAACCTTTTGAAATTTTTGGCAATGAATGCAAGATCTTCATCATCAGAACCTTCTTCTTCTTCTTGTGCATGAAAAGCTATATTCTTTTTATCTTGTGCCTGTACTCTCTTTGCTTGCAAATTTACTTCATAAGACATTAGATTTCCTATTAACTCTTCTGGTTTCATGGTAGAGAGATCATTAGCTTCTTCGATAGCTAATACTTTTCTTTCCCACCATCCGTTAAAGAGTTAAGGATTTTCGAAACAATATCAAAATCAGTATATTTTTCTCCTAGTCCTAATAGTGAATGGTAAATGTCTTGAAATCTAGAATACATGTCACTAATTGATTCATCTTGCTTCATCCTAAAGTTTTGAAATTGATTTTTGAGCATAGAGATCTTACTTTGTTTAACCTTATTAGTTCCTTCATGTGTGATCTTAAGTGTACGCCATATTTCATACGCAGATTCACACATACTAATACGATTAAACTCGTTTTTCTCTAAAGCACAAAATAACATATTCATTGCTTTAGCATTGGTAGTTGCATCTAATTTTTGTGTATTAGTCCATGTAGAGTATTCTCCAGTAGGAGGAGTGCATACTTTTTGTGAAATATTCCATGATTCAAAACTATTAGATTGCATATAGATTTTCATACGTGTAGCCCAGTAATTGTAGTTCATGCCATTGAAGAATGGAGGTCGTGTTGTAGATTGACCTTAAGTAAAACTAGTGTTAGTGACAGTGCTAGTGTTACTTTCCATATTAGCAAAGTATCAAATAACTGTGTAACAGTTATAGGATGCCATGCTCTGGTACCAAATTAAAGTCTGTAGGATCGTGTAATATGGATATATGATAATACAGAGTATAGAGATGATAGTAATACTGTAAATAGCGCGGAATATAAAAGCAGTATAGTAAAATGACACCAGATATTTTATACTGGTTCGGAGCACCGTCCTACGTCCAGTCCCAGACTCCCTTCTGGAATTTAACTAACAACAATACCCTCACTTAACCCGGAGGAACAGGTCTATACAACCCCTGAGCAGCCGAACAGGGACCTGAGCAGCAGAACAGGATTTTGCCTCAGCAACAGAAGAGGTCTTTACTTAACCCGAGCAGCAGAACGGATCAATAATAAATACAAATTAGTTTCTGACTTCTTGTGTTCTTAATAACACTAATGAGTCAATGATGTACAAAAACTTCCTATAATCTAATCCTCAAATTTGTGAATGTGAATAAGGATTGAAGGAAGAATATGATAGCCTTATAGAACAAAATAATATTAGAGAGTAAGACCAGAAAGCAATAATTGAATTGATGATTTTGATGTAGAACTAACGTGTTTATATAGTTGTCTAAGAGATATAACCATTCACGAATAGTTCTCATCAAAAGAAGCATCTATTTAGAAGAAATATGGATTGAGACTCTTCATCAAAGGAGGTGTCTTTTCAGAAAAAATGACAGTTGGAATACATGAGTCGACTGGCCAAAATATACCAGCCAACTGGTTGAAGAAGGAGTGTGCACGTTTTATGTGCATGTTTGCATATATATGAACAAACTGCTGAACCAGTCGACTGGTTGAAATGCACCAGTCGACTGCTCTGGCTGTTTGTGCATATATACATTTGTTCAACTTATTTAAAATTTAGATGAAGTTGGATAATTGCTTGATGTTTGTGAGAGATTTTGAGGATAGATTTTAACAAAAATAACTACTCTACAAACACAATACACATGTACTAACACATTTTCACAATGTAGCCTTGAAATCTCCAAAGTGCTAGCATATCTCCTTCGGTCAGTAGTCGCATCTTCTTTGCTTCTTCTTGTTAA
The DNA here is from genome assembly GCA_030737815.1 of Allium fistulosum. Lineage (NCBI taxonomy): Eukaryota > Viridiplantae > Streptophyta > Magnoliopsida > Asparagales > Amaryllidaceae > Allium > Allium fistulosum. The sequence continues at coordinate 489,525,182 of CM060903.1, forward strand.
TTATTGTACGTTGTCATGAATCAAAATCCATGATTCAACAGATAAGGCTCTATAACCCACAGTACTAGGGATAACTCCTCTACCCACTTTCCTTTTTCCTTTCGTAGTCTTTTCTTAAGCGGTTTCTTAATGGTTTTATTTGTAGCTTTGACTTGCCCGTTTGCCCATGGGTGTGTGACAGAAGAGAAATTTTTATTATCCTATTTCTCTCTGAAGTTCTATAAACTTCTTACTCTCAAATTGGGTTTCGTTATCAGAAATTATTTTATGGGGGATCCTAAACCTAGTAATTATATTTCTCACAACAAAAGTGACTATTTTCTTCACAGTAATTGTAGCTAAGGGTTTCGCTTCCACCCACTTGGCGAAATAGTCTATCGCCACTATGGCATATTTTGCTCCTCCTTTAGACATAGGGAGTGGTCATACCAAATCTATGCCCCTATGTCAAATGGCCATGGGCTGGCTAACGGAATAATCTTGTGGGAAGTTAGTCCTTAGATGTTGGAAAATCTTTGGCATTTATCACATTTTATTACATATTCCTGCGCATCTTGAAGTGCGATAGGCAAGTAGTAACCGTGTCTTAGCACTTTCTTTGCTAACTTAGCTCCTCTATAGTAGTCTTTGCATTGACCTTCATATGCTTTGCCCAAGACTCTTATTCCTTCCACTTTGTAAGTGCATCTAAGATAAGGGGTAGAATACCCCATCTTGTATAATATATCATCAAAGAAGAAGAAATACAGAGTCTAATATTTGATTTTACGAGCTTCATTCTTATTTGGAGGTAGGATTCCGCTTATCAAGAATTCTATGATAGGGGTCATCCATGAGTCTTCCTCTGTATGAAGGGGGATAAGTGCAGGTGGAGTCTGCCTCTGATTTTTAGCAATTTTTAGGTTCTGAACTCGTCCGACCATAGCTTGTTGTGCCCTAGTATTTGGTTGGCCTTAGTAATGCTCGACTCAGCTTAATGTCCTATTGAGACAACTTTCATTTCTTATGCCACTTTGGTGCTAGCAAGTTTAGTCAATGAGTCCATAGAATAATTATTATCATGTAAGATCTTCTCTATATCAAATTGATCAAACTGTAACCTTTGGATAATCCTACATATTTGGCTAAGTTCGGCTCTTTCATTTGATAACTCCCCTGCGCTTGATTTACAACTAATTGGGAATCACTGTTAATTTTAATATGGATTAGTTTCATTACTTGAGCCATCCTTAAACCTGCAAGGAGAGCTTTATATTCTGCCACGTTATTGATAGCCTTGAATTCGAGCTGCACTACTTCATACAATTTCTACTCATCTAGAATGATCAATATATATCCGATGCGTACCCCCCATTCATTTGATGCCTCATCTATGAATAATTTCTAGAACTACAAATTGGGAGTCTCCTTCTTAGATTGGGGCTCAGTAGGTAGGGTGCATTCCATAATGAAACCTACTAGTGCCCTTTAGATTGCCTTTCTTGGGCAGTAGGAGACATCATACCGACTAAGTTCCATTACCCATTTTAGCAAGCGACCCGATGTTTCTAGCTTTTGCCGTATTTGCTTCAGCAATTTATTTATGAGGACTTTGATGGGATGTGCTTAAAAGTGTGGTTGTAGTTTTGTTGCTGTGAGGAGAAGGTTGTAGGCTAACTTTTCAATGACTGAGTAGTTTAGCTCTGCTCTGGACAAGTTCTTGCTTGTGAAATATATAGGCCTCCAGGTTCCTTCATCTTCTCGAACCACTAGGGAACAAACAGCTTAATCAAGTACAACTGAATATACATAAAAGTTCTCATCTATAACTAGTTTTGATAGAATAGGAGTACTGATTAGATGATCTTTCAAATTCTTGAACGCGATTTTGCACTCCTTCGTCCATTGTAAATTCCGCTTCCTTTTCACTTAGTTGAAGAACAGTATACATTTGTTGGTTGCTTTGGAAATGAATCTGCTTAAAGCAGCTACTTTACCATTTAGGCTCATGATCTCCTTTGATTTTTCTAGTACTCCCATCTTCCTTATAGCATTAATTTTATCTGGGTTTTCTTCAATGCCGCATGCATTTACTATGTACCTTAAAAAAATTCCGATTGAATGGAAAAGGTACACTTCAAGGGATTTAACTTCATGTTATATTGTCTCAGGACTGCAAAGATTTCCCTTAAATCCTGCACATGGCTTGGTTCCATTTTTGACTTGAGAAGCATGTCATCTACATATACCTCGACATTTTTACCAATCTGATCTGAGAACATCACATTAGCTAACCTTTGATAGGTTGCACTAGCATTTTTGAGTTCAAACGGCATGACTTTATAGCAGTATAAGCCTTTGTCCATCACAAAACTGGTATGCTCCTAATCTGGCTCAAACACAGCTATTTAGTTGTAACCTAAATATGCTTTCATGAACGAAAGCAGTTCATGACCACTAGTTGAATCCGCCAATTGATCAATCCTAGGTAGAGGAAAGCTGTCCTTTGGGCGGGCCTTGTTGAGGTTGGTGTAGTCTATACAATATCTCCATTTCCCATTAGCATTCTTTAAAAAAATGTATTGGCAATCCACTTCGGCTAATACACTTCCCTAATGAGCCCATTTGCCTTCAGCTTCTTAACTTCTTTATGTAGAGCATTACATCTTCCCAGATCTATAGTTCTATGCTTCTACCAAATTGGATGAGCATAGAGATCGATGTTGAGTGCATGTCAAATGATAGCCAGGGCTATTCCTACCATATCTGAGTGCATCCAAGCAAAAACATCTGCTGATCTTTTGAGGAAATCTATTAATTCCATTATGATTTCTGCGTTGCGGTTTTTTCCTATCTTGAGAACCCTCGAAGGATCTTTGGGATCTATCTGTATATCCTCGAGATCATCCAACAACTTCAATTCTCTCCTTCTCTCCCCTAATCTCGGACCTATTTCACTCTCTGCTTCATCTTCCTTGGGCGAATTTATAGTGCTTTATGCTGAGAGATCGTTTGATGAATACTGTGCATACATCGAGTAATACTCATCTATTTCAATCATGTGTAAATAGGTCTGTTTAGCATTTTCCGCAGGTATTGTGGTCGTAGCCTGACCTGTTTTAGCACCTACCCTGGAATCTAATTCTAGTGCAGTTGTTTTAACTGGATTTTCATTTTTTCTTTTGTTATTATTTAGATTAGAAGACATAACAGTATAGTTCCAAACAATTTTATTTCTAGAATTCATGGTTATATTATAAAATTCCCTAGCTAATAACTGCTCTCCTCTCACACTACCTATCCCTGTTGAGGCGAGGAACTTCATAAGCAAATCCTTCTACGAGATGATTGCACCCAACTTTGTTAGTGTAGGTCTCCCTAAGAAAGCATTATATGGAAACTGCTAGTCACTGACCAAATTTTTTGCATATAAGGACTTATAAAGAGGGGAAGTCATTGAAACCATAAATTAATCCTAGGTAGAGGAAAGCATTGTACCACATCAAGAGAGGATCGTCATCGTGTTATCGAAACCATATATTGGTTCAAGGCGTGGATTCAAAATTTCTCTTGTTAAATTCATTCTATTAAAACTTGTTTTGAAGATAACATTTACATAACTTCCTGAATATACAATGACCTTTTTCAATGTGCAGTTGGAGATTTGAACGGTTACTAGAAGAGGATCTTGACGTGGGAATATCACCCTAGCTGACTCTGAAAAGGTAAAAGTGATGTTTGGAATTTCTTTTTTCTTGATGTTGTACATGGTTCGATGCTCTGTGCGGGCCTCTCGCATGTACCTTTCTTCTGCCTTCTTTCTTTGTCCTCCTAGATGAGGTCCTCCATGCTTGGATGTAATAATGTTGGTTAGTTTTCTTATCAAACTTTTATTAGGGTCAGGGGTATGGATCTGCACTGGGATAATAGAACCTTCTTTTACATAGCTTCCTAAATATCCTTTGAGGATCAATCTTTCTATTTCGTACTTAGGTGGCGACAATTGTCGGTATGGTGCCCATTGACTCCGTGGAATCTGCAATGTAAGACTCCTTTGTTGGGCTCTGCCTTCTTCCCTTTATTAGGTACATCGTAAGCTTACTTGGTCTTAGCTACTTCATAAATCTGGCTTGGTGCATGAGTGAGTGGAGTCTTGGCTATGAAGTTAAATTCCATTGGTCTCTTCGTTGGAGGGTTGTTATATGCCTCTGGCCCTTGCTTCCCTTCCCCAACAGTTTGAACTGTCCTTTCGATCAGAGCACTTCTTGAAGGTTTAGCCTCCTTAGTCCGTATGTAACCACTGGCCCTCCCATAAAAGGCTTTCGTGCTCCTGCATGACTCTCTGCTAATTTTGTCCCACATGTAAGTGTTCCTTCTAGGCTGGATTCGGTTCGGTACCAAAAATTTATATTCAAAACCATTACCATACCGATTAATATGGTAATAGAAAAATCGTACCATTACCAACCAAATTAATCGAAAACCAATACTTCGGTTCATGGTTGATAAATGTTAGCAGATGTTGGTAATAAACTTTTACCATTTACTAATATGATATCTATTTATTTGCAATAGTTCATGTTCAAAGAGTAAAAATTAGGAGTTGTTATTTTTTGGGAAAGTTTGGCTAAAGTCCCTATTAAGTTTTAAAATACACCAAACATCCTTGCTAAAATAAGTATGTAAATTAGGTCCCTAGAATTAAGTTACTGAATAATTGCATACATTTATGCAATTATTCAGTGAATAATTGTTGACACTTATGCAATTATATCCAAAAATTGAAGACATTTCTGCAATTATTCACCAAAAAATTTCGGAAAATTTCGCAATTATTCACTGAATAATTGCAGAAATGTCTACAATTTTTGGATATAATTGCATAAATGTATACTTATTCACTAAGTAATTGCATAAATGTATGCAATTATTCAGTAACTTAATTCTAGGGACCTAATTTACAATATTTTTTTGGGGAGGAGTTTTCGTGTATTAAGTTTGATTTTAAGGACCTGAGCCTAATATTCACTTATTTTTTATTATATGATGACCTATCAATTTCAATTTGTACAGTAAAGCATATACGGGAACGTTATGGAAAAAGCTAAAATATTATATAAAATCATATTATTTTACAAAATACAGGATAAGAATTGCATTCAATCTAATATCATAATAGCATTTTGCTAGATTTTCTATTAAAAAATTACACATTAGATGTTATATAATAAAAAATATAATTGAAATATGTGAATATAAATATATTTTTTAATGTAAGTGGTAGACATGGTAATTACCATTATTAGTAGTTGATTACCATTGTCGTACCGCATATTTTCATGCAGTTCGGCAAACCATACCAATAAAATTGGTTACCATTTTTTATGTACCATTTTAGTTGGTAGTTGTTGGTAATGGTTGGTAAGTGGTAATATGGTAAAAATGTCTAGACCTACCAGTTCCTTCTTATTCCATAATGCGCTGCCATTAGAAGCGCTTCTTCACTTGTAACCCCAATCCTTATTGCTTCTTCTTTGAAACGCTTAATGAAGCTTTGCAGGCTTTTGTTCTCTCATTGCTTTACTAAGGAAAGAGTATAAGGATCTGGTGAGTTTTCACATCTGACATGAAACTGTCTATGGAAATCCTAGATAACTATACCCTGGAATGGATTTTTCCTAAGGTATATTTTCCAAACTATCTTTATTCTACCCCTATAAGGTATTTTGGGAATAGTTTGCAGTGGGCTAGGCTAGCCTTATGACCTTCAAGATGTCCGTACAGTATTCGAAGGTGCATAAGTGATCAATCAGATTCGTTAACCCGTCATATTTTTCAATTTTTGGAGCCTGGAAGCTATCTCGGAAATCTGATTCAATAATGACTTCGTTGAATGGAGATGATCTCTTCTCCTTTCCATTCCCTTATCTCCTTGTTCACACACTCTTGCCAGATATTCCATGCGAGCCTTCAGTTCTTTTATCTCATCATCCTTCCCCTTAATGCTTGATAAGGCACCCTATAGGCGGAACTGGCTTCATTCTCCTGCGTAGTTTGGTTCTTTTTTTCCTCCAGCAACAATGAGTTGATATTTGCAAGTTTTCCTTTAATATTTGGGTTTATTAGTGTTTTACCTTTTGTTTTTGTTCCTAAGCTAAGTACTCCGACACAACTGTTCTCATGGATGAGAGTGTCGCATCCTCCTCCTACCTGCACTTTTTATGTATTAGGAGAAGTTTGGCGATGGGCTATGGAGCTATTGGAGTTTGTAGATCTATTCTTATTTGAAGCTATTAACTTCTCGATGTTTGTCATCCTTTCATTGATCTGAGCAATGAAGGTATTGAGTGTGTCAAGGAAGGGGTCTGAGATTATCTTTTGGGGTGTACAGCTTCTTTTAAATGAGATAACAATGGGTTTGTTCAGTTTTGCAACTAAATGCTCATGCTCTTATGATGGGGTAGTAGAAGAGTTTCCTGGCTGCATTGTTTAGGGTTCCTTAGTTAATTTTAAGGAATGGATCAGATTATGATTCTGTTTAAGGTTTGTTGGAAGGTTGGCCCTCCTTCTAACGCCAAGAATGTTAGTAAGATTTTTTGTCTCACAACACCCAATTGATAACATAATGATTATGCAGCTAATCACTTCTATAATTATGAATTAACAAATTTATATAGTGTTATATTTGCCTTGAGGTAGTATTTATGTCGCTGTTTGCTCACACAATCATGAAGAGAAACTTAAATTGTTGGTTAAAGTGCCAAGGTTATTTTGGATGTCGAATTCAGCAAAGTAAGAGCAAAATAGAATTTACTAAAGTAAAGATAGGGAATTATCAATGTAGTAAGGTAAAGGACACAGAAATTTACATTGTTTGGATTTCAGAGAATCCTACGTCCACAGATCAAATCCATTATTATCTTTCTTCTTCCTGGTACACTAATATTAATGGTAGAAAAGAGTACAAGAATATAAGGTAAATTTTCAAAGAATTGATTAAAAGTCTCTTTCTTTGCTATAATACTTTTCTACCTATAGCACACAATTCTCTCGCGGATTGTCGACATCATCTCTCTACAGTCTTTCCCCATCGTTTAATGTTGCCACGTGTCTTCCATATGTTGACTGTTGTAATATGCAACTATTACTGACGTGGCTATAGGTGGGAAAGTTTACTTTTGGGGGAAAGATTTGAATAGAGGTAGGATGATTCGAATTTGAAATGATGTGTCTAGAATTGACGAATTGATAAGTTAAAGGCTACTATGGTTCCCTGCGCAACCAATTGTGTTAGTACTGTACTTCATGCTTGGGTTGTTTGGACGTCATTTTAATACTAAATGGTGGCGCAGTCCAAAGTCGTTGTGGCAATGCAGTTTGGACTAGGTCTGGGTGATGTGATCCGGCCTCCACATGATGGTAAATTTACTTTCGAGGTGGCGGTGTAGTCTTATTTTGAGATGACGGTGTGGTTTATTTCCACTTTGGCCATTATAGTGCAGCACGCCTCCAGGGGTGTTGGTGCAGTTCTACTTAGCCCGATCATATTAGAAGACTTTGGTATAATATTGGCCATGCTATTTTGTGCTTTGAAGTGGTTTCTTTCTTTAGAGTCGTCAATGTACTCGATCATTTTGGTCGATGGATGCAGCGTGGATTCTTTGTTTTGACCCTTGTTGGAGTATTTGATCTAGCCTTGATGCTACGCTACACATTCCTTGATGACCTACTTCTACATAAGTTATTTGAGCAATCAAGTGGATTATGAAACATACCTATGCTGTAACGACCCATAATTTTCGATAATTAAAAATATTAAATTAATTAAGATTTTGAAATTTAATATTATGAGAAATTAAATTTTTATGATTTATTAATGAGAAAAATAATTAGAATATGATTTAATAATGTTGTTTGAATGTTATTGACAATTATTTTAATGTATTGATGACTATTTTAAGGTAATATCAATCAATTGAAATAATTGTAAGGTTGTTTGGTTATAATTGGAAATAAGGAATTAAATTGGTAATTAATGAAATTTAATATAATTAAATGTTATAGTTAATATGAATTAAGATAATAACTGTAAAATATGAATGTAATAAAATGTAAACTAATGTTAATTATATTCATGGTAATAGTTGATTCAATAGTAAGAGTGAGAAATCAAAATAAAGGGATTTATTGAAATTAAAATATAATTAATTGGAATTTTATTACAATTGTAATTGAACGCTGTAATTAGTGCAATATTTAAATATTGAATTTTGACATGGAAAATTTGTTTTAAAAGATTATTTATTTTTATGTAATTAAGAATGATTAATTGTTAACTTTAAAAAAAATTGAATTTAAAAGTGATTAAATTAATTTAATAATAATTTATTTAATTAACATGAAAATTAGCCATAAGTCACTGTCTCGGAATTCGACGAAACTAGTTTCATCGGATCCGTAATAGTAAATTATTGTAGGATTTCAAGTTTCGTAGCGATCGAACTTGTCGTTTGATCATGCGGGCTCGAAACGCATAGAAATCAATTAAAAGGATTTAAATGAATATAATATGATTTTAAAAGATAACTTCTACATACTTTTGAATTAGGGTAAGAAACTAGTTCCATTGATTTTAAAATTATCGAAAATCTATATTTTGATATATTGGATGACCCATTTTCGTTTCAGAAACGAAACGGGCTTTTCGGGTCGTCATTATCGTTTCGACCCAATTCGATTTGTCCATTCATTCTTATATAGCCTTGTCCATATAAATAGTTTTTCCTAACCCTAGCACCTTTTATTTTCTTATTCTTGTACATACAATTCTATCTATCTGTTCCTTCCTCTTTCTCAATGGCAGAAACCTAATTCATAAATCCAAACCCTAATTTCCAATTTTCAAATCAATTTCAAAATTCAAATTCATCAAACCCTGTCATATTTTATATTGTTGGAAAGCTCTCGATGAACGCAATCTAGATTTGCTGTTCATTTTCTGATTGGAGTCACAGTTTGGCCAGAAATCATCGATCTTTCTCAACCGTCCCGTTTAACGACAAAATTTTCTATCGAATTAGAAAATTGCCGATAAATTTGAAATTAAAATAACCACAAGCGCACGGCGTACTATCATAGTACGTAGTTAGTATGGGTCGATCCACAGGGAATTGTTGATTTAAATTTCTATTCAATCAAATTAAACCAAAGTTGAGAGTAATTAGCTAAAAAAATGAAAAAACTAACAAAGTAACAAAAAAGAAAGCGATGAAAATATGAGAGAAGAAAGACAATTTGAGATAATTCCACTCTCTAGATCATATAGTTCAACAAAACATGAAATTATGATCTCTCTTTTTTGGTCATAAGTGAATTTAAATGATGTGTTTATTATAAGTATGGTGTATTTGTGCTATTAGTTAGCTCAACATAAGCCATCAAACTATAACACAACCTTTAAACCACTTTTAATTCTCATGAAATATGACAACAAAGTTGAAAACAAAATCTATTTTAAGTATGGTCTATTAACTATTAATTAGAAATATAGACCATCAAATTTTAATTTCAATATTCATTTCATTACCATCATCATATGTAAATGAAGAGGTAATTATTGTTTGTGATTGTTTAAGCATAGCCTATTTGTTATGAACAACATAGACTATCAAATTCAACATGAAACAATAAATCACAACAACATTCATTTAAGCACAAAAGAGAGCAATAATTATCAAAATGTTGAAGCTACATGATTAGAGGCTTCATTACCCCTAAATTGAAGGGATTAGCCTCTCATTTGTGTTATCATATCAACACAAGTAGCATGCAACATGAAACAAGAAGAAGAGGAAAAAGAGCTAAATGAACAAGAAGAAAAACTAATCTACTTGGATTAAAATCAAACTACGCTACTTGCATGAAAGGAAGTAAACAAGAAAAGAAAAGAGCAATGTATTAAAGTTGCATAAAAAAAATCAGTTACATGAAAGAAATGGCTAAGTAGCCATGAAAAGAAAAGAGAAGCTTTCTTTTATTTCTAAGCTAAAAACTAACTAAGAGGAAGGAGAGGTTGCATGAAGCATAAGGGGTATTTATACAAGTTTAAAACCCTAATTCACTTTTTTGGGGAATGCCCAAAATACCCCCTTAGGAAGTGTGGTGGCCAAGTAATCATTAGCATCATATAATCATCCATTAAGTGTGCATGAAGATTTAATGGCCTTTTAGCATGTGCATTAGCTCCTAAGTGTACATTAAGTTAGGTGGGTAAGTGGGGTTCTCCATGATCATCACTTTGAATTATTTCCATCTCCATTCCTTTGTATTCACTCTTGTGCATGCATATCCTCATGAAGCCACTTGTAAAATTCACTAAAATTCCTACAAAACAACATAGAAAATTCCAAGTAAATTTTCACAATTAATAAATGCACAAAAATGACTATTTTGCCCCTATATGAAGATAAATATTTGACGATTTGAAATAATTTGAATTTTGGTTTAAACAAGTTAAAATACCCAATATGATCATTTATTTAATTTAAATAGATTAAATATGGTGGTAAAAATATGCACATTTACGTGCACATCAAATACCCCCACACTTATCTTTTTATTTGTCCTCGAATAAATAAAAACTAAGATACATTCTTTTTCATAGGGAGCACAATTGCATTGAGCATATGCAACAAGCCGTTAAACCTCTGGGTGTCCCCAGTAGGATGAGCGTTGTCTCGTGAGGGTTTTTAGTGGATACTAACCACAAAATCCAATTGCAGGATGAAAATATTTACAAAATGCAATATTTATTTACAAAGAGATGAATGCGAGTTTTTGAAAATATTTACAAATGAAGGATTTACTTTTAAATTAACATGAATAAGTTATATATAAGTTTTGGTAATTATCTTGAAAATTTAAGCCATTTACTCGTCAAAATTTCCAACAAAAACGAAGTTATCGTAATAAATAGACTATAGTTTAACTCGTTGTTTCGGTCGTTAACACAGTGTAACTATGAAATGGATTCTTATCGATTATCAAAGTTCATCAAAGTGGTATTTTCATTTCTTTTCAATAACAAGTCAAATCAAAATTGTTAAAATAGTGCTTGGATTTCATTTGCTTACTGTCTCTATTTTTTTGAAAATTTTATTGATATTTACAATATTTACTTATGCCAACTCAGAAAACTGAGGCCAGATATATTACCCATGCACTGCCTTGCGGACTTATGTGAGGGGAATACAGAGCATAGGAGTGAACACACGAGTGTGAACACCTATTGATTGTAGGCATTTTAAAAAGAATTTATATATATACACCTAACACGGATAAACTGAGGCCAGATATACCGATCGTGCACTACCTTTCGGGCTTACGTGAGAAGGGTACAGAGCATGGCGAGTGAACACACGAGTGTGAACACGTGACTCTAGGTGTTTATTAAAAAATATATACATATGTATTTTTTTGAAGAGAGAGTTTTGCAAAATCATCTTAGCACCATTTAACTTAGAAGACAAAAAAATGCTATATCCTTTACTTTAAATCAACCACTTTTTAAACAAAGATTTTCAATTAGGATATATTTCATAATTATCACGTATGAACCTTCCTATATACTAGTTAAGCTATCGTTATTTGTAATCAAACTCCATTTTTATTTTTGTTAAGACAGATAAATTTTCAATTTTTTTTATTTAATCAACCAAAACCATATATTTATCCTATAGTGTTTCTTCAAAAATAATTAAAAAAGGGGGAATTTTTTTTGGGATTTTTCCTGTTTTTGTTTTATTTCAGTTTTTTGAAAGAAAATGCAAAAAATAAACCATGAAAAATTGAAAATGAAAATGATGAGACTCCCCCCATACTTGATTTTGACCGTGTCCCCACAGTCAACCCAAGTGAAAGGAGAAAAATAAAACAAAAATAAAAAGATGACCTATATTTTCATGAAAACGAAAAGATTATTATTTACAAGAGTTTAGAAAGTATATCGTCAAAAAGTAAATGAAACGGTCTTCCAAAAACTGATTCATTTGTTTCGTCAAGTATGTGATACATAGCTTAAGCTCGAAAAACCAAACCATAAAAGATTTCAAAGTTGAATGTTGATTTGGAAAAACGAATGTCGTTTTATTAAAACTCGTACGAGTTGTTTTGTTTTCGATAATTTTTTAGATAGAAAAATTGGTTGAAGTTCAATTTAATTTTCACCAAATTGAAATTCAAACTTATCATTGAAAACTTCTTCCAAATTATCGATTTCAAAATCAAAATGGTGATGTAACTCTTCCCCTTTAGAATGTGACAACTCATTTTCGAAAAATCCAAAAAATATATGTTCATTAAATTCGTCTACCTTATTTGGATTGTCAACAACTTCATTGCGTCTATCAGTTTCAAAATCCAAAGTTGTTGTATTTAAAATTTTGAAATCGGAAAAAGGAAGATCAAAATTTAAATCACGTTTCTCACCCTCAAAAGAATTGAAATCCAAGTCAATTACCAAATTTTCAATAACTTCGTTAAGATTTTTGTTTTCAATTTCAAAAGTTGTTATTTGAAAATCGTCGATTTGGGTAAAAGGTAGATTATCACTTGACTCGTCACACATTGGGATTTGATTTTGTTTATCACGTTGTTTCATATATGTTTCAATCAACAAATCCGTGTGATCATTGTAAATTTCGTCCATTTGCTCAACAAAATCCAATTTATAGTTATTAACATGAGGATTTTCACTTTGAAATTGTTGAGAACAAAGATTTTCCATTGTAACGTCGTTAAGATTATTCCTATTGCCAAATTCATTTGAAGAGTTGTTTCCATTTTCATTTTGAGTTTTAAATTCATTTTGGAGTTCGAAATTGAATTGATATGGGTTATAATCGAAATCGTTTGAATTTTGAATTGAATTCAAATTTTGAAATCCTTTACTTGAGTTATTACACAAATATGAATTACACAATCATTTATACTTTGATTTTGTTGTGTAGAGAATTCAAGTAAAGATGAAATGCTATTTTCAAGAGTCGAAGGTTGGTCATTTTTTTGAAAACTTCGTTGTTCGAAATTCGAATTATTTACACAATAGTTGTTAAAATATCCACAAGAATTTGGAGTGAAATTATATGGATTATAATGATTTTCAAAACTATTGTAAAATTCACGTAAGTAGGGAAACTCATACATTTTCAAAAATGATTTTTTATATAAAGGAAAAATATTTACAGATAGAATTTATTTTTCAAAATGGAAATTGATTTTTGTTTTGTTTTTGATTTTTCAAAAAAAAAAATTGGAAAGAATTTATATTTTTTTGGATTTTTGATTTTGAAAATTTTCGAAGGAAAGGAAACGGAATATTTACAATTTTTTTCTAGTTTTGAATTTTGATTTTTTTATTAAATATGCATGAACTAATGCAACTAAATGAATGCAAGGGTTAATTACAAATGATTTATCCTAACTTAACCCAAAATTGTATAATCACACTCTGTATTAAATCAACAAGATAGTTCTCAGCCAGGTAACAGACAGGATTTATCGATGCACCACGAATCACCGTAGCAATGCAGCCGAAGGTTTAAGTACCTTTAGTGGACCAACCACTATAATATTTATAAATCACCATAATATTTATAAATGGTTATTACTCTGCCGTAACCTAGACACTAAGAAAGTAAATTGTTCAAAGAAGATAACTTGTCAATATACAATTAAGTGTTATCGATGTCTAACCATTATTATTAACAAATTCTAAGATGAAATGCAAAGCAGAAATTAAACGTGTATTAACAATGCAACTACCAATGAATTTGTTTTTGTTTTTTGAATTTTTTTTCTAAAATGCAAGCAAACAACAATGAAAGGCAAATAAAAACAATAGATAAGGGATAAGGGTGCAAATTTATTTTTAAGCAAGCAATTTATTTGGCAAGCAAAGCGGCAGTTTTCAGTAAGCTATTCTTCTCCTTGCGATTTTCTGCTTTGGCAATCTGAAAATAAAAACAAGATATATACAGCTTTTTTTTATCGAAGAAGAAATAAAAACACCAAAACAAAACAAAACAATTTGAAAATCAAACAAATCGAAACCCCTTTTTTTTAATAAAACAAAACGAAAAAAGAACATAACAAAAGGCAAGCAGATTCAACAAAAACAATTTTGGCAATATTTTTTTTTGTTTGCTTGCCCCTTTTTTTAAACAAGAACATAAAAATAAACAAAAAGAAGTTTTTTTTAGCAAGGAAGATTGAATGTTAAGCAAAAAAGGAATTACACAAAAATTCGACTCATGTCAACACAACAAGCTTGGCCCATACTGTAACGACCTGTAAATTTCAACTGTTTTAATAACATAATTAGTTGAAATTTTGTGAAATTTTAAACGATAAAATTTTGAAATATAAATTTGATATTCAGAATACGTCTAGTTAAACATAACAACTGGTAAATTTTCGTCCGAAAATATGAAAGTTTATTTTGTACATAAATTCACTTCAATTTAACCAGTTAAAAAGCGATGAAATAAAATGTTTTCGGAACCTAAATATTTTTACATAGAAAAATTCTAAATCATCTTCTGAACAAGATGTCAGTTTGTCGTTTTTCCAAATTCGGACATCTTTGGCTCCGTCGATCTTATTTTTCAGCGTTTTTCTTGCATTTTCCGCTATTAGAAAATTCGAAATTTTATAATTCAATCATACCACTGATATCTGTATACCATTTTGATCATCTCGTCGTGCTGACCTATACGCTATATTCAATTGTCAATTTCAAGATTCAGGAGACGACGAAATCTACGGAAACGATTCCGTATCGGTTCCGCGGTTTGGCTTTTGGCTTCCCGCGACTATTCAATTTTTCCACCATATAACCCAACAGCCATTTACATTTCATATTCCCAGAAAAATTTATTGTCGTGAGCATTCATTATACAACTGTTTAACTTTATTCCTTTTTCTTTCTTTCAATTCTCATGTTCATTTCTTTGCCTGACTTCACTCCTCCTCTCCTCTTTCTTCTTCTGCAAATATAAATGAGGCTGGCCATCCACCTGAATTCTTCACCATCCCCGTCGACTTGGCCACTTTGCTCCTTCAATTAGCAATCGATCTCCATCCAACTTGCAATCGTACCTCCGAGCCACCCTTTCCATTTGCGTGTGCTCTTCCGCCTATTCCTCTGTTCCCACAGCCACGCAAGCAGCATGCGAAGCCAACACCTCTGCCTCACCCACCAGACAAGCCCGCGCCCATAGCCACCAACACGGAACCACCATCAACCGGCCCCACTTCCGCTTGCCATTTGTTCTCGGCCTAACTGTGCTTCCCTCCTCCACGTCTTCCTCTCCACTGCCCTCACATCTCGCGCACCACACGAACGGTATGCATATATAGTATGTTAGCTTTGAGATATGCATGTATTACACAACATTTCAGTTGCTTTCGGCAAGCATATTTGTGATCTGATGCTTATATATGTAATAGATTTTTTTTATTTTTTTTTATTTTATCAAACCTGTTTTATTTATAAGTATGAAAGTAATAAAAAAAAATTTACGGCCTAAGTAAATTTATATTTAGTGTTTACAGTAAGTTTTCCAACCTATTTTACCTGTGTGTGTTCATGTTATATTAGTGACTTATATACATATAGGTTTTACATTGTATATTTGACTTAGTAAGGATATGAGATTTACATATTTTACTGTAAACCTATATAGTTGTATATATATTCGTACTTTACAGTCCATGTATGATAATCTGGTGTTTACAATATATATAGAGTTTGAATAGTTATATGAAACTTAGTTGTATGGGTATGTATTTTACAGATTTAAAGAATGTATTTTCAATATAAAATAATTCTGCATGTTGCTTTGTGTTTGGTTAGTTATAATTATATATATTGTATATATATTTAGTTGTATAATAATCAGGTTTGTAACTTTTGTTTTGAAAGGGGTTAAATATATTTGTTTAGCAACAAAAATTGTATATTGTAAATGAAATATATGTATTTATAATGTAAATGTTTGTTCACATATATCCATATGGGTATTATGCGAAACTGGTTACGTTTAAGGTATATATAGTTACATCATTTATGATAAGTTTATTTATGTATGTGGTCTCTTTTATTTATATATATTTTACAGTTTATATCTCCAAGTGTGTTGATTTGTTATACATATAGAATTTTGGTTTTATCCTATATATATTTCATTTCAAATATATATGTATATAATTTTGTATAGAGTTTGGAATAAAATATGTATGTGTAGATTTTACTTTGAACAGAAGTTTTAAAGTATATATATATATATATATGTAAAGTGTAAAGTTTGTTCAGGATCTGTTGAGTTTCAATATATTTTTAACAGTCTTTACCTTGTAGGCTGTTGTTTATATTTTAAAATATTGGAAGTTGTTGTATATATTATATATTATTATATTTTGATTAGGTAATAGGTTGTATGCGTTTATATTTTACATTACAGTAGAGTTCCTGCCACCTGTCTAAAATGAATCCATTTTTATGCATGCGCGAATGCTTGATAACGTGTAACTTTGTGTATCTATGTTACTTTTCTTTTGTACACTACTTAAAATATAAAGTGATTTATACGTATAACTATAAACATGTTGATGAAAAAAAAGAAAGAAAAAAAGTACGGTCAAAAATTTAGTATATTTTTTAGTATATTTATATTGGTTTTACAATAATTATTAATCATAAAAATATATATATGAAGATTTTAAGTTGTATAGGTTTTAAAATTTAAGGCGGATTCTTGAATACATATATCATTGTTGCTTCTATCGTGTTGATTTTGATTTGTTCCCATCAATTTCTATGATCAGCTTTGTCCGTCCAATCCGTACCGATTTTGCTTTGCTTCGATTCGCCATCCGTATCAGTGTGCGTATCCGTGTCACCTTCTGTATTCTCCAGCTTTGAAGGTGAGCACTCACTCACGATTAACGTTCTTTTATTTATTAAATTTGATTTCAATTGAAACGACAATTGAAATATGCTGTTGTTAGTTAATTACCCTGTTATATGCTATTACCTGTATCAGTTCACCTGTAACATCTGACACCATTATCTGTTAATTATTTATGTGATGATAATACAGTTTGGCTGATAATTGATTGATTGTTGATGTTTATATTGGACGTTAAATTGTTAGTGTTAAATGATAAATAGTATGCCAAATTGAAATGGATATAGGATAGTTAACGATTTTAAAACTGATTTATATGTTAAATTTGATTAGTTGAATATGACCCCTTTTAATTGTTAAATTAATGGACATGTAGAATAGTGATGATTACACTTTGAACCATCGACGTATATTGGATTAATTGTTGTAGTGTAAAAATTGAAATTGAATGACAAGTGAAAACCGTAATGTAATGATCTTTAATCCACATGAAATGATAGTGTAGATTCTAGAAATAATTATATTAATTCGTACAAATAACAATGCGAATTAATACGGTTATTTCGGGATTATTTGAATTGATGATTGGATTGTTATTGATTGTTGTTATTGCTTGTTATTTACTTTGACACCATCCCAGTTATCACACTGCAAGTTCCCTTTTGCTATGCTTTGATTTTGAATTGAATTGGAATCGGGTTGAAATGATAAATACCCAAATTGAACTTTGACCTAGGATAGGAAATTAAATAAAAACCCGATTGGTCAATAATTTGATTTAAAAATAAAACGAAGATTTTATTTGAATAAATAATATGGTTTTGAAATGAAGTTGAAATTTGAATTTTAATGTGAATATTTAATAATCTGAAACAAAATATGAACAATGTAATTGATGAAAGAACGTTGTTTAAATTGAGAAATGATTGAATTAAGTTTGAAATGATTTAATAATTAAGTTTGAAATTATTAAACTTTGAAAATTATTTAATAATTAAGTTTTGAATTATTTAATAATTAAATAAGATTGAATTATTTAATGATTAAATTGAATCGAATTCTTTATTAAGTAAAATTGAACTTCTTGAAAAGTGAAATTTAGTTCTTTATTAATTAAGCTTTGAAATTGTAACTAAGTAAATAAATAAGTGAAATTGAATTTCTTTAACAAGAAATAAATGTGATTTATTGAAATTAATGTAAGACTTGAAATTTAAAGAATTTGATTTGATGAATTTAATTTAATTCAATTTGTAAGTTTTGATGTAATGAAGTTGAATTTAAATAATGGATTTAATAAATTGGAAATCAAATAGAAATAGTTTTGAATGACAGATTTACTTAACGAATATTAAATGAAATCGATAAATGAAGTTAAATTGATTTGAATGATAAATTAAATTAATTTAAATGATTTCGGAATGAAACTTATATACGAACTTGAATCGATATTTGAATTGTTTTAAATAAAATTTGAAATTGTATTATAAGATTTTGAAATGGTAATTTGGAAGCTTTGAAACGTAAATTATGGAAATTGGTTTAGAAAGACAAACGAAATGTTGATTTATAAACTCTGATTGAAATTGAAATTGATTTGGTTTTTAAATAAATAAACGACCAATCGGTGAAATAATTTCGAAGGTTATTAAAGAGACCGGAATCGGTTATGTACATACTCTCTGTCTAAACCGAAACCACTTTAATAACTATACGCGGAGTGTGATCCAGAATGAAGTGGTTGGAATGATGTACGTGATGACTGAAGAAAGAGAACGATGATGGATAGCCTTGACACTTGTGTCAAATTGGAAATGGCTAAAACAGGAGCCGTGCCGGGCCAATGGAGGATTAGCTACCTCAAGTGGACACACTTCTTCGAACTACTCATTACTTGTTGTCGATTGGTGCACCCTTGATTTTGGGAGTGTTGTTTCACGGTGTTGCGGGCGCTGCGGCGTTGCGTTCTCACCAGTCCGGATCAGGCAAACGGTAGTATCACTACCTTGGGTATTGCCTCATGTGCCTTGTCATACTTGTATCCCTTTATACGCGACCACTACGGTTTTGGTTTGTACCTTTAGTATATGGATTGCCCTCTGGTGACTTCCAGTTTTGGGGAAACTACGGTCTTGTATATGCTTTTGGGAATAAAAATGTGTTAAGGGTGAAATGGGCCATGACTTAACACTATTTTGATATCTTTATATTACTGATAGACATTATCTACTTATCGTACACTACTACATAGTAGATAGTTTAACGGATCCTTAAAGGATGGTTATTCCAAACATCCTTTGAGTTACTTGTATTTCAATTGCTATTTCACTTGAGTTGGATTTATTAATATAAGAATGTTAATCCTGACTCGAGTGTTTTGTATTTTGCTTTACGCTCGGGTCAGACTGAGTGTACCAGTATTCGAGACTCACCTTTGAAGTTGGAGCTTTGCTTGAAGATCCAGCCATCTATTCTGCTTTCAGTATTCGATGATTCCAGTGATGTATTCTGATTTGTATCTGATGTATCATGTTACTCTTCCGTTGTATCTGGTTTAACTCTGTTGTATCGTATTACTCTTCTGTTGTAAACTCTGATGTATTTTATATTCATATAGTAGCTTCATGAACTACTATCTCTTTTATTTCCGCTGCAAATTATTACTCTGTGTCTGTGATCTGTGATTATTTATTTACTGTATATGTTCAGTTTTGCCAATTTAAATTAACAACGCGGTATTTTTAGCAATTCAACTACGGCATGGGTGTCTACCTATACACTTATAATGGATGCGAATGGTCCAAAATTCTGGGTCGTTACAGTTGGTATCAGAGCTTTGGTAGCTCTAGGCAAAACTTAATATATAGGGTAAATATATTTACAGAATCACTCTCATTCGAGTTTCAATCTCTTCCTTTTGACTCAATTCCTTTGAATTTTGGAACGTTCCCCTCGGTTCCGAAATTCATTCGTGTCCTTCACTATTCATCTTCTTTCAATTCTGGAGCACCCCATAACTCCACTTTGAATGATATCTATAATAGATCGGCGGTCTCGCCAATCTTCGAATGATTCGTAAAGGAGCAAAACTCCTTTATAATAGGCATCGATTTACCGGAGATTTCAATATCCTCGATTTACGATGCTATCTATTCCCTGCTATACTTGAATTCTATCTCTTGAGATCGAGTGTTGATTTACCTCGGAATTCAGCATCAATCTTATTCTTGAAGTTACGGACGACCCGGTTAAGGTTGCCCGTGAATTAAATAAACTCATTCATCTCCCTATTGTGGTAATTGAATTATCTTATCTTCTGTTTCACACTTATTTTCGAATCAAAATTCTCTTTGATTTAAGTCAGCAAAAATTTGAATCCCTATCCTTATTTTGAAAATTCATTCCTGTATCGTCGAGCAAAGAAGTGTATTTGTAAATTAATGTTAAAAAAAAAGTTTTAATATACATTGTGTTGTTTGAGTTGTTGATGTTGATTTGGGTTTTCGATCGATCCGTCTGATCAATGCTATCGATAGGATTTCCAAAACACTTGAGCAGAGCAAACTGACACAATATTGTCTTCAAATTGGGTAGATAAAATAAAAGTTTTGTATGATTATATTATATATAAATATAAGTTTTCTGAAATTAAATTGTTAATTGAATTGTTGTCCGAAATGATAAAAAAAATTAATTTTCATTTCTTGTTTTGTAAACCATTGATTATTGCATAATATAAATAAATGAATTTATGAAACTTGGTTATATTTGATTTGGGATTTAAAAGGAATTTAAATAAAGAATTTGAGAATTAAATTTCTGGTGATTTCAAACTTTGATTTGAAAGTTTTAAAGTGTATAATATTTAAAATATTTTCGAATAGAAATCGTTTTCAAAGGATTTTTAAAATGTTGAAATCAGTGCTCTTCTCTTTGTCGCTGGAAAATAATTTCGGTGATGGCGGCCGCATCATCGACATTCATTTTCGAGTTTCGAAGTGGAGATACTATTCTGTAGCTTTGCTACGGTTTTGTTTTGAAACATATTTTGATTTGAATTTCTTCAGTATAATTTGGTTTATATATATACATGGGTATCTTATTTTAAAATTTAATTTGATTTGATATAAATATATTATATATATCTCTAATTGTTTAAAGTCAATCGGAAATCTAATTCTTAAATTTTGTTAAAGGGTGATTTTAATTATAAATAAAACCAAATTTTGGAATAAATATTTAAACTTGAATAATTGAATTGGGAAATTTTTATTGTATACTGTTCAACTGCATTCTAATACAACTTACCTAAATCATTCAGAAGTTGAATATGTAATTGGATAATATATAATATAAATTGAATTTATAAATAAAATTTGAGTGTTCATAATAATTGTTATACACTAAAATTTGATTATAAAGATGTTAATAGAGTTAGATAGGATAATAAGTAATTGAATAATAGATGAGACCAATAAATTTGTTTTGAAAGAATTAATAAAATTGAAATTTGATCAACTTATGAAAATACTTTGAATTTAAAGGCAATTAGTGAATATAAATTTATTTAAATCGAAACTTTTATGGTTTAAATTAATTTATATGGGTTAAATATATGTGATAAGATATATTAAGTAGAATAAATTTAACAATAATTTGTAATAAAGAAGAATTTAAATTGCTGAAATAAAATATGATTATAATAAAAGACTATTCAAATTTATGGTTTTAAAAATTGTAAATTGAAGAAATGGGATAATAAGATAATGAATTTAGAAATAGTTGAGATTGATTTTGGTGAAATCAAATGGATTAAATCAATTATTGAATATCAATTAATTTAAATTTGAATTTATATGGTTTAAATTAATTGTTATTTTGTATTTCAAATCTGTTTTTCTTTCTGGTTGTTTCTATTCTCCTACTTCGTTCCTTTTCGGGGACGAAAAGTTTTGAGTGGGGGAGAGTGTAACGACCCGTAAATTTCAACTGTTTTAATAACGTAATTAGTTGAAATTTTGTGAAATTTTAAACGATAAAATTTTAAAATATAAATTTGATATTTGGAATACGTCTAGTTAAACATAGCAACTGGTAAATTTTCGTCCGAAAATATGAAAGTTTATTTTGTACATAAATTCACTTCAATTTAACCAGTTAAAAAGCGATGAAATAAAATGTTTTCGGAACCTAAATATTTTTACATAGAAAAATTCTAAACCATCTTCTGAACAAGATGTCAGTTTGTCATTTTTCCAAATTCGGACATCTTTGGCTCCGTCGATCTTATTTTTCAGCGTTTTCTTGCATTTTCCGCTATTAGAAAATTCAAAATTTTATAATTCAATCATACCACTGATATCTGTATACCATTTTGATCGTCTCGTCGTGCTGACCTATACGCTATATTCAATTGTCAATTTCAAGATTCGGGAGATGGCGAAATCTACGGAAATGATTCCGTATCGGTTCCGCGGTTTGGCTTTTGGCTTCCCGCGACTATTCAATTTTTCCACCATATAACCCAACAGCCATTTACATTTCATCTTCCCAGAAAAATTTATTGTCGTGAGCATTCATTATACAACTGTTTAACTTTATTCCTTTTTCTTTCTTTCAATTCTCACGTTCATTTCTTTGCCTGACTTCACTCCTCCTTTCCTCTTTCTTCTTTTGCAAATATAAATGAGGCTGTCCATCCACCTGAATTCTTCACCATCCCCGTCGACTTGGCCACTTTGCTCCTTCAATTAGCAGTCGATCTCCATCCAACTTGCAATCGTACCTCCGAGCCACCCTTTCCATTTGCGTGTGCTCTTCCGTCTATTCCTTTGTTCCCACAGCCACGCAAGCAGCATGCGAAGCCAACACCTCTGCCTCACCCACCAGACAAGCCCGCGCCCATAGCCACCAACACGGAACCACCATCAGCCGGCCCCACTTCCGCTTGCCATTTGTTCTCGGCCTAACTGTGCTTCCCTCCTCCACATCTTCCTCTCCACTGCCCTCACATCTCACGCACCACACGAACGGCAGCCACCATACTGACCTCCACCTTGAAGCTGCAACTCCGGTCCCCCTCGCCACAGCCACCTTCGACCCAGTTTCACCGAACCCGAGCACCAGATCTACCCCCTCCTACTGATGACCCTCTTCCATCCATGCAATCCAAGCTTCCAGCGACAATCATGCCTTGTTCTTCTTCTATTGATTGAGAATGGTATGCATATATAGTATGTTAGCTTTGAGATATGCATGTATTACACAACATTTCAGTTGCTTTCGGCAAGCATATTTGTGATCTGATGCTTATATATGTAATAGATTTTTTTTATTTTTTTTATTTTATCAAACCTGTTTTATTTATAAGTATGAAAGTAATAAAAAAAAATTTACGGCCTAAGTAAATTTATATTTAGTGTTTACAGTAAGTTTTCCAACCTATTTTACCTGTGTGTGTTCATGTTATATTAGTGACTTATATACATATAGGTTTTACATTGTATATTTGACTTAGTAAGGATATGAGATTTACATATTTTACTGTAAACCTATATAGTTGTATATATATTCGTACTTTACAGTCCATGTATGATAATCTGGTGTTTACAATATATATAGAGTTTGAATAGTTATATGAAACTTAGTTGTATGGGTATGTATTTTACAGATTTAAAGAATGTATTTTCAATATAAAATAATTCTGCATGTTGCTTTGTGTTTGGTTAGTTATAATTATATATATTGTATATATATTTAGTTGTATAATAATCAGGTCTGTAACTTTTGTTTTGAAAGGGGTTAAATATATTTGTTTAGCAACAAAAATTGTATATTGTAAATGAAATATATGTATTTATAATGTAAATGTTTGTTCACATATATCCATATGGGTATTATGCGAAACTGGTTACGTTTAAGGTATATATAGTTACATCATTTATGATAAGTTTATTTATGTATGTGGTCTCTTTTATTTATATATATTTTACAGTTTATATCTCCAAGTGTGTTGATTTGTTATACATATAGAATTTTGGTTTTATCCTATATATATTTCATTTCAAATATATATGTATATAATTTTGTATAGAGTTTGGAATAAAATATGTATGTGTAGATTTTACTTTGAACAGAAGTTTTAAAGTATATATATATATATATATATGTAAAGTGTAAAGTTTGTTCAGGATCTGTTGAGTTTCAATATATTTTTAACAGTCTTTACCTTGTAGGCTGTTGTTTATATTTTAAAATATTGGAAGTTGTTGTATATATTATATATTATTATATTTTGATTAGGTAATAGGTTGTATGCGTTTATATTTTACATTACAGTAGAGTTCCTGCCACCTGTCTAAGATGAATCCATTTTTATGCATGCGCGAAGGCTTGATAACGTGTAACTTTATGTATCTATGTTACTTTTCTTTTGTACACTACTTAAAATATAAAGTGATTTATACGTATAACTATAAACATGTTGATGAAAAAAAAGAAAGAAAAAAAGTACGGTCAAAAATTTAGTATATTTTTTAGTATATTTATATTGGTTTTACAATAATTATTAATCATAAAAATATATATACGAAGATTTTAAGTTGTATATGTTTTAAAATTTAAGGCGGATTCTTGAATACATATATCATTGTTGCTTCTATCGTGTTGATTTTGATTTGTTCCCATCAATTTCTGTGATCAGCTTTGTCCGTCCAATCCGTGCCGATTTTGCTTTGCTTCGATTCGCCATCCGTATCAGTGTGCGTATCCGTGTCACCTTCTTTATTCTCTAGCTTTGAAGGTGAGCACTCACTCACGATTAACGTTCTTTTATTTATTAAATTTGATTTCAATTGAAACGACAATTGAAATATGCTGCTGTTAGTTAATTACCCTGTTATATGCTATTACCTGTATCAGTTCACCTGTAACATCTGACACCATTATCTGTTAATTATTTATGTGATGATAATATAGTTTGGCTGATAATTGATTGATTGTTGATGTTTATATTGGACGTTAAATTGTTAGTGTTAAATGATAAATAGTATGCCAAATTGAAATGGATATAGGATAGTTAACGATTTTAAAACTGATTTATATGTTAAATTTGATTAGTTGAATATGACCCCTTTTAATTGTTAAATTAATGGACATGTAGAATAGTGATGATTACACTTTGAACCATCGACGTATATTGGATTAATTGTTGTAGTGTAGAAATTGAAATTGAATGACAAGTGAAAACCGTAATGTAATGATCTTTAATCTACATGAAATGATAGTGTAGATTCTAGAAATAATTATATTAATTCGTACAAATAACAATGCGAATTAATACGGTTATTTCGGGATTATTTGAATTGATGATTGGATTGTTATTGATTGTTGTTATTGCTTGTTTATTTACTTTGACACCATCCCAGTTATCACACTGCAAGTTCCCTTTTGCTAAGCTTTGATTTTGAATTGAATTGGAATCGGGTAGAAATGATAAATACCCAAATTGAACTTTGACCTAGGATAGGAAATTAAATAAAAACCCAATTGGTCAATAATTTGATTTAAAAATAAAACGAAGATTTTATTTGAATAAATAATATGGTTTTGAAATGAAGTTGAAATTTGAATTTTAATGAAATTTAAATGTGAATATTTAATAATCTGAAACAAAATATGAACAATGTAATTGATGAAAGAACGTTGTTTAAATTGAGAAATGATTGAATTAAGTTTGAAATGATTTAATAATTAAGTTTGAAATTATTAAACTTTGAAAATTATTTAATAATTAAGTTTTGAATTATTTAATAATTAAATAAGATTGAATTATTTAATGATTAAATTGAATCGAATTCTTTATTAAGTAAAATTGAACTTCTTGAGAAGTGAAATTTAGT
Organism: Allium fistulosum; assembly: GCA_030737815.1. Classification (NCBI taxonomy): domain Eukaryota; kingdom Viridiplantae; phylum Streptophyta; class Magnoliopsida; order Asparagales; family Amaryllidaceae; genus Allium; species Allium fistulosum. The sequence continues at coordinate 489,551,028 of CM060903.1, forward strand.
TCTTTATTAATTAAGCTTTGAAATTGTAACTAAGTAAATAAATAAGTGAAATTGAATTTCTTTAACAAGAAATAAATGTGATTTATTGAAATTAATGTAAGACTTGAAATTTAAAGAATTTGATTTGATGAATTTAATTTAATTCAATTTGTAAGTTTTGATGTAATGAAGTTGAATTTAAATAATGGATTTAATAAATTGGAAATCAAATAGAAATAGTTTTGAATGACAAATTTACTTAACGAATATTAAATGAAATCGATAAATGAAGTTAAATTGATTTGAATGATAAATTAAATTAATTTAAATGATTTCGGAATGAAACTTATATACGAACTTGAATCGATATTTGAATTGTTTTAAATAAAATTTGAAATTGTATTATAAGATTTTGAAATGGTAATTTGGAAGCTTTGAAACGTAAATTATGGAAATTGGTTTAGAAAGACAAACGAAATGTTGATTTATAAACTCTGATTGAAATTGAAATTGATTTGGTTTTTAAATAAATAAACGACCAATCGGTGAAATAATTTCGAAGGTTATTAAAGAGACCGGAATCGGTTATGGACAAACTCTCTGTCTAAACCGAAACCACTTTAATAACTATACGCGGAGTGTGATCCAGAATGAAGTGGTTGGAATGATGTACATGATGACTGAAGAAAGAGAACGATGATGGATAGCCTTGACACTTGTGTCAAATTGGAAATGGCTAAAACAGGAGCCGTGCCGGGCCAATGGAGGATTAGCTACCTCAAGTGGACACACTTCTTCAAACTACTCATTACTTGTTGTCGATTGGTGCACCCTTGATTTTGGGAGTGTTGTTTCACGGTGTTGCGGGCGCTGTGGCGTTGCGTTCTCACCAGTTCGGATCAGGCAAACGGTAGTATCACTACCTTGGGTATTGCCTCATGTGCCTTGTCATACTTGTATCCCTTTATACGCGACCACTACGGTTTTGGTTTGTTCCTTTAGTATATGGATTGCCCTCTGGTGACTTCCGGTTTTGGGGAAACTACGGTCTTGTATATGCTTTTGGGAATAAAAATGTGTTAAGGGTGGAATGGGCCATGACTTAACACTATTTTGATATCTTTATATTACTGATAGACATTATCTACTTATCGTACACTACTACATAGTAGATAGTTTAACGGATCCTTAAAGGATGGTTATTCCAAACATCCTTTGAGTTACTTGTATTTCAATTGCTATTTCACTTGAGTTGGATTTATTAATATAAGAATGTTAATCCTGACTCGAGTGTTTTGTATTTTGCTTTACGCTCGGGTCAGACTGAGTGTACCAGTATTCGAGACTCACCTTTGAAGTTGGAGCTTTGCTTGAAGATCCAGCCATCTATTCTGCTTTTAGTATTCAATGATTCCAGTGATGTATTCTGATTTGTATCTGATGTATCATGTTACTCTTCCATTGTATCTGGTTTAACTCTGATGTATCGTATTACTCTTCTGTTGTAAACTCTGATGTATTTTATATTCATATAGTAGCTTCATGAACTACTATCTCTTTTATTTCCGCTGCAAATTATTACTCCGTGTCTGTAATCTGTGATTATTTATTTACTGTTTATGTTCAGTTTTGCCAATTTAAATTAATAACGCGGTATTTTGAGCAATTCAACTCCGGCATGGGTGTCTACCTATACACTTATAATGGATGCGAATTGTCCAAAATTCTGGGTCGTTACACATACAAAAGCCAATTCGGTAATCAACCCAATAGATAAAAACAATGAATCAACACAAAGTAACACAAACCACGGTTAATCAAAATTTCAACATCTATAAATTCGAAACCAAATTACATAGTTCAAAGTCCAAAACCAAGTTTTACAAATGCAATTCAATTCACAGAACAACACCAAATCTAGTTTCAAGCAATTAATTTAGGTGAATTCAATTTGGGTTAGGGCTGTTCGGATTCGATTCGATTAGGGTTTGAGGGTGGTGATTAACACCAATGACCGAGGCTGGTTAATGATGGAATCGGGTGTGTGACTTGGTGGAGCTTGATGTTGTTGATGGTTGATCAATTCGAAGTGAAGTGATGGAGGAGGATGATTCGTCGGCGTTCGAAGTTTTCCCACCGGGTGTGCCAGGTTTGATTTCGAATTTTGTTTGGTTAAACCTGTTCTAGTCGCGGGTTGTTTGAGGTTTAAGGAGGTTGAACTCCTGGTTGTGGGTGCTTCTATGGATTGAAGTGTGGCATTGGAAGTAGGTTGCTAGAGTTCAGTGATCGGGTGAATTAGTCTAGCAGAGTTGTGAATGTCAGTGGTCAGTAGCTTGAAATGATGTAGTAGAGATGATTAAGTGGTTTATATGAAGGTTGATGAGTTTAGAGGTGGTTGGATTTTGGGGTGCGACTGAGTATATTGGTGATAGTGATTACTGGCAGTCAGGTAGAAGTGGAGATTTGGAGAGTTTGACAGTTTTGTTTGAAGATATGTGACAGTTTTGGGTAGTTTTCAGGTGTATCAAGCAGTAGTCAACATTTATGTAATAGTTTATGGTCTTCACTTGTAACAGTTTTGGGTAGTTTTCACTGGTTTTCAGGTGTACGACAATGATAAGTGGTGAAGTTTGTCGCTGTGGGAATGCAGAAGCTGGTTTGTGCAACTGTTATGGGAGTTGAGTGAAGTATTGTATATGGCAAGACAGTGGAACAGGGGAAATGTTGTGCATGTATTGGCTACAGTGAGAATATATGTAGCACTTAATGGAATTGTGACTTGTGGTCGCTTGTGTTGATTGTTTGTTGGATGCGTTGGAGTGAATGGTCGAGGAAAGCAAGGGGAAGTAGCAGACGATGGTGAGAAGAAGTGAAGTGATTAGTAAATGATTGTTTAATGTGGGAAGTGGTTGAAGTTGAGGTGATTGCAGTTGGTCAGCGGAAGGCGCAGATGACAGGAAGGGTGCGGCCGAAGTTTTGAGGAGGAGCAGTAGTTTTTGTGGTTGCTGCAGGAAATGGTGAGGGGTGTTGGAGATTCAGATGATGTGGTGGAAGTTAGGCAGTGAAACTTGGTTTCAATTGATGATGCGAGGAGTGAAAATGATGTGCACAGAGAAGGGGAGTTTGGAGATGATGCACAGAAATGATATGCAGTGTGCAGGGTTATTTACAGGGAAGCAGTGTAATTTTTTTAGAAACTGAAAATGTACAGAAATGTAAATGAATTGTAATTGAAAAAATTGCAATTGAAATGTAAAAAAAATTGAAGTGAAATAAAATGCAATGTTTTTTTTCTTTTTACTATGCAAATGCAAAACAAACAAACAAACAACAAGCACACAAACAATTTGAAAACAAAAATCAAACAACAAACACACACACAATTTTTTTTTAAATGAAACACACAAAATGAACACATAAAAATCAACACAAAAATAATTCGAAGAATAGAAATTAAAATCAAATCAATTCCCTGACAATGACGCCAAAAACTTGTTTAACGACAAAATTTTCTATCGAATTAGAAAATTGCCGATAAATTTCAAATTAAAATAACCGCAAGGGCACGGCATACTATCGTAGTATGTAGTGAGTACGGGTCGATCCACAGAGAATTGTTGATTTAAATTTCTATTCAATCAAATTAAACCAAAGTTGAGAGTGATTAGCTAACAAAATGAAAAAACTAACAAACTAACAAAAAAGAAAGTGATGAAAATATGAGAGAAGAAAGACAATTAAGAGATAATTCCACTCTCTAGTTCAACAAAACATGAAATTATGATCTCTCTTTTTTGGTCATAAGTGAATTTAAATGATGTGTTTATTATAAGTATGGCATATTTGTGCTATTAGTTAGCTCAACATAAGCCATCAAACTATAACACAACTTTTAAACCACTTTTAATTCTCATGATATATGACAACAAAGTTGAAAGCAAAATCTATTTTAAGTATGGTCTATTAACTATTAATTAGAAATATAGACCATCAAATTTTAATTTCAACATTCACTTCATTACCATTATTATATGTAAATGAAGAGGTAATTATTGTTTGTGATTGTTTAAGCATAGCCTATTTGTTATGCACAACATAGACTATCAAATTCAACATAAAATAATAAATCACAACAACATTCATTTAAGCACAAAACGGAGCAATAATTATCAAAATGTTAAAGCTACATGATTAGAGGCTTCATTACCCCTAAATTGAAGGGATTAGCCTCACATTTGTGTTATCATATCAACACAAGTAGCATGCAACATGAAACAAAAAGAAGAGGAAAAATAGCTAAATGAACAAGAAGAAAAACTAATCTACTTGGATTAAAATCAAACTACACCACTTGCATGAAAGGAAGTAAACAAGAAAAGAAAAGAGCAATGTATTAAAGTTGCATAAAAAAATAAATTACATGAAAGAAATGGCTAAGTAGCCATGAAAAGAAAAGAGAAGCTTTCTTTTATTTCTAGGTTAAAAACTAATTAAATGGAAGGAGAGGTTACATGAAGCATAAGGGGTATTTATACAAGCATAAGGGGTATTTACCCATTGTGACCATAAATTTCTATCAGATTCAAAGATCTTATTGAAGTATACTGACATGGCTGCCTTGTTCCAAAGAAAAATATTAGTTATACCAAGACCACCATTCTTCTTAGATTCAAACAGCTTATAATAAGAAATTGGAATGAGTTTTCTAGAAAAAGGATCACCATGCCAGAGGAATTTGTTAAGAGCACTAGAAATCATGTTTATCAACTTCACAGGGAGTATGTAATGTCTTGTCCAATAATTGGTTATAGCCACAGCAATGGATTGGATGATAGTAAGCCTACCAGCTTGTGATAGCTTATCAATAGGCCATACTCGAAGTCTTTCAATTATCTTCTCAAATAGTGGCAAGCAATTTTGTTTAGTAATTCTAGAACTTAAGATAGGTAAACCCAAATAGTAAGAGTTCTTAGTTAATTCTTGAAGACCTGAAAATTTTATGATATCATTCTTTTGTAAAGAATTTAACCCAGCAACCTTGATATTTGATTTATGGAGATTAATTTGCAAGCCAGTGATAGAATGGAAATTTTTTAGAGATGAGGTAATACATTGAATATTATGATAAGTAGGCTTTGTAAAGATTATAAGACCATCCGCAAAAAGAAGATGAGTGATAATTGGATTTCTGCATTTGGGATGAAGCTGAAAATTATTTTTAACTACAAGATCCTTCATGATAGAATTCAAAAGCTCCATAACTATTATGAACAAATAAGCTGAGATTGGATCACCTTGTCTAACACCTTGATTACCTTTAAAATAACCATGCAATCCACCCTCTCTCGAAATAGAAAACATAGGTGATGATATACATGTGAATATCCAAGCTAAAAAAGGTTTTGGGAAGTTCATTCTAGACATTATAGCTAAAATAGAAGGCCAAGCAATGGAATCAAATGCCTTTTTAATGTCTAGTTTTAACATGCACCTTGGAGAAATATTTGTCCTCTCATATCCATTCAACAATTCTTGGGTCAAGAGGATATTATCACTTATTGATCTACCAGTAATATATGCAGCTTGATTGTTTGTGATGATAGATGGTAAGACTATTTGTAATCTATTTGCCAAAACCTTTGATATAATTTTGTAAATGATATTACAACAAGAAATTGGCCTAAAATCAGCAACTGAAGATGGATTATTTATTTTGGGAATTAAAGTAATAGCAGTTGCAGCAAGACCAACAGGGAGCTTATTATGAAGGAAAAAAAGTTGAATGGCCTTAACAATATCTGATCCAATTATCTTCCAACTCTGCTGAATAAAATGAGCATTAAAACCATCTGGTCCACCACAACTATCACCATCTAAGCTAATAACTGCAGATTCTATTTCGTTCCCTGATATTGAACTAATCAAAGTATTTGACTGAGAGGCAGATATGGTAGGAAGGTTAATGTCATAAAGAGAATTGATATCAGGAATGAATAAATTGGATGGAGCTAAAATAGATTTGAAATACTGAACAAAAGCCTCATTTATTCCATCAAAAGTATTCACTATGTTTCCAAACATATCCTTTATCTGAAAAATGCATTCATTATTCCCTTTTACTTTTAGAAAATTATGGTAGTACTTAGTATTCCTATCAGCCTCTCTTTCCATTCTCAAGTGAATTTTCTGTTTGATTGAAGAAACTTCTTTTTGTATAACTTGATCCAGAGCATTCTTTAATTGCAATTCAATATGAAGTAAAGAAGCATCAAAAGGTCTATCACCCAGCAAAACTTGGATTTTAAAGAGCTCATTCCTAATCTGAGTAGATAGTTTAGAATCCTTACCAAAGTTAACAGCAGACCACTTCTTAAGATGAAATTTAGAGCCTTCATTTTGAAAATAATATTTGTAAGAGGATCCTTGCCATATTGCATATTCCACACCTTCTTTAAAATAACATGATAATCAAATTGTTTAGTCCAGAAATTAAAAAATTTAAAAGAAGTCCTCCCACCACGATAATTATCATCTCCACAATGAAATAATAATGGACAATGATCAGATAAAGAAGGTTGTAAGATATGATAAAAAGATTTTGGCCAAAGATGAAGAAAAGGAATGTTTAAGAAAATATGATCAAGCTTACATAAAGTAGAATTTCCACTCCTACTACTGTTAGACCAAGTAAAATCTGAACCAATATTTAGCAGGGATAAGATTTGAATGAATTAGGGCACTATTTAATGGAGAAATATCCTTTAGAGATAGTGGACAGCCACCACATTTCTGATTGCTAGCAAACATACAATTGAAATCACCTCCAATTAGCCAAGGAGTGGAAGATGAATTTAAAGATGGAAGAAAATCCAGAAAAACCTGTCTTAAAGATACTGAATTATGGGCATAAACAGAGGTAAGATGAAAAGAAACATTGGATGGCAAATGAATACAAAGATAATGAATATATTGATCAGAAGCATTTAACCTGGAAAGTTTGAAAAACTTAGGATTCCATAAAGTGAGCAATCTGCCATAATTAGCCTCAAGAAAGTTATGATCATATAACCAGGATGGAGCAATCAAATGCATAGCCTTGATAGTAGATTGTATATCAAGCTTAGTTTCAGATACACACATTAATTGAATATTCTTATCCTGTATAAGATTTTTGATCTCAAATTGCTTAGATGATAAATTAGCCCCTCTTATATTCCAAAAAGCAATATTATTCATTTAAGAGGGAGTGGAGGAATCAAAGGTGAAGGATTTTTCCTAGTGTGTCTATAATGGGAGTTAATTTTTGATGAGGATAAAGGTACGACTTCATGAGGTTTATAGTTTTTACCTTTGTTGAGATCATCAGCGTTGACAACAATGTTTTTGCCAGAATTTGATATGACATCAGAACACTCATTAGATACAGAAGGTGGAGGTAACAAAATATGATTTGGTGGAGACAAATGCAAATAAGGTGAGGAAGGATTAGGAATAGGAATAGGAGATTTTGAACTAAATTGAGAAGAACAAGAAGCTGAAGTAGAAGTGGTAGTACAAGGTAGAACAGTTGAGACAACATTATTTAGAGTAGCAGAATGATCAGAATCATTAACATCTGAAACAACCTTAGAACCAGATTCAGATGAATGCATGGAATGATTTAGAGTAAATAAAGATGTGAAAGCTTCACTGACATTATCCTTATTTGTAACAAGAGAGGAGTCATTTAAAACTTCAAAGGAATTAGTATTTACTGAGAGACATGAACTATTGACTTGATGAACTACTGCTTCCATTGCCCTTCCAACTTCCATATCACTAACTGAATCAACATTTGATTTATTATTATCCATAACCACTGATTGCTTCTGTTTCCATACCCCTTTATTTCTTTTATTAACAACTCTCCAAGTATGATCAACTGTATCACCATCATTATCACCACCTTGATTGTTATTAACATTCACTCCCACCACATGTTTTTTACTTCCAACAGTATCACCCCCAACACACTGCTTGTTTACAAATTCACAGGATACAGTATCATGTCCAAAAATTTTACAGTGAGTACAAATTCTAGGCTTCCAGTCATAAGACAATTGAACATCAGGACAGTTACTACCCGATTGTGGAATATGAATAGAATCTGGTAATTCACAATCAGGTGAAATCTCTACCAGTGCTTTTGCATACTTAAATCTTTGCAATTTCTCAGTGCTACTATCAAAACAAATCAATCTGCCAACATGACAAGCCAGCCAATTAATACCAACTAAGGTCCAAAGTATAATGGGTATCTTATGAAAATGGATCCAAATAGGTACTTTTTTAATCTGAGCTTGAGATAAACCAATAGATGGATCCCATTTTGTAATTATGAACATTCTACCCCTAATGAAGATAGGATCCGAATCAAGAACATGATCCTTATCTTCTTGATTGGAAAACTTGAAATAGAAATTAAAACCATCCGATTTAAACTCAACTTCACCTTTAAGTTTCCAGAATCTTTTAAGAAATTAACAACAGTCAAAAAAGAGAGCGTACCATCCAAAAAGAACCCAACTAAGTGATCATTCCAGTACTTTATTCTTTCTTCTCTTACTAAAACCGGTAAATCAGTGGATGGCTTATCACGAGAGATATCAAAATGAACCGGTTTATAAGATCCAACGTTCCTAGGAAGAGATTTGAAGAGCGATAACCAGTTCGATTTCAAAGAACGAGAAACATTATTATAGGAGGATGTCAAAGATTCAGGATTAACTGAAACAGAATTGGGAAGAGAAGAAAAGGAAGAAGAGGAAGATGAAGAATTTGAAGAAGAAGACGATAAGGTAGAGAGAGGGGGAAAAGAAGCAGAATCAAGAGCGAAAGAAGAAGCAAGAACGGACGCCATTAAATTTCAAAAGAAAGCTAACAACATCGTGGCCAAAATATTTATCTTAAATTTGTTTAAGATAAAAAATATTAAAATTTTGATTTTGTTTAAATTTTTAATTAAAATTCTTAATTAAATAGGAAGTTGTCAAATAAATTAAGTAGTTAAAATTTAAATAAATGATATATATTCATATATTGGTATTTATATGTATACAAACTATAAATGCTAAAGCGAACTATGTGCTCGAGGATTGCTAAGAGATTGTATTTTAGATTTTAGGAGATCTTGGAAAGATCATGTACATTTGGTAGAGTTTGCATATAACAACAGTTACTAGTCGAGTATCGGAATGACCCTGTTTGAGGCATTTATAATACCGTGTAAGTCATCTATATGTTGGTTGGACACATGGGACATTGCTTGTGTTAGGACCCAATTTGGTAAGTGACTCTACTGAAAAGGTGGAATTGATTCGCTCTAGAATGAAGGTAGTGCAATCAAAGCAGAAGAGTTATGCAAATAAAAGGAGAATGGATCGTAAGTTCGTAGTAGGCGACTTTGTGTTTGACACCTAGATATGTAGGACCATTCCCAATGGTCAAGAGAATTGGCAAGCTCGCTTATCATGTCGAGTTACCGAGTATTTTAGTAGGTCCGAATATTGTATTTTACATCTTACACTTAACGAAATGTGTATACAACCTAAATTCGATAGTAGAGACGAGGGCGGTTGAGCACTTATCTATAGAGCCAGATTTGATTTATGTTAGACAACCAAAGGGAATAATAGGTCATGATATGAAAGGGTTAGGGAACAAAGTTATCAAACCTGTTTACGTCTAGCAGAGTGAGATGGCGATGATTGTACTGGGAGGTAGAGAATAAGATTAGAAATATACATCCCAATTTGTTTTGACATATATGAATAGACATATCTGTTTTTGTTGTTTAGACTAGTAGTGACACTAGTATGCATTCATGTTATGATATGATTGTGTGTTTGTAGTGAAACTAATACGTTATAATTGATAATTGATGATTTACATTAATTGGGAACTAGTGTAATTATTGTACCATGCGTACATTGTTGTGATGATAGTGGTCTTTATCCTACCTTGTTTGACTTTGGAGGATGAAATTCTTATAAGGAGGGGAGACTGTAACAACTCATATTTTGGAGTACAATAATAGGTAGAAATTAATTAAATAATAAATTAATCTATTACAATAAAACAAAGGCAAGTTATTTAATGAGCAATGAATTTAGAACGAGCAGTTAGGGGATTAGTATGAATTGGCTAGAATGGGGTTTTAGCCCAAAGCGCAAACTACTAACCCCTTTAACCTTCCCACTCTTCGTCCATTCTCCGTTTACTCAAAAATAAAGAACGAAAATTTAAGACCTAGGCCAGCCACACTTTAAGGGAGAAAAGACGAAGATCTAAAGGAAAAAGAGAATGAGCATTCATTTCTAAGGCAAACCAAGGCTTTAATCAAGTTTAAACAAACAAAAGATGAGTCATTCTTTCTCTAAAACCTTCCAAACGAGTAAATATTTCGGTCGTATGTATTTGTGATGTTTGAATGTTAATGGATGAATTTACGAACATTATAATTTTTTTTCGTGTTTGGGAATTTAAAGAGAACGATTTATGAAGTGTTCAACGAAAAATGTGAATTACACCTTCTACAAATCACTTGAAACTTTCATACTATGTGTAGAGTAATAATGAGAAGGTGGGTTTTTAATTTCATAATTTTCTAAATTATTTGAAATTTATATGAATTTTCTAAGTTGAGGAAATGCCTAATTTTGGAAATTAATTATTTAAAATATTAAAAATAATTATTTTGGTTTGAAAAATTTATATGAGAAAAAAATATGATAATTAGGATTTTGGTGATTTTTTGGGATTTTTCCCTTGCATTTTTGAATATGTATGAATTATTCGGCAAATGGATGATTAAGAAGCTAATCACAAAAGAGTAATCCATTAATTAATTAAGAAGGTAATCAATAATTTTTGAAAAGAAAAACATTAAAGCGCTGTAAACGAATGATAATTCAACTTATAATCGAGTTAGGTAAAAATTAGTTACTTTAAATGGAAATGAAACAAATTTCAAGTTAATTACCAAACTGTCATCTCGACAGTAGATAATTGATTCACATCGTTAGTTAGCTCTCAACATTCGATGACTAGTTCTCATCGGTAGTTGGCTCGTAACTTAACATTCAATAGCTAATTCTCATCAGTTGATAGCTTTAAAACTCAACGTTTGATAGCCAACTCCAATCGGTAGATGGCTAAAAACTCAACAGTGGATATCAAATTCTTAATGGTAGATAGCTCTAAACTCAACATTCTGTGGCTAATTCTCATCGGTGGATAGCTCTAAAATTCAATGTTCGATGGCTAACTCTCATCGATAGATGGCTTAAAACTCAACGTTCTATACCTAATTCTCATCAGCAGATAGCTCTAAAACTCAACGTTCGATTGCTAATTCTCCTCAGTAGATAGCTCTAAAATTCAACGATCGATTACTAATTCCCATTGGTAGATGGCTATAAAGCTCAACGTTCGATGACTAATTCTCATTGGTACATGGCTCCAAACTCAACATTCGATAACTAATTCTCATTGGTAGATAGCTCTAAAACCCAACGTTTGATGGCTAATTCTCAGCGGTAGATGTCTCTAAAACTCAATGTTCGATGGCTAATTCTCATCTAAATATGGCTCCAAACTCAATAGTAGATAGTTAATTTTCAATAATAGATAGCTCTAAACACAACATTCGATGGATGGCTCCAAACTCAACAGCGGATAGTTAAATTTCAACTTTCTATAGCTTAATATCAACTGGAGATAACTTAATATCAACTAGAGATATCAATTGCAGATAGCTTAATGTCAACTTGAGATAGCTACAAAACGTATCAACTTGTGTCTTTAACCTACAATGACTGTGGACTGACAACCTACGATAGCCAAAGATACTAAGAAATTCTAAGTAATAAATGATCTTTCATAGCACTTGGGAAGCCATCTTTCCTAAGTGATGACTGAGGATTTCATAAGGATAAAATGGCCATAAAGAATAATAAGTTTATATGAAATAATTTACTTATATAATGAAAATGTAATTTTATGGTCTTTGTGGCACTAATACGTCTATTCATGACATTATTTGATGATCATTGGCATAAGGCCAGTGTGGCAATCGTTAGTTTAAAGATGAACTTATTTTTGGATGATTTGTGATGTAAGGATTGTGTGGAAAATAATTTTCTAAACATGACATTATACTTGTCGATTAGTGATGTAAGTCCCATATGGCAACAGTTTGTCTAAACTTTATATTTAACTATTAGCGGTGTAAGGCCTTTGTGGCAACTGTTTTTCTGAATAACGTTATATTCGATAATTGAGGTGCAAGGCCTTGGTGACAACCTAATAAAATTTTCATAACATATCCGAGGGAAAGTCACATGAACACCTAAGTGAAAACCATAAGTGTCTAGTACTCATAATTATACTAATAAAAGTAAAGCCTGAGTGGTAAATCTAATTATGAACTGACTATGAAAACCAATCGAGAATATCATGAAGGGAATATAACCCTCATATTTAAATGGACAATTTTTGTTTGATCATGGTTTTATATTATCACATTATATAATGTAATTGGTGATGTTGGAGTAATGAATGGAAACCTGTTTCGCGTTTTAGCAACGTGGTCTCACTATGTGGTTGTTGCTTACGGTAAAGTATTACTCATACCAGACTTTATGTCAAACCTTGTTTTTATTATTTTCAATAAACCCATGGGTTTTCATTCGAGTCGGATAAGTTTATGAATTAGATAGGTAACTTTTAAAGGATGAGTAAAGACTCTAAAGACGAAGCAGAAGGCTTGCTAGGAAATAAAAGTTATTTTGAAATTATGCAGGGTAAAACCAGAATTTATAACTAGTTATGTACTGCGTTGGCGTCTTCATATGTTGGACATATTGCTACTCTTATTTTCTTATTGTAACTGCCCCTACATGGGATCTATTTGGGTTAACATGATGTAATGAATTATGCAAACCAAATTGATCTAATGAAGAAGTTATTTAGTTGCTCTGTTTACTTATGTTGTACAAAATAACATTGAACTCACTTTATCATTGGAAAATGATTCTGGTGATGACTGCAGCGTTATCGATGTCTATTTTTTGGTTTTGTAGTGGGGGATGCTACATTAACTTTCCCGATGCAACTTTGAAAGAACACTTCAGTGGATGAAGCTTCATTCCACACTCTTGAAGCATATCGAACATTTTTGGGGGATCGTCCTTATGGTTCATCGATTGCTCAGATTTCATAAGCATATCGTCCGCTTAGACCTCCATTGTCCGTCCAATCCGATCTTTGAATATCTTACTAGTTAGTGATAAGTAGCTCCATCACTCTTCAAACCAAATGACATCATTAGATAACAATCAAGCCCAAATTAGTGATGAAACATGTATGCTCCTGATCTGAAACGTGCAATGCTATCTGGTTTTAACTAGAGTATGCATCCATAAAGGATAATAGTTCATGTCCTGCTATTCAATCTAGAAGTAGGTCCATTCTCACCAATGGTATGAATAGTCAATGCATGTCCGCCACTTTCCATTTTCCTTTTTGACCAACACAGGATTTGACACCAATTTCAGGTACAAAGCATCAGGGTTGAAGCCATTTACCTTCAGTTGATTCGCTTCTTCTTTCAATGCAGCGGATCCCTTTGGATCCATGCTATGTATTTTCTGCTTCATAATAAATAATCTTGGGTTAACATTCAATGTATGACTCGCTATATCCGGAGAAATTCCACACATATCAAAATGTGTCAGAGCATACACATCCAGGTTTGCTTGTAGAAACCCTACCAACTCCTTTCTCATCTTTATGCCCATATAAGATCCAATCTTGAGAACCCACGTGGGATCATCATCATCGATCAGGATGTTGATCATTACCTCCACTAGCCCTTCCATTGCATCCTCTGGGTCTTTTCGTGGGTCCATAGGCTTATAGAATTAGCTATGGGACTCGGGCTAGGGCTTGGGCAGTGGTTGCCATGCATTAGCAGTCTTGATTTAGAGAGACTTCTTTGTTCTCTTTCCTTTCTCACATCGCTTTGCCTCTTTAAGCTCTACGACATTGCATTCTTGACCAATACTCTGGTCGCATTTGATAGCTCCTACTCCATTCTTGGTGGGTAACTTTATCATCAATCACCATGGACCAAACATTATCCTAAAACTGGAAAGGTCTGATCGGGCCCAAGAAAGCATTATAGGCTAAAAATTTGTTGACTGCCATAAACATCTGCACATGCACCATCTTGCAATCTTCTTTTCCCAATTCCATGAACAAATCAATGCAATCAACAAACTCTTTAGCCCCGTTAGTAAATCTATGTATATGCGAGTTACATGGCTTCAGATCCTTCTCGTTGATTCACATTTAATCAAAATACTTATTAAATAAAATATTAACCGAGCTCCTACAATCAATCATGATCTAGTGCACTGTTGGTAGCCAACAATGGGCGTAATCATCGGGGGTCAAGTGTTGGCGCTTCCACCTCATCTGCATCTTAGTTCCTGAAAATGATGTCATCATTCATCATCCTATGCTGCTTCGTTGAAGTCCCATCCTCTATGGTAAAGCACCTTTCTTGAGACACATGCCTCAACAAACTGCCATATCTTTCCATCTCGTTCTAGCTTTTCTCTGTCAGATGAGATCCTTCTGATATAGCATTGATGACAATTGTCCTCTCAGGAAATTTGGGTCCTTCTCTACTCGACCTAGCCCGATCCCTTTAGGCTATCTACCATTAGAATCTGCCGTTTGTTTGTCTGCCAGCTTGCAGGTTCCTCATGCACTGTTGCAACTTTTCTGTCAGACCAAATCCTCAATCACATCTCTCAAGTGTCCATACTCATTGGTATTGTTCCCATGGGTCTTGTGAAAGCGACAATACTTTTCCGAGCATCTTTTTTGTGAAGTGGCCCATATCGAAGCCAGTTTCTTATAATTTTGATACCTTGCGTGGCAAGGTAGATGTTTTTAATAGAATCCTTCAATGGAGTGTAATTTCCAGTCTGGCATATGATTTGCGCTTCTTGGTGTCTTGCTTCTTCCTACCGGCGCCTTAGTTCTTTCTTTTTGCATTATTATTATTCCGACACTTACTGCAACATTTTTTGCACTATCACTAATCTGCCAGATAGTAACGTTGCTTTGTGTCGAACTACTCAGTCCCTCTTAACCATCAATAGCTAATCCGACAACCAAACCAGCTTCAGCCAAGCGTATAAATTGGGATGTCTTTTAATAAAACTCCTCCATGGCAGTCGAATGTTTTCTCTTTAACCATCTACCAAAATCAGTTCGGGATGAAACCCTCTGATTAATGCCATCAAAACAATCTCCTCTGTGGGATTGCTTACTTCTATTACTGTGGTATTAAATCTCATTAAAAAGTTTTTCAGAGTCTCTCCGAAACTCTGATGAAGGTTCGATAATGACATCACATCTTTAGGCTGCACTGCGTACCTGAAACTATTCCATAAACTTCTTTGCTAACTGATCAAAGGATCATATGGACCTCGATGCGAATCGAATGAACCACATCGTAGTGACTCCATCTATGAATATAAGAAAGTACCTACATCTCACACCATCTATAGCACAAGCATTGTCCATATGCTATCCGTACTTTAATTGATGCAATCTTAGGTTTGTACTTCTATTATAAGATGGCATAGTTGGCATTAAAAACTTTTTTGTATAACTCCCCTATAGAATGTTATTAGTGAATGGGTCCGGCTAGGCGACGGACCCCACTCGTCATTGCTTCTATGCCGACTTTCATTCAATAACATTTTCACTATATCCGCTATATAGTCTTTGTTAGTTTGAGCAGCTAGATGGTGAACGTCAAACATAACCCAGAGTGTTTAAATTTGCACAGCTTTCGGTTTGTAGCATGATGTCTAGACTCCACTGTCTATCGCAGTGCCATTCGTCCAGAACCTTTTTGTTGCATTGCTGGTTCTATGGCATTCATCTAAACACCAACAATCTAGGTACTAGTATCACGTCCTATGTCATTGCCAACATCTTGTAGATTATCCTCACTGTTAAACAAGTTCAAGGCGTCATGTGATCATGCATTCCTACCATCACGAATAAACTCGGTACCTACCCAATTGTGGTTGGTATCAACTTGATTGGCATTTGCCAGAATTCCACTCTCCTGCATTTTGCTTCTTTGATGCTCTAGCAGCCTTCCTCTTTATTTTCTGCTTACTAGCTCTTTAGTTCTGATCTAAAAATGTTGAATTTTATTCCTTAGAATCCGAGGATGATGAGTCCTTGTAGCTTCTCCTACACTTTTGAGGTCGCTCAGACATTAGCTAAGTTCGTTTCCATTTTTTTCAAAGTAGCATTTTGACACTCCAACATCTTTTTATTCATTGTGGCCATCATTTTATCTAGTTCGACTTTCATCACCATCTCCTGTTGAGATGGATGTTCTGATGAAGCATTCAAGGGTTGAATGGTCTCTTCATTATGCCGAGAGCCTTCTTCATCACCTCTAGTAGCAACTCCAGACTTAGAAGCAACTTACAACTTATTTAGGGGCTATTTCTTTCAGATCTGATATAGATTCGTCTTTCAAATCAAAAAACTTCAAATCTACAACAAATACTCTTAGATCTACCTTCTAAATACTTCAAATCCAAAGTTCTAAGCTAGATCTACACTTGAGAATCTCGTTTCTCAATGGAAGCACAAAATTGTTGGGCCAAAAATTAACACAATTCCCAATGAATCAAAAATGAGAATTAATAAATAAAAGCATGATGAAGTAGTTTGCACACATGAACTTGCACAGTGGTTCGGCTTCAAATCACATTCTATGCCCACTTTAATTTTATTTCAAGGGTCTTTTTGTGAATACAAACAAGTTGCAATGTTTCAAATCTAGAAAACAAAGTAAATCTGAGTATGACAGCCCTTCTTGGCAAAGTTGGATTATGGAAGAGAGTAGGAACTAAAAAGTCCAAAAAAGTCCATTCTATATTGCTCTAACACTGATATTTATAGGCAAATCCATTCAATGAAGCCACCAATTCATGGAAGACCGGTAAAAACTCAGATCCATGCAATCGAGAAGGAAGAACATGTAAATCTTATGACATAAATCATGTCAGTACCGATCATAATTTTCTTGATGTTACATCACGTTTTCAGCATACCAGTTAACATCTTCAAATTTCCAGGCTTCGTTGTTAAAATTGCCCCTAATAAATCATGTCGGTTCTGACATAATTCGTCCTATGCGAGACTTGTATTTTTCTGCAAAGTACTATAGTAGTTCACCTACTTGTGTAGAAGTGGGTTTCCATAGAATCATCTTAGTACCGACCCCAATTATATCTGTATCAACCATATTTGACTTGCACTATTTTTTCTAACTTCTTGTGCTCCATCATTCCAAACAACTCCTTGGATTCTTGATCCATTTCTTCATTATCTTAAAGTGTAGACCCATCAAGAAATTGCTCAGTTAAAATGCTAGATAACATATGTGTACATATTATTACCTTACCTTAATTTATAATTATCAATACAATTTAAACAACTTGTTAACTAATTTGATATGTTTTAACTTGATAGATTAAAACTAAGATTTATATATGCATAAAACAATGTTTTAGGTTATAAGTTTATGTTTTAAAATTACTTGTAATAATATTATAAACATATTATTCAATTTAATGATTTAAATATTTCTATTTTAATTTTTAATCAATCCTAAAATATAGTTGATATAGTATTTAATTTGATGTATTCAATTTTGGCATTTTAATATTTTGATTTTTTTGGGCTGAAATTATGTGTATACACACACACACAAGTACTTTGCCATGTGCACAATAGTAACTGGGTAAGCTTTCATGGATCTTACAAAATGAATTTGAAGTATACGTAATGTTGTATGTTTTTATGTACATACATTTACAAATCAACCGTTTATCAAAGTACTAATGAGACTAAGTTACTTATAAAATAATAAAATAGGGTAAAGAAAATAATTAACTATTATATTAATATCTTGAAAAATGTAGCAAACATTGAAGTTAGCACTTCTTATTGTTTGAAACTTGGAAAACTTGCATAACCTCTCTTTTAAAAAGTAATCAACCACCATATTAATATACAAAGAATTTTTCTTGCCTACTATATTAATCTTACTTCCTATGATACTCTCTTCCTCACAAACCCGCAATACTTACTGAAGTATAAAACTACATAAAGCTAGTGTGCAAACTTTGAATTTTCCTTTAGATTAATATCCTGTAACAATTTGTAAGACCTAAATTGATGCAATAGTTGTTTGCTTTGCTTCTTTCAAGGTTGATATCACCAACGGTAGCTTATAAAAACAACAAAAGTATAGTTGTAGCAATCGTTTTCTCTCCTCCTTTTCTTGGGCTTGAGATCGACATTAGTAATATGTAGATGGGGGAGTTAAAATCATTGTATAGGAGATAATTTTATGTAACCACAATTTTATATGAGTAATAAACCTGGAATTTTTTTTCATATGTTTATAATACAATTAACTTAATGTTGTAATTTATAAAAGTACTTACATTCGATTTAACATGTTCAGTTCTTCCTAATCAACTCAGCATTTTTCCTAATAATTCAAAAGTCTCTTGTAAGTAACTTGCACCATCTATGTCAAATAAAGTGAACGGTTCAAATATTATAAGAAGTGCTTGCATCGGAAAATGTTAATATATTGAAATTACACTCCTTACAGTATTGAACAAGGTTTATTAATTTTCATACAATTAGATCATACAACTTAAACTTGCATCCTCGGTAATCTCACTGCTCTACAATTCATTAGAAATACTAAAATAATTTATAATGTTGCTTTTGAATCAAATAGAATTGAATCATACAACAAAAACTATGATAAACATCCCAAACCAAATTTCTGGATGATCTTTATCTTTTTCTTAGAATTAACATGCAGCCTTTATTTTGTTCCAGCTTCTGACAACAAAAAGGGAGGGTATAAGAATCCACCAAAAGTTGGCTTAAATGTAGTAAAGCCAGTAATAATGTCTATTTGTCTCAAAAGTATCTCTAAATAAATAAGCGGTTATGAAGTAAACCAAGCATCCATAGAGTTGGCCTAGAGATATACTCAGTTAAGTGTGTAATTATAAGCCTTCTTTATCGCGATAGGATACCTATTCAAAATAATCAAATTAGATATTATTGAAATAACGCGATACAAAATCAAAAAAAGAATAAAAGAACATACATAAACACACATGCACTGACAACCTACGATAGCCAAAGATACTAAGAAATTCTAAGTAATAAATGATCTTTCATAGCACTAGAGAAGCCATCGTTCCTAAGTTATGACCGAGGATTTCATAAAGATGAAACGACCACAAAGAATAATTAGTTATTACGAAATAATTTATACTTATATAATGAAAATGTAATTCTATGGCCTTTGTGGCACTAATACGTCTACTTCGACATTATATTTAATGATCATTGGCTTAAGGCAAATGTGGCAACTACTAGTTTAAAGATAAATTATTTTTGGATGATTTGTGAAGTAAGGATTGTATGGAAAATATTTGTCTAAACATGACATTATGCTTGTCGATTACTGATGTAATGCCTATATGACAACAGTTTGTCAGAACTTTATATTTAACGACTAGTGGTGTAAGGCCTTTATGAACTGACTTGTCTGAATGCAACATTATACTCGATGATGGGAGTTGTAAGACCTTGGTGATAACCTAATAAACTATTCATAACGTATTCGAGGGAAAGTCAGATGAACACCTAAATGACAACCATAAGTGTCTAGTAATCATAATTAAACTAATAAAAGTAAAGCCTAAGTGGTAAGTCCGATTATGAACTGACTATGAAAACCAGTCGAAAATTTCATGAAGGGAATCTCACTCCCATATTGAAATGACAATTTGTGTTTGATCATGATTTGATTTTACCACATTATATAATGTAATTGGTGATGTTGGAGTAATGAGGGGAAAACCTGTTCCGTGTTATAGCAGCGTGGTCTCACTATCTAATTGTTGCTTAAGGTAAGGTATTACTCATACCAGACTTTATATCTGACCTTGTTTTTATTAATTCCAATAAACTCATGGGTTTTCGTTGGAGTCGGTTGAGTTTATGAATTAGACAGGTAACTTTTGAAGGACGAATAAATACTCCAAAGATGAAACAGAAGGCTTGCTAGGAAATAAAATTTATTGTCAAATTCCATTGGGTAAAACCAGAATTTGTAACTGGTTATATGCTATGTTGGCATTTTCATATGTTGGACACAACACTAATCTTATTTTATTATTGTAATTACCCTTGCATGGAAGCGATTTAGGTTAAAGTGATGTAATGAATAATGTAAACCAAATTGATCTAATGAAAAAGTTATTTAGTTGCTCTGTTTACTTATGTTGTGCAAAATAACATTGAACTCACTTGGTCGTTGGAAAATGATTCTGGTGATGACTACAACATTATCGATGTCTATATTTTGCTTTTGAAGTGGGGGATGCTAAAGTAACTTGCCCGATGCAACTCTGAAAGAACACTTTAGTGGATGAAGCTTCATTCCATACTTTTGTAGCACATCGAATATTTCTAAGAGATCGTCATTGTGGTTCATCGATTGCTCTGGTTTCACAAGCATATCGTCAGCTAGACCTCCATTGTCTGTCGGATCTGAAATTTGAATTTCTTATTCACTAGTCGGTAATAAGTATCTCCAGCACTCTTCAAACCAAACGACATCACTAGATAAAAATACAGTCCCAAATCCGTGATGAAACTTGTATGCTCCTGATCTGGAATGTGCATTGCTATCTAGTTTTAACTAGAGTACACATCCATAAAGGATAATAGTTCTGTTCGGCTACTTGATCCAGAAGTGGGTCGATTCTCAGTAATGGTCTGAATAATCAATGCATGTCCGCCACCTTTCATTTTCTATTTTGACCAATATAGATTTGAAACCAATTTCGAGTATAGAGCATCGTGGTTGAAGCCATTTTCCTTTAGTTGATTCGCCTCTTATTTCAATGCAGCAGATCGCTTTAGATCCATGCTACGTCTTTTTTGCTTCATAAGAAGGTATCTTCGGTCCACATTCAATGCATGTCGTGCTATCTTTGGAAAAATTTCACACATATCAGAATATGTCCAAGCATATAGTTTTCCTATAGAAACCCTACCAACTCCTTTCTCATTTTTATGCCCGGATGAGATCCAACCTTGAGAACCTGCATGGGATCATCATCATCGGTCGGGATGTTGATCGTCAGCTCCACCGACCCCACCTTCGCATCCTCTGGGTATTTTCATGGGTCCATAGGATCATAGAATTAGCTAAGGGACCGGAGCTAAGGCTTGGACAGTGGCCGCTATGCATCAGCAGTCTTGATGTAGAGAGACTTCTCTGTACTCTTTCCTTTCTCAAGTCGCTTTATCTCTCTAAGCTCTATGACAAGGAATTCTTTACCAGTACTTCAGTCGCCTTTGATAGTACCTACTCCATTCTTGGTGGGGAACTTCATCATCAAACACCATGGACCAAGCATTATCCTAAAACCGGAAAGGTCTGGTCGGGCCTAAGAAAGCATTATAGGCTAAAAATTTGTTGACTACCACAAACATCTATACATGCACCATCTTGCGGTCTCCTTTGCCCAATTCCATGGACAAATCAATGTAATCAACAATCTCTTTAGCCTCTCTGGTAAATCTATATATATGCAATTTATAAGGCTTCAGATCCTGCTCACTAATTCACATTTGATCAAAAGTCTTATTAAAGAAAATATTAACCGAGCTTCGACAGTCAATCTGGATCTGGTGCACTGTTGGGGCCCAACAATTGTCGTAATCATCATGGGGTCAAGTGTTGGCGTTTCCACCTCGTTTGCATCTTTGTTCCTAAAAACGATGTCATCATTCATCATCCCCTTTTGCTTCGTCGGAGTCCCATCTCTTAACCCAAAAGATGGATCAACACCCTGGTTTGAGTGTGAAAGCACCAACTCTGTTCTTACAGAGCAATAATATGGATAATTGATATAAAATGAAAGTAGAAACAGAAAGGAGACAAAAAGATTTTTATAGTGGTTCGGCTGTTAACGAAGCCCACGTCCGCTTTATAGTTTTTATTATAGATTGATCGCTGTTACAAGATGCATTTGATTACAAAGCTCTTGAGTATCCTTAACTAGATTGAGTCTCCAAGGTTGGAATCCACTGGAGAATCACAGCGAACCTCTTTGAAGATTGTTGTGAGGAAGATGAAGAGTGAAGAAAGCTTCCAGTAGAGTTTCAGCTATCAGTCCAGAGGGATCTCATTTATGTTGCAGTGCAGATAAGAGAGTATTTATAGAGATTGGAGAGCTTCTGGGCCAGGCCTGTTCGCCAACAACTCACAGATGATCACAGGAAGGTCCATTGGAGCTTGCCTCGCGACCCAAGCTAAAACCGTGGATCACTAGTGATCCATAGGTTTGCCCGGGTGCGAGCCAACTCCTTAGTTTTTGCCCTTTGCTTTGTTTTGTATGAATCGCAGTGGCCCTATGTTGATCTATGGATCATTGGCGATCCATAGTGTATGGTTCGCTAGTGATCCATACACTTCATCAATTTTTGGACTTTGGTGTCTTGAGTGTCTTTTTTGTCTTGTATCGATGTGGGTCATGTAGTCTTGTTGCACGCTGCCTTGTTTTTGATGACGGTTTACTTGCTAGTTGTATTTAGCTGCTGATTGGACTAGACAAATGCATGTCTCTTGGTCTAACCAACTCAGAATCTCGTCAAACTCAGTCATTACTTCTGTAATATGGATTGAATCATGATGCAAGAGGCTCTGCAAACTCCTGAATTAAACCCAGGGATCGCTAGCGATCCATAGGTCATGGATCGCTAGCAATCCATGTCCTTAGTGAATTTTCTTGTTTCGTTTTTTTGACCTTCTTTGGCTTGTTACTCTAGTTCTCTTGGTTGACTTCTGGGCTATTCTGACTCAACCAAGTTGTCCCGACATCTCTTGGGTCCTGCTGGGTCAAAAACCGAGATAACATTTCCCCCCAAAGTACGTCTTCGTTGAAAACAAGGCGTGCTCTGGACGTAACCGCATTTTAGTATCTGCTTGTTGAATTTCAAGTAGTCATGCCAGGGCCGCATGAATTTGAATTAGGACTGTCGCTTGCTATGTTTTGCTGTGGGTTGCCATTGCTTGATAGAAAAGACCAAATTTCGCTCTATTGCTTTCTGGAGTGTCTCGAAGTAGTGGGTAGACATCGCAAGGAAATTTGAGGTCGCAGGCACGCAACCCTATGGATCGCCTGCGATCCATAGTCGATGGATCGCTACGACCTAAGTACTTAGCTTTTTTCCCTACGTGTTTTCCTTTCCTATTTAAACACTTGAGCCGATCTTCCCCATTCCTACTTCATGACCTGAGCTTGCAAATTCCTCCAATGATTCAAGCTTCCTTCAGCGATCTGACATGTCTTCCTCAGCGACCCAATCCTCCGAGCTACCTCTGCGATCCGATTGCTTAAGGACCTGATCCATCATCCAAGTGATTAACCCGATCGATCCCCAAGTTGATCTATCCTTCCAGCGTCGCCACCGACTTCATTTCCTTGCCACCTCCATTTCACCATAGCTTCCTGCCCTCTTTTGCCACCGTCAACCAAACCCTAGATTAGGTCACCGCCTTAAATCACCCCCAGTCCATCTCTTAGCTTGCCGCTTGCATAGGTCACTAGATTGAGAACTCCAACCTTCCTTGCCTCTTGATTATTGATTCAAGGTGGGTTTGCGGATCATGACGTTTTGACATTTTGGTGACGAAGTTGTATTCGTGGTGTTAGTCATGAAGAGTCCAAGTCGATTGCGGATTAATGGAGGAAGATAGTAAGTCAAGTCTTTAGTTCTTCACGGAACGACATTCAGACCTTGCCTTAGTGCTTGACATGTTTTGATGTCTTCATCCATTGAGCTAGAATTGACTTGGTGGCATGTCCCATAGCCGATACCGAACGACACATCGTGAATTGGTTTCGTCATTCCAGAGGATTTGGATTGATTTTGCTTTCTTTTGCGCACATGGTGTACCTGTACTGGAAGGGACTTTTCACGTCGTTTTGGACAACGGATCCGTTATCGATTGTCGATCGATTATGGGTAAGTGTAGGAGAAGTAATTTAAAAAAGAAAGTGATATAGGAAGTCCTTTTACCTCTTAGCTACGAGCGTACTATCTACATGGGGTAAAGTGTTTGTAGTATTCAGGACACCGAGCCCACCACCGATAGATAACACATCGCACTTGCTCAGGTACATACTTAATGCCTAACACATCAGTACAAGCCGATATTTCCTCAGAATTCAAGTGTAGTACGGGGAGTTCTCTTTTATTAGGGTTGAATTACCTGACCGTTTCTGATGTAAGTTCTATTAACTAGAATGAAGTACCCGTCCACTCGCCGCAAGTATAGCGGAGAAAGTCCTGCGTTTTCCTAGGTTGAGTTGTCATCCATTACCCCACCTTCTTCTACTTCACAGGCTGAGTATGGCCAACTAGTTTTGGTTGGTCCGGTCATGGATCAGACTCCTCCTGATTTCAGAGTTCTTCTAAATCCACCGGAGAGAGCTTCTTCCGTGATCTCTACTAAAATCTTGCACAATATCTGCCTGCAATACGGCATCCCGGAGGAAGATGCGCGCCTCCTAGAGAAGGATGTGTTCGCTCATATGCCACCCCTGGGATATACCGCTTGTCATCGGTATATGTGCTTGAACGGAGCTGTGCCTCCTTTTAACGATTTCTTAAGAGAAACCCTGTCGAACTTAGCAATTGCTCTATTTCAGATTCACCCCAACGGCTACGCCATCTTAACTTGTCTGCATGTCCTTTTCATGCGAACATTCAACCGTGCCTCGAGCTTTGACAAGTTGAGATACTCTCTTTCATGCAAAAGAAGTGATGAGTTTCCTTCCTTGGTTGTAATCGAGGCCCAGAGGAATCGTAAAATTGTATTGCAACTGCAGAGCAACTTGTCCTAATTCAAGACTCAATACTTCTTTGCTAGATGTCCTAAGGGGTTTAACCGTCTTTGGACAACGGGGGGTAAGTTCCCTTTCTTACTCATTGAGTTCTGATGTGTCACTACAGGATTTCTAACATGTCGAATACTTCTTATAGTTATTCCAAGGCCGAACATGGACTTGTCTCTCGATGGAACTTTCCAAACCCTAAAGGCTATCGATGTTAGAGAATGATCTGTTAAAGTCTTGTTAACTGACAAAAACTTGTTTCGATATGTACTGTTGCATCCGGGGAGATCTGCGGTTCCAGTTGAGGTCCCATCCCCCTCTCGATCCAGGGTACGCACATGATCCACCTCTTCATCTTACGGTTCCGAAGAGGGTGCTTTTCAAGAATGTGAAGGCCCGTCCGGCGAGTCGACCGAGGAGACTCGCAAGGGAAAAGACGCCATGACCGAAGCCATTTGTCTAGCTAGCATGCCCCCAATTCCGAAAGAATAGGAAGAAGAGTTTAATCCGAAGGAAGGCAAGGCTACGATGGACATAGAAAAAGAGGAGGGAGAGTATGGGAGTAGTAGCGATGAGTCCACTTCTAATGATGATTTCTATGTACAATCCGATGATGGGGATTCTGAATCATGCGATGAGACTCCAAGGATGAGTCCCGTTATTCCGAGCTCGCCTCCTCCAGACATGAGTGGTAAAGACGATGCTCCAAAAATCAGATGACCTCTGGATTCTTTGAGTAAAGACACTAGCGTGGACTTTTGGAGATTTGGGCGATGTTTACGTCGAATTCGATGCTCATGGGGGAAGATTTCAAATTTGAGGAGGTACCTTGTAACAACCCACATATTTTACGATTGTATATTTAAATGTTTTATTTAAATATAGCATCGTTAATCAGATTAAAGTCCGAAATGTTACTTTTTGTAAACAGTCGAATTGGGACTCGAGACTACTTCCATTGAGACCTAAATGGCGTTTACAACTTTTTTGAGTATAAACATCGATATGTTAGGAGTTGAGTAGAATTTGCTATTTTTCTACTTGGGCTTTGGGTTTGGGTTTCAGCCCACTAATCCATCTTAATACCCTAACTCAGCCCCTCTTCTCATTTCATTCTCATTTTCCTAATACATTCAAGCTTAAGTAAAAATGGGGGAAGAGAAGAGGAAATAGAAATTCCAAACCCTAGTTTGATTTGGAAACTCAAGTTCTTGCTCCAAAATCAAAGAGAAGCTAAGGTAAGCATCCTCTTCTTCTTCTCCATCTCAATCTCTCTTCAATTCTCAGAAATTCCTAACCCTAACTTAGGAAAAACTTCACCTTTGATAATAGATTGAAGATTCTAGAGGTGTGTTGAAGAGGAATTGTTCTTGCCTTGTTTTAAAAGCTTCTCATTCATTGTTTTTGGGTTTAAA
Source organism: Allium fistulosum (assembly GCA_030737815.1). Taxonomy (NCBI): domain Eukaryota; kingdom Viridiplantae; phylum Streptophyta; class Magnoliopsida; order Asparagales; family Amaryllidaceae; genus Allium; species Allium fistulosum. Next base: position 489,577,522 of record CM060903.1, read on the forward strand.
GGTGAGTTCTTTAACTCACATCTACGTCTATAGCTATCATTGTTGTTAGGTATGAATTCCTAACATTTGTGCATTTTCATTTGCTTTTGATTTTAATTGATTTGGTGAATTATCCAAATTTTGGCGTTCTGGTCCAATTTTATGAAAATCCTTCTATGGATGTTTGGACATTGATATTTGGGGTGTATCGAAGAGCCTTTAAGGCTAGGTTGTTGCTTGGCATAAATCCCTAATCGTCGTTGCTCGTTCGATCGCTTTCGAAACGAATTGGCCATCATTGGCCTAGGTTCATCTTTTTCCCGAGCTTTAGCTCAGATGTCTGACCTTGCTTTCCAGACGTCTGGGTGATCCAGACGTCTGAGCTTGCTTCCCAGACATCTAGGTGTTCTGGAATAGAATTTCCAGTTCCTCAATTCAGACGTCTGATTTACAGGGTCAGACGTCTCGTTACGGTTCAGACGTCTGCCTTGTATTTTCAGACGTCTGGAATCTTTCTGGGAAATTTCCAGAACTCCAATCCAGACGTCTGGATTGACCCCCAAACGTCTGGAACTGTGTATTTTTGCCTTTTTAGGCTTTTCTTGATTGAATATCTATTGTTTATCGATTTTAGTTGCTCCGATTAGTTGTTATCACTTTTATCGACCTTGATGACTTCTTTTTCGGGATTTTTGGGAATATCCATTTTGATGGATTTGGTATCGATTTCTTTGGATTTAATTCACGTCTTCGTATGTGAATATTTGGTGATTGATTGTTTCTACAATCATTTCTATGATTTGTCACTTTAAAATACAAAGGTTTCTATACTAGCAGTAAATACTCAAACTCTTTCATCAAAACGATTTCAACACTACTTTTAAATACAAAGCTCGTTTTTAAAACCGTTTTCCAATCTATCAGTACATACAAACCTTTACCTCATTCGTATGAGAAATCTAATTAAACGGCTTAGTAAAACAAGTGGTATGAAACGCTTGCGTTTACTTCGTCGGTTAATTCTTGGAATTGTTCGATTGAACTCTTGTGACCATTTTTGAGTGGAAATCTACAATTTGTTCATAAATATTTAAGTTAAGCCAGTGGTTATGGGACATGAAGCTAAACTCATTTATTTACTAGCTCAGTGTAATCGACACTACTTGATGATCGATGATGATCATTTTATGGTTTAGACTAGCGATGTGCGATGTCTCTTTGTCCGCGTAGGGGACTGTACCCAGTTCTTTTGATCTTCGTCTCATTTTTATGGGATAGCGACCATGGTCTTTGGACCGTACGTGGAGCATTCGGCTCGATAAGTCGGTGCATGGGGTGTATATTTTTAGGTGCATCGATGTCCAACTATACATGGGGCGTATCTTTTTAGGTGCGTCGATGTCAGACTATACATGGGGTGTATCTTTTTAGGTGCATCGATGTTCGACTAGGCATGGGGTGTATATTTTTAGGTGCATCGATGTCCGACTATACATGGGGCGTATCTTTTTAGGTGCGTCGATGTTAGTTTATACATGGGGCGTATCTTTCCAGGTGCGTCGATGTTCGACTATGCATGGGGCATATCTTTTTAGGTACGTCGATGTCCGGTTTATGGGATAGCATCTCATTTGTGATACACGTGTTGGTGAGTTTTCATGCTCTCGTTTGTGATAGGCCTTCCCCCTTTGTGATTTCTAGATTTCTGGTTGTGATTTCTAGAATTTGTGTTTCACCAATTTTCGTGGTTTGCATTGATAAGCTCTATCAATATTTGTGTTTTGGTGAATAATTTAAAGAATTTGTTTCTTTTTGGTGTTTTGAGATGATTTGAGATATTGTATTATTTTTATTGTTATTTGATGTATACTTGACACGGTATGATATTTTTGTTATCATACGTTTTTGGTCATATCTCTTATCCTATCTCACTTTATCTGATATTTATAGCTAAACTGATCCGTTTATTATTTTCTTCTTAAATAATACTCGGGTCAGACCGAGGTATTTCAGGTGCTCCTGCTTGACTTCTTATCAGGGTCCTCCACCTGACTTTTGGCTAACTACTTTAGCATAGTAGTTTTTGTTAGTATACATTTGAGATAGAGACTCCTTGATGTATACTTATTCTTTTGTCTAGGACTTGTATCTATTCTTTTGTGATGTAGTGGATCTAGTTTGACCCCTACTTTGATGTACACTTCTGTGTGTTATATTCATATCTGTTTCCGCCTTTGTGATATGAATATCTGTGACTGATTTGTGTTATGTTTATTTTTATATTTTTTTCCGAAGTCCACATAGCCACTGTGTGGTAGCTTTGAGTTTGTGTCTGATATGTCGGATTTCCTCTTGAAATGAAATGTAAGTTATATTATCTGACATATTGGTACTCGCACAAAGCAATTACACAGATGGTCGCTCCTCAACAGCCTTATTCTTCGTGCTAGTCGACGGCATTACCCCGTAGTGTCCTTGGCTAGCGTGAGCATAGAGGTGGGGTGTCACAACTTGGTATCAGAGCCAAACTTCGGAACAACGTAGAATAATCTAGCAAGGATCATTGTCCTAAGTCTTTCTTAGGAATCGTGCCATAGGTTTTAATTCGAGTCTTCGTACCGATCTATCCTATTTCCTTTTATGATGCCTTGTTTTATCAATCAAGTTTGTTTGATATTCATTTTGAGAATAACCTTTTTCCTCTTCTTTCTTTCTTAAAGAAGAGAAATGGTTAGACCAGGCCATCCCAGCGCCGGTCAATCCAGTGCTACTCCTCGGGATGGAGTATTTATGTCAGCTCAACAACTTTTAGATCTTGTGAACAATGCCCAAGTTGCCGGACCCGTTCTAGCGCCTACTCAACCTAAATCCGGGTTTGCACGTTTGTGCAGAGATTATACCGCTTTGGGTGGAAAGCCATTCAAGGGATCCGAAAACGTTATAGAAATCCAAGCTTGGCTTAGATCATGCGATCGCATCTTTTCTCGCATGAATCTTATTGATCTTCATCGAGTCCAAGTTGCTTCTAGCATGCTCCAAGAAAGAGCATTAGATTGGTATGAGCTTTTGGTTTCTAAAATTATCGAAGCGGATCTTACTTGGGAGCATTTCTGGGAAAGATTCGAATTGAAGTTTATGCCAGAGGCTAAAAAAGTAACTTTAGCCCAACGCTTTATTGAATTTGTTCAAGGTGAATCTTTTATGACGGATTACGTCGCATCTTTTGAATCTCTTTCTAAATATGGGGTCGAGTATATTAATACCCTATTGAAGAAAAATCAGAGATTTGTCTATGGGTTGAATAAGAACCTCAAAAGGCCTTTACTTCTGAAATAGGAAGTTTCTTTCGATCAACTTATAGATATCGCTCTTCGGCTTGAAGAGGCCGATAGAGAAAGTGATGTTGAAGTTGTGCATGCCAAACAGAACTTCAACAATAACATGAAAAGGCCTATTAAGTTCAAGGGCCCCAATCCCAACAAGAAAGGGAAGCAAGAAACTTCAGTAGCAAAGACTCCTACCACTAGTCGTGGACGATGCTACAATTGTGATTCTATGGACCACTATGCAAATGAGTGTCTAAAACCCCTTTATTATCGCTATTGCAAAAGTTTGAGTCATCATATATCTACGTGTCCCATACTTCAAAGCAACAAGGAGGGAAAGCTAAATGTTGTGCAAGCCCCTAGTAACACATCTCTTGGTCAAGGTATTTTCTATCCTTGATGGCACTATATTATTTCGTGATCTCCCTATTCGAATTTCTTTTGATTCGGGTGCATCTCACTCTTTTATATCGAAAGAACTTGTTGTTACTTTTTCTTTAAATATTATGGGCTTGATGACTTCATTGAGAATTGCGAATCCGGTTGGTGGATCTGCAACACTCAGTTTGCTTTTTGAAAGATGTCGAGATTATTTTATATATTATTCTTTTTGAGCCGATTTGCATGTTATGCGTTACTTAGGCTTCAAAATTGATTTTTGGGAAAGGATTTGCTTAATCATTATAAAGCCCATATCCTATGTCCTGAGAGGACTATCCATCTTCGACATTCTCGATCTGTTAAGCAGATTTCTATTGTTTTTAATGATTTTGATTTCCAAATTCGGTAACATCATTTTATTCTTTAAACCCACTTGATGTGGAAAGTATTATTTCTCTCATTCAAGTAGTTTGTGAATTTTCCGGTATATTTGAGCTTGTCTTAGGATTATCACCTAAGCAATCTATTAAGTGGTGCTAAGGTCTTTTCAGCTCGACCTTGCCACCGGTTTTCATCAGCTACGAGTTGCGGAGGGTAGCATTCTATTTACCGCATTCCGCACTCGTTATGATTCTTGTGAGTGGTTCGTTATGTCATTCGGTTTGACGAACCTTCTACCTTATTTCATCCATCTTATGAATCGAGTATTCTACGAATCTCTCGATGAGTTTATTCTTGTATTTATTGAGTATGGATGAAAACAACAATTTAAAATTTGCAAATCTTTTCGATAAGATATTTATAAGTATGATTGGATTTTGTTCTTCAAACGAACAAATAATATTTGTAAAATTTTTAAGAGACTTGTTTATCATATAGAAGATGATTTTGTGTTGTTTTTCCCATTGAGTGCTTTAAGAATTTTGGTCGATGCGCTTGATCAACGTTATCGATAGGAATCTCCTAAACGCTATGATGAGACAGTCAAACACAGTAAATTCTTGTAATAAGCCAATTTTTCTAAAAAAAGATGATTATATAAAGTTAATTATAATTTTGAATGTCTTAGCTTTCGGGAAAGAGGATCAATTAAAAGAACTCCTTTCCGATGCTTTTATTCTTGCGATTCCCGAAGGGAACCAAGACTTTATTGCTTGTACCGATAATAGTCGTATTGGTTTGGGTGTCATTCTCTTGCTAAGGGAATGTGTTATCACATATGCTTCTTGACAATTAAAGCTTGTCGAGACTAGATATGCTATTCATGATCTGGTGTTCGCGGCTATTGTTTTCGCCCTTAGAATTTGGCGTCATTATCTTTTGGGAGAGAAATTTGTTCTCTACACCGAACATAAATCTTTGAAGTATTTATTTTCTCAAAAGGAACTTAATTTGCGTCAACAACGTTGGCTTGAGTTCCTTGCATCTTATGTCTTGTTATTCTTTATACTCCCTAAAAAGGGTAATCGTGTTGTCGATGCCCTTAGTCGTAAGCAACAAGCAGTTGTTTCCATGATGATATCCGAATGGAGTGATCTCGAGACTTTATTCACCTGTGAGATTCGAGGTTGTGAATCCAATTCATGTTCATCTCCTGTTTTGTGTAGCCTTGAGGCTCATCCTTCTCTTTTGGACCGTACCTCTTTTGGCTAAACTTTATGTCAAATTAAATTGTATGGAGTTCCTACTTCTATTGTTAGCAATCGTGATCCATTATTTTACTAGTGGATTTTTTGAAAGGTCTTCAAAAAGCTTTGGGAACAAAAGTTTATTCTGGCACCGCTTATCATCCTCAGTTCGATGGACAAACCGAGCGTGTGAATCAAACTCTTGAAGATCTTCTTCGTGCATGTGTTCTTGATTTTGGTGGAAGTTGGGAAGATCATATTTCTCTTGTTGAGTTTTCCTATAATAATGGCTTCCAATCTAGTATTGGTATGGCACCTTTCGTGACACTCTACGGAAGGCCATGCCGATTTCCTTCATGTTGGCTTGAAGCCGGTGAGAAGCTGGTTTTAGGTCCAGATTTTATTGGTATTCATTTGTGTTTCACCTATGAGGGGTGTTGTGCGTTTCAGTCGATCGGGAAAATTAGCACCTCGATATGTTGGTCCCTTTCCCATCACCGAACGTATTGGTTCCGTAGCTTATCGCCTTTTATTACCGGCTCAATTTTCGGCTATTCATGACGTATTCCACGTCTCTCACCTACAGAAATACCTTAGGGATTCCGATTCTATTCTTAAGCCCGGTGTAATTGAAGAAATTGAAGTTTCACCAACTTTGACTTATGAGCAACATTCTATTCGTATCATTGCTTCGGAGGTTAAATGCCTTCAAAATAAAGATATTCGTCTTGTGAAAGTTCAATGGTCCTCAAATCCTAAGGATTTCTCTTGGGAATCTTGAGAATTCATCGAGCAATCACATCCGGACTTACTCTTTCGTGCTCTTTATAGTGAACTTCTTATTTCAAATTTTCTTTTGTATTGATATGCTTTTATGGTTGTTACTTTTTATCTTCCTCTTAATTATTGCGAGGACGCAATTTCTATAAGGAGGGGAGTCTGTAAGCATATTTTACGATTGTATATTTAAATGTTTTATTGAAATATATCATCGTTAATCGGATTAAAGTCCGAAATGTTACTTTTTGTAAACAGTCGAATTGGGACTCGAGACCACTTCCATTGAGTCCAAAATGTCGTTTACAACTTTTTTGAGTATAAACATCGATATGTTTGGAGTTGGGTAGAATTTTCTATTTTTCTACTTGGGCTTTGGGTTTGGGTTTCAGCCCACTAACCCATCTTAATAACCTAACTCAGCCCCTCTTCTCATTTCATTCTCATTTTCCTAATACATTCAAGCTTAAGTAAAAATGGGGGAATAGAAGAGGAAATAGAAATTCCAAACCCTAGTTTGATTTGGAAACTCAAGTTCTTGCTCCAAAATCAAAGAGAAGCTAAGGTAAGCATCCTCTTCTTCTTCACCATCTCAATCTCTCTTCAATTCTCAGAAATTCCTAACCCTAACTTAGGAAAAACTTCACCTTTGATAATAGATTGAAGATTCTAGAGGTGTGTTGAAGAGGAATTGTTCTTGCCTTGTTTTAAAAGCTTCTCATTCATTGTTTTTGGGTTTAAAGGTGAGTTCTTTAACTCACATCTACGTCTATAACTATCATTGTTGTTAGGTATGAATTCCTAACATTTGTGCATTTTCATTTGCTTTTGATTTGAATAGATTTGGCGAATTTTCCAAATTTTGGTGTTTTGGTCCAATTTTATGAAAATCCTTCTATGGATGTTTGGACATTGATATTTGGGGTGTCTCGAAGAGCCTTTAAGGCTGGGTTGTCGCTTGGCATAAATCCCTAGTCGTCGTTGCTCGTCCGATCGCTTTCGAAATGAATTGGCCATCATTGGCCTAGGTTCATCTTTTGCCTGAGCTTCAGCTCAGACGTCTGACCTTGCTTTCCAGACGTCTGGGTGATCCAGACGTCTGAGCTTGCTTCCCAAATGTCTGGGTGTTCTGGAATAGAATTTCCAGTTCCTCAGTTCAGACGTCTGATTTACAAGGTCAGACGTCTGGTTACGATTCAGATGTCTGCCTTGTAATTTCAGACGTCTGGAATCTTTCTGGGAAATTTCCAAAACTCCAATCCAGACGTCTGGATTGACCCTCAGACGTCTGGAACTGTTTATTTTTGCCTGTTTAGGCCTTTCTTGATGAATTTACATTGTTTATCGATTTTAGTTGCTCCGATTAGTTGTTATCACTTTTATCGACCTTGATGACTTCTTTTTCGGGATTTTTGGGAATATCCATTTTGATGGATTTGGTATCGATTTCTTTGGATTTAATTCACGTCTTCGTATGTGAATATTTGGTGATTGATTGTTTCTACAATCATTTCTGTGATTTGTCACTTTAAAATACAAAGGTTTCTATACTAGTAGTAAATACTCAAACTCTTTCATCAAAACGATTTCAACACTACTTTTAAATACAAAGCTTATTTTTAAAACCGTTTTCCAATCTATTAGTACATACAAACCTTTACCTCATTCGTATGAGAAATCTAATTAAACGGCTTAGTAAAACAAGTGGTATGAAACGCTTGCGTTTACTTCGTCGGTTAATTCTTGGACTTGTTCGATTGAACTCTTGTGACAACTTTTGAGTGGAAATCTACAATTTGTTCGTAAATATTTAAGTTAAGCCAGTGGTTATGGGACATGAAGCTAAACTCATTTATTTACTATCTTAGTGTAATCGACACTTCTTGATGATCGATGATGATCATTTTATGGTTTAGACTAGCGATGTGCGATGTCTCTTTGTCCGCATGGGGGACTGTACCCAGTTCTTTTGAATTTCGTCTCATTTTTATGGGCTAGCGACCCATGGTCTTTGGACCGTTCGTGGAGCATTCGGCTCGATAAGTCGGTGCATGGGGTGTATCTTTTTAGGTGCATCGATGTCCGACTATACATGGGGCATATCTTTTTAGGTGCGTCGATGTCAGACTATACATGGGGTGTATCTTTTTAGGTGCATCGATGTTCGACTAGGCATGGGGTGTATCTTTTTAGGTGCATCGATGTCCGACTATACATGGGGCGTATCTTTTTAGGTGCGTCGATGTTAGTTTATACATGGGGCGTATCTTTTCAGGTGCGTCGATGTTCGACTGTGCATGGGGCGTATCTTTTTAGGTACATCGATGTCCAGTTTATGGGATAGCATCTCATTTGTGATACACGTGTTGGTGAGTTTTCATGCTCCCATTTGTGATAGGCCTTCCCCCTTTGTGATTTCTGGTTGTGATTTCTAGAATTTGTGTTTCACCAATTTTCGTGGTTTGCATTGATAAGCTCTATCAATATTTGTATTTTGGTGAATAATTTAAAGAATTTGATTCTTTTTGGTGTTTTGAGATGATTTGAGATATTGTATGATTATTGTTGTTATTTGATGTATACTTGACACAATATAGCATTTTTTTATCATACGTTTTTGGTCATATCTCTTATCCTATCTCACTTTATTTGATATTTATAGCTAGACTAATCCGTTTATTATTTTCTTCTCAAATAATACTCGGGTCAGACCGCGGTATTTCAGGTGCTCCTGCTTGACTTCTTATCAGGGTCCTTCACCTGACTTTTGGCTAACTACTTTAGCATAGTAGTTTTTGTTATTATAAATTTGAGATAGAGACTCCTTGATGTATACTTATTCTTTTGTCTAGCACTTGTATCTATTCTTTTGTGATGTAGTGGATCTAGTTTGACCCCTACTTTGATGTACACTTCCATGTGTTATATTCATATTTGTTTCCGCCTTTGTGATATGAATATCTGTGACTGATTTGTGTTATGTTTATTTCTATATTTGTTTCTGAAGTCCACATAGCCACTGTGTGGTAGCTTTGAGTTTGTGTTTGATATGTCGGATTTCCTCTTGAAATGAAATGTAAGTTATATTATCTGACATATCGGTACTCGCATAAAGCAATTACACAGATGGTCGCTCCTCAACAGCCTTATTCTTCGTGCTAGTCGACGACATTACCCCGTAGTGTCCTTGGCTAGTGTGAGCATAGAGGTGGGGCGTCACATACCTCCTTGTTCAGGCCACGTTGCACCCGAAGTTAGTCTGATTCCTTCCGCGGCGCCTTCTCGATCTGGTTTGTGACGTTTTTTTAGGCTCTCATCCCAAACACATTACACGTTTCACTAGGGTTACAGTCACTTATTCACATACTTTTCATGTTTATCTTCCATGTCAAGTACCATGAGAGGACGCGGTCTCTATGATGATCTCGAAGAATTCACTCACTCTCAACGTTGGTTGAAACGGTTTTCCAACCGTCATCAGCCCCGTGAAACAGAGGGAGAATATCGAGGAAGAAAAGAATTGGTGGTCAAAACTCGTCGTCTAGACGAGAGGGAACGGGACCGAGTATACAAAGGTGGGTATGAAAAGAGGAAGACCTTCGATGAGAGAGAGGAGCCGTTGAAAAAGTCAAAGTTTGATCGCTGTTCCCATTCTTCAAAACAACAGGCTCACTCCAGCACCCGTCTCGATTGGTTCTGAAATCCTGGTTTCTTCTACACACATTCCATCTTCCACTCAAGTTCCATCATCTCATGTGGCCCTCGCCCCCGACACTTCATGCCCCCGCCGGAGATCTGCCTACGTTCTTCCATCTGGTCCTCCCAGGCTTGAGGCAGCGCTCCCAGGGTCGTTTTTAAGGGGGGTTAAATTTGATCGCGATCTTCATCCGATTCGTAGAGATACATACATGCCCCATCTTCAGGCTATCCAAAATGATTTAGAGCAAGCCAAAGGGTGGGAGAAATTATGCAAACAGCTGGCGGACACGAACCGCCACAACTATCAGGAAATCCTCTCCTTCGAGTCGGAGAAGGACGACTTTGAAAGAGCATTGGCAAAATGCAATGCCAGAATCAAATAGCTGGAAGAAGAAAAGGATGCGGCGCTTCGAGAAAGCAAGAACAACATCGGCTTGTTGAAGGAGCTAAAAGTGGGGCATGCGAAGATCGAGATCGTCCTTAGAGACGAAATCAAAATAGCGCATGCCGAAGAAGTTAAAATGCAAGCAGAACTCGAAGCCCGCGACACGATCATTGAAGCCTAGAGGAAGATTATTTCCAACCACGAAAAGATCATATAAAATCTCAATAAGACGATCACTGAATATGAAGACGTCGTGAAGTCGCGCGATAAAACAATCTCCGACCAGGCTGAGAAGATTGCCATGCTCCAGGATCGAGTCGTGCAGCTTAGCGCCGATAAAACTCGTGTTGAAGTTGAGAAGGTCACCGTTACGGTGAATTATTTGGAGCTTCAGAATACTTTTGAGAGAAAGATGGAGAAGATGGATGGGACCATCTTGAACTTCTATGTCAACTCCCTGCTGCACTAAGGGAGTCTCAGCTACTTAGGACCTAAATTCCCATGCACTCTTGCTGTGGTTTGGGAGGAAATCTTGATCCTCTTTGGCGATAGCGGGGATGTCTATACCGAGCGAGAGTTAGTGAACGCTTACCTCAATGAAGAATCACAGAAGGCGTTGCTAAAGGGCCGGAAGATTTTGCGGATTGAGAGAGAAAAAGAGGCCGCCGATGCTACCACGACAGCAACTGCCGAAGTGCTTTCGGAGCCTTTTATTTTTGGTGCCAACGAACCATCGAGGCAGCCCCGCGATCTGTCAACAAGTTCTGGCCTTGAAGCTTCCCCTCAGATTGTGGAACCGTCGAAGGATGGTGAAGGCGGTGAATACAAGGTTGACATTCTTGGTCAATCTTCTAGTGCGGGTAATCTACTTGCTTCTCCCGAGTTTGAGAATTTGCATCTCACGTCGCAAGAGCAGGACGAATTTAATGCTTTCATTTTTGATCTTATAGGCCCGTCTTCCTTACCTGCCGATCCGTTGGTTTTCTCGATGCCTGGGCCTATTGCTATCTCTACCGCTTCCATGCTCGTTTCCGTATCTGTTCCAGTCGCCGCGTCTGTGTCTGGCTCGCAGCTGGGGTCGGAATCCGAGAAGATTGTCGCACTGCATGGTTTGGATGACCCATCCATATCTTTAGAGAGCGATTTCACGACGGGCGAAGCTCGGGAGCAAGAAATTCAGATTGAGCAGCCACTTAGATCTCAATAACAGCTGTTTGCCGTTAAAAAAGAGAAGGTTGAAGCAATAAAGGCTTATAAGAGCTCCCGCAGATCTCGAAAGCGCAAAACGAAGGCCAAGTTTTTTGAAAAAGTTACAGAGTAGGAAGAGGACATCAACACTAAGGAGATCATCGACATCACTGGTAGCAACACCACTCCCGAGGTGAAGTAAAAACTTCGAACAAAAGGCGGGAATAAGAGTGGTGGAAAGAAGCGCTAAGAAGCTTGGGTGGTAGCTGATCTGGTTTTGATTCATTTTGTATTGTTTTGTTCAAGTGCAGAGTCTGCACTTAGTTTTGTTGTTGTGATGTCTGTACTTTTCCTTTTGTTGGCCGATATTGTGTGGGTACGACCCCCACGTTTTGACCTTGTACAGAAGAAAATTATAAGTAATATACTATTGATATTTTGACGGTACCTTTACTTATCTACTCATATGTATCATGTGCACTTATGTCTATTTTGTCTACTTCCATTTCGCTTTATCTAGTCCTATGATTACTGTTAGAATTCTTTGTTTGAAGTAACAGAACTTGTGAAATGTGAAATTTTTGTTTTCAAGCATACATTTTTATTTAACTGCCGGTGTATGCCCCCAAGTTCACAGGGCTGTTTACTTCAAACACTTGAAAAACAACCGGTAATTTATGGTTCGAATAATTTGAATGCCAAAACTTGGAATTTGACTAAGTCACAAGTCGATATTTTCCTTTTACAAGTTTTGCAACTTATGATTTTATGCGATTCTGGAAAGTATATAACATATGTATGTTTCAAATGTGCACGGACACGTAAACTTAGTGTAGAATATACGGTTATGAGATTAACTATGAGAAAATTCATAAGCATACAGTTACGAGATTAACTTGATGAATAATCTTTGCAAAATTTTGGAAGTTAAACCACTTATCACTTCTCAAAAGCATGAGTTGGTACTTATGAGTATCAAATCTTTGGATTTTTGCAATCTTCAAATATGCACTTCATTGCCCCAGGCCTGCACATCATACGAGTTATTTGTAATTAGAGTTTATCATGGGGTGTCAGCAACTGGAGTTTTATGCTAGTTCGTAGCACTCCGATTTTGTTGGAGTCGCGCTCATTACTCCCGATAATGTGAGTGGGTTGATCTTCGCAATTCCTATGATAGATGAGTTTTCCGGTATTGTCGGGGCAATTCCAGTACTTAAAATTCTTCTCAATGTTGCCAATCTTCGGGCAATGTAAGGAGTGGCTCGGGGAGTTGGTGCGCGAATTACGGGATGCGTGACTTTTTATGCTTCTCAATGTTGCCTATCTTCGGGCAACATGAGGGGTTTATGTTTCAAGAGCGTGATTCCACGGCTCGGGAAGTTATTGCGCGGCTTATGAAATGCTTGGCTTTTGATACTTCTCAGAGTCTCCTATCTTCGAGAAACGCGAGGAGTTTGTGTTTTAAGAGTTAATGCACGGCTTACGGGATGCGTAGCTTTATATTTGAGCCTTCCCGATGCTTCTGGGGCAATATCAGTTCTTAGAAGGCGGGGATCGGGTTCCGCCGATCCAACGGTTTGAGTCGAGTTGCTTCTGTCGACCCAGCGAGTAGGTGAGGTGCACTTGAGCGTGATTTCACTTTTTCAAGTAGCAATTATACGGTTTTGAGTCGATTTGACCCCGTCGACTCAACATGTTACTATTATGAACACAATTTTGTTTGTTCAAAAAGCGAATTAATTTTATCAATAGAAGTTGGGCAAGTTTTGACTATTTATAATTCCCCCGGCGTCCCGTTGCTGAAAAATAGAAATTATATAAGGTAGTTTTCAGGTGAAGTAGCGGTGCAGCGATTCGCTGTTCCATGCTCTGGGAATTTGGACTCCGTCGACGGTTGTCAATTTGAAAATTCCATCCCCTAGCTTTTGATTGATCACATATGGCCCTTGCCATTTTGGTTCGAAGGTTCCCGCATAGGATAGATCCATTTGAGGATGAGGTCTCCCACTTTGAAGGTTTGGTTGTGAACCTTAGAGTTACTGTTGAGCGCGTGGCATGTGATTTCTGGTGACAGTCCACACATATCAAAATGTGTCCACGCGAACACATCCAAGTTGGCGAGAAGAAATTTTGTAAGTTCCAACCGCATCTTATTTCCAAGGTGCGATCCAATTTTCAAGACTCTTGTTGGGTCGTCCATATCGACTGGGACGGACTCCGTCAATTCTACCGGTGCCGTCGATCTTACCTTAAACTCTTCTTTTTAGGGTCCAAAGCCTTGTTGAATTGGCTGTGGTACCCGAGCCAGGGGCGGCTCTGTAGTTGCTATTCAAAAGGTTCACAAACCTGGAGAGTTCTCCCCACATCCTTCCCCTTTTCCCTTCTTCTGAATTCACGTAACCCTACAATGTAACATTCTCTGGCGGCGCATTGATCTACTTTGACCACTCCGATTCCATTTGCAGTCGGGAACTTCATTGTAACGCACTATTGGGCCAGAGCGACTCTGAAATCAGCTAAGGTGGGTTGTCCCAAGAAGGCGTTATACGCAGAAGTTTCGTCCACAATTACGAAGGTATGAACGAGGGTAACTCTTCGATCACCCTCTCCAAGCTCCATTGGCAAGTCAATTGTCCCTACGGGTTGTTTGGGTTCGCTAGTAAACCCTTGGATTTTTGTTTGAGATGCAGACACACTTTTCATGCCGATCTTCATTTGGTCAAAGGTATGTTTGAAAAGTATATTGACAGAACTGCCGCTATCGACTAATTCTCATTGGACTACACCGGGTCTAATTCCTACCATCACCACCATCGGGTTGAGAATTGGAGCTTCGATCCTTTCGGTATCTCGGTTTCTGAATACAATATCATCATTCAATGTTTTCTGCTGCTTGGTTGGAGCCCTATCTTCTATTGTGGGACATGATTCCTTCGGAGCGTGCTTTAATGAACTTGCATAACGCTCCATCTCTCCCTAACTTCTCTTTGCAGGATGTGGGCCTCCAGATATCATCTCAATAATGAGTCTTTGGTTAGTTCGCTTTGATCCCTCTTCACTGGTTCTGGCTTGGTTTCTTTGATTCCTAAGGGCTTTAGGAGCCACGAGCTGTTTAGGATTTTGTGGTTTTCTTACGTATTGCTGGATCTTATTCTCCCGAGTCATCTCCTCAATAAAGTTCTTTAGGTGGCGGCGTTCGTTTATGTTGTGACCGTGCGTCTCGTGGAAGCGGCTGAACTTCCCTAAGCGCTTTTATTGCTCTGTTGCTTCCTTCTTAGGGGGTTTTTTATATTCCTCAGTCCCCTGTGTCGCGAGATAAATATTTTTTGGAGTTTCGTTGAGAGGGGTGTAATCTTTCAAGCCTGAGGCCTTTAAGGCATTTATTGTTTCCATTTTTCTTATTTGAATTCTGATTCTTCCTTTTCTGATTTCCATCTTTCCCTATGATTCCTTCAGCTGTTCCGGAAGCGTTTGTATTCTGATTCATCACCATGTCACTCTGTCCAATGTTCAACGGTTGCATTCCAGCAGACTACCTTTCTAGCTCCTACGCCTCCTCCAATCTCAAGTATTGACTTGATTTGCGATTGAAATCCTTCATTCTAGTGGGTTGCTTCGTCTTGATCCACATTCATAACTTAGTTTCAGGATGAATGGCTCGGACCAAAGCCATGAAAACCATGTCCATATTTGGATTGCTGACTTCTATCACTGCAATATTAAACCGGTTCATGAAAGACTTCAGTGATTCGTTTCGTCCATGGAATAATCCGGACAAGGGCAACACATCTTTAGGTTGCACGGCATGGAGCCTGAACTGATCAAGGAATCTCGGGGCTAGTTGATCGAAAGTAGAGATGGATTTCCGTGGTATCCTAGCGAACCACATGGAAGCGATTCCTTCCAAGAAATTGGGAAAACATCTACACCGAACCGCTTCTGAAGCGTTTGCTCCGTCCATGTACCGACTATACTTGTACAAATGGGGTTTTGGGTCCTTTGTCCCATTATAGATGGGATAGTTGGTATCGTGAATTTTTCCAGATATCATTCATTCAATATCTCATCAGTGAAGGGAGTCCGACTTGGTGCAGATGCCTACTCATCATCTCTTCTATTTTTATTTTCGTCCATCAATCGCTTAACCATATCCACGATAAATGCCTCTGATGTCCAGTAATCCTAAGCACGGCTGTCAATCACTGCACCAAGTGTTTGACTTTGCAAATGGTCTTGGCAAGTGGGCTGAAGCCTAGGCTCTCCTGTCTTTGGGAGAACCACTCCCTCGGGTTCCCGTTGGCTTGCGGTTGTTCTGACTGAGGCAGTTTTGACATTTCCAGCATGATCGAACGCATTGGCATTCTCTTCTAACTTAGAATCATTAATTTGTTCTCCATCCTCTGAATCGGAGAGGTCCATAGCTACATCCTCACGTGGGGTTTTCACCCCTTGGTTCAAGTTCAAAGTTGGTTGCCTTGCGGCGAGTAGGGTACTTGTACTTCCTTCTGCATTCCCATAGCTCCTGCCATCACCCTTTTCTGCGGTTGCTTCCCGTTTCTCCTGTTTAAGCCTGAAACGGAAGAATTTTCTTACTCTATGGCAGCTACGGGTTCAACCATATTTCTTGGAGCAGGATTTGACTGTAAGGTTAAGAGAACATTGAGCTTATCCATCAGAGCCTTCTGACTTTTTCCATTTTCCGGTTGATCTCATCAACCATTTTGTTCAACTCATCCCTTGTAACGACTTCGCGTTGACTGGAGGATGTTGGCTCCTGATCTTCCAAGTTAGGACCATTTACTTCAGTTTGCTGATGATTTGTATCTTCTCCAGCTATCACTGCCCCTATGGACGTTCCTGAGGCAGTTCTCTTCCTATCTGGAGCCAATGATTCCGAGCAATAGAATTTTCAAGCAAAGATTGAGGACCTAACTTCTGGACCTATCTGATCCAAAGTAGATAGCTAGATCTGAACCCTGAGTTTGGTTCTTAGTGAAAGCACCAAAATGTTAACCCAAAAGATGGATCAACACCCTGGTTTGAGTGTGAAAGCACCAGCCCTATTCTTACAGAGCAATAATATGGATAATAGATATAAAATGAGTAGAAATAGAAAGGAGACAAGAAGATTTTTATAGTGGTTCTGATATTAACGAAGCTTACGTCCACTTTATTGTTTTATTATAGACTGATCGCTGTTACAAGCTGTATTTGATTACAAAGCTCTTGAGCATCCTTAGCTAGATTGAGTCTCCAAGGTTAGAATTCATTGGAGAATCATAGTGAACCCCTTTGAAGATTGTTGTGAGGGAGATGAAGAGTGAAGAAAGCTTCCATCAGAGTTTTAGCTATCAGTCTGAAGGGATCCTGTTTATGTTGGAGATAGGAGAGTTTTTATAGAGATTGGAGAGCTTCTGGGCCAGGCCTATTCGCTAACAACCCACAGATGATCACAGGAAGGTCCATTGGAGTTTGCCTCGCGACCCGAGCCTGGATTGCTAGCGATCTGTAGTATTTTCTCGGGTGCGAGCCAACTCCTTAGTTTTTGCCCTTTACTTTGTTTAGTATGAATTGCAGTGACCCTATGTTGATCTATGGATCGCTGGCGATCCATACACTTAGCCTGTTTTTGGACTTTGGTGTCTGGAATGTCTTTGTTGTCTTGTGTCGATGTGGTTCATGTAGTCTTGTTGCATGCTGCCTTGTTTTGATGATGGTTTACTTGCTAGTTGCATTTAGCTGCTGATTAGACAGATAAATGCTTGTCTCTTGGTATAACCAACTCGTAATCTCGTCAAACTCAGTCATTGCTTCTGTAATATGGATTGAATCATGATGCAAGAGGCTCTGTAACTCTCGAGTTAAACCCAGGGATTGCTAGTGATCCATAGGTCATGCATCGCTAGCGATCCATGTCCTTAGTGAATTTTCTCATTCCATTTTCTTGGTCTTCTTTGGCTCGTTACTCTAGTTCTCTCGGTTAACTTCTGGGCTATTCTGACTCGACCAAGTTGTCCCGACATCTCTTGGATCCTGCTAGGTTAAAAACCCGAATTACACCATCCTCCATGGTAAAGCACGTTTTTTGAGGCATATGTTTCAATGAACTACCGTATCTTTCCACCCTATTCTAGCTTTTATTTGTCAGTTGTGGTTCTCCAGATATTGTGTTGATCACAATTCCCCTCTCAAGCTATTTTGGTCCTTCTCAACTTGACCTACCCCGATCCCTTTGAGCTATCTGCCATTAGAATCTGCCATTTGTTTTTCTACCCGCTTACAGATTCCATGCACTACTGCAGCCTATTAGATTAAATCCTCAATCACATCTCTCAGGTGCCCACACTCATTGGTATTATTCCCATGGGTCTCGTGAAAGCGAAAATACTGCCCCGAGCGTCTTTTTTGTTAAATGGCCCATATCATGGCCGGTTTCTTATAATTTTTGGTACCTTAAGTAGCAAGGTGGATGTTTTCAACAGAATCATTCAGTGGAGTGTAATCTCCAGGTCTGGTATACGATGTGCACTTCTTGGTGTCTTGCTTCTTCCCACCCGCGTGTTCTTTATTTTTTTCATTATTATTATTCCCAACACTTACTGCAACATTTTCTGCACTATCACCAATCTTCCTGATAGCAACGTTGCTTTGTATTGAACTACTCAATCCCTCTTGACCATCAACAACTAATTAGACAACCATATCTATCTCTGCCAAGTGTATAAATTGGGATGTCTTTAGATAAAACTCCTCCATGGTAGTTGATTGTTTTCTCTTCAACCATATGCCAAATCTGTTCTGGGATGAACACCTCCGATCAACGCCATTAAAACAATCTCCTCGATGCTATTGCTTACTTCTATTATTGAAGCATTAAATCTTGTTGAAATTTTTTCCTGGGTCTTTCTGAAACTCTAATAAAGGTTCGATAATGACATCACATCTTTAGGCTGCACAGTGTGGACCTGAAACTGTTCCTTAAACTTCTTTGCTAATAGATCAGAGGATCATATGGACCTTGACGTGATTTGAGTGAATCACATCATAACAACTCCGTCTGTGAATATAAGAAAGTACCTACATCTCGCACCATCTGCAGCATAAGTACTATCCATATGCCATTCGTACTTTAACAAATTCCATCTTAGATCAGTAATTCTATTATAAGATGGCATAGTTGGCATTACAATTTTTTTTATATAACTCCCTTATAGAATGTTATCAGTGAATGAGGTCCTGCTAGGCGACAAACCCCACTCGTCATTGCTTTTATGGTGACTTTCATTCAATAACATTTTCACCATATCTGCTATATATGTAACCATCCGAACTTTTTAACGTTTCGAATAAGAATGTTCAATTTATTTAAATATTCATATTTGATTCAAATTGGATAAATAATAAGAAAATAAAATTTTATTTTAATGACTCGATTTTTGTTAACGTTATTTTAGTTTAATTTATTTGGTTTTTCCATAATTTTTGATTTGGAAGATATTTAAATTTATCGTTTGATGATTTTTCGGCAAACGATGATATTTTTGAATTTTTACAGAATAAGATAACTAGTGTGTATTATTATTGTTTTGAGATCGTGTCACTTTTTCATGCATGATCATATTTTTATTTCTGTCATTCGTAGTTCGTATGCAAACGGGATATTGTGTAGGGAACATCACAAAAACTTCATTTTCAAAACATTTTAAAAACAAATCAAAAATCCAAAACTTTGAAATTGATTTGATTTTGACTTGATATGTTGTGTGATATCCTTGTGTTAGAAGAGAATTGAACTTTGTTATAATTTAGATAAATTCACACTTTGACCATTCTTTCCTTCATTTTCACTTAAGCCTCCTCATTTTATTATCTTTCCCTTCTCTTTTATTTTGTTCATTCTTTATTTTACAATAAGAAAATATACCTCCAAGTTTCAAAAATCTAAATCAAATCGAATACTCAGGTAAAATTTTCGAATCAAGTTTCTTTGAGTTCCTTTAGGCGAGATCTTCGAATCCTTATACATATTGTTGGTTGCATCGGTGAGTAGGGGTGGTCAACGAGGTGTTGGCCAAACTACGGGTCGACTTCTTCGTCGATTTTGGGGGAACTAGGATATGGAGTCGATTGATTTGAGTTCGTGGTGCGAAGGAGCAACTGGTGGCCGAATTTGGATGTGTGCAGTCGAGGCAGGTGAAGTGCGACCCCTATTTGTCGCGATGTGGTGGCAGCAGCCGCTTTTAGCTAGGATCGATCGAGCGTGGCGATTTTGGGTTGGAAGCGGAGCTTGTGGGTAAAGGAGTTCATAGGCATTGTCAGTTTTTCATATCGGCATGTGTGGAGAGAGAAAGAGATGGTGGAAGTGCACAACATGGTGGGTTTTTGGGTGCGTGCATATCTGGTTTTGGAGGAAAGTATTTGGGGAAGAAAATTTTAAATAATAATGGTAATTAAGTGCTTAATTAGTTGGTTCAATTATATTTTAAAAATCAAAAACTTATTAAATCGATAACTTTTTCATACGAGGTCCAATTTAGAGAAAGTAAAATTTTGGAATTAAATTGGACGTCTTTCGATTTTAGTTCAAACTAGAATGCCTAAGCATCTGTTGGAACTTCGGTGAGTTAAACTCACCTTTTTGTATAATCATCATGATATATAGTAGATAAAATTTGCCGTCTGTATTTGGATGAATTTTTGGTTTGTTTGGTTAAATATCCGCTTTTGAAAAGCGAATGACATTTAAATTGGAATACAGGGAATTTTTGTGAAATTTGAATTTCTCAACATTGTGATTTTTAATTCCAGTTATATACCAGTTGATTTTAATTTCAGTTATATAGATTGTTAAATACTGAAATTTGATGATGGCCATATTGGATGTGACACCATCATATGTTAAAAGTTGAACCATTTTAGTGATAAAGGTAGTAATAGTCTTGGTTAAGTCCTATAGTGGCTATTGGCCTCATTATAGTATTTTGAAATACTATCAGTTGTTGTTTTGGTTTGGAAATGGTTTTTGATTTAGAGAATGGTGTTAAATATGATTTTTGGGAATTTTCATGATATTTTATTTAAAAGGGTTTTTGAACTTCTCTATTTCACTTCAACCTTTTTAATTGTCTTTTCTAAATATATGGAAATATTTTTGAATTAGTTTGGAAAGTATTTATCTATATAGAGAAGTTATTATAATAATGATTGTTTAATTTAAAAGAAAATAAAAGGGGTTACCTTTTATTTTAAGGAGATTTTGTGTTTAAAAGAAGATAGAAATATTTTGGAATAAATATTCGTGAAACGTTTACATAAAATGTTGTTGTTAACTGGGTTTTTAACCCAGTAGAATTCAAAAGGAGTTAAAGTACTTTGATTAAGCTGGAACGAATCAAAATTCGATCGAAAGGCCTAAAAGGACAAGACAAAGGAACACAAGAAGTTTGCGCCAAAAATACACCAACTCTTTGGATCAATACTGATCCAA
Organism: Allium fistulosum; assembly: GCA_030737815.1. Taxonomy (NCBI): domain Eukaryota; kingdom Viridiplantae; phylum Streptophyta; class Magnoliopsida; order Asparagales; family Amaryllidaceae; genus Allium; species Allium fistulosum. The sequence continues at coordinate 489,598,375 of CM060903.1, forward strand.
TCCAATTGGATCGGTACCAATCCAAAAAGCTAGCTTGTGGTTTCTTCTAACCAATTGCATCATGATCTTATATTTCTTCTAAGCCTATCCACCAAGTTTGGTGATATTCCAAGCATCCGAGTTCAAGAAGCAAAGAGTTATCTAATTCAGATTACAATTCAGTCAAGTCCATAGGTGAATCATCAACAAGCTACGAAATTACATGGAGGGCATCACAATCAAGTAAGGAAATCAACTTGATGGTGTTGTGCAAAAATTGCACAACTATTTGGATAGATACCGATCCGTTCCAAAGGATCGGTACCGATCCAAATACTTAGCTCAAAATTGCTCCAAACATTCTGTATTGCTTCCTATTCTCGGCTATAGGCTTCTAGTGCAATAGTTCTGGCCCAAGTGCTCCCTAAGTCCTATAAATACCATCCTACCTCTAACAGAAAAGGGGTTCCTAACGTGATCTCTGCTGAAGCTCTACTATTCTTTCTTCACTCCTCTTCTCCCGTACAACAGCCATTAAGAGACAATTGAGATCCTCCTTTTGTCTCTAACAATGGTGGCTTGACCTAACTTAAGAAAAAAGAATCATACTGTAATTCAAAATCTTTTTTAATAGTAGTTGATCAATAAAAGCTATAAAGTAGACGCAGGCTTCGTTAGCAGCCGAACCATTATAAAAATCTCTAGTCTCTTTACTTTTTCTGCAATCTACTATTGTTTATCCTATTTTATTTGCCTTGATAAACATGGCTGGTGCTTTCACACTCAATCTAGAGTGTTGATCCATTTTTTGGGTTAACATTTTGGTGTTTTCACTGAGAATTGAACTCAGGCTTAGATATAGCTATCTACTTTGGATCAGACAGGTTCAAAAGTTAGATCCCCAGTCTATTGCTTAGAAAATTAGCTGTGGAGAATCAATGGCACCGGAAGAAAGAGAACTGCATTCGGAAGATCCATAAGAGCTGTAGTAGCTGGAGAGGAAACCAATCCTCATAAAGTTGAATTCAATGGCACCAACAATCCATTAGCCAAACCAAATTTTGGCGCAAACACAGGAGATCAAGTTCCAGGATCTTCTATTCAACATGAAGTTGCCACAGGAGATGAATTAAATAAGAAGGCTGATGAAATTAATCAGAAGATGGAAAACAACCAAAAAGCTCTTATAGACAAATTGAATGTCCTCTTGACCTTACCATCACTTGCTGCTCCAAGAACCATGCTAGAGCCCGCGACCGTCATGGAACAAAAAAACTCTTCCATTTCTGGCCTAAACAGGAAAAATGGAATGCAGCAGCAAAGGGGAGTAGTAGGTGGAGTTGTAGGAATCACCATAGAAGTAAATGCAAGCACTCCACCAACTACAAAGCAGCCCGCCATAAACTTGAATTTGAGGACGAAAACTCCACGGGAAGATATAGCATCGGATCTCTCTAACTCTGAAGATGGAGAACAACTCGACGACGATGAGTTGAAAGAGAACACTAACATACTAAATACTAGTAGAGAGGTCCAAACTGCCCCCATATGACCAACTGCAAGCCAACGGAGCTCCAAGGGAGTGGCTCTCCCGAAGGTAGGAGAGCCTAGGCTATAGCCCACTAACCAAGACCGTTTGCAAAATCAAACACTTGGTACGGTCACTAACAGCCAACCCACGGATTACTGGACATCCAAAGCATATATTGCGGATATGGTCAAATGCCTAATGGATGAGAGTAAGAATATGAGAGATGATGAATGGGGATCTGCTCCAAGTTGGACTCCCTTCACTGATGACATTCTGAATGAACGATATCCTAAAAAGATCATATGCCAACTATCCCGTCCTACGATGGAACTAGGGACCCGAAGCCGCACATGTATAAGTATAGTTGGTACATGGATAGAGCGAATTCTTAGAATGCTATTTGGTATAGATGTTTTCTAATCTTTCTGGAAGGAATCACTTCCATGTGTTTCACCAGGTTCCCACCTAAATCCATCTCCACTTTCGGTGAATTAGCAACAGGTTCCTTGATCAGTTTAGGCTTAACACGACACAACCAAAAGACGTGATGTCCTTATCGAGCCTATTCCATGGATAAGATGAATCTTTGAAATCCTTCATGAGTCGGTTTAACACTGCGGTCGCTGATGTAAGTAATCCAAATGAAGATATGGTCTTCGTGGCTCTGGTCTGCGCCATCCATCCCGACACTGAATTTGGAAAATGGATCGAAATGAACCAACCTACCACTAGAAAGGACTTTAATCGAAAGGTGAGCCAATACTTGAGATTGGAAGAAGCAAAAGAGCTAGAAGGAAGACCTGCTAACCTGCAACCAACTAACGTTGGGCAGAATGGTATGGCCGCAAACCAAGAGGCAAATACCTCCAGGACCGTGGCCGGAAATGCGGGAAAGGATGGAAATTAGAAAAGGAAGAATCATAATTCCAATAAGCAAAATGGAAGTAGCAAGCGGCTTAAAGACTTCTGTCCCGAAGACTACACCCCGCTCAATGATACCCCAAAGAACATCTACCTTGTGACATAAGGGATGGAGGAGTATAAGATGCCGCCTAAAAAGGAAGCGACCAAACAGTAAAATCGCTCCGGAAAGTACTGTCATTTCCATGAAACACACGGTCATAACATGAATGAGTGCCATCACTTGAAGAACCCGATTGAAGAATTGATTTGGGAAAACATGCTTCAGCAGTATGTGAGGAAGCCGCTAAATCCTGACCAGCCCGCAGCACTCCAAGCTCCCAGAGAATGGGGAAACCAAACTAGAACAAACGAAGAGGGATCCAGACAGACATTCCAGAGACTTATTATCGGAACAATATCAAGAGGACCTCATCATTCGCAGAAGAGTTGGGGAGAAACTGAGCGATATGCGAGCTCACTAAGACACGCTTCAAAAGATTCATGTTTTGAGCTTAAAGACGGAACTCCTTCCAAGCAGCAGAGGACCCTGAAAGATGACATAGTGTTCTAAAATCAAGACACTGAAGGAATAGAAGCTCCAACCCTTGACACCTTGGTTATGACAGTAGGAATCAGACCAGCTGTGGGCTGATGAGTATTGGTAGACACTGGAAATTCTGTGAATATCCTTTTCAAACACACATTTGATCAAATGAAGATCAATAAGAAAGACGTATTCGCTTGCTGAACGAAGATATAGGGATTCACCGATGAACCTAAACAGCTCGTTGGAACAATCGACTTACCCGTAGAACTCAGAGAAGTTGACTGAAGAGTCGTCCTCATCCAAACCTTTATTATTGTAGATGAAATATCTACCTGCAATGCCTTATTGGGTTGGCCTGCTTTGGCAGATTTTAGGATTGCTTTAGCTCAGTGGTATCTAACTGTGAATTTCCGTCAGAGAATGGAGTTAGGGTGATCAAAGGAGACCAAAGTGCCGCTAGAGAGTGCTACACCGTGGAACTAGGCGAGTCTAGAAGAAAAGAAAAGGGGAAGAATGTGGGCAGAACTCTCCACATTCGTGAACTTACCGAATAGCAACTACAGAGTTGCCCTTGGCTTGGGGACCATAGCCGATTCGATAAGGATTTGGACCTTAAAATGAAGAGTTCAGGGGAGGAATGGGCAGCACCGACAGAATTGACGGTGTTTGTCTCGGTCGATATGGATGATCCAACACGGGTCCTGAAGATTGGATCACATCTTGGAAACAAAATGCGATTGGAACTCATCAAATTCCTTTGCGTCAACCTAGATGTATTCGCTTGGACACATTCCGATATGTGCGGAGTTTCACCGGAGATTGCATGCTATGCTCTTAATCCAAGTATACACCAGTGAAAAAGAAGAGACGCAGCCTAGGACCTAACGGTCCAAAGCGCCGAGAGAATAAGTGGATAAGCTAATGGCGAATGGTTTTATCCGCGAGGCAACATACCCTGAATGGGTATCCAACCTGGTCTTAGTCAAGAAGTCCAACGGAAAATGGAAAACCTGTATTGACTATCGGACCTAAACGACGCTTGCCAAAAGACAGCGTTCATCTGCTTGGAATCGACCAACTTATGGACGGGACAGCTGGACATGAACGACTATCATTTATGGATGCCTACTCGGGGTATAACCAGATCATGATGCGTGAACCTGACCAGGAATATACTAGTTTCATCACTGATATGGGATTATACTGCTAGAAAGTAATGCCATTCGGCTTAAAGAATGCTGGAGCAACTTATCAACGACTGGTGAATGCTAGGTTCAAACAGCAGATCGAGAAGACTAAGGAAGTTTATGTAGACGATATATTGGTTAAATCGTGCATAGCCACAAATCACTTGGACAACCTCGCCGTGATGTTTGAAATACTTCGCAAATATGGAATGAAACTCAATCAACTTAAATGTCACTTCGGGGTAGCCTCTGGAAAGTTCTTGGGGTTCATTGTAAGCACTAGAGACGTCGAGGCAAATCCCGAACAAATTACTGCTTTACGGGAAGTCGAAGCACCAAGGAACAAGAAGGAGTTACAAAGCTTGAAGGGAAAAGTTGTAGTATAAGCTGGTTCATCTCAAAAGAAACCGACAAATGTATACCGTTCTTTGACACGCTAAAGAAGGAAAAGAAGAGCTTCGAATGGAATCAATCTTGTTAGACTGCGTTCGAAGAGCTACTACGACATATGGAAACTCCACCAGTCCTATTCAAACCGGTAGACGGAAAATAATTGTTCATCTACTTAGCAGTTTCACCACATGTACTAAGTGCTGCGCTTATATGAGAAGAAGCTAAGCGACCCGTATATTACATCAGTAAACGATTTACTGGAGCCAAGAAGAATTATCGAAATTGGAAAAACTAGCATATTGCCTCTTGATCACATCTAGAAAGTTACGACCATACTTCCAGGCACATCCGATCAAAGTGCTAACAGATCAACCCCTAAAGCAAATGTTGTACCACCCCGAGACCTCTAGGCGGCTTATCAAATGAAACATCAAGTTGTGTCAATATGAAATTACTTACCATCTGCGAAGGTCGATCAACAGGCAGGCGCTGGCGGACTTTATTGCTGAGTTTACGATACGAGATAACGAAGAAGTAATAGACCTAGAAGTGGAAACGCGTTGGAAATTATTCATCGATGGTGCATCTAACAACTTCTGCTCGGGGGCTGGTCTAGTTCTCGAAACTCCTGAAGGGCGATCCATTTGCTATGCCTTACGCATGGAATTTCATGTAACAAATAATGAAGCGAAGTACAAAGCATTGATAGCTGGGCCGAAAGTTATGAAGCAACTTGGGATAAAGTCTATACACATCTATAGCGACTCCGAGCTAGTCGTCTACCAGGTAAAAGGCGAATAGCAAGCTCGAGGAGAGAACCTTGCCCCATAAAAGTGCAAGAATTGCTGAATGACATCGAACATTACACCATAACTCATATCCCGAGAGAACAAAACACGAAGGCAGACCGTCTAGCCAAACTGGCCAGTTCTGGAGAAGCTCAGTCCTTGGGGCTAATCCCAGTCAAAACTTTGACCACTCTAAGCATAAGCGAGATGGATATAGATTGGATTTTTGAGGCAACCAAAGATCCGGAATCATGGATGACTCCAATCAAGGACTACCTGCTCAAAGGAACACTCCCTATAGACAAGAATCAACGAAAAAAGCTCCTTTGAAAGGCACCGCATTTTGTAGTACAGGATGGGATGCTCCATCCGAAGGGGATTCTCTACCCCCTTGCTCAGGCGTGTGACCAATGATGAAGCCCGAAGAATCCTCAGGGAAGTTCATGAAGGCGACTGCGGAGATCACATTGGGGGCAAACCCTTGCAAAGAAAGTCCTCCTATATGGGTATTTTTGGCCAAAAGTAAACCGTGATGCAATAGATTATACCAGACGGTGCGACCAATGCCAAAGATTCGGCAAGATCAAAAGAACTCCTTTAACAGAGATGGCATAGATGGTTAGCCCGTAGCCATTCACGATCCAGGGAACTGATTTGATTGGTGTATTACCAATGGCCAAAGGAAGAGCCAATTATATTATAGTTGTTGTTGACTATTTCACCGAATGGGCCGAAGCGGAACCGCTGGCCACTACTACCACAGAGAAAGTTATTAATTTTGTCACTAAAAACATTATTTACAGGTTTGGAGTGCGTAAAAGATCATCACAGACAATGTGACTTAGTTCAAAAGCGCAAAGTTCAAAGACTTTTGCAAACACTTCTAAATCGAGAAAAGATTTTTTACTGTTGCACACTCACAAGAAATGGCAAGTGGAAGCAGTGAACAAGATCATCAAGTCCACTACCAAAAAATGGCTAACTAAAGCTAAAGGAAATTGGGTTGATGAACTTCCACTCGCACTATGGGCTTACAAGATAACGCACAAATATACAACCGGGGACTCTCCGTTCGCCCTGGCATATGGTTCAGAAGCAATAATCCTAGTCAAGATAGAAGTCCCTCTCATCGAAGGCAAAACTTTAATCAAAGGAAAAATGAGCAACTCCTACTCGAGTCGCTCGATCTGATCGATGAGAAATGGGAAGAAGTCGAGTTAAGGACCGCCGCTCACCAGAAAAGGGTCGCATGATATTTCAATTCCAAAGTCTATAACCGCACTTTCGAAGTGGGAGACCTTGTCCTCAAACGGGTCTACCCTGTACCAGGAACATTCAGACCAAACTAGCAAGGGCCCTACGTGATCGGTCAGAAGCTAAGGGATGACACATTTAAGCTAACAACCATTGATGGAATCCAAATTCCTCGAGCATGGAACAACGAATTGCTGCGTCGTAACTTTTTAAAAGACTATTTTATGTACTTCCTTTTTCAGCAAATAAGTCATCTTGAAATAACAGAGCCATTGTAAATAAGCAGAAGTTGCCCAACTTTTATTAATAAGATTGCTTTGCTTTCTGAACCAATAAAACTATGTTCAAAAAAGTAACCTTCTGAGTTGACAGGGTCAAATCGACTCAAAACCATCCAATCGCTGCTTGAAATAATGAACCATACTCAAGTACCCCCCATCCACCTGCCGAGTCGACGAAAGCAAATCGGCTCAAACCGTTTGATTGACGGAACTCGATTCCTGCCTTCTAAGAACCAGTGTTTCTTTGGCAACACCAGGAAGGTCCCAATCAAAGCCATGCACCCCCATAAGCCATGCATTACTTCTTGAGCTGTGGAAACATGCTCTCGAAACATGAACTCCTCACATTACCTAAAGATTGGTATTGTCTAGGAATTCCAAATTGTTCCGGATCGACGGATAATATCGATCCCAAAAGCCATGCATCTCTTAAGCCCCATATACTCTTAAAAGCTGCCCATTTCATAAGCCATGCACACTCTTAAAAGCCGCGCATTTCATATGCCGCGCACACTCTTAAGTACCGGTATTGTCCAGGAAATGCCGGGAAAATCGTCTAATGCAAGACTAACAAGAATCAATCCACTCTTACTATCAGAAGTACTGGACATGAATCCAGCAATGTCGCACAAATACGAATCATCAAAGGATTCCAATCGTTGACCGAAAAAATCTCTGGAATCGAGATGATCAATTCATAAGTTCCCGAAGATAGGAACAACAAAATAGACTCGGTTACAGACATCCGATGAATCACACAGATCAGCCGGTCATTTGTCAAGTGTTTGGAGCGAACAGCCCCGTGAACTAGGGGTGCACACACCGACACTCAACCAATGTAGCAAATACTTCATAGTCTGCTACTCCAAACAAATAATTTTGGAAGTAATTACGAGGCTAAATAAAACAGTAATGAATAAAACTGGCATAAGTGCACGAAACATAGATAAGTAGAAAAAATAAAGCTACAATTAAAATTTCAATAGTTTTATTACTTATAATGTTTTTGATGTACAACAACAAAGAGTGGGGCCGTGCCCGCACAATACCGGTCAAGAATGAGAAAATACGAACACCACTATAACAAAAACAAAACAAAATGCTAAGTCTAGACTCTGCACTTGTACAAAAAGTAATCAAAAAACAAAAGGAGTAAAAGTAATCAAGGCTTCTTCTCACTACTTCCCCGGTCGCTTTTCCCGTCTGATTGGCAACTTCTTAGGTTTGTCCCCTGTCAGGGCAATCTCGCTCTCCGAAACGTGGCCATTGGCTGACCCTCCTTTGCCTTTATGCTTGCAAGGCTTGTAAGAACTCTGTGATGACCGCTTCTATTCTTCAACCTTTTCCTTCTTCATCGCTATCATCTGTTGCTCGGTCTTCGGCTAATTGGCCTCTGCTTTATTTGGTTGAATAGCCTGACCTGCTTGCTCCAGTGTATTAGTAGTCACCAAGCCTTCCTCCTGAGATACAGAGGGGTCATCGAAGCCAAGCAGCGTGGCAATCTGCTCGGATTGCGAATTGAGTTATGAGATGGATGTAGAGACGATGGTTGATGCGGTTAGAATGGCAGCAGATCCAACATCGTGATGAGGAGGCAACTCAGTAGGAAGAGAAGGTAAATTTATAATGTTAGAATAAAGGGCAGTTATCTCGGCAATTTCATCAGGTGTGAATTGAAAGTCTTTAAGCACGAGAGAGATAAGAAAATTATCTGCTGTGGGGGTATGTTCGTGCATCACAACTTCAAAGCCTTCGTCGTCGCCCTCCTTTGCCAGCTGCACAATTGTGAGAGGAGTGGGAACGATCCTCTCACCAATATGAAAGTGTGAAAATGGCCTACCCGGTCCTAAAAAAATGCTCAATAGCAGCTTTAGTGGTGGCCGTGACATCAGTGGCTTCGCGTTCCCTCTCCAATCTCAAGATTTTCTGGCCTTCTACTAAAGCTCGGTGGGATTCTTCGTTCAGGTATGCCTGAATGAATTCTTCTTTGGTATAGTAGTCGCCCATATCTTCAAATCAGGCGAGAACCTCTTCCCAGACTATAGCAAGCGTGCGAGGGAACAGCAGACCCAAGTAACTGAGGCTCCCCTGATGCAGCACAGAATTAACATAGAAGCCCAAAATAGTAGCATCCAAGCCTTCCATATTCTGTGCGAAGGTATTTTGAAGTTCTGAGAAGCCGGCTTCCGTGCTTGCCTTCTCCTTTGCCAGCTGACTTTTCTCGACATCTAAAGTCGAAATTCGCTCATGAAGAGAGGCAATTTCTTTGGCATGTTTGGCGATGGTTTTCTTCTCCGTCTCAACCATCGTCTCACTTATCCTTAGTTTTTCCTTTAAAGCCGCCTTGTCAGTATGACGCTTCTTTATTTTGTCTCTAAACATAAGTGCAGCATGTCTGTGGACTCCTTCATCTCCTTAAACAAAGAAGCACTTTTACTTTCTTTCTCGAGGGCATCATCCCACTCCTTCTTCAGCCTCTCAATCTCCGCTTCATGATCCACAAGCTGCTTCTTGTACTCATCCTTTTCGAACTCGAATGAGAGAATTTCTTGTTAATTGTTTCGATTATCTTGGAAAGTTGCATGCACAGTATTTTCCACCCCACGGCTTGCTCTAATCCGCCCTGAATCGCATGGAGATGTGGTGAATAAAAATCTGCACGGACCGATTTCAAATTACGCTTATCGAAAAAAACCCTCCTTAAGAACAAGTTGGGGAATGCAGCCTGTAGGTGCTGGGGACTAGCGGGGAGAATGTAAGGAGCACGCCTATAAAATGGGAGAGAGGTGGCCATAGCAGCATGAGTGGAGGAGTTCATGACCCTAGAAGTAGAAACAGTTATTGCAGTAGAAGCAGGAAGCTGTGAAGTAGGTTCCTGCCCTTGGTCTTTTTTCAGCTTCTTTGGTAAATCTTCCCGCTCAATCGAGCTCTTCCTATTCTCATGGCCACTTACCCTATCGCGACCTTGATCTTTCTCAAAACAGTGACGCTCTTCTGCCTCCCTATCCTTCTTCTTCTTCCTTTCTTCATCAGTCTCCTCGAAAATGTGATACCTGGAATAATGTCTCTGTGAACGTTGGGACTCCAGCACTCGATTAAGATCACTGTAAAAGCCGTGAGACATTATTCCTGCAACAAATGATTTAAATGACTTTAGGAAAGAGGCATTTGATGGACTAAAATAACCTAGAAAATAACAATAATATAAAGTGTGTAAACCTAGTAAAGTGTGTGCTGTAATTGAACGACCCCAACAGAATACACAAACTAGATCGGTCACTGACTAGTGCCAAGGTATTGATTCCTGTAGGGATGATTTGAGTGAGCTGGGAAGGAAACCCTTCCGAGGCAAAGTCTTCCATCAAATCACCAATATTTACAAAAATGTCGCTCATATCTCCCAAGTCAATATTTGCACCTTTCGGCAAAGGGATGGGAACGGGTTCGTTCTTAGGAGGAGCCTCTTTAGTACGTTCTTTCAAAGGAGGAGAGAGAGAGTATGTTCAGGGCTCAACTCCGAGGCCTCAATGCCTAAATGGACATCACCCTCTTTGGTGTCAGTATCCTAATCTATTTCTTCTACATTTAAAGGGTTCCTCTTTCTGATCTCTCCTTCCTCTTTCCCTTCAATCAACAGAGCCATGCCCGCCTATCGAACAAATTCTTCTTCTTTCTCCTCCGGGATTGATGGCATTTTAAGCGGACTGCTAACCCCGACTTGAACGTGGGCCTCTTCCGAAGTCTTCTCAGACCCATCAGATGGGTCACTTTCTTCATCATCATCATCACCAGAATCATAAGAAGAGGAAATAGAGCGGGTCTGGCTATGGAGCAGGAGGGAGTGCATACAAATCTAATAGACCTCCCAGAGTGTAAGAGCCCACATCAACAGAGGTTTTCGTCTATGAGCAAGAACCTGATTGTGCGCTCCTGAGCATTGACCGCTTTCGGGGGCTAAGAACCATGCCAAGTGCCGGATCCTTGTTAATCTTCAAAAGAACTATAAGGAATATATGATCAATCAAAAGCCTTGTAGCAATTAGAGGAAGTTCCAAGCATGTGAAAGAAACTTACCTCCCGTCGTCCATAGATGGGTGAATCCATCTGGATATTTAGTGAAGAAGAACTAGTTCTTGAATGAGGGAACCTTGTTGGGAAGATCAAGTATGAGTTTCTGGCTGTGTTGCACTTCAATAAATGAGCGACGGGTTAGCCTCTCTCTTTTTGAATAATAAGAGATACTGCAAATCGACAAAGCTCGGGGCGATTAAGCGCTCGCATAAACATAATGTATAAGCACGTCAGCATAGCGTACCCATTTGGAAGAATTTGGAATGGGACTAACCCTATATTTTGAAGCATTGTCATTAAGAAATGATTGAATGGGGGCACTACACCGTACATACACATATAGCGATGACAAGCCACATATCTTGAAGGCAGCCTATGAGCGAATTCCTCTCTCGACGGCAGAAGTATGTCATCCTCTAGGATACCATACTACGAGTAGATGCTTCACAACATCCTATATGTAAGGATAGAAGAAGCTTTCTCTGAAGGATCGAGCAGGACTATGAAGTTAGGGGGAGTGCGATCGACGACGGGGCCAACTGGAATCAGGCGACCATATTGACCCGAAGTTATGAAGCAACAAACCCCGCTGGGATCGATGAAGACACCGCCTCAGAAATAGGTGAGCTTCCCTCAACTGACTTGCGACGAGAAGATTTGCGCATCATTCTACATAAGAGAGCTTGTGTTCAAAATAGTCAGTTGTGCCAAATCCCTTAACTATAAACCCTATCATAGTTGATACTTGAAATTCGGAAGATAATGGACATGTACCAAACACTGATCAGATTCCAAGTATTAACCGTGGGTGCGTGTGATGTGTAAGCTAAGTGAGAATGGGTCTGGCGTCCTGAATGCTATGAACGAACCATTCCGTGTAGATAGCTTACTCACACCGGAAAGAGCGATCTATATCACTTGTTAATGTCTTTTCTTCTATAGTTGCTCGTTATCGACCAATGATCGATATCAGATCCGTTGTCCGAAGCGTCGTAGAAAGCTTTTCCTATTTCAGGTACACCGGCCGTGCTATGATAGGACCGTTCCAAAGCGAGCAACTATAGATCGGTAGGTTCGAATTGGGAAGTGAATTCTCAAAAGTCAATTTTAATTCTATGAAAATTGATAATAGCCTGAGATACATACACTACTCTAAGCTATTATCACCTCCTAGAAAAACCAAAATCAATCCGTAAGACGTCGTGCCGGGATCGACTGTGTGACTCGGTGCAAATTAATTCTGACTCTGTGGATGAAGATAGCAAAACATGTCAAGCACCGGGGCAAAACCCTAGCTTCGTTCCGTGAAGAACTTAAGACTCAATTTACTATCTTCTTCCACAAAGTCACAATCAGTTCGAACCTTTCACCGTATCCATCGCCAACACAATTTCATCACCAATCGCTGATAACACGCCAAAATCCACATCACCAACCTTCAAAATGGAGAGAAGTGGGCTGATCTCTGATGCAAAGCAACCCAAATTAGGGTATTGATGGATCAGATCGGTTACGACTGTAAACAGAGAAGGGCACGATAGTGGAACGGCGACGGCAACTTCAGTAGGCGGCGGCTAGTGGCGCTAGAGGCGAAGATCAATGGCAGTGGCTCTCTGGCGATGGTAGGCGATGGATCGGCGGCAACACAGGATGCTTGGATTGGTTTGGATTGAAAAGGTAAAGTGAGAGAATGGGAGATTTGATCCCACATATATATACAAAAAAAGAGAAATCAAGAAAAAATTTCTAAGTACTCGGATCGGCACCGATCCGATCCAATTGGATACCGATCCAAATATACTCCTCCGAAAGACTTTAAATTTCATCTGCTTAGCCTACTCGATGTTTGTATTCATCTTATAAGTTATCATGTCAAAGATCACTCCGTAATTGCAAGTAATGAAGGTTAAATACTAAGGACTAGACAGTTAGCTGGTATGCTATAAACAACTGTTCAAGATGGCCAGATACGACCAATGAAACTCCATAAAACAGAAACCGAAAGATGAACAATTCCAGAGCATACCTTGTTTCTAATGAAAGCATGCTCCAGGGGGCAAATGTTAATCGGGTTTTTAACCCAGCAGAATTCAAAAGGAGTTAGAGCATTCATATTAAGCTAGAACGACTCGAAACTTGATCGGAAGGCCTAAAAGGACAAGATAAAGAAACACAAGAAGTTTAAGCCAAAAATACACCAACTCTTTGGATCGGTACCGATCAAAAAGGTTGCTTGTGGTTTCTTCTAACCACTTGCATCATGATCTTATATCTCTTCTAAGCCTATCCACCAAGTTTGGTGATATTCCAAGCATCTGAGTTTAAGAAACAAAGACTTATCTAATTTAGACTACAATTCAGTCAAGTCCATAGGTGAATCATTATCAAAACTAGTCAACAAGCTACGAAATTTCATGGAGGGTATCACAATCAAGCAAGGAAATCAATTGGATGGAAGTTGTGTAAAAATTGTGCAACTATTTGGATTGATACTGATCCAAATACTTAGCTCAAAATTGCTCCAACTTTATGTGTTGCTCCCTATTCTCAGCCGCAGACTTCTAGTGCAATAGTTTTGGCCCATGTCTTCTTAAGTCCTATAAATACCATCCTACCTCCAACAGAAAAGAGGTTCCTAACTTGATCTCTACTTAAGCTCTACTATTCTTTCTTCACTCCTCTTCTCCTACATAACAACCATTAAGAGACAATTGAGATCCTCCTTTTGTCTCTAACAATGGTGGATTGACCTAACTTAAGAAAGAAGGATCATGCCGTAATTCAAAATCTTTTGTAACAACAGTTGTTCAATAAAAGATATAAAGTGGGTGTATGCTTCATTAACAGCTGAACTACTATAAAAATATCTAGTCACTTTACTTTTCTACAATTTACTATTGTTTGTCCTGTTTTATTTGCCTTGATAAACAGGGCTGGTGCTTTCACACTCAATCTAGGATGTTGATTCATATACTATTTTGGAAAGTATTTATTTTTATAGAAAAATTATAATAATGGTTGTTTAATTTAAAAGAAAATAAAAGGGGTTATCTTTTATTTTAAGGATATTTTGTGTTTAAAAGAAGACAGAAATATTTTGAAATAAATATTCGTAAAACGTTTACATAAAATGTTGTATAAAGGGATAGATATATAAAATATTATTTTACAAGAAAAAGATAGTTGTATAAGTAGTGTTTTATAAATAAAAGAATGGTTTTATAAATGATATTATATAAAGAGGAAATTATTATCATTTTGATAAAAAATGTAATAATTAATTCCATTTGTGGAATTATGATGATACATGAAATGATCGTTTATGGAAGTGTTGGTCTTATTTTGGAAACAAAGATTAGTGTTAAGGATATAAGGATTTATAATAACGAGTTTTGATCTATAAAGGATTTTTATAAGGGATTTTTATAAAGGAGCTTTATAATTATATTTTGGAGATTTATGGGAAGTATATGAGTCTTACAATTTTATATTTTTGGAAATTTATAAAAGGAAATTTATAAATAGAAATGGATTTATAAAAGGATTTATAAATATGAAAGAAGCGTTTATTAAAGGAGTTTATAATGGTATTCAGAGTTTTGTAAAAGGGTTTATTTATATAAAAGAGTTTTAGAAATAGAAAGGAGATTTGTATAAATGAGTTTCGTAAATATGGAAAGGATTTTTTAAAAAAGGGGTTTTATAAGATGTTCTAAAAAGAATGAGATTCGATTTCCATAAACGATCATTTTGAATTATGGTGGTATGGAAAATGTCCTTTGCATACTTAACACCAAATTCCGAGGTATGAAAACTCGTCTCTATCTTGAGAACAAGAATGTGTTATTGAGGCAAGGTTAGTTTTCTAATTTGTCCGATCTCATTGTTAATCGAGGGATAGTATTGTTTGAAATTGGGAAATGGTGGTAAGTATATTTGGTCTAATTTCTATACGATCTACTTACTTTCACCAAAACAAAAATGTTTGGGTTTATTGTTATCAAAGGTTTAAATGACATTTGTTTCAACCTAATTAAGTGTGATTTGGGAAACGAAATCCTTCTTAATATTTGTGGATATACCTATACCGTCGAGATAAGTATATGAGTACATTTTCTAAGTATTGAAAATGTAGTGTTTTGTGAATATACTTATACCATGACATAAGTATATGGGAAATTTTTCCTTAGTTTTAAATGTGAAATGGTTTGTGAATATACATATAATGTTGAGATGAGTATAGCGATATTTATAAAGTATTAAAAGAGTAGCGAAAGGTTTGTGAATACATTTTTGTAAAAGCATTTTTGATACAAGTACTTACAAAGTGGTTTAATTAATGAAAGATAAATCAAAGAAGCTTAGTGGTTGCTTTGTGCTTAACCGTGCTTGGTTAAAGTTCTGGTTGATTTTTTTGTTATTTGATAGTTAAATAACAAACTATCAAACGTTGGTCAGTTTTAAAATTATCGTTGTTAGTTCGAAGAGACTGGGATTAGATATATTATTCGAAAACCACTTTGAACCAGCATAAGTGTTCGAAGTGGAGGTATCTTGAAGATGATTGAAGATGGAGATCTTTGAATTGCAAGGGCTACTTGCTATAATCCTGAGGGTGATTCCAAAATTGATGTAGTACAATTAGTGCCTTCAGTTTGTTCATACTCTGAACAACTTGTATGGAAGAATGCTGGCATTACATTATTGCTTGGAGGGCGGTGTTAGCATTCGAAGTGGTATTTACTAAAAAGGTAAACGTCGCCTACAATCGAGAATGAAAAAACAGGGGATATCCAGCAAGGCTATGTGGGTCACACCCATTAGGGTATTGTCATCACCCTTCTAGATATATATATATTTATGGATTTGGTTGTGCATGAGAGCTCTCGGGAAAAGGTTGCAAACCAACCGAGGTGATGAAATTCAATGCTATGCAGTAAGGGATAGGCCGGTCATGTGTTGGTAGAGTTCCATGTGAGGCCCTCAGTACATTTTCCAGAGGTGTACTGTGGCCGGTGGTACCTTGGTGCCTTGTCATTGTATGGAATCCATTCTCCAATACGTGTTGTACTGATTTAGTTATGCCAACTATGCTAGAATTTGAGATGCAAACATTCTAGCTATATTCATAATTTATTTTAAACCCTTGATATTATTATAATATCACTGGATTTCTTATGAAATGGTTTGGTTATCGTAAGGTAAATATCGTTCGTATTTATATGCGGCCTGGTCTTACGAGATACCTTTATTTTGAAAGGTCTTATAACATTAAAATCCATTTCAGGTGTGTTTTTCACGTTGGTTAACTAGACTGATACAGGCGTTATTTTCTTTTAATGCTTGGGTCAGATCAAGCATGTTTTCTAGATTTAGTTTAGATGCTTTGGAGCTTCAAGAGACGAGCAGGATGCTACCAAGACATATTTATGTATTTCTTTTATTTCCTATACATTGGTTGTTTATATTGATCGGAGATTATGAGGATGGGTTGTTATAACTGTCCAGGCTGATGATAGATAGTTACTCTGGTTGCTGTATGTATATTAAAGTTTTGTTTTGAAAAGATCTGTTGTATCTTATATATTAATCTTCATGATATGAGATTATGTTCTATCCTTCCTTTCTTTTTCCCCAACAATCTTTCTTTCCAGCACTTGAATGCTCGACACGTGAATACCATGGATGTATTAGTGTCGACATTTGAGGTTTGAAAAGGCGGTTCATTACAATATAGTCTTCGCTGGTTTGGGCAGCTAGACAGTTAATATCAAATACAACCCCAAGTGTTCGACTTTGCAAATGCTCTCGGTTTGTAGCATGACATATAGACTTCACCGTATTTGATAGTGCCATTCGTCCAAAACCACTTTGACTCCTTGCCGGTTATATGGCATTCGTCTGAACACTAGCAATCTGGGTACCAGTATCCCGTCTTATGTTATTGCCAACATCTTATAGATTATCCTCATTGTCAGACTAGTTCAAGGCCGCATGATATCGTTCATTCCCACCACCATGAATAAACTCGATACTGACCCACGGTACCGACCCAATTGTGGTTGGTACCAACTTCATTGGCATTTGCCGGAATTCCACTCTCCCGCACTTTGCTTATTTGATGTTCCAGCAGTCTTCCTCTTCATTTTCTTCTTACCATCTTATCGATTCTGATTCGATAAAGATGAATTTTCTTCCTTAGAATCCAAGGATGATGAGTCCTTGTGGCTTCTCCTACACCTTTGAGGTTGCTCGAACAACATAGCTAAGTTCGTTTCCAATTTTCTAAATAGATTTTGACCCTCCAACATCTTTTTATTTATTGCAACCATCATTTATCCAGTTTGTCCTTTGTTACCCTCTCCCATTGAGATAGAGGTCCCGATAAAAGGGTTGAGTGGTCTCTTCTTTTTATTATAAAATGTTGAAATAAAAGAATATATTTATAAAAGGAATTTCATAAATTAAAAGAGAGATATATAAGCAGTATTTTATAAATAAAGGAATAGTTTTGTAAATGGTATTTTATGAAAGGGAAAATATTATCGTTTGGTCAAACTGGAGTAATAAATCATAGTGTGAATTTATTGTATATATATTGAATGATCATGTTATGAAGAGTATATGAATTTTGTAATTATAACTGGAGTTTGGATTTATATTAGAGTTTTGGTTATAAAGGTGGTTTTTCAATTGTGTATAGAAATTTGTAAAGAAGTTTTATTTGAATGAATTGGGAGTTTTATAAAAAGAGGGGCAAATAGTTTGAGAATTTATAAAATGAGTTTTAAAAACGTTATTTTTTAATAAGAATTTTTATAAAAAGAGTTATAAATAATATAAAGGATGTTTACAAAGGAATTATTTAATAAATTTGGGAATGTATAAAAAGGAGGTTATAATTATGTTTAAGCTATTTATAAACGAATTTATAAATAATATTTTATAAAAGGAGTTTGTAAATATAAGGAGCCTTATAATTATATTTGGAGAATTTTGGTAAGTGTATGAATCTATAATTTTATATTTGGAGATATACTAATGGAGGTTATAATTTTATTTGTGATTTCTAAAAAGAGCTTTGTAAATAGTGATGAGTTTTAAAAAATAAATTTTATAAACAAATTTAGAGGGATTTTATAAAGGAGTTTATTTATAAAAGAGAACTGATTTTCCAAAATGACCTTCTCAATTATAGCGGTATGGAACATGCTTTTTCCATACTTAACACCGAAGGATTGGTGTTTTGGGTTATTGCTTTCTCTGTTTTTAAATGACATTAGATTTGACCCTAAGTGTGGGTTTTTGGAAGTGAAATCTTTCAAAGTGTTTCGTGAATATACTTATACCGGTGAGATAAATGTATGAATATTTTCAAAGTATTGAAAAGTGTAGAGAAGAATTTTTGTCAAATATATCTTTGTAAAAATATTTTAATACAAAAATCTACAAAGTAATTTTAATTAATGAAAAGATTAATTTAAGAGGCTTAGGGTTGCTTTGTGCTTAACCAGTGTTATTTTCCTTATGGAATTAAATCTCTGGTTGAATTGGTTGTTTATTTGATAGTTACATAATCAACTATCAAACATTGGCCAGTTTTAAAACTACAATTATCGGTTCGAAGAGACCGGGATCAGACATATTATCTGAAAACCGCTTCGAATCGGCATGAGCGTTCGAATTGGAGATATTTTGAAGATAATCGAAGACGAAAATTTTTAAAGTGCAAGGGTTATTTGCTACTAATCCTGAGGTGATTCCAAAATGGATGTAGTAGGAGTAGTGCTTTCGGTTTGTACATATCATGAAAAACTTGTACGAATGAATGCTGGCACTACATTGCTGCTAGGAGGGTAATGTTATCATTCTAAGTGGGATTGCTATAAAAAGGTAAAACATAGCCTCTAGCCTCAACAACCAAGAATGATAAAACATGAGATATGCTTCAGGGCTATGTGGGTCGCACCTATTAGGGTATTGTCATTCCCCTTTCTAGATATATACATTTATGGATTGATTGTGTATGAGACTCTCAGAAAAGATTGCAAAAGCAACCGGGATGATGAAATATTTGGAATCTATCTAGTAAGGGGTAGGACCAGACCTGATTCATAAGGGGTCCATATGAGGCCCTTGGTACATTTTCTTGAGGTGTACTGTGGAAAGCGGTACCCCAGTGCCTTGTCATTGATGAATCCATTCTCGAATAAGTGCCTTCGACTTATTTGTATACCTATTATGATGGAATTTAATTAATGTAACAATTTCGGCTATGATTTGATATTTATTTTAAACCCTAGACATTATTATAATATCATTGGATTTCTTATGAAATGGTTTGGTTATTGTAAGATGAAAAACCGTTCGTGTTTATGTGTGGCATGGTCTAATGAGATACCTTCATTTTTGAAAATTTTTGTAACATTAAAATCCATATGATATGTGTTTCTCATGCTGGTTTACCAGACGATCTAAACGTTATTTTCTTATAATTGTAACGAACCGGATTTTCGACCTTGAAAATCGACACTAATACGTCCACGGTATTACATGCCGATAAATCGAATGCCGGAAAACCCGATTGTTAGGGGAAGAAGATAGAAGAAAGAAGATAAGAAGAAAACTAAACAACACAGAATCTCACAGCGAAACGAATAATCTATAATATATGACAAATCTTTACAAAAAAGAAAAACTATAATATGTGTATATACAAACATCAATCAGAGTATACTAACCTATTTCAGCCTGGATAGTTATAATAGCCTGTCCTCACAATTGATGATAACACAACAATGAATATAGCAGAAAATAACCATCTACATGAATACGTCTCTAGGCCTCCAACTCGTCTTCTGAAGCTCCAAGCATCCAAACCAATCTGTAATATGCTCATAAAAAAGGACGGGTTTTTACCTTACGATAACCAAAGCATTTTCTACCGAAAATCCATTTATA
This sequence comes from Allium fistulosum, assembly GCA_030737815.1. Taxonomy (NCBI): domain Eukaryota; kingdom Viridiplantae; phylum Streptophyta; class Magnoliopsida; order Asparagales; family Amaryllidaceae; genus Allium; species Allium fistulosum. The sequence goes on from CM060903.1 coordinate 489,618,270, forward strand.
TTATAATAATGTCTAGGGGTCAAAGTAAAATATGAATATAGCTGAAATGCTTGCATCTCACGTTTCAGCATAGTTGGGCACAACTAAGTCCATACGTTGCTTATTGGAGAATGGATACCAAACAATGACTGGGCTACTGGGGTACCGCCCGTCATGGTGCATCTCTAGATAAAATAACACTGAGGACCTCGCTTGGATCCCCTGCCAACATAGGACTGGCCTACCCCTTGCTGTATAGTACGAAATATGATCACCACTCCGTTAGTGGGCCCCGAAGCATACAAATGAGAGATAATAGCAACTCTAGATAGGAATGATCATACCATACTTGGGAGTGACCCACTTAGCCCTACTGCATCTCTCCCATTTTAGTCATTCCCGGTTGATGAGGATTGAGGCTACGATTACCTTTCAAGAAAATTTACACTTAGAATGCTCATTGCCTTCCAATGACAATGTGTTGATAGCATTCATCCATACAAGTCCGTTCTGGGTCTGATTGAAACCGAAGGCACTATTCCTACTACATCTATTTTGGAATCACCCTCAGGATTAGTAGCGATTAGCCCTTGCACTTCCCATCTCTATCTTCGATCCTATGCTCTTTACGATGCCTTCACTTCGAAACGCATTCGTTGGATCAAAGTGGTTTTCAGATAACATATCCGATCCCGGTCTCTTCGAAACAACATTCGATAATTTCCAGTAAAATCAACCACAGTTCTTTAGGAAATAAATAGTCAAAGATAAGATCAGAGATCAGCTCCTAACCGTTAGTGGACGGACTTCCTTATCATTGTCCTAAGAGAATGAAACGAGATTTATACGCACAATACAACATCATCAGAGATGACTATGCCATATAAATCATGTGTTTCTTCTAGATATTTCCAAAGTTGGGTTGGGTCCATTTTCGATAATCGGTTATTTAACTATCGAATAACAACATTCAATCAGGATTTTATTTCATAAGGAAAACCAACATTAGTTCAGTATATAAGCAATCACTAGTCTCCTTTAATAAGTCTTTATCCATACAATTACTTTGTAAATTACTTGTATATAAACACCTTTAAAAAGATATACCTGCAAATCCCTATATTTCAATACTTAGAAATAGCCATATACCTATCCCAACGGTATAAGTATATCCACAAAATTTAGAAAGATTTTCTTTTTATTCGATTCTCAAATCATTTATAGTTTTCCTTACAATTCTCCAAAATCATTTATAAACCATTTTATAAATCTTCGAAAAACCATTTATAATCCCTTTACCAAAAATTCAGTCACTTATAAACTTCTTGTACATTTCAAAATCATTTATAACCCTTTATGGACCCATAAACCATTTATAAAACTTCTTTTATAAATCTATAAACCCTTTTATAAAATTCGTTTATAAATATCTAACCATTTATAAACTCTTTCACCTTGCAAATTACCCTTCCTTAAGTCTACAAACCATTTTATAAACCCCTTCATAAAATCTAAGCCTTTTAACTCTATTCATTGGTCTCAGAAACATTTTAAAAATAATTAAAATTATTTACTTCAAAATATCATTATATAATAATAATTATTTAAAATAAACATTATAAATAATGAAAATCATTTACTTTAAAAAATCTTAAAAATAATAATAAATAATTTCAAAGTATCGTTTAAGAAACAAAAATAATTAACCTTTACACTTTTTATAAATAATAATAATTTATTTTCAAACCTTGTAAATAAATCCTTATTTTTAATTCCAAACCATAATTATTTTAGAAATAATTAACCCTTCACATTTTGATAAATTCTTTAAAACCATATTACTATAAACGAATAACTCTAAAACAATACTAGTATAATTTAAATAACTTTAAAATAATATTACTATAATTAATTAACTTTAAAACAATATTATAATTAAATAACCTTAAAACGATATAACTATAATTAAATAACCTTAAAATAATATTATAATTAAATAACTTTATAACAATATTAATATAATTAAATAAATAATCCTTAGAACAAAATATTTTCGAAAAGTCATTTCAGATTTATAGATCATTTCTTGTCTTCAAAAAACCAATTTTGACTTAAACAACAATTTATAGTATTTTTAAAATACTAATTTGAGGCCAATAGCCACCCAACACTTAACCAATATCAGTATCGATTTTCTATCACTACTGGGTTTTAAATTTTCAAACATATAACAATGTTATAACCACAATGTCCACAACCAGGTTCATTTTCAATAATCCATATAAAAGAAATATTATTGAAACAATTCAACAATAGCGAGGAATCTCGTTGGATCCCTCCAACCTGTTTCCCCCGCATCACCAATGTTATATAATCATATAATATAAATCAACTGCTTCGAGGCGGGATTCGTATCAAAAGTTCATCCGCTCTTACACGGGAACGTATTAGGGTCTCATTTACTCCAATAGGCGGGAATATATCCAAACCAACAAATAAATATAGTAATTAATCCAAACACTTATCCAAAATCTTATGCCGAAGCACTAACATCTTTACATAGCTTTTGAAACATATATTATCTAAACAAGATTGTCGACCCTTTAAATTATAAGGCTATCAAGCCTCTAAAACATAGCTCTTGGTTATAAAAATACGGCTACTAAGCCGCTAAAATATAGTTGTTGAGTTTCTATATCGAGCCTTTGAAATTATACCATCTGGTTTACAAAACATATGGCTGTTCAGTTGCTAAAATATAGATGTAGAATATCTAAAACATAGTGATTTGGGTTTGTGAATAAAGCTATTATGCCACAAAAACATAAATATCAAATAGCTACATGGTAGCTATCAAGTAACAAAAGACAGGAGGTATCGAGTTTAAAACATTTAGGTATGCCGATCCCCTACACTCGAGGGTGCCGAACCCCTAAAAACCCAAGGAAGTCGAACTTTAATGTAACGACCTGGTATTTCGAACCATTTGCATCCACACATGTCAGACTTGAATTGCTCAAATTATCAGATTGTTAATTTATATTTGGCAAAACTTAGCATATATACAGTATATAAACCAATCATAGAATCACAGACACAGAGTATTACAACAATAAGCAGCGGAATGGATAAATAGTCGTTCATGAAGCTATTGTAAAACAACAGAGTTTGAAACAAAATTCAACAGAATCTCAAATATAAATGAATCTCTAATACATAAGCAACCGTCGAGTCTGAACATAGATGACTGGAATAAACTGAAATAACTGAAAGCTGGATAGATAGATCTTCAAACAAAGCTCCAATCTCAAATGGTGAGTCTCAAATGCCGTGACACTCAATCTGACCCGAGCATAAAGCAAAACACAAAACACTCGAGTCAGGATTAACATTCTTACATTAATAAATTCAACTCAAGTGAAATGTCAACTGAAATACAAGTAACTTAAAGGATGTTTGGGATTTCCATCCTCTAAGGATCCGTGGAACTATCTACTATGTAGTAATGTACGCTATTATAATATGTCTATCAATAAAGTAAAGTATTAAAATAGCGTTAAGGCGTTACCCATATCCCTCTTAATTTTTTTTTATATATTCTTGTATTCTATATAGATACTGTAAGCCCCACCAAACCGGTGGGATACTCAGGGAGCACTCCATAGGTACGGTACAAAACAAACTCGTAGAAGGCACGATAGGGCATGTGACAAGGCACGCGAGGCAATGCCAGGGTAGACATACCGTTTGCGAATCCGGACTGGTGGTAACGCATAGCAGCTACTACCGCCCACCTCGAGACACACTCCCAAATCAAAGGTGCACCCAATCAAATCACAAAGTAATAGAATGGTATCGAAGAAATGTGTCCGATTGGAGGAATGACCTCACTTGGCCTGACATGGCTCCTGTTTTAGAAACATCAAGCTGACTCACGGGAGTCAGTTTTACGTAAATACCTCATACAAAATCGTCACCAAGCCATCCTACTTCGTTCTAGATTGTCCACCACGTACACAGTTGTTAAAGTGGTTTTCATTATTGGCAGAGAGTATGACAATGTCCGATCTCGGTCTCTTTAACAACCAAACGCTTATTTCAAACCGGGGTCATTTCATTTCAAATAGTTCATACTTCATATCAAAATATAATATTCATTTCAAAACCATATCAATTCGATACCATTATTCAATATAAATAGTATTCATTTCCAGAATCATAGCACTTTAAAAATTATAACACTTTCGAAATCATAACACTTTTGAAATCATAACACTTTTGAAACCATTACACTTTGGAAATCATAACACTTTTGAAATCATTACACTTTGGAAATCATAACACTTTTGAAATCATAGCACTCCCGTAATCATAACAGTTTCCACTTAAACAATTTAGATATTGAAAATAGTATATATATTAAAATAGTTATAAATTAGAATAGTTTATATATTAAAACAATTTATATAATAAAATTAGTTTCCTCCGATTTCGCAAATCGATTCAAATCAACTTAAATTCCAAAAATTCAATTTAAATCCATTCTAATTTAATGATTTAAATTTAAAGGTCAAAGATTCAATTTGAATTCTAAATAAGCCATTTCAATTTATCTCGATTTCAAGTCCAGGTTTGAACTATCACTTCAATTCCAATAAGATTCAAAATTTAAATACTCAAACATTTTCAATATAAGTTTCATTTATATTTCAATATTTCACTTTACTTTTATTCAAATTTGAAAATATTCACTTAATCACTTTTTATCAAATCAGGTTATCAATCATATCTTTCAAAATCTCAAAATCAATAAGTTCAAATCGATTCTTATTTGAATTCAATTATTAACCAATTTAAATTCCAAGTCAACATTAATTTTTCTTCCCAACCTTTATTATTAAAGTTATAAAAATCTATTTTTAAATATTAATATAAATTTAATTAAATACTTAAACATATTATATACTAATCAAATTAATTTTTTATTAAATTAAATCTTATTATTAAATGTATTTTGTATTAAATCTTATTTTATATATTTTAAAATAATAAAATTATAAAAAAAATCTTAAAAATTATATTTTCTAAACAACTTATGAATTATAATTTCCAAAACATATTACTTTAAAATCTAAATTTTATACATATAAAAATAACATTTATATATTATATTTTTAAAAGTCGATATTCAATAAAACCCATATATTTCCTTTCAAACTTTGGAAATAATTTTTCAAATATAGACCAACGGTGTTCGTATATAATTTTCTATCCTATGGTCAACTGATATAGATATTTATCATTTCAATCCGCAATTTAAATATCTACGGGTATATATCATTTCAACCCGCAATTCCAAAATTCAAAATCAATGAAAATCGCTTGGGTTTATCATTTCAACCCATAATGATTTTCCCTTAATCTATAATATCGTTCGGGTATGTATCATTTCAACCCATAGGGAATTATAAACTAACATGGAACTTGCAGAGTGAGAAAAAATATGATAATAACATATCAACAACATGCATATATCATCAATGATAATTTAATTATAATATAACAACAGGTGATGGTGTCAGCTGTCATCTGTAAACAGTTGCAGATAATGGCATATCATATATAGCAATTAAATAATAAGTAGTTCAAATTTAACTGCATATTTAAATTGTCATTTCAATGTGAATTAAATTTATTAAATATAATGATGTTAATCGTGAGTGACTGCTCACCTTTCGAGGCTAGAGAAATTGGATAATGAACTGAGCTGCGAATCCGAGCAACTAGTTCCAAAGTAAAGTATGATGAACCCGAATTTTTGATGATCAAAGCAAATCTGGAAGTTTGGAATTGATGGAACAAATCAAAATACATGTTATATAAAATAATAAAAAGAAATATCTAAAATTAATTTTAAACCCTAAATTTTCAGACCACATAAAAATCTCAATATATATATGAAAACTCAACGAATATGTACTTATGTATATACTTATTTAAAATCAACATACATATGTATATTATGTACACAATTTATACTGACCATATATATACAAACTAATGGATTGTACACTACTTATATAAACTTATGTATAACCTAACAGATCAGATGAATAAACTAACACAACTTACACATATCCATATTTTATATTAAAAGTCAAACTTAAAAATCAATATTTATTATAACATATACATATTAAATCCATAGATCTATATATTATAAGATAAAAATAATAAAATCAATATATATATATATATACATATAGATTTTTATAGACTTATATACAGACTCATATACAGACTTATATACATATATTCTTCAAATTTAAAATATATACGCTGAAAGGAAATAGTTCACTGGAATGCAAATTACTCTTTGATTATATTTGAAAAATAACTCGTGTATACTAATATTAATATATAACTACTATATATACTTACATATGAACAAATATATGGACTCAATTCCCAAAAGGCAGTGAAGGACAAAACGGTAGACGAGAGAAGCAGGATCTAATATAAATCAACATCTGATGTGAGATAAGGAAATCAAAGGCAACAGAATGGATACACCAGGCACACAACATATATATGCATGCTTTGAACACAAATTTTTTTTAGCAGAGAAGCAAAACATATAACTTCTATATTTTTTCCAAAGGAAGAGAAGGGATGGAGTTTTGGCTACACAAGCAAGGTGGCGGGGCTGTCAGTGGGAAATGGCTCAAGGATGAGGTGGAGGAGGAAGGATGGACGGTGGAGGCTGACTGTTGCTTAGCATGCTGTGTTGAGTGGTGAAGGCGCTGTCTGGTTGAGGCTATTTTGGGTGGCGGGTTGGAGCAGTAAGGCAGAACTCGGCGGGTCAGGGCGTCTTAGGGGATGGGTAATGGCTGCTGGGTGGTTTCGGGTTTCATGTGGGAGGGAGTGAGTGAGGAGGAGGCGACTCTTTGGGTCGGCGGCGGTAGAGAGGCGGGAGGGTCGGTGCTCACATGGCAGTTTAGGAGGGGAAGGCTGTTGCATGCTCAATGGAGTGGGGAGAGAGGTGAGAGATGAACGACAATAGGAGGTTTAACGTGGAGATGGTTGGGCTTTAGGCAACAGAGAAGAAGATTCACAAGGAAGAGGAAGATGCGGATGTTTGGTCTGCCATGGAGACATGAGCAGCATCCGACTCAACGTATATTGAGAAATATTATTTTATTATTGAGAGTAGAAAGAATATGAAAGGTAAAGCAACAATGAATCCACGAACCAGAATATATTTCAAACCAGTGGAATGATAAAAGTCGTGTCAGTTGAATTCTGGAATTATTAATATCAAGAGGTTGTTTTATTTCAACAGGTAGACCAAAGAAAGGCCACGGGAAGTCAAAAGGTTCAAAAATGGTTACCGGTGTGGTTAACTGTTTTTCCCATTTCACCGTGTACCGGACGTCGAAACACACAAATGAATATACTATGGAGATCAGTACGACGAGACGAGCGGAATGGTACACAGATATCAGTGATACGACCATCCTATCAAAAGTCGATATTTGCTGCCCAAAATGCTGCTAAACCGTCGAAAATAAGATAAACGGGGCTATATCAGTCCAAATTTGTTGAAACGAAATATGACGTCTCACTCAGAAAATGATTTAAAACTTTATTATATAAAAATATTCAGATTTCAGAAACATTTAATTTCCATCAATTTAACTGATTTAAATTGAAATTGAAATAACACAACAGAACTAACATTCATATTTACCAGTGAAAATCTACCATTTGCTATGTTTAAATAGACGCATTCCAAATATCAAATTTTCATTGCTAAATTTTATAATTAAATTTCAGGCAAAATTTCAGTTAATTACGTTATAAAAACCGTTAAAATTTACGGGTCGTTACATTTAAAAAGAAGGGTGTTGAATCTCGAAACCATATGATTGTCGAGCCACTAAAATACATAAGGTACCAAACCCCTAAAATTTTAAATGTGCCGAGCCAATGGAAAATGAAGTTGTCGAGTTTCGAAACCATGGTTTGTCAAACCTCTACAACCATAACGTATCGTATCCCTAAAGACACTTAATGTCGAATCTCTATATAAAGGCAGATACATAACATAACTATCAAATAACTATCGCACATATCAGCCCTTATAGTTGCTGAATCTCTAGGACCTTAGGGGTATCGATCCTCTGTACTACGGTGATAATGGCACTTCTGTAATTTATTTAAAAACCGATTTATTTCACTTTAAAGATAATACTTTCTAACAATTCATGTCTCTTACCAAATTATCATTGGCTAACAAAGTACTTTACATGTTGTTTTTAGAAATTGCTAGTAGGTCATGTTCTACCATCTCAAATGTCTTTACAAACCCTTATAATTAATATATTTATTTTATATAAATTAAATGCTTTTCTAGAATAATAAATTCATAGAAAATCATAATCATTAGGGAAAATTCTCCAAAAATCACAAAAAATCTGAATTTCCTTCTCCTTTTATATATAAAAATTTCGAGACCAAAATATTAATTTAACTACTTTTAATAAGTAAAATCCGAAATACACACTTTTTCCTCTAAGGAAATTCATAATATATTCATATGAACTTGGAAAATTATGAAATTAAAAAATCACCTCCAAAATAATGTTTTTCACAACACTTTCAAATTTCAAGTCAATAGAAGATTAAAACTTAGGTTTTGCCTTTAAAACCCATTAGAATAATTTTATAAAATTCCAACAAATCATCATTCAAGCCCATAATGATATGATCAATCCAAACATGAAATATTATCACAATCAATTCGGGAATCAATCACAAATCCAAGAATTAACATAAGAAAATGAGATGGTAACTATTATTCATCTAGGTTGGATAAGAGAGATTAAGACTTGATGTAGATTAATTCCCCTAAGCTTTTCTCTTTGAATTCCTTAGCTTTTCCTCTTCTCTTACTCTAGGTTATGGTCAACCTTGGTTCATGCTTTTTTTTTTAGTTTAGAAAGCGAAATGAGACTGAATGAGAGAGGAAGGGTTTGAGGAATGAAATAAGGAGTTATTCCCTATACGACCTCTCATTAATCACTTTCTATTCTATATTTTAAAACAATCTTATTTATTCTATATTTTAAAACAATATTATTAATTGATTAATTAAGGCCTGACCCAAATTAGTTAAAAAATCTCATTCTCCTTATCACTTCATATTATTCTACTTAATTTATCTAATTAAATTCCTTGAAAAATGCTAAAAAAAAACTAGGGGTGTTACAGGCTCCCCCTTAAAGAATTTCGCCCTTGAAATTATGATAAGGAAATCAACAAGCAAATCAATCATGCAAACATATGTGACAAACGCATAACAACAATACTAGCATATCCCGCAAGCTAAAAGTCTATATGACATATATAGAACATTCCATCAAAACAACTCAGGATAAGTATCTCTAATCTTGTCTTTTGTCTTCTATGTACAGTCTTTCTCATTATCACTCCACTAGATGTTCACTAACTTAACTATTTTTTTTCTTAATCTCTTCTCATCTCTTGTTACCGCACGAACTGGTTGTCTAACAAAATTCATATCTGGTTCCACTAGTAAATCTTCCAATACAGTTAGTGTAATAATAGTTTCTAGATCATGCACACACTTTCTAAGATGAGAAACATGAAAAACATTATGAACTCCTGCCAAACTATTCGTTAACTCTATCTGATAAGTGAGTTTCCCGATCCTTTCAATGATAGGAAACATACCAATATATCTCAGTGCTAATTTTCCTGACTTCCCAAACCGTACCACACCCTTCATCGGTGATACTTTAACAAAAACACGATCTCCAACTAAGAAATCTAAATCCTTGTACCTCTTATCTAAATAACTTTTCTTCTTAGACTAAGCTTCCTTCATCCTTGATCGGATCAACTCAATCTTTTCTATAGCTTCCCTCATAATTTCTGGACTAAGAATCAATCTGTCTTCGGCCTTTAAACAACATGTTGGTGATTTTCATGACCTTCCATAAAGAGCTTCGAAAGGTGCCATTCCTATACTAGTTTGATAACTATCATTATAAAAAAACTCGACTAATTGCAAATGGTCCTCCGATGACCCTCCATAGTCCAGTACACAAGCCCTAAACAAATTTTCAAGAACTTTGTTAACTCTTTTTGTTTGCCCATCTGTTTGCGAATGGTAAGCGATACTCATCTTCAGCTTGGTACCTAACATTTCTTATAGACTTTTCTAGAATTCACTAGTGAACAAAGTATTTCAATCACTTACTATACCACTAGGAATTCCATGCAGTCTTACAATATTCTTCATAAACAACTTCGCTTAAGTAGTTACCGTCCTTATCGACTTAACGGGAATAAAGTGCGCACTCTTGGTTACTCTATCAACCACAACCCAAATACTTTCATTTCCTCTATTCGACCTTGGCAACCCCTCGATAAAATCCATGGATATAGAATCCCATTTTCAAAGTGGCACTTCTAAAGGTTGAAGCAATCCACTTGGTTTCTGATGCTCGGCTTTCACTTGCTAGCATGCCAAACATTGTTTCATCCGTAAGCCTACATCTCTTTTCATTCCTTCCCAGAAGAAACCCCTCTTCATATCTTGATACTTTTTAGTTCCACTAGGATAAATAGTAAACTTCAATTGATGACACTCCCTAGAACTTCCTTCCTTAGGTGACAAATATCTGGAAACACACAACCATCCCTTCTATCTCAACCGTATGTTCTGCTGAAGACTAAAACCTTTTAAATCATCAATATTAATTCCCTCTTCAAGTGATGATCTCTCTGCTTAGAAGCAATTCATTCGATCATTACTGGTCAAACTTCCAAACAGGATAACATTGCGATATTTCGACTAAACTAGCCGTTGACCTTGACTGCACAACATAAGTAGTCAATGCCACTAAATCTTTCCATTCTGCTACCATAGCTAACACCACACTTTGATGTTTCCCGTTAAGTGCATCCACAACTTTATTTCCTCTCCCTGGTGTATAGTCAATACCAAAATCATAAGCTGCAAAGAACTCTAGCCACCTTTGTTGTCTCATTTTCAACTCCTTCTAAGAGAATAAATATTTCAAAGGTTTATGATCCGGAAATAACTCAAATCGTTCTCCTAAAAGATAGTGTCTCCACACTTTCAAAGCTAAGATCACTACTGCCAACTTGAAATCACGAGTTGAATATTTAACTTCATATAGTCGAAGCTATCGAGAGGCGAAGGCGGCCGCTTTACATCTTTGCATTAACACAGATCCTAATCCTATTCCACATGCATCGGTATACACTACTAAATCTTGATTTCCATCTAAAACAACTAACATGGACGCACAAGTCAATAAATGTTTCAGCTTAAAAGAATGCTTCTTTACATTTATCAGTCTAAACAAACTACGTCTTTCCTTGTTAGTTAGTCATAGGTGCTACTATACAAGAAAATCCTCGATAAATCTTCGATAATAGCCAGCTAAACCCCAGAAAACCTTTTATCTCGGTCACAGTCTTGGATCTTTTCCAATTATTAGCAGCTTCAATCTTAGCTGGATCTACTAATAACCCTTTTTTTGAAACTACATGACCAATGAACTTCACTTCTTTCATCCAAAAATGGAATTTTGAAAACTTCGCTTTTAGTTAATGCCGCCTCAACGAACCTAGTACTATTCTAAGATGAATCTTATGAACTCGTTTATTCTTAGAATATATCAAAATGTCATCTATAAACACTAACACGAATTTGTCCAAATGCTCTCGGATGATCTGATTCATCAAATCCACAAAGAAAGCAGGTGCATTGGTCAGTCCAAAGGGCATGACTAACCATTCATACAAACCATGTCTTATTCGAAACACCGTTAATGGAATGTTGTCCTCTGCCACTCTCAATTAATGGAACCCTATTGCTAAATCTAATTGGGAAAATACCTTGGCTCCACTCAACTGATCAAACAAATCATCTGTTTTCGGCAAAGGATACCGATTCTTTATTGTCTTCTCATTTAACTTAAGATAATCAATACACGTCCTTAATGAACAATCCGGTTTATTCAAGAACAACACGATTTCTCCCCAAGCGAACTACTTGGTCTAATAAAATTCTTCCTTTCTAATTCCACCGGCTCAACCTTTAACCTTTTCATCTCAGTAGGTATCATTCTGCTAGGCGTTCTATTTACGGGTTTAGCTCTGGGCACAAGATCTATTTGAAACTCAATAGCTCAATTCGGTGGTAGTCCTATAATTGGCTCAAAAACCTCCATATACTCTCTTACAATGAAAACCTAATTCACCCCATCTTCCACTTCCATTGCACCCAATAAAGCACATAAATCTAAACTCGAATTTTTAACTGAGTATATAATTTGATCATGGCTATTAGCGTGTCTTACTGATATCTCCTTATCTTGGAAAAATATCCTAGTATCATATCTGCTTAACCAATTCATACCCAAAATAATCCCAAAACGCACAAAAGCAAACACATGTAAATTGCAGGTAAATGCATGACCTAACAGCTCAATTTCTAAATGGTCATATCTCATCCCACGAGTTACATAACCCCATATTGGATTCGTAACCTTTAAGGAAGAAATAAGGTATGATGGGTTTAGATTTAACTTACCTACCAAACATTGCGAGATAATAGAATGTGATGCGCTAGTATCAAATAATACTTTAACTGGTATGCCATGAATCAAAAGCATACTTCTCATCATATACTTTCCTTTCTGTTCTGCAATCGATCTAAAAGCTGACGGTTCTAGAGAAAAAACTTTCCCTTTAACAGCCTTAGCCAGTTCTGGACATTCATTCTTGTAATGCTCCCATCTGGTTGCAGTTGTAACACTTTACGCCCTTCTTTCCCACAACCTTGTTTCCATCACTAGATCAACACTCATTAGAAAAGTGTGCTTTCTTATCGTACTTAAAGCAAACAACATTAGCCTTCCCTTTCTTGAGCTCCACCCTTTTGAGCTCCCTTCTTATTAAAGAACTTCATCTTCTTGCCTAAAACCTTTAGTCTCCAAAGGCTTGTCACTTCCAAAGGTCGAAAGCATTTCCTTATTCCTTAATGTCATCTCCACCACCACATCACATGGATCTATGAGATGCGGCATTATTGCCCTAGCAATCTCAGACTTCAATCCACGAATGAACTTCTTATTCCTTTAAATCACAGTATTAACAATAACATATCCGTATCTGGACAACTCATCAAACTTAGTTGAATTCTTCGGTACAGACATCTCACCTTGCTCCAATTCCATGAACTTCCTGAGCAAAGTTGACTTAGATAGCTCGAAAAAAAACTTACCTCAAACCTCCTTCTAAATTTAGCCCAGGTCAAACTCTCCTCTGATATTCCTACCGTCACACTGTTCCACCCATACAAAGCAGCTCCTTGTAACTGTCTAGATGACAACCTCCTCTTCTTCTCATCATTCAGGCCTAAGTCAACAAAGATCCTTTCATAGTGCAACAGCCAATTCTCAACTTCAATAGCACTTTCCATTCCATGAAAAGGCTTTCCTCCAAGACTGGTATAATCATAGTTCAACTTAGCATAATTATTACGAGCAGGCACCTCGAGATTAGCACCTCTCGCGTTATCAGTATTTCCTCCAATCAAAACAGTAGCAGCTCCAGCTTGCATCATATAACGGAGAACTGATACATGGTCCCCATATCTATTGATGGGGTTCCAGCACTCACATTAGCATTTGCATTTAGTTTAGCATTTTTTTGTCAACCAGGATTCCTTCTAGTATTAGGCTAAACATTTCCATTAGTTGTGGTGCTTCCTCTACCTAGATTCACTCTTCCATTTCCTGGTTCCATATCTTGCTTTCTTGTAATCTGCATACGAGTCTTTTTAAGATAAAAATAATGATCTAAGAGAGAGGGGAGAATAGAGATAGAATATATACTTATATATAGCAAATAACAAGTACGTTACTATAGCGTTATCCCATACCACAATATTAGTCTATGATTTATTAGGATTATGTTTTCAAAATCTTTTAAGTTTTATTTCATAAAATATTTTAAGTTTTACATAAACATGTGCTCTGATGCCAAGTTGTAACATCCTCCATTTTAAGGCCCGAAACTAAGCGCTATAAATGCAGTATTTATCCATAGTATTAATTTTCGATGACAAAATGAGATTAGATAATTGCATCTATAACATCAAGAACATGTGAATATGAAAATTTTCAAAATACATTTCAATAATAACTTTCATATTCATTACATCCCATTACATAATCCCATCGATTCCACGTTCAGAGAAAATAAAATAATAATTGCAATTATTTTCCAAGAGCAACATATGAAGATGCCCCCTTGGATGATTAGAGTCTAGCTACTTAATAATTATAAATCCTGTCAATACATCCAGTCAGATAAAGTATAAACTTCAAACTACATAGCGAAAATAAACTCATAATATTTAGCTTGCAACCTGCACATCTCTGAAAGCTTATTCGTCTAACCTGAAAACCCTACTCTCAAACTACTCAAATGGGTACCCAAGACTTTAAGGGGAAAAGCTAAAACTTCGGGTCAAACAAAAAGTCTGGTGTGAATAATAGTATACCGTTCAAACCGAAAATAGATATCTAGTGAGATCACACCGTAGAACGGAATGGGTTTTCCTCTCACTAGTATCTTATCAAAATATGTCAGTCTGAACATAAATCATGCTCCTGTAACCACAATGGTTAAAATAAACATGATATGATCATATGCATGCAATATGGGTAAATATGACTAGTCTGCCAATAAAGGGTTATGCATTCCCGAAGTTTACTCATCCCATAAAATTGACTATTTGTCTCAAATCATAGTTTTCCTAGGGCCACTATGAACCTAATGGTATGCAGGCCAACCAATAACCTATCTGGCTAACTCGGGATGAAACTTAACCAAATATACAAATATCTCCAAATATGGTTAGGAGGTCCCTAAATATGGTTAGGAGGAAACTGGACCGCCTGTCCGAATCAAATTTTCCTAAGGTCACTATAAACCTAATGGTTTTGTAGGCCAACCAATAACCTTTTCCTGTGAGCATTTAAAGATACGAGTTCCCTTCTGTGTGTACACATCTTTTAGTCTTACTGCTGAAAAAGTCCTACGTACTGGAATCGCAGATCTTTACCAATAGGGGGCTAACGGCTGAAGCATAGGACGTGCCCTACACCGGCCCCACTTAAAATCTTATCTCATTTTAAATCCTTGAGTTATATCTTTTTATTCAGTATAAGGCATCCTAACGAAATTGATCTATCCGATCTCCTAGATGCAATTCTACTCACTTAGGAGTTTAGTCTGACCATACTTACTATTGGAACAACCTAACTGGTAATTCTATTTAAATCCTAAGATGTAATGTTGGGTAATACACATGTGAGTATGACAAATGATAAAATATGTAAATTTAACCGATCAAATGATAACACGAACATATAACATCATTCATCTAAATATGTTCAATCAATAGTCACATCCTTCACATAATTACTTAATTTTAAGTAATAATTCTTTTGGAAATATTCATATAAAATTAGGCTAAAACACTATTTCATTTCTTTGGAAACATTTATCTTTAGAAATGATTAACCACTTAAAACCATTCTTTACGACAAGGAAAACATAGCCCAAAAACTTAGCCAAAATCTTGTGTCGAAGCACTAACATCTTTGTATAGATTTCAAATCATCTATTATCGAAACAGGGTCGTTGACCCTTTAAAATACAGGGCTATCGATCCTCTAAAACATAGCTCTTGATTATATGGCTACCATGCCGATAAAATATAGTTGTCGAGTCTCTATATCGAGCCTCTAAAATTATACCCTCTAATTTATAAAACATATGGCTATTAAGCCGCTAAAACATAGATTTCGAACATCTAAAACATAGTGATTTGGGTTTGTGAAACATAGGCTATTATGCTATAAAACCATAGATGTCTAATAGCTACATGGTAGCTATTGATTAACAAAAGATAGGAGGTATCGAGTTTAAAACATTTAAGGATGTCGAGCCCCTACATTTGAGGGTGTCGAACCCTTGAAAACCCGAGGATGCCGAACTTTAAAAAGAATGGTGTTGAGTCTCAAAACTATATGGTTACCAAGCTTCTAAAATACATAAGGGTACCGAACCCCTAAAAGTTTAAGAGCGCCGAGCCAATAGAAAAGGAAGTTGTTGAATTTTGAATAGGTTGTCGAATCTCTACAACCATGAGGTATCGTATCCCTGAAGACACTGGGTGTCGAATCTCTATATAAAGGTGGATACATCACAAAGCTATCAAATAGCTATCACATGTATCAGCCCTTATAGTTGCCGAATCTCTTGGCCTTTAGGGTATCTATCCTCTATACTGTCATGATAATGGAACTTCTATAATTTATTTAAAAACTGATTTGTTTCCCTTTAAAGATGATACTTTCTAATAACAACTCTTACTGCTTAGTAGGTTATCGTTGATTAACAAAATATTTTACAAATTCTTTTTTAAAATTGTTGGTAGATCACATTCTACCTTCTCAAATATTTTTATAAGCCCTTATAATTAATATATTTAACTTATATTAATTAAACACTTTTCTAGAATAATAAATTCATAGAAAATCATAACCATAGAAAAAATTCTCCAAAAATCACCAAAAATTTGAATTTTCTACTCCTTTCATATAGTAAAATTTTGGGGCCAAAATATAAAATTAATTATTTTTAATAATTAAAACCTGAAAATATACACATTTTCCGTTTAGAAAATTCATAAAATATTCATATAAACTTTGAAAACTATGAAACTGAAAGTCCATCTCCAAAATAATCTTTTACGCAACCTATTCAACTTTCAAGTCAATAAGAAATCAAATACTTATGTTTTTCCTTCAAAACCCATTAGAATAATTTTATAAAATACCAATAAATCATCATTCAATCATATAATAATATTATCGATCCAAACATGACATATTATCACATTCAATTTGGAAATCAATCATAAATCTAAGAATAAACATAAGTAAACGAGATGGTAACTATTATTCATGTTAGATTGGATAAGAGATATTGAGATTTGTTGTAAAATAATTCCCCTAAGCTTTTCCCTTTAAATTCTTTAACTTTTGCTCTTCTCTTTCTCTAAGTTATGGCCAGCCTTGTTTTATGCTTTTTTATTTATTTTAGAATGTGAAATGAGAATGAATGAGAGAGTATGGGTTTAAGAAATGAAATAAGGAGTTATTCCCATTACGCCCCTCCCATTAATCCCTTTCTATCCTTTTTAAAACAATCCTATTAATTGACTAATTAAGGCCTAACGCAAATTAATTAGCTAATCTCATTCTCCGCATCACCACGTATTATTCTATTTAATTTATCTAATTAAATTCCCCGAATAATGTTAAATATTAGGAGTGCTACAAGTTCATACATCGAATCATAAACCTAAAGAAAATCTGGCTTTAACAATAGCCTAGCACTAAAATAAGCTCCATAGTGTTTCACAATAGAATAACAACGGACTCAAAATAAAATTGTAGTTAAGTGAATGCCTCTTACTCGTCCTTTGAATAACTCCATCCATTAATCTTAGACCTGCTACCTAGTTTACTCATTTAAGAGTATCCCAGATAATAAGAAGCAAACCATAAAACCTCCGGTCAGACAACAATCTGTTGTGAGTGATACATATACCTCAAAATGCTATAAAAGTTGATATAGTAAAAGGAACAACTAAGTATGAAGAATGATACGCACCCTATTTCGGCATCCAACAAGTTAGCATATACCATCTATACGTTTTAAACTATCATCATGTGTACACTATAAACCAAAGTACTGTATGGGGTGTCTTGGTCACTTACAACAAAAATATCTACACCATGTGACATTGAAATCAAAAATACCAAATATAGCAACCATTAAACCATCTTACATCATATAACACCCTGTAGAATTAACGGTAACTAATAAATAATTATTAAGGCTCAAAAATATTATTTAAGAAAACTTCAAAATTTGGCCACGAAACTTACACCATTGTGTTCTTGGCGATTTTCTAAGCAACTTTTATATTTGGAATTTTGTGATTGGAGTACAAACGAAGAAGTTATCGGTATCTGAAATTATCAAAAAAATAATAATTAAAAAAAAGGAACAAAAGGAATAAATAATAATAATCGTGTGGACTCCACCGGTCAACCCCCTTCTTGGACTGGTCGAACACCTATAGGGGAGCAGTCGATCGGTCTACAATTGGCGGCTAGGGTTAACCCTTGGTCAAATGGTCAGGATTTAGTTATTTTAAATCTAACCGATATGATTGACTCGAGCACCTACAAATATAGACCCAACCTCTCATTTTTCTTATCATATTTTCTTATAAAAGTAGCGAAGTTCTGCCATTTTCGATTCTCTACTATTTCAATTAATTATTAAATATTATATATATAATTAGAGAAGGGCAAAAATAAAAGAGAAGAAGAGAAAGAGTGAATCGATACTGCAGAAAAAAGTGATTTTTATAATTATAAATCTACATTTCACTTAACCCAAATCTCTTCTCAGATATGTAATTTTAATGGTTTGTATATATCATTTTATACATATTTTTGGATTTAAAGGAGAAGAAGTCAAATTAAAAGGGTAAATTTGGATTTGGGAGATTTGGAAAGCTAGAAATGTGAGCGTGAAATTATATGCTTTATATATAACATTGAAATTTATATCGTTGAGTTTTATTTAATTATTACACCTATGCGAGATCTGTGGAGTTGTAAGGTTAGAAAGAATGTATTCAATTTAAATCTCGCATATATATTTTGTAAGTTAGGAAATTGGAATGGAATAGTATTTACACCCTAGTCTAGAAATTTAGAAATCAGTCCTTAAATTTGTTAAGTAGAATGTTGATAATATTGTAGGCTTTATTCCATATTTATGATAATTGGGTTGTAAATTAGTAGCATAAACTTACATTGCCCTAATTTGACTTGGAATATGAAGTTCTATGTTTTAATCTATTGGAAGCATTGTGCGTACAATTTAGTTATATTTATTTCCATGTAATTTTCATAAATTATCCAATTCCATAACTATGTATAAAAAGTGCGTCGTTTGAAATAATAAGGAATATACCAAATATGAAAGAGATATGTAAAGTACGGATGTTCTCTTGCGTAGTATACATTGTCTATTTCAATAAAAGAAGATGGTTCCTTGTAATTTCAAACAGAGCCAAATTCTCTCTTTGGGATAATTTATGGAAAGTTATAACAATAATCCTTTTTGGGGAGGATGGCTCTAATATATTAAAATGTGGAAATAAATGTTCCTTATAGAATGTACATATAACTATGTTATGGAATTCCTATGCGTAGGAATTAATGAGTTAGAAATAGGAATATATATATATTTCATTCAAATATAAATATACACACATATACATACATACGTACATACATACATACATATATAACCGCGCCTATCGATTAAAAATATATAGTGTAATATATGACGATAATCTTATTAGTTATAATTAGGACGACTAGTTATTAATAGCATGGTAAATTATAGGACTAGGTGGTGTAGATAGAAAAGAGATAGTAGCTCTAAAATCAGTAGTGCAATAAATTTGCAGTTAATAGGGATGTAACATCCCCTATTTGGAGGCCCGAAGCTAAGCGTTACAGATGATGCGGTCATCCATAGTACTAACTTACGGTGACCAAATACGGTAATATTAATGGTATCCATAATATCAGAAGCACATGAATATGAAACAAAATCACAGATTTCAAAAATAACTTTTCTGATTACGTTTCACAAAAATTGTTTCATATTCCATTACATAATCCCATTTATTTCCGAGGTTCAGATCAAATATAATTACTACAAAATACGCCAAGAACGACATATGAAGATGCCCCCTTGGATGACCAGATTACTATATAGCATAACAGTCTTAAATACAACACAGCGGAATAAAACAAAACTGCAAGTCCTAAATAACTAACTTCAGCCTCCTGCTCATGTTTGAAAGCTTTATTCATCCATCTACTATAACCTGAAAATCATCAACCTGAAATCATCAACCCTCAGTCTACTCAAATCAATTTTGAGCACTCGAGAGTTTAAGGGGAAAAACAAAAACTTCGAGTCAGACATAAAGCCTGGTATGAATAATACTACACATCTTAGTTATTTGATATTAAGTGAGACCATGCCGCTTAGCGGAACGGGTTTCCCCTCACTAATATCTCTTTCAAAACATATCTTTTTGAAAATCATAATCTTGCAACCAAACTAGTTAATCAAACCGATTATATCAATAATAGTAATATCATATATGCTAAAAATAGATATTTACTGGACCAGCTGTCCAAAAAAATATAGTTTTGTTTAGCTAACTACTAACCTATGGCTGACTCTGGCCTACCAAACAAAATAATAAATATAATCTAACAACTGTTAGATAAGTCTTCTGGATGGTCTGTCCCTAACTTACTTCTCCAAGGGTCTCCTGATCCTAATGGTTTTGCGGGCTCACCAATAACCCATCTTCTTTTTTTGTACATATATTCCTTTCTGTGTGTAACCATCATTTAAGTCTACTTGTGACTAAGCCCTACACACTGAAATTTTGGACTAAATTAGCTAGGGGCTAATAGCTAATGAGTAGGGTGCGACCCTACACCAGTCCTATCTGGCCTTCTAATCTGAGTTATTTTCTTAAGGTTAACCACCCTTTAAAATTTTCCTTGAAAACCTTTTCAAAATAATTAAAACCTTTAAATAATACTTATACAAGAAAAATACATTGTTTTCTTTACTCTAAGCTATTTGCCATGTTATATATACTTTACCCAAAATAATGTTGAAGTAATATAACGAGGATTACCTATCCCTCCAAAATAAGCAAAAACCCTTTTTAACTTAAAACACTTAGGCTATATTGCCAAGATAGATCATTCGAAACCTTTGTTTAAAATCTTTAAACAACCCATTCGAAACCATTGAAAGTACCCCTTTCGTAACCATTGAAAATATCCCTTTCGAAACTACTGAAAGTACCACTTTCGAAACTATTGAAAGTACTCCTTTCGAAACTATTGAAAGTACCCCTTTCGATATAAGTAAACTACTTTACTTTATAACCTTAGGCCTAAAGGCCAAACATACCTTTCGAAACCATTGAAAACATCTTCTTTGAAGCATTATAAACCTTAAACATCCAATTTTCGAAACATCAAACTTGCCTTTCGAAAGCAATCGGAAACCTTCCATTTAAAATGCTTTAATTACCTTTCGAAACCATTGGGGAAACTCCCCTTTGAAACCATAGTTTAAACCTTTTGGAAATACTGGAGAACCTCCCCTTCGAAACCTGTATCAGTTACCTTTCGAAAGCATTAAAGTATACTACTTAAAACAAATCTTTCGAAAGCATTGGGTTCAAGTAAAAGCTTGTGGAAAACCTTTCGAAACCTTTGGAAACCATTCCTTTCGAAACCTTTGGGTTTAACTTTCAAATACCAAAAAGGATCATAAATAACCAAGTCGAAAGTAACTCTTTCATAAGCAATTCCTAAGT
This sequence comes from Allium fistulosum, assembly GCA_030737815.1. Taxonomy (NCBI): domain Eukaryota; kingdom Viridiplantae; phylum Streptophyta; class Magnoliopsida; order Asparagales; family Amaryllidaceae; genus Allium; species Allium fistulosum. Next base: position 489,639,898 of record CM060903.1, read on the forward strand.
AAAAGAAGTGGATGTTATCAAAACCTATCCCTTCAAAAGCATTGGAGAAGTGGCTAAGTTTTAAAAACAAGGTAACCCTTTCGAAATTGAGCTGGGTCAAAAGGTAAAAAGGCAGCAGTTAGGGGTTTTGGCTCCTTCGAAAGCATTTACTTAAAAAAAAGGTGCAACCTCTTTTGAAACCATTCCTTTAAAACAATTTGACCCAGTCGGATGCCAAACAAGTCGAAAACATTCCTTTCGAAAGCAAAGTAGGTGCATTTCCATTTAAAAGCAAAGTAGCGCTTCGACCCCATCGGAACCACTTGTTCCGACTGCATATTTTCTGCCTATATCCAATTCGCTGCGCACCAAGTCTTTGATGCCTTGCGCATTGGTTTCGGCGGCGGCGGCGGCGGAGGAACACGGTCGAAAGCTAGGTGCCGAAAGTGGTGAAACATGTGAAAAGCATGTTTAAACTGATTTTTAACCTTCTTAAGTAATCTTTTCAACTAACCTGCTTTGTTTGACAAAATATTATTGGTTGCTAATTTTCCTTTCCAGAAGTACTACCGAAATTTCAGAATTAAACTAATTAAATTATTTACAAAATGCCCCTTCTCCTTTTATAAATATATAAAACATTTAAGTCCCATACCTTAAATAATTTTATATATCTATTATAACACATAGGAAAATTCTATAAAAATTCACATAAATCTTTTTTATTACATTTTTTAACATATTTAAAATTCAGACCCCAAACACATACATAATTGCTAAAATTTATTTTAAACCCAAGTAACCTTTTTCTTCGCTAGAAAATTAATATGAATTCCACAATAATTCAGAAAATTATGAAACTTGAAACCCATTTCCAAAATAATATTCCTGACCTTAGATTAAAATCGCAAGTCTATTACATGTCAAATAATAGGTTTTCTAAATCAATTTTTATCATAAAATCCATATGAAATAGCCAAAATCATCAACAAGTATAAATATTCATTTTAATCAATCAAAACATGGCAAAAAATTTGCAAAACAATTTCGGATCTCAATCTAGTAACCGAAAACAAAAACATGAGATATAACCTATTATTCACCTTTGCTTTGATGTTAAGGAGTTGAGATTTGATCTTGGATTAAGTTGATTTGGATTCTTCCTCTTGATTTAGCTAATCTTCCGCTTACTTCTTCTTAATGGTGGTCGGCCTCTAGCTTTGTTTTTAGTTTGTGAAATAAATGTGTAAAATGAAATGGTACGAAGGCTTAGGGTATATGAATATGGCTCATTCCTATTTTACCTTTATCTAATTCATTTTGTTTTCCCTTAGTTCATTAATTCAATCAGGCATGGCTACACCCTTATTATACAAATCACAATTCCCTTAACCAATTAATCTTTTCATTATTCTATTTAATTTAGCTAATTAAATATCCGGAATAATGTTATCAAAATTAAGGGTGTTACAAGAGAGTTGCAGGAATTAAATGGTAACATAAATATGTTTAATGGGATTGATTATGGAGTTTGATATGTCATTTATGAGGAAAGGAAATAGGCATAAAAGATTAAATCAAAAGGAATGAATAAATGTCACTAGTGATTATGAAATTTGAATAATAATGACTATTTATTATGGACAATTGCCATTTATGGAACATAAGAGGGAAATAGAGAATACACGTATGTTTGTACCAAAAATGGGCACAACACTCTTCGGGAGTTGTTTGAAGAGATAAAATGAAGATTATAAATGTAAAACAGAGATTATCTAACAAAAACTCCAACAAATATGAATGCAAAGTGAACAGACAAGCAGTTTAGAGTGGTTCGGCGTATAGCCTACGTCCACTATGAAGTTTTGATGATATTATTGATTCTCTTTCAATGATTACAAGCGTTTACAGCGATGAACAGCGGATTACAGTTTGGAATTCGAAATTGACAGCAAAAGTATGATGCAAATCTCAATCCGGCAGAGTCTGGGCGCTTCAGAGAAAAAAGATCCTTTTTCCGTTGATTCTGGGGCTCTATTTATAGGTGTAGGAGGCTTGGATTTCGCTCAAACTCCGGAAGACTTGGCCAGACACGTGAGGGGGCCCATTCGACCACTTCCAGAGAGTTTCAAGCCAATCTGTGATCGATATGAAATCATTTCGTATCGATCAGGATTACTTCCAATTGAGCCCAAAATTGGTGGAGACATTCCTTGTTATGTGTGCAGCCTTCAGTTAAAATTTCATGGTGTTTGGATTAGTGGATTGAGAGATATCGTCGATACGAGATGGATTTTAACGCTGGCTGTTCTGCTCGTCTCCATTGCTTCGACTCCATCCTTTCGTCTCGATGACTGCACGCGCTCTCAAGGTGATGTGGTGCGCGCGCCTCGCTTCGATTCGCTCTTCACTCCGAGTTGACCGCGTCGACTCCATATATCTCGGCGCATTCGCATCGAGGGATGACGTGGTGTGCGCTCTTCGCCTCGATCCGGTATTTGCTCCGTGTTGACTGCTTCGACTCCACGTATCTTGCCCCGTTTCCTTCGAGAGGTGACACGTTATCCAAGCTGGTTGACCTGATGGTTTCGAGTAGGACTTCACCCTGGGATACGAGGCAAATACTATCTGATGGATACGAAGCAGGCACTGGCTGATGGATACGAAGTAAGCAATGTCTGATGGATACGAAGCAAGTGTTGGCTGATGGATACGAAGTCCTTCAATTGCTGGTATGCGTGAAGTCCATCGATACGAGTTCGATGGATACGAAGAAAATCGAGTCGAACCTGGGTACCTCGATGGATCCGGAGCTGATCGATACGAAGCATGATGGATTCGAACTGGGGCTTCGGTGATGGATACGAAATCGCCCAGAATGATGGATACGAAATCTGGGTTCTTTCCAATTTGACTCGATCATAGCTTGAGTGTATGAGTCTGGATCGACTTGAAATTTGAGGTGCTGATCTCTATGGCCTTTCTTGTTGTGTCCTATCAATTGTAGCTCACTCTGGGCTCGGACAAAATTCAGTGATATCCATGGCGTGCTATCCTTGTTCTCTAGCCGGCTTCTTGATGTCCTGGCCTTGCCAAAAGGCGGGATAACATTTGCCCCCCAAAGTACGTCTTGTGAAAACATGACGTGCTTTGAAAAACTTTAGGCCTTTTTCGAATGGCTTTGGAAGTCACACCCCTTAGCCATTTTCTCGTATCGGTCTTCTTACGAATCGATGCTCAAAGTCGAAAAGCTTTCTTTCGTATCGATGTGGGTTGGCTTGATGGATACGAAAACAATCATTCGTATCGATAGTCACAAATGGTGGTGAATTCTGGTTCGAATCGATGATATCTGGTGGATACGAAATGGATGTTCGCATCGATAGATACTGATGGATACGAAATTAAAGCTCGTATCAACAGGTCTGCTCTGTTTCGAATCAATGGCTCAAAATTTGGATGTTTCGAAATGATGGTGTCTGGTGAACATTTCGCCTTGATGAATGCACAGCTTGGTGGATTCGAAGAGAGCGTTTACATCGACCCATCGTATTCATGCGGCCTCCATGTGCGCTTCGAATCGATGGAGTCTGGTGGTTTCGAAACGAGCCTTCGTTTCGATGCGCCGTCTGACTGGTTGCGACCGGTCAGATCGACTGGGAGTCGAATCGACTCGGTTCCGTCCTAGGCTTCATATAAATACCTGGGACTTAGCCCATTCTCACTTTTTTACCTTTCTACTTTTTACTGTTGCTCTCCATTCCTTCTTTTACTTTCGTATCGATAAACTGAGAGACAAGTGTTCGCCTTCGAGTCGAAGCAAACTTTCGTTTCTTTATTTCAAATCGCTGAAATCAGGTAATGAATGGATAGAGTCATGTCAATAACGTCGAATCACGAGTCTGCGCATTCATCTTTCCTGCCTTTTCGTCCAGCCTTCACGAATTTTCAGATCTGGACGAGAGAAAACGGTATTGGGGAATGACTCGTGGCCATGGAGCTGAGATCCCTTGGGGAAGAAGAAGATATGGAGGAAATCACCCTATCTTCGTCCCGTGTCGACCTGAAATTGGAATATTCGAATCGATCCAGTCAGCATACGTTCGTATCGGTAGGGAGATGAGAGCGGCAATTGCTGCGAAGCCATCGTTTTCAGATCGATGCGAAATTGGTGAATTCGATCGGTTCGAATCGATCTGCTTCCGATCGACACGATTCGTATCGATTCGAACCTGATTGATACGAAGCGCTCTCACCCCTGCCTGACCGATACGAGTGTATCGAGTCGAACTCGATCAATACGAAGTACCTGCATTCCAGTGTGATCGACACGAACATATCTTTCATTCTGAGACGATCGATACGAATGTATCGATTCGAACAGCCGGGTTGCGACGCATGACCTTCATGACTCGATACGAAATGAAATGTAACGACCGATTCCAACCTTAATTCGAACGGACTTAAAGAAATTTTTAATATTCAAATACTTGACTCCGACGAGCTTCTGCCTTGCACAATAGAACTTTGTCACAGAACTGCATATTTGACTGACTTTCGGAGCTCGTCGATGGAACTGCCTTTTAATAGAAAAGTACAACGAACTCTTTAACCTGGAATCGATTGTTATCATCTGGATGGCGCAGTCATGACGGTCAGCGATGACGGTCATGTTTGTCTGACTTCCAGAATCTCGTCGCTTGCACATTTTCTTTAACTCTGCAGAATTTGCTCAAGTCATGCACAGCACTTGCACTACACAACACATTCACGCACTTTACACTGGGGAATGCACGGGCTTTTCGTCACCTAATGATGGTTTCTCGTGAGTTAGCTAGTGATGGAACCGTCAAGTTCGCAGCAGCAAGAAATTCATAACCCTGTCCTTCCTAGAATTGAGATTCCGGTCATCGAGGCCGAAGTTATTGGCCCAGCTCCGGACGAGTTGCCCAACGCGTCCTTCATTAACAGTCCACCTGATTCCGTCTCATCCAATATCTCCGAAGACATGCTGGGGAGGATATGCTTAAGGCATGGTTTATCTTTGGATGAGGTGTTGTTGCCTGGACCGGATGATAGGCCACATAATCCCCCGGAGGGGTATACTGCTTTCAATCGGCATGCGTGTGCAGCCGGCACACTTCCTCCATTCAACGACTATATAAGAGAAGTGTTAGCTTACCTGGACATTGCTCCATCTCAATTGCATCCGAATGGGTATGCCTCACTCAATAGCTTGTTCGTTGTATTCATGGAGTACCTCCATCGTCCTCCCCGTATGACCGACATAAGATTCTTGTTTAACTTCAAGAGTCGGACTGACAGCCCATCTTATACGTTCCTGGAGTCTGTAAGGAACTGCCAAGTCGTCGTGGGGTCGTGGACTAGGCTAAGCTATTTTAAGTCGGAGTGGTTCTATGTCCGATGTCCCCCGGGATTTGCCAGAAGATGGCTATTCAGACGTGAGTATTGTCTCTTTTCCCAAGTAATTGACAGGGCAATTTTCGGAGTGAAATTAAACTTACATCTTCTCCTCTTTTTCTTTCAGCTATCATCCAGCGGCCTGAGGGTGGCTATTACAAAGAGATAGTTCGGGTCCTCCAAGAGATTCCTAGCGAAGAAAGGAATATTGAACTGTTATTGACAGATCAGAATCTCAGAGTCCTTGGGCTGATTGGTCGGCGGCAGAGCATAAGACTTGACGGCGCATTAAAGACCGTTTCCAGGAAAAAGGTCAAGCAGATGAAGCCCAGGGTCGTGATAATCGAGGAACCCGACTCCGAGAAAACCCACACTGACGAAGAACCGTTGGCCGGACCTGCTAATGCAACCCCAGAGTCCGATGCTAAGAGGAAAGGCAAAGCTGTGGCTTCGAAACAGCCTAAGTCTGGGAGGCGGAAGTCTGTGGTTTTGCACCGCCCTTCGTCAGGAGTTAAGATTACGGAGGCGTCCTCCCCGCAAGCTGGAGATCAATTCGAAGGGCCTACTGACCCTCCAGTCCCTGACACCGAGCTGGAGCAACACGATGTTGGGTCAGGTGGTCCGCGACATGTCGACGATGTTAGCGAGTCTGAGCCTGCCAATGCGACGGGCACTTCTGGTTGGTCCGGGGGGTTACACATTCACACACTCCTCACGGCACAACACACTTTCCTAACCATAAACAACGCATCGCGAACGGTTATTGATTCCTTGTTGTTTTCTTTTCAGGTACGATGTCTGGGAAAGGTTCCGTGCTTGGTAGTTTGCGTAAGCGCCGTTACCACGAGCCACGCAGGAGAGAGGGCGAGAGGGATTATGACGCTGGACACTCTGGTCAGGAGAAGTCTGACAGAGATAGGGGACATGTTCACCGATCCCGATCCCGTTCTCCTCCCCCCAGGACCTCTGCACCTCCTGTGGTCGCCGTCACTCGTCCTCCCGAAACTTCACGGTCTAGGCCGTCTTCTCAAGCGTTGAGGGCCGACCCTCCGCGCAGGACCGAAATAGCCACCTCTTCGGCTACTGTGTCGGCCCCGACCGAGGCGTCTAGTGAAGGAGCGCTCAAATTAGCACAGATGAGGAAGGAATTTCCTGACATCTGTTTTGATGGATATGTCTTTCCCCCGCACCTGAAGAGAATCCCGCCAACCGCGGAAACCACTATCCACGATTACGTCGCGGACATCTTTTTCCAATATAGAGAGTGGGGACGGGCCGCAAGGAAGGCATCTAAAGTGGCGTTTGAGCGGGGCGTCACCATCGAGAAACTTGAGAAGGAGCTGGGTCGCAACGACCAAATTATAAAAGCGCTCAACTCAGAGGCCGAGTCTTCTCGTAAGTCTGAAATGGAGGCTTTAAAGAAAGTTGATGAAGTGACCGCCGCCATGGCCAGGATGAAACAAGAACATTACACCGCTATTGAGGACATGGGTCACAGGAACACTTCCATTACTGCCGAGAGGGATGCCGCTCTCAAGGAGCTTAATGAGCTGAAGTCAAAGTTTTCAGAGATGGCAAAGGAAAAAGACGCAGCTAACGTCTCTGCGCAGGAAGCTTGTGACCAGGCAGTGACACTTCAAAAGGAGAAGGAAGCGGCTGTACAACAAGCCCGTGAGGCTGAGGCTGGAGTTGAGGAGAAAGTACGGCAGGCGGAGGCCAGGATTGAGGCCGAGGTGGAGGAGCTACTCGTCACTTACAACGCCAATGTGCTAAGGCACCGAGACCTGACGTGGCTTGACGATTACCCCACACATCTCTATAACGCCTGGAACCTACTGGTGGATGAGGAGAGATCTGGGCACCCTGATGAAGCCCCTGATGAGTTCGAGCTGGAGAACCGCATCCTCAATGATGACGAAAAGAAGGTTCTCCATGACTCCATGATTTCCCATGACAGGGTGAGGCTTGGTGCTCAGGTCCCGGAAGTCGGAGAGAGCTCTGGTGTGGAACACCATGTTACAAGTTCTGAGATTGTCGTGTCATCTCAGTCTGAGCCAACTTCAATGATCTACTCCCAGCCCATCCCAGCGTACGACCCAGATCAACCGCACTTATCTCCTATTAAGGAGCATTCTTCTGAAGCGGTTCAGACGACCTCGAGCCACACCGAGGAAGGTACTTTGAACTAACTTCCAGTATATTTGGATTGAAGATCCCGTGTTGAAATGTTGCTAATGACATGTCTTTTCCTTTGATCAGTGACAGGAGTTGCACCAGCCGCGCCTCTTACCACCCAAGTATTAGGTCAGGCGCCAGGAGCCATCGTTTCTGAGGCGACCTCCGTCGCAGCAATGGCACCGGTTGGAGTGACGGAGGGGAGCTCACTTTCTTTCGACGAGCAGATGATAAACGAGCTTCTCGGCCGTCAAAGTGATCCTTTTGCGGACCTGCCATTTGGCTTGGGTGGATTCACGGCTACATCAGACACCTTGTCCCAAACTACTACGGCTCCTAGCGAGGCCAGGGCACGGCGAGAAGCGGCGATGTTAGCCGAGATCAATGCTGAGATGACGGCTGCGGCGCATGGCGGTGATGCAGATGACGGAGCGGCAGCGCAGTGCCCCATTCCTCTTATGATTATGTCTCCTGAGGGCACACTTACCGATACTGGTGTACCAGCCCCTCCTCCGGCTGCGGAGTCTGTTCCTCCCACTCCTCCCGTGGGAAGTATCCCTATAGAGTCCAGCTCAGATGAGGACGTTGACATTATGCCTTCACCCGGGGGGAGCTTGCCTAGGGAGAAAGGCTCCAAGCGAAAGGGTACTGGCGGCTCCAGTAGTTCCTCGAAGAAGAAGAAGAAGCTGAGGAAGCAGAAGGAGTAGACATCCTTTCCATAGACAGTTAGGGACTTTTGTTATTTTTTCTGTCTCTTCCCTTTTGCAGGCCGTGTTTAGATGCGGGTTCGGCCCCTGCTAGTAGGAACATTTTAGGAAAGATCTCATGTATGAAGCGTTGTTTTTGAGTTTAGTTGGAATAAAATTTTGTCTTTTAGCTTCAGCTTGCGTTCCTTTCTATGCTTGAATATTGCAGTGTCCGGACTTTGGTCCAGTGTATTTGCATTTTTTGATTGCTTCAAGGATAGCTCATTTGTACTTGTTAAGTACGGAACTTTCGGACTCGAGTTGTGATAGGGAATCGCATCGGAGCTGAACATCGTATAGTTTCGGGCAATGACTAACATTTGCTTCTGCCCCCAGCTTCGGGGTCAAGGTGTGATGATCAGCTTGCGATGGTACTGAGCGAGGACCGAGTGGTCGAACTACGCCCGTTCTCTTATGAACCGTTCCATCCATACTCCGGGGATACGCGTCATCTCATAAGCGGTTGTTCGCACTCTGGGAACATGGAGTTGATTGTTTATACTCCGCTTCGCACTCTGGGAATATGGAGTTAAATGTTTATACTCCACCTTGCACTCTGGGAACGCGGAGTTGAATGTTTATACTCCGCTTCGCACTCTGGGAATACGGAGTTAAGTATTTATACTCCGCTTCGCGCTCTGGGAATACGGAGTTGATTGTTTATACTCCGCTTCGCACTCTGGGAATATGGAGTTAAATGTTTATACTCCACCTCGCACTCTGGGAATATGGAGTTAAGTGTTTATACTCCGCTTCGCACTCTGGGAATACGGAGTTGGATATTTATACTCCGCTTCGCGCTCTGGGAACACGGAGTTGAATGTTTATACTCCACCTCGCACTCTGGGAACGCGGAGTTGAATGTTTATACTCCGCTTCGCACTCTGGGAATACGGAGTTAAGTGTTTATACTCCGCTTCGCACTCTGGGAATACGGAGTTGGATATTTGTACTCCGCTTCGCGCTCTGGGAACACGGAGTTGAATGTTTATACTCCACCTCGCACTCTGGGAACGCGGAGTTGAATGTTTATACTCCGCTTCGCACTCTGGGAATACGGAGTTAAGTGTTTATACTCCGCTTCGCACTCTGGGAATACGGAGTTGGATATTTGTACTCCGCTTCGCGCTCTGGGAACACGGAGTTGAATGTTTATACTCCACCTCGCACTCTGGGAACGCGGAGTTGAATGTTTATACTCCGCTTCGCACTCTGGGAATACGGAGTTAAGTGTTTATACTCCGCTTCGCACTCTGGGAATACGGAGTTGGATATTTGTACTCCGCTTCGCGCTCTGGGAACACGGAGTTGAATGTTTATACTCCACCTCGCACTCTGGGAACGCGGAGTTGAATGTTTATACTCCGCTTCGCACTCTGGGAATACGGAGTTAAGTGTTTATACTCCGCTTCGCACTCTGGGAATACGGAGTTGGATATTTGTACTCCGCTTCGCGCTCTGGGAACACGGAGTTGAATGTTTATACTCCACCTCGCACTCTGGGAACGCGGAGTTGAATGTTTATACTCCGCTTCGCACTCTGGGAATACGGAGTTAGATGTAGGATTGTCGTGTGTCAATCCTATTAATATCGGTGTCATGGCTTGCCCCCGAGCTCGGGTTTCGCCTAGTGAGTGGCCGGTCGTATCACAGCCACTCTCCATTTGAATAAGTCCCATTGTGTGATGGGATTTAGCTCTTCGTGCATCGTGATGTTGTATATCGTACATAATGAATCACAGCTCTGGCTCGAAGAAGTGGCATTTTATTGCTGAAATAAGAAAATGCGGCAAAGTCAGTTGCCTTATTACAAAATTCAAATTTCGAAATGCAGAAACAAATTGATAAATAGAATGAAATAAATAAAGCCTGTCATATGTAGTAGCGGCGGAGACTTTCGCTGTTCCAAGCCCTCGGTAAATCGAGACCGTCAACAGTCGACAGCTTGAATGTACCATCTCCGAGCTTTCGTGTAATTACATACGGCCCTCCCCAGTTTGGTTTCATGTGTGAAGGAACTGGGTAAATTCTCTTGAGCACGAGGTCGCCGAGTTCAAAGGTTCGAGGTCGAACTCTGGTGTTGTACAATCGGGCGACCCGACTTCGATGTGCGGCTGCTCTCAAATCAGCCTCCTCCCGTTTTTCATCCAATAGATCCAAAGACTCGGCTAGGAGTATAGCGTTTGTTTTTGGATCATAATAAGTCACGCGATGAGAGAGCACTTCTGTCTCGACCGGAATAACGGCCTCTGAGCCATAAGATAGGGAAAACGGAGTGTGTCCGGTCGCGGTTTTGTGGGTCGTTCGATAGGCCCATAATGCCATAGGAAGTTCATCGACCCACTTGCCCCCAGCCTTCTCTAATCGTTTCTTCAGGATCGATTTTATAACTTTGTTGACAGCTTCAACTTGTCCATTCGCTTGGGGGTGTGCGACAGCCGAGAACTTTTTGCGGATATGAAACCGTTGACAGAAATTCTTGAATTCTGCGCTCTCGAATTGGGTTCCATTATCAGTGATGATAGTATGCGGGAGTCCAAATCGACAGATGATGTTGCGAACCACGAAATTTATCACCTTCTTTGTCGTAATGGTTGCTAGGGCTTCGGCCTCGGCCCATTTTGTGAAGTAATCAACTGCGACAATGGCGTATTTCGCACCGCCTTTTGCTAAAGGCAAAGCGCCGATGATGTCAATGCCCCACATTGCGAATGGCCAGGGACTGACCATTTGGGTTATCTCAGTTGGCGGAGCTCTCGGAATTCGGGCATGTATCTGGCATTTATCGCACTTCCGGACATAGTTTGCCGCATCTCGGTTCACCGTCGGCCAGTAGTACCCATATCGGAGTATCTTTTTAGCGAGAGCTTGCCCGCCGGTATGATCACCGCACTCTCCTTCGTGCACGTCATGTAGCACTCGCTTGACTTCCTCGTGGGCGATACATCTGAGGAGAGGAACGGAATAACCTCTCCTGTACATGACTCCGTTTTGGATGATGAACCGCGAGGCTTTTCGCTGAATCTGTCTCTTCTCATTTCTAGGTTCAGGTAGCACCCCATTCTCAATGTAATTCCGATACGGAGTCATCCAGGACTCTCTATTGGGAGCGATTTCAAATACAGAGTCCATTTCTATCCGATCGATGCTTGGAGTGGCCAAAGTTTCAACGGGGACAAGTCCCATTTGTTGCGCTTCGCCTGTGCTGGCTAACTTCGCCAGTGAATCGGCTTTCTGATTGCGTTCCCGAGGCACATAATAGATGGCATAATAATCAAACTGGTTTAGGATTTCCTGAACTCGCGTCAAGTAAGCGGCCAGTCTTCGGTCTCTTGCCTGGTATTCTCCTCGCACCTGGCATACCACTAACTGCGAATCGCAATAAATTTCTACAGCGACAATTCTCAAATCTCTGGCAAGCCTTAGGCCGGTCAGGAGGGCTTCATATTCGGCTTCATTATTAGTTGCACGAAAGTCGAATTTAAGAGCATAACATATGGATCGGCCCTCGGGAGTCTCAAGTACAACCCCCGCGCCCGAACACCGGTCATTTGACGCACCATCAGTATGCAGCTTCCAGATGTATTCGGGAGATTCACTGGTTTCGGGTAAGTCTTCCGGGACGGTGAATTCGGCTATGAAATCAGCCAGGACTTGTCCTTGAATGGCCCTCCGCGGAGCGTATGCGATATCAAATTGGCTTAGCTCAATGTTCCACTTGAGTAACCTACCGGACGTCTCAGGCCGCGTAAGGACCTGTCGTAACGGCTGGTCGGTGTACACAGTAAGCGGATGAGCCTGGAAGTAGGGACGGAGCTTCCTTGAGGCAATGACCAGACAATAAGCCAGTTTCTCCAGCCTTGGATAGTTTCTTTCAGCTCCTGTTAGTCGCTTACTAACATAGTAGACCGGGTTTTGCACTTTGTCTTCTTCCCGGACTAGGGCAGCACTGATCGCATGTTCTGATACTGCCAGATAGAGATATAATTGCTCGTGGTCAACCGGTTTTGACAAGATCGGAGGCGTGGAGAGATGTTGAACTAATGATCGGAACGCGCCTTCACACTCCGTGGTCCATTCAAAGTTTCGTTTGCCCTTCCGAATCAGGTCGAAGAAAGGAATGCATTTGTCGGTGGACTTTGAAATAAACCTGCTCAATGCTGCGACCTTCCCGTTTAGACTCTGGACTTGCTTTATAGTTCTAGGGGTTTGCAAATTTCTAATAGCCCAGATCTTCTCAGGATTCGCCTCTATTCCTCGAGCGTTGACAATGAACCCAAGGAATTTTCCGGATGCAACGCCAAAGTGACATTTGAGTGGGTTGAGCTTCATCCCGTACTCCCGGAGGATGCTGAACATTGAATTCAAATCTCTGACGTGATCTGTGGAGAATCGGGACTTTACCAGCATGTCATCCACGTAAACCTCCATAGTTTTCCCAATCTGATCAGCGAACATTCGGTTGACTAAGCGTTGGTATGTTGCTCCAGCGTTCTTTAGACCAAATGGCATGACTTTGTAACAATAGAGTCCCAGGTCGGTCACGAAGCTGGTATGTTCCTGATCAGGCAGATGCATGGGTATCTGATTGTAGCCGGAATAAGCGTCCATAAAGGATAGTAGTTCATGCCCGGCCGTCGAATCTACGAGCTGATCGATTCGTGGAAGTGGGAAGCTATCTTTTGGACAAGCCTTGTTTAGGTCAGAGTAATCAACACAAGTTCTCCACTTCCCGTTAGGTTTCCGAACTAGTACAGGGTTGGACACCCATTCTGGATACAAGGCATCTCGAATGAACCCATTCGATTGCAGTTTATCAACTTCCTCTTTAAGGGCGGCAGATCTCTCTGGATCCATACCGCGCCTTTTCTGTTTCACCGGGACATGTCGTGGATCTATATTCAGGGAGTGACTTGCGATGCTCGGCGAGATCCCGCACATGTCAGAGTGTGTCCAGGCGAAGACGTCGAGATTCGCCCGAAGAAATTCGACCAACTCCTGCTGTGTCTGCTTGTTTAGTTGGGACCCAACTTTTAGCATTTTTGAATCATCATCCTCACTGATTGGGACGTCCACAGTCAGTTCGGCTGGAGAGGCTTGGCTCTCCGTTGATTCGTCTCTATCCTCGTTGTCCCTGGGGTCCAGGTCTTTCAGGAACTGGTCGTGGTGCCCGGGCCGAGGCCCAGGCACCAATTGTCAATTGTCGACAGAACGGACGCAGAGAGATTCCTCTACGCCCTTACCCTTCTCTTTACGTTGCGCCCCGCGCAGCTCAGCAACATAACAGGCCCTTCCCGAGGCCTGATCTCCTTGAACAACTCCAATCCCATGATCAGTGGGAAATTTCAGAGTCAGACACCATGGGGCGATCGCCGCCCTGAACTCGGCCAAAGCTGGTCGTCCCAGAAACGCATTGTATGGCGAATCTATCTCTAACACAACAAATTGTAACATGCGGACCCTCCGGCGCTCTCCAACGCCTAATTCGACTGGGAGTTCAGTTATTCCGATGGGTATCGTGGCACTTCCATTGAAACCATGGATTCTGGATAAACAGGGTTTCAAATCCTTTGTCTCCATCTTCATCAGATCGTAAGCCCGTTTGAGCAAGATGTTCACAGAGCTCCCACTGTCAACCAGGATCCTCTTCATCCAAGCAGGACCTACCTGGGCGGATATGACTAGTGGGTCGATAGTAGGGGCTTCAACTTTATCAGCGTCTCGGCTCCTGAACACGATATCATCGGACATTATCTTTTGTTGCTTTGCCGGGGTCCCATCCTCGCAATTACTATAACATTCGAAGTCCGCATGCATGATAGAACTGGCATACGACTCCATTTCCCCCCAGCTTCTGTCTGCCGGATGGGGACCACCACTTATTGTGTTGATAACTAATCTCCCGCCCGCACGAGCGGGTTCATCCTCTCTTTCCTGATTCTGTGAACGATTTTGATTTGAGGGGCCCGCTCCGCCAGGCTGCGGCGCCCGTACAAACTGATCTAGCTTCCTCTCTCTAATCAGCTTCTCGATGAGGTCCTGTAAGTGTCGACACTCATTGGTATTATGTCCATAGCTCTCATGGAACCTACAGAATTTTCCTGTCTGAATCTGTCTCTCCGATGAGGGCTTCGGAGCAGGCTTCTTATACTGTACGGTGTTGCAAGTCTGCAAGTATACGTTTTCCAATGACGTGTTCAGCGGTGTATAACTGTCAAACATCTGAGCTCTACGTCGTGGACCTCGGTTCTCATCTCTCTTCTTGTTCTGGCCATTGTTTCCTCTCTGCTGGGTTTGCTTGTTTTGTATGTTGAGCTGAACTTTCCCGGAACTCTCGCCGGACTGTTTAACTGCCACATTGCTCTGTATTCCTTCAATGCTGGGCCTCGCATCGTCCTGCTTCCTAGACTGTTTTGCATCCTCCTGCCGCAGGAATTGAGCGGCCTTGGAGTAAAAACGGTCCAACGACGCGGGCGGTTTTCCAGCTAGCCAGTTTCCGAATTCAGAATCAGGATCAATCCCCTTGGTCAGAGCCATTAAGATTGAATTATCGTTGGGATTGGTGATCTCGACGCATGCTGTGTGGAACCTCTCCAAGTAACGCCTGAGTGTTTCTCCAGGAGCTTGAGTGACGCTGGACAAGGTGTTGACGTCCTTCGGCCTAGCAACATGCATCCGGAATTGCTCCACAAACCTCTTGGCCAATTGATCGAACGAAGAAATTGATCTAGGTGGTAGGCGGGTAAACCACATTGTCGCGACTCCTCCCAGAGAGATGGGGAAACTCCGACATTTCACTGCGTCGTCGGCCCTTGCAGCGCTCATCGACCATTCATACTTCAGAATATGCTGGTTGGGGTCACTATTCCCTTCATACATCGGGAGAGTCGGCATTCTGAATCGCCTAGGGGGTTCGGCATGTAACACTTCGTCTGTGAAAGGGGTATGACTACGGGAAATTCCCCAGTCATCATTAGTGAGCCCCTGACTCTCGCGGATCATTTGACGTATCATGGTTGATATATCCGAAATAGGCGGATTCGGAGCGTGACGAGCTAAGGCGTGGTCGGGTTCCACGGCGCGAGTAGGGATCGGGCGTTGTCGACGACCCGTATCTCGCCTCCTTGGCTCAACGTCTTCTGGGACATAAGGTTCAGGAGTATGTCCTCGCTGTTGATTGATCGGCTCAGATTGATTTCGGGTATCAGCCCTTGTCTCTGCTGCGGCAGTTGTGGCGCGGTTATCGGTGGTGTACTGTGGGGCAGTACCTCCTCGTGTTGAGGGACCGGTTTGGAAACTAGTCGACGGTCCTACCCTTAGCTGCCCAACAGTTAAGGTAGGCTGATATTCAGCAGCTTGAGCGCGATTCCCCTCTAGTCGAGGACGGGTAGTCTGGCGGTGGTAATCAGATGAAGCTGAGCTTTCGGTAGACGCTCTGGAGACATCATCTCCCCTGGACCTTCTGTGCCCCCGACGGTTTAGCTGGTTGGTCAGCTCGATATTGGCGCGTAACTGTTCTGCCAACTGCTGACGGCTTTGGGTCAGCTCCTGGAGCAATACCTGAAACTCCTGTCGGGTGACTAGCCCCGTTGAGTCTGACTGAGTGGCATTGTCTTGATTGGAAGAAGGCGGCTGTGTTGGATTTTGCCTGTCTCTGCCTTCTTGCTCTGTGGCGGTGGCGCCAGTTCTTGTGCTGACCATTGTCGGTGGTGGAGTCCTTTCCTAGATTCTGAGCAAATCTGAATAGAATGGAAGGATTCCGGGCTGGATATCTGGATCTTCCTCTTGGATTTGTGCAATCCGGTATCGACGGCAGATCCAACGAGCAGGAGAAAAAGCTGGTTTTCTCAGTGAAAGCACCAAAGTGTTTGTACCAAAAATGGGCACAACACTCTTCGGGAGTTGTTTGAAGAGATAAAATGAAGATTATAAATGTAAAACAGAGATTATCTAACAAAAACTCCAACAAATATGAATGCAAAGTGAACAGACAAGCAGTTTAGAGTGGTTCGGCGTATAGCCTACGTCCACTATGAAGTTTTGATGATATTATTGATTCTCTTTCAATGATTACAAGCGTTTACAGCGATGAACAGCGGATTACAGTTTGGAATTCGAAATTGACAGCAAAAGTATGATGCAAATCTCAATCCGGCAGAGTCTGGGCGCTTCAGAGAAAAAAGATCCTTTTTCCGTTGATTCTGGGGCTCTATTTATAGGTGTAGGAGGCTTGGATTTCGCTCAAACTCCGGAAGACTTGGCCAGACACGTGAGGGGGCCCATTCGACCACTTCCAGAGAGTTTCAAGCCAATCTGTGATCGATATGAAATCATTTCGTATCGATCAGGATTACTTCCAATTGAGCCCAAAATTGGTGGAGACATTCCTTGTTATGTGTGCAGCCTTCAGTTAAAATTTCATGGTGTTTGGATTAGTGGATTGAGAGATATCGTCGATACGAGATGGATTTTAACGCTGGCTGTTCTGCTCGTCTCCATTGCTTCGACTCCATCCTTTCGTCTCGATGACTGCACGCGCTCTCAAGGTGATGTGGTGCGCGCGCCTCGCTTCGATTCGCTCTTCACTCCGAGTTGACCGCGTCGACTCCATATATCTCGGCGCATTCGCATCGAGGGATGACGTGGTGTGCGCTCTTCGCCTCGATCCGGTATTTGCTCCGTGTTGACTGCTTCGACTCCACGTATCTTGCCCCGTTTCCTTCGAGAGGTGACACGTTATCCAAGCTGGTTGACCTGATGGTTTCGAGTAGGACTTCACCCTGGGATACGAGGCAAATACTATCTGATGGATACGAAGCAGGCACTGGCTGATGGATACGAAGTAAGCAATGTCTGATGGATACGAAGCAAGTGTTGGCTGATGGATACGAAGTCCTTCAATTGCTGGTATGCGTGAAGTCCATCGATACGAGTTCGATGGATACGAAGAAAATCGAGTCGAACCTGGGTACCTCGATGGATCCGGAGCTGATCGATACGAAGCATGATGGATTCGAACTGGGGCTTCGGTGATGGATACGAAATCGCCCAGAATGATGGATACGAAATCTGGGTTCTTTCCAATTTGACTCGATCATAGCTTGAGTGTATGAGTCTGGATCGACTTGAAATTTGAGGTGCTGATCTCTATGGCCTTTCTTGTTGTGTCCTATCAATTGTAGCTCACTCTGGGCTCGGACAAAATTCAGTGATATCCATGGCGTGCTATCCTTGTTCTCTAGCCGGCTTCTTGATGTCCTGGCCTTGCCAAAAGGCGGGATAACAACGTAATAAGCATATAAGATAGGAATTAAATGCTAGAAGGCAGTATAATTTCAATAGTAGGAAATTGTATAGCCTTAATAGTATGTTTAGGACGAGCATGAATTACCGAGCATAGCCTAATATTTAAGCCTAGAATGATTGGTTTGGTTTAGTAAGGATGGGGAGGCGAGGTCAGTAGAGTTGCACAATAGAAGTTTTCTCTTCTCTTAGAGTCTACCAACAATTGTGTATACTTACTACTGACGTGGGATATCTCCAACCATAGAACCCATGGGGAAGATATTTACGTTTGCATATAGGTATAGAAAATATACCAAGGGTTCGCCTCAGATCTGAAGTATTAAATGACTCGGTACCTTTAGGGATGTCAAGGGGTTTACTTCGGGGTGGAAGGCATTGAATGGCTATTGGGTCTTCTCCTCCCTATTTAAGAAGTCTTAAATAACCAATGACGGTACCTAATAGGGAAACGGGGTCTGCTTTAATTCTAATAAGAGGTATTAAGTAATTAAAATAGGCATTTTCCTTGACTTACATTAGGTTAGACTAAACAGGATTTCGGCTGTGGGAGATTGGCGGGCTATGTTAGTATAATTATTGTACTAGTATTTAGTAGTAGGTCTGACATATAGGCTATGACCACCGGCGGTCCCAAGCGGTTGTCAGCAAATATTTGAGTTATGCCCTGATGGATTTCGATTCCTTCTAGTGTAAAATCATATAGGATACACAAAGACCTCATTATCTAATTTGTTCTTTGTTTGTCAAAGGTGGGCTGGTTAACCCTTAGATAAATCTTTGAGATGTGTTAGTAATATGATATTTACATTATAGAGGGCTCGCTTTGGGGTTGAGATATTAAATAACAGGTAGGTCTTCATCCTTCCTATTTAAGATGTATTTGGTGGTTGGTGTAATGATATGCCTTTCTTACTACTAAAGACAACACTTAATACATCCTCGGTATTCATATGCTAATCATTTAGTCGTCCGAATGACATGTCATTAAGGTGAAAGAAAGAAAGACAGAATAGAATCTCACCAAAATGTGACGAGTAACATATAATATATAAATCTGGTCTTTACAAAAAGAAAGGACTTTAATATATATACAATATCAGAGTACACTAACCTATCATCAGCTTGGACAGCTATAACAACCTTCCCTTATAATTGCTGATATCTACAAAAATAACATCGAAAAGTAAAAGAAAATATGAAAATACATCTTGGGTATCCATCTCGTCTCCTGAACTCCAAAGCATCCAAAGCTAATATGGAATATGCTTGGTCTGACCAAGCATTATAAGGAAACAACTCGGGTTAGTCTTGTAAAACCAGTGTGAGAAACTCAAATCACAAGAAATTTTATTATAACTTATAAAATCCTTTTAAATCAATGGGTATCTCGTAAGACCACGCCGCACATAAACACAGACGGGTTTTTACCTTACGATAACTAAAAAAAATTATATTATAAAAATGCAGTGATATTATAATAATGTATAAGGGTTTAAAGTAAATATATCAAGTAGCTGTGATGTGTGTACATGACAACATTAATAGGTATACCATCAAAGACCGAATGCACTTATTGCGGAATGGATTTCTAATAAATGGCAAGGTAAGGGACCACTTCCGAAAATCTATACACCTCTAGATAAAATGTATAGTGAGATCGAAAACCTTTCGACCTTGGCATGACAAGATTGGCCTACCCTTACTAGATAGTACCGAATATGATCACCTCTTGGTTGTGATCAACAACCAAAGATAGGCCCAACAACATAAATAGAGATATTGACACTAGATCTTAGGATGATCATACACTAATGGAAGCGACCCACATAGCCTTGTGGCCTACCCTGTTTTTGCTATTGCCAAAGTGTGAGGCTTTGAGAGGCCATGATTATCTTTTCCCTCCAGGCAGAAATGCAATGCCAACTTTCATCCATACAAGTTATTCCGAGATCGAACAAACATTCAACATTTACTATCTTCTATTTTGGAATCACCCTCAGGAAGAATAGTATAGCTCCATAGCATAATTCTTCACAATCCATCACGACGTTATTAGTTTGGAGTGGTTCGGGTAAATCATACTTATCCGTAACCGGTGTCTCCTAACTAAGTGGTAATTTCTAGCTAACTCAATTTTGGTTCTTTGGAAGTATGTAACAAGTATTCGAGTCCTCATCAGCGAACCCGTATATAAACAACATATTTCCTGACTTAAAAATAGGTCAAGATTTGATAGTCGGTTATTTAACTATCAAATACACAATCAAACAATAATTCGGAGATTTAATTTTCCCATAGAAACCACTAGGCCTCAAAATAAGTTTTCATATATTTAAATCTCTTTTCATAATATTTATCAAAATATTCATATACTTATCACACTGGAATAGTATATTCACAAAACATTTGTGAAGGTTTTCTTATTTCAAAATCATATTAAAAGGATCAAACAAATGTTATTTAAATTAGAATAAGTATAACCCCAAATACTATTCCTTCGGCGTTAAGCATGGAACAATTGCCACACTACCATAATTAAGAAGGTCAGTTAAGGAAAATCTCATCTCCAATTCTTTTACAAATTTCTTCAATAAATCCTTTTTAAAAATCATTTCCATTTTTGGAATCTCCTTTGCTTAAATTCTAAATCCATTTATTAATCTCTTTTTAAATATTCAAAAATCATTTGTAGAACTCTTTCATAAATATCCAAAGTTATTTATAAAACTTCTTTTATAGACCCCAAAAATCATTTATAAAACTTCTTTTTATAGATCCCCAAAATCATTTATAAAACTCTTTTATAAATCTCCATTTATAATTCCCCTTTTCTTAAAATATCATTTTAAAATATCGTTTGTTAATCTCCTTTAAATAAATCCCTTATAAAATATTATTTACAAATATCATTTGTAAATTCCTTTATTAAAATAATCGAACAGCTTACAAAATTATTTAAAACAATTAACCTCAAATTGGTATAGAATTAAAGTCAATTTAAAAACCATAATTTAGAAATTTGAAAGGAGGCTTGGTAACCACAATGGTACTAAATCAAATTACCATTTTAATTAAATTTTGAATCCAAGTCATATAACAATTATTTACTTGAACGAACAAATATGTAAATATTTGTCCATAACTAAATTAGGGAATAACATGTCAATATAAACCAACTGGCAAATACATATCCAAACTACATAATAGCAGGACGGTGATTTGTCTTGTCACATAGATGTCCAAACAAATGACAATAGAAATACCTTATGTTCAAAACTATTCTTTGTAAAAGAAAGTTGCCTTTAAACAAATTGATTCTTGGAAAACAAAGTAATTAAGAACTTAAACCTCTTTTCAAATAATTAAATACAAGTTAAATCCTTTTTAAAATATAATTAAATCTTAATTAAGTCTTAACTTAACTTAATTATTAACTAATAAATAATTAACCTTTAATAAATAATTTGTTTATAAATTAAACCCTTTATTAATTATAATTAGAATAATTAATAATTACTTAATAATTAATTAATAATTACCATTACTTAATTAATAATTGATTAAAAAATCATATACTTAATTCATAATTAATTAAAAATTAGTCTTACTTAATCAAAGATTAGTTAAATTAATCTCACTTTTAAAAGATAATTAATTAGTAATTTATCTCCACTTGATTATAATAAATAAACCATGTTTGATACTTAATAAATTATTGATTACCAAACTTAATTAATAAAATAATTGATTAATAATTAATTAACAAATCCTTAATTAACTTCTTAATCATTATTAATCAAGTATTATAAAATATTTCCAAAGTGTTTTAAATATAAAAACTTAATTTGCAAAAAATGGACTTTCCAGCGAAATTGCATCCATAGCGACTATCGCTATATGGACCATAACTTAAAAGCTTGTCTTTGGCTTTCCTTTTTGAAAATTAACTCATGAAAGCTTTCTAAATTTTTCAAACATAAATTAAAAGTTTTGTAAAACTAAAACAAATTTTGAAACTTGAAAACTCTTTTGATTGTTGAAAACAAATAACAAAATTATTTACATAAGGATACCAAGTTGCCAAACCATATAAAGGTGCTAACTTTTCTTAACAGACTACTACGTGCACTTGTCCATAGCATATAAATTCATATCACAACCACAAACACATGTAAAGATCTAAACTTGACAACCATAACAACACTTTTAGACTTTATTTCAAGTCTAAGGAAAATTCATATACAAACACAAATACAATCACAACCAAACCATACAACTAGCCAATAATCAAGTAATTAAACATGCAAATACTAAACATAAAGTAAAGATATAATCTTTCCCAAAAGATGTGAGTTTTACTTACCAAACTTAAGCAAATCTTTGTAAAACTTGAAGTTCGCAAAAAAACTTGATTTTCCTAAGCAAAACTTGATCTTTAGCCTGGATGGAGGTTGATGGGCTCAGCTTAAGTCAGTTTAGGCTTGGCCTAAGGTGGTGTGGGGGTTGTATGGCTTTGTTTAAGAAAAAAGAGGTGCTTAGAAATGAAAAGGATCTAGTTTTAAATACTAAAAAAGAGGTAAAATGGAAAATTTTAAATTTTTAAAAGGAGACGGAAGCCATTAATGGACACAAGAAGCTTAAATGGAAATCAATCAACATAAATTAGTGTTATGGATAGACTATTGATTTTCTAGTCACTAGAACGTTGTTCTGACCCCCCTCCTCAATATAACCCACATGATATATTTAGAGGGACAAACTACTAGTGCAAGATGGGAACTGCAGATGGTGAAGTCTTCACATTCATGCTTAGTACTGGCAAGACAATCAAATACTAAAGGAATAGTATTGATTCCAAGGTAGTAGCCTTGGTCAACATATATGTTCTACTATGTTTTTCTATTCGACTATAGTTTATGTAGATAACTCTCTGATATATTTATGTTTATTGCAGGTTACTAAAACAACGATCCGTGTTTGGATTTCGATTTAGTTGAAATATTGGTCCATTAAGGTGTGGGTTGTTACATTTGGTATTAGAGCTTAGATTAGTCGATCATAGGAACTAGAATAGGCTAAGAGAATGTATTTTTATTTTTAACTATATATATATATATATATATATATATATATATATATATTATACTCCAAACTCTGCAAATTCCGACTATAGAAGTAGTTGTGACCATATTCTAAAAAGATGGACAAAGCAACTATGAGTTGGAATAATGAATAGAGTTAAATTTATATTCCTTCTCCGATTACACCATGAAGTGTAGGCCGTATCGCAAGGCATAGACCAAGAAAAGCATGAGCAAGACATATAGACTGACCTTGGAAGCAGGATGGTACTTGACTCTTTTGTTCAGCTTAGGCTTCCTTATGATTATGGATTTCAATAAACCACCGATTGAAGATGTACATTTCATTCAAACATATGGGAGGTAAGAACCTATATGTTGCAATCATCCAGAAGTAAGATGAGAAAAATGCTTAAGCAAGTTCCTACATAAGGTGTTAATTAACCACCACAAGAGGATAGCCATATTTTTAGTATATACTCTTAATAAGAAGAGGTTAAGAGTAAAGGGAAAAATGGAAAGTCCAAGATAAAGGATGAATAAAAGTTTATTTCTAAGTCCGACCCCATGTAAAGGAATTTAACAAAAAGATTTTGAAAGTTTCTTGAAATATTTGAACGGTTTTTCAAAGGATTTATTTTAATAGGACCTTACCATTAAAAAGTCATTGTTTTGAAAAAGCAAGAATAATTGGAAGCTTTAAAAAGCTATTTGAGATTCCTAGTGAAGTTTAAAATTGGTTAAGTTAAAAAAATTTGATTTAAGGGTTTGCAAAGGGGTTTTTAGTTTTTGAAATGAACGGAAAAGAGAGTGTATGTTTGGCTCGATGATTTTTCCTATTTTTGTAAATTTAGAAGTTTTTTTTAAAATCCTTTCTAAGGGATAGATAAATGGAAATGATACTAGGTTGATAGATAAAGAGAGAAGAAGGGTAGGAACGCCCGATAATGAAAATAAGAGGAATATTCTCGTATAAGGAAAATATGGAGAAAAACAGTTGAAGTAAATTTATACATATCACTTTTCATGCCATTGAATAAAATCCTAACGACTAAAGCAGTAGGCGAACACACTGCAATGAATCAATGGAGAAAACAATAAAAGTGGAAAAGAGCTGTCACGTACGGGAATTTTCGACTTTCGAAAATTCGACATCGATACTCACTTTATCGACTGCCGAGCAATCGAGTGCCGGAAACTCCAATAGTGAGGGTTTTAAGAACAAGAAAAGGGAGAAGAAGAAGAAATAGAAGAAAAAGAGAAGAAAGAAGAACAACAGAACAACATCAGAACAGAAAACAATATCAAAATCTTACACATCGCAGCGGAACAATATATAATAGATAAATGAATAATCTTTAAACAAAGAACTATATCATTTTATACATACATCAATCATCAGAGTCAATATACAACTCAGTACAACAATGGACAGTTATATAACTTGTCCTCATACAGAATACACAGCGGAATAAATATATCAGATACAAATACTACATCTCGCCCTCCAGCTTGCTTCCAAAGCTCCAGAATATCCAGAATATCCTGATAACATAACTCTAGACTGCCCGTGTGGAAATTGGTGGGCACCCAGAGTTTAGAAAGGGAACAATAAACTCCGAGTCAGTCATGGTGACTGGTGTGAGATCGTAAAACAGTTATTTTTCACAAAGAAAATAAAACAAATTCGCAATGCTTTTGGAAAATGAAACTACCATAAGACCTCCCACCACACACACAATGCAAACGCAGAATTGGAGGAGATTTCTTCTTATGATAGTCAAAGATGCTTACTACGCAAAATCAAATCATTTTTGATATTATTATTAGTGCATAGTGTAGAAAACATTTCGAAAGTATAATATAAATCTTAGCCAGCATAGACATTTCGAACTATGCCTACTATAGCTACCATCCAAACAGTGGGGCGCCACCATAAGTGAATGATAGGTTCTACAACTAAAACCGTACAAGGCTCGTATTGTTTCTTTGGATTTCCAACAAATGGTCAGGCTAAGGAACTTCCTATCCACGATGGGTACGCCCCTGGAATAGACGACCCGAGAAATAACCTAACATTACGGTTAGATCTCTGCCAACACAAGGTCGGGTTACCTCTGCAAAAGTAGGTAACTACTGACACGCGTATGTCATCCCCCGATCGTAACCGATCTTCCCGAGGATCCCCGATTTCCAACAAACCACATAGTAAAAATGCAGCAACCACATAGGTTAAGTATCTGGGCTCCATACCATGATACCACCTTTATCCAGAAGGAATGACATACACTAAGGGGCGCTACTCCCTAGAACCTTGCCGCATCCTTCCTGTTTCGACCATTTCCGGGGTGTGAGGCTCGACGAAGTCTCGTCCACAAAGCTACGCTTTCTACAAAGCCCTGCTTCGGGTCAAACAAAAATGATCAACCTATGATCACAAAGATATAAGATCAAACAAATGATCATATCGCAAATGATCAAACACTGATCATTTCACAGCAACACTCAGTATGCCACGTTACCAAATTGGGAGTATATCGCTGATGAATTTCAACTACATAACCTCTGAGCTCGTACGTCTCAGAGAAGGGTGTTAAGCTAAGAGAATAAATTCTCCGCCACCAACAGATATGTATTTGAAAGAAATCAGCTTTATATCTCAAATTGTAACGTCAGACACACAATCCATACAAGTCTGTTCCAGGATCGAACAGAACCGAAGGCACTTCTCACGAAGCCCTTGCATATCCGGATAAATTTCTAATCACGTCCGAACTTCCCGTCACTAAGGGTGATAAAACCTCTAAATCGGAGATCAGCCGATGTAGAGTAACTCGACGGTAATCCTTCCGTTTTCAAAAATATCCGGTCTTCAACACCGGTCTTCAAATGCAATTCATAACGACGTATCACATATTCGGAATGGGTTATACGACCCCATGGTCCTTTCCCGGCTAACCCGAATAGTGAGCGCTTATTCAAAAATAAGTGTGGCATTCAAATTCATCCAATTCACAACAAATACCATATTCAAGGTAATTATTGATAGTCGGTTATTTAACTATCAATAAAGATGCGCAACATCATCAGATTCCAAATAATTTTCTCAAATTATTTTATCTTCCAAAATATCTTTTACTAGATATAAAATTTCCACACTTCAAAAATAAATCAATATTTATTTTTAAACAACTTCCCTTTCTTTTATAAATTCCATAGTGAATTTATATTTTCGAATATCTACTGATATTCGATTTTCAATTGATTTCAAAAATTCATTTTCGATTTATCTTTAAGAAGATAAATTCTCAAAACGTTTCGTTTCATTTGGAAAAAAACATTTCCATACTTATTTAAAAATAAGTGTTTCACAAATCATTTATTTTCAACATTTGGAAAATATTCGATATACTTAAATCAAATTAAGTATATATTTCATTCTTTTAAGGAAAACATTTACTATAACCACATCTATTTGAGTCAAAACGAATGTTACGTAAAACATCGTTACGACGACTCAAAATCACTAGTATAGGGATTCGAAATTTAGATAGATATATAAATCCCAATACTATATAAAACATTTCCTTTCGGAAATCATTTACTATAACAACAGTGTTATAGTCCACCATTTCCTTATTCCTCGAAAACGTCTATTTCAACAATGAATGTTGAAATCTATGGTTTCGATATTTAATCATTTTAAAACATCATTAAAACAATTAACTTCATTTTAAAATATCGCTTTCCCAAAACCATATCCATTTTACTTAAAAATATATTCACTGTCCAAAATCGTGAATATACTTCACTAACCAAATTTCAATCTTTTCTACACATTTATTCCAAGAATTATCCACTATCCAAAATCGTGGATAAAATTCCCTTAATCACTTTCTATATTTAATTTATCAAATTTGATTTATTTTCGAATTCATAAAACAACGTTTATAAATTCATCTTCATAATTCATAGCAACTTTGATTTAATAAATCTCTTTTATTAACAAATTCGATCAATATTCCATTTAAAGGCAAAAATCCAATTTATAAGTTAATTTCTTATAAATCTCCTATTCGACAGTTTCATCCATTTTATAACTTCACAATTTATAATTCTATAAATTTCATCTACTTATGAATTCCATAAATATTTCATTTTTAACACTTATAAAAAACTCGTTTTATAATTCCAATATTTGATTTATAAATATCAGTTTTTTATAAATCTTTTTATACAAATCGTTTATAGTTATTCAAAAATCCCAACTTAAACCATTTTATAAATAAATCGACTTTTATTTCAAAAACGACACTTTGGTTATATTTCACTAAAAATTATAACTTTTATAACTTTAAAATTTTAACGTTTTTAAATCAATTCAAAAATTCCATAAAACGTATATTTTCAAAAATCACTTTAAAAATCCTTTTAAAGTAAAGTCGTTATTTTTAAACTTCAAAAATTGAATCTGATGATGCAACAGCACCAATTAGTCAATTACAACGTCAAACATCATATATCAACATATGATAACAGAATATACATCAATATCTGTAAATAAATAATTACTGGTGAGGAATCCAGTTGGATCCCTCCAACCTGTTTCCCTACATCCACAGATGTTAGCACAATACCAATTCCACTTCGAGGTGGAATATCGCGGTATATGGGTTTTTATAAAAATATCCGCTTACTAACGGCGCAATAGGGTCTCATCCGCTATACGAGGCGGGAAATCAATCAATCCAATATATACATATGCCAATATGTATATATTGCTATATATATAGATATATCCTACTATATCTAATATCACATTCAAACAACAAACAAACAATAACTGAAAATTCCACTTTTCAATTTGAGTGAGAAGATCTCACCTTAGCTTTTTAATTTGCCATCCATTCCCATTTTTTATTCCAGCTTTTTGTCTTCACAGTATTAAACCTTGTATAAATAATTATACAATTCTATTAATATTCGAATTGAAATCGAACAATTTAAATTCCACTTAATAATTTAAATTAACTTGTGATTTTATTTTGACTAACAAATCCTTTTTAACTATTTGATTTAACAGAAATTAAATTCAAACAAATCTTCTTTTGATAGATTTAATTAACTTACCCTTAAATTAATTTTATCAAAAAAATTATTAAATTTCTTTTTCTTACCGAAAACTATATTTTAACTATTTCCCTTTCTTTTATAAATTTCTTTTAAATGATTCTCCTTTTAAACTACATATATATATATATATAAATACAAACATTTATTCATTTCAATTTAAATTTAACAGAAAGTGAATCGCTATATATATATCTATAAAATTTACAAACCAAAATCATAGAAATTAGGTTTAACAGTGCTCACCCCCTAATGGTCTCGGCTTCGAATTGGAAACCCAAATCTCAACTCAATCGACGAAGCCTACATCAAGCAGTCGCACGCGAACGAGTCGCGAATCCCAACATCGTTGCCGCACTCGAGATCGATCGCGCCTCCTTGCTCCAGCCAGCAGCTTCGACCACTCGCTCGCGTACGCCTCCCAGTCATTCGCGTGTCCCCCGTTGAACTACGCGACTCAGTCGCCTTCGCCATCGAACGACCCCTTCGCCGAAGTCGCCGCCCTGACCTCGTGAGATCCCAGCTTCGTCCTACGCGATGCCCCTACCTATGCTGCCGCCATTTGCCCTAGTCGCGAACCTCGCGATTGTCGAACCGGAATAGTGACAACATCGCTGCCTCATCACTGACAAACCCTAACCCCCGAAGCCTTAGTCAAATCTCCTCACGCGATGAACCCACACTTGCGCCTGGCCTGAGATGCGCGCAAATCGAAGAGTGGAACTGTTGGCTTCGTTCGATTTGAACGAGAAGAAACTCTGCCTAGTTAAATTGGAAATAGAGAGAGAACGGCAGCCATTGCTTTTGAAGTGAAGAGGGGAACAAACGATTTGAAAAATTGAAGGGAGAGTGCGGCTATTTATTTGAACGAGATGGATTTCGTTTTATTTTTTTTTTCTTTCGGCCATTATTTGAAGCTTTAATTTTGAACGAAAGGAGGTAGATGGGAAGACAACAAGTACGTGATTAAGTCAAATAGGTCGGCTGCTCAGAAATAGGATTGCTGAGATAAAAGAAGTTTGACGGTAAGATATTTAAATTTTAAAACGATTAATTAATTCTATGCGTTTTTATACCGTACGCTCACATAACGACTCTGAACGCTGCGAAAATTGAAATCCAGTAATAATTCAATATCACGGATCCAATGGAACTGGTTTCGTCGAATTCCGAGACTGTGCCTCGGGACGCTATTTTTAAATATCGATTCGAACAATAAAATTCAAAACTGAACAGAACAGTTTCAAATTCGATTCGGAAGCTTCTATCATCTTCAGTATTATCAATACGAATTTTAAAAGCTTTTGAAATATTTTTCTTCAACTTAAAATTGAAGATTCAAATTTTTATTCAACTCTCAATATATTAAATTATATAATTTAACCGTCAAATTCAAAGTTATATCGGGGATTCAAATTAAATTATCGTTCAAATATTTAAAATTAATTAAATATTTTCAATTTAATTTTTTCAAAATTCTGGGTCGTTACAAGAGCTATGTAAGGAGAATACACTTGAAGGCAATTTAGGTAGGAGAAATTTTAGTAGCAGCAGTATTAGAAAATTTGAATAGATACTACGTTCAGAATTTATATTAAAATATGGTTGGTAATCTACTAGAAATAATACAGGAGAAAAACAATAGGAATAGGACAAGGAGATGGGTAGTTTCAATAAATATATGCAGTATTTGTGCATATCTTTTAGAAGTTCCCTCATATGCTATTGGAATCTCTGCTAAGATCGAAAGAAGAAATAACATGAGTAGTAGGAAAATAATTAGATGGAAATTTTCAACGTCTACTCTGGTTTTTACCATTTAAAGTTATAGAAGTTTTTTTTTGAAAAATGGTTTCTTATGACGATTGAATTTTTGAATGCAAATAAATGTTTTGGGTTAAAAATCCTACTTTTAAAGAAGTAAGTTTTTGTTGTAGGAAGTGCTTAAAAAGGGAAAGTTGGTTAGAATAGGAAAATTTTCATGGCTCCTTTTGGAAACCAATCAATTTTAGAATTTGATAAAAAGGTTTTAAGTTTATATTTTCAAATACGAAAGTTTTGGATGAAGTACTTCTTGGTTGTGAAGTTTTAATTTTTTATTTTAAAAAAAAAGTGGTGAAAACCAAACCAATTTTTGATATGGAATAGATAGGGATACTTGCCTAAGTAAGACTGGGTATAGGTTTAGGCGATGAATAAATAGCTATGAATGCTCGTAGGGTAACAACAAGGAATCCCCGTTGAATATAAGGAACATTTGTATGAACCTAGGAATGTTGGTTAGACATGTTTGAAAGCCATAAGAAGAACCCTCAAAGGAACGATGAATCGTATAAAAGTACACTTTTGCGAGTCCTAGGGTATACTCGCATGAAATATCAAGGATAAAGAAGGTAAATACCAAAGTTTGAGGATACAATCAAGATATTTTGATTGAAAGAAGATAGTTGGAGAAGATAGTAATGAGATGGCAAACTCACATAGAGGATGTTGGTTGACTCAAGGTTAAAGAAGGCAAGATAGGTGGTGGTGAAGTTATTCCACTGAGCCAATTTTCCAAAGAGTTATTCTAAATGTACATAGTTTATATTTCTTACCCACTACCGTGTGGGAATGCACAATTTATCCCATAATCAGGTGTGGTGACTGAATTAATGAATGGATTTATTTATTGGGAGCCAAGGAGGTAAGTTAAGACATGTGGATTATAGTTAAATGGCAACTAGAAATATCCATCTTAATTTAATAAGGAGTGATAGGTCCACAACATCATTAATATCAGTTGATGTTGGAAGGCAACTCCAATAATTGTTTCTTCTAGGTTATTTGGGTTATAATTTCTAGTTGTCTCTCTTCGAGTATTGGAAAAGTGAACGATATGATATGAGATATATTCCTATTTTATCACTATGTTGATTTCTGGATGAGCTTAGACCGCTATTTTGGGAACATCGTAAATAAGGAAATCTCATAAGGACACTTAACTAGCGATGAATGTTTGGTAAGGCTAGAAGTTTATAAAATAAATTAGGAAATCGAGTTAGCAACTAGAAATAAAGAATGTTCGAATTCCAAAAAATTTAGAATTTTGGAAAACTAAATTTTAACAAGCGGAGGACAGGGAAGGATTGTTGTGGAATCATGGTTCACTATCCCTACATTTTAAAAGCTAAAATTTATAAATATGCCTGTGCATTGTTTGTTGTTTTGAAAGTAAAAGGAAATGTTCTCAAAATCTAGGATTAACTACACAATGCTAGGGTCAATCATAGGCATTAACTCATTGACCGAGTCCCAATTATGTTAAGATGTGGCTTTATTTGTTTTAAGGATGAAGAGGCAAATGTTTTGGAAAGATTGGGTTCAAATGTTTTTGAAAAATTATGTTCAAATGCTTTTGAAAAATTATGCCAAAATACTTTCGAAAAGTTATGTTTAAATGCCTTTGAAAAATTATGTCTGGATGTTTTTGAGTATTTAATTTTCAGACCACTTTGCAAGTTTGATTGGAAGGGGAAAAATGTTTTTTAACTGAAAAAGAGAAAATTTCCGATTTTCAAATTACACATGTTTAGCGTAGGAAGGGTCGATGTATACAAAACATATGGAATAATAAGGGAAAAGGCTTTTTTTGGCTTTGGAATTTCTATTTCCGTACCTTGTTGATAGTGAACAAAACATGCATGTAAAATAGTTCCATTTTAACATAAAAAACCTCCTTATGTAAATTGTACTTAGAAAAGTTGGAAAGGATTTGGGGGCAAAGAGAAGGTTCCAAGATACAATGGAATATGTACCAAAAAAGGGTGGAAATATAAAATTCTCCATCTAAATTCCTTTTTCGACATAGGAGTATAAATTTAGAAAAACTGAATTTTCAAAATTTTGGATGTTAGAAATTGTGTGTTAGGTATTAGATGGTAGGAATTGGATACAAAATTGGTTGAACTATACTTCTATTCGTAAGAGTATGGAAATTATTGTGTAAAAACTAGGATTTTTTATTTTTGTAAACTTTGTTTGGACCATATTTTCAAATATTTAAACAAGAATGCATTTATATAGGAGGCACCGATTTAGAATTATTCAACATGCATATCATATATGTTGTGATACATCATACACTTGTACATGATTGGCTACTGAAATTGGTTGTACACTAATTGGTTGGATAGTTTAGAATGGTTGCGAGCTATGTTACATGATTCAACACTTAGGGAATTTCGAGGTTGAAATTCTTTTGAGGGGAAAGAATGTAACATCACGTAGAATTAATAGTAATTAATAAATAATTATTAAGGCACAAAATTAAAATTCAAGCAACGTTGGAACTTGGCCATGAAACTTGCATCATTGTGTTCGTGGAATTTTATAAGCTACTTTCATATTTGGAGTTTTGCGATCAGAGTTCAAACCAAGAATTTATCATTGTTTGAAGTTTTCAGAAAAAAAATAATTAAAAAAGGAACAAAATGAAATAAATAATAATAATCGTGTGTACCCCATCGGCTGACCCCCTCCTTGGGCCGGTCGACCGCCTATAAGGGAGGCTTCGACCGGTCCTAGCGGCTCGTGTTGAACACTGGTCGAATGCCCGAACTTAATTATTTTAAGATGGATACGATTGATTCGAGCGTCTATAAATACATGCCTAGCTCCTCACTTTTCTTCTCACAATTTCTAATCAAAGTAGTAGAGCTACACCATTTTCCCTTCCCCACTATTTCTATTAATTATAAAATTTTGTATTATATATATAATTGAAGAAGGGCATGAAATAAAAGATAAGAAGAGAAGGAGTGAATCGATACTGCGGAAAGGTAATTTTTATAATTATAAGTCTATATTCCACTTAACCTAAATCTTTTCTCAGATCTGTAATTCTAATGGAATGTATACATCTTGCTGTACATATTTTTGGATTGGAAAGAAAAATGAGTCAAATTAAAAGGGTAAATTTGGATTTTGGAGATTTAGAAAACTAGAAAGTTGAATAAGAAATTATATGATTTATATATAACATTGAAATTTATATCATTGAGTTTTATTTAATTATTATGTTATGCAAAATCTATGAGGTAGTAGGGTTAGAAAGAACATATTCAATTAAAATCCCGTCTACATATTTTTTAAGTTAGGAAATTGGAATGGAATAGTATTTACACCCTAATTTGAAAATTTGGAAATTAGTCCTGAAATTTGTTAAGTAGAATGTTGATAATATTGTAGGATTTATTCCCGATTTATGATAATTAGGTTGTAAATTATCGCTATAAATTTAGATTGCCCTAATTTTACTTGGAATTTGAATTTCTATGTTTTAATTTATCGGGAGCATTGCAGGTACAATTTAGTTGTATCTATTTTCTTGTAATTTCCATAAATTGTTTAA
The DNA here is from genome assembly GCA_030737815.1 of Allium fistulosum. Lineage (NCBI taxonomy): Eukaryota > Viridiplantae > Streptophyta > Magnoliopsida > Asparagales > Amaryllidaceae > Allium > Allium fistulosum. The sequence continues at coordinate 489,673,128 of CM060903.1, forward strand.
ATCCACAACTATGTATAAAAAGTGCGTCGTTTGAAATAATAACGAATATACCAAAAGGAAAGAGATGGGTAAAGTGCGGATGTTCTCCTCTGTAGTATGCATTGTCTATTTCAATAAAAGAAAAGAGATAATTTCTTGTAATTCCAAACGGAGCAAAGGTCTCATTTTTGGGTAATTTATAAAATTATAACGGTTATTCTTTTTGAAAAGGATAACTCTAATATATTCAAATGTGGAAATAAATGTTCCTTACAGAATGTTCATATAAGTATGTTCTGGAATTCCTAAGCGTAGGATTAATGAGTTAGAAATAGATATATATATATATATATATATATATATATGCATGCATATATGTATGTATATGTAAGTATAACCGCGCCTACCGATTAAATATATATAGAGCGTAATTTACGATGATATTTGTAATAGTTATAATCAGGATGACTAATTATTAATAGCGTGGTAAATTATAAGACTAGGAGGTGTAGATGGAAAGAGATAATAACTCCAAAATTAGTAGGGCAATAAATGTGTAGTTAATAGGGAGTTACATGAATTAAATGAGGACATAAACGCGTTTAATGGGAATGATTAAGAAGTTTAATATAGTATTTATAGGGAAAGGAAATAGGCATAAAAGGTTGAATTAGAACGAATAAATAAATGTCATTAGTGATTTTCCAATTTGAATTATAACGACCCTTTATTATGGATAATTGACATTTATGGGACGAAAGAGAGAAATAGGGAATATACGTAATAAGCATATAAGATAGGAATTAAATGCTCGGAGGTAGTATATTTTCATAGTAGTAAATTATATAGACTTAATAATAAGTTTAGGACGAGCATGAATTAGTGGGCCTAGCCGAATATTTAGGCCTAGGATAATTGGTTTGGATTAGTAAGGGTTAAGATGCGAAATCAATAGAGTTACACAACAAAAGTCTACTCTTTACTTAGTAGCTACCAGTAGTTGTGTATATAGTTACTACTAATATGAGACATCTCCAACCATAGGGCCCATGTGAAGGGATATACATTTACGTATAGGTAGGGGAAAGTATACCAAGGTTTCCCCTTAGATTTGAAGTATTAAATGACTCGGTACCTTTAGGGATGTCAAATAGTTTACTTTGGGGTGAAAGGTATTAAATAGCCGTTGGGTCTATCTCCTCCTTATTTAAAAAGCTTTAATAACCTACGGTGGTACCTAGTAGGAAAATTAGGTCTGCTTCAATTCTAACAAGAGGTATTGAGTAACTAAAATAGGTATTTTCCTTTACTTACGTTAGGTTAGTCTTAATGGGATTTTGGCAGTGGGAAGTCGGCGGGCTAAGTCGGTATTATTGTTGTACCAGTATTTATTAGTAGGAATGGCATATAGGTTATTACCACCAGCGGTCCTGAGCGGTCGTTAACAAAGACTTGGATTATCCTATGATGGATTTTGCTTCTGCTAGTGTACAATCCATATGGGATACGCAAGTACCTCATTATTTAATTAGTTGTTTGTTTTTCAGAGGCTGGCTAGTTAACCTTTAGATAATTCTTAGAGATGTGTTAGTAATATGATAATTAAAAGCAACATATAGGGGTCATCGGTCTCTGTAGCTATAACCAATTGACTAGCGATTACGTTACGGAGGGTCCGCTTCGGGGTTGAGGTATTAAATGGCCGATGGGTTTGCTTCCTCCCTATTTATAAAGTATTAAATGGTCGATGGGTCTGCCTTCTTCCTATTTAAGAAGTATTAAATGGCCAGGGTTTTCTTTTGGGTAGTACAATGTTTAGATATCTATGTATATAGGCATATATATAGTTATACCTCGGAGAAGGTTAAATATATCATACGCATAAATGGAATTACATAGAATAGTCGTAAATAATGACCTAACATTTAAATAGAAATCAATCGGTATAAATTAGTGTTATGCATAAAGTATGTAATTTTATTGTTACCAGAACGTTGTTCTAACCCCTCCTTATTACAATCCCCAAATAGATTTAGAGGGATGGACTACTAGTGTACAACGAGAACTGTAGATGGTGAAGTCTTCTCATTCATGCTCGAAGCAGGCAAGGGAATCAGATACTAAAGAAATAATATTGATTTCATAATAGTAGCCTTGGTTGGCATATATGTTCTATTATATTTTTTGTTTCGCCGTGAGTTTATGTAGATAGCTCTCTGATATACTTATGTTTATTACAGGTTACCAAAACCAACAATCTGTATACTAATGGACTTGGATTTTGATTTAATTGAAATTCGGGCCCATTAAGGTGCGGGTTGTTACACATCACTTACTTTTGGATATATGATACCTCACATAGCCATGTCCTAGGGCCAGAGACTACATCCTAATCTTGGTTTCCCTTGTGCTCAAATCCATGCCGCTCTTTAAAGCCAAGTTACCAGACTCACATCCTACAAGTCCGAGGTAGATCACCATCCAAAGATCTAAAGTCACATCCTACGACTCAGGTGAGTGCCCTCACAAACCCCTTCTTTACGAGCACATAACAAAACTTTTGAGTTATCTACAATCCTCATAGCATACGTCTAGGAGAACATGTCCTACGTCCTACTTCCCTTGTTCCTATCGTCGAACTTGCCTACTTGGACCATCATCACAAATCCCACCCTCGAGTTGTCATCGTTCGGAACTTCCCTAAACTACCATCAATACTCATAGGACTCCACCATCTTAGTCTCCAAGTAATGTTTCTACTTACTTATGACATCTTTGAAGTAGAACTTCTGTCATTCCCTGAATTAGCATCGTTCAACATAGTCGTATTGATCAGTCATATCTATGTCTTCCAAACCAAGAATCAAATCAACACACGATCACTTGGGCATGCTTCTCCAGGAATCCCTCTGCTACGTCGCCAACATTGGATGGGTTAGTACCGACCCATATGGGTCAAATCCGACCCTTCTAGTTTAGTACTTAGCCAAAATTTGGCCAAGTACTAAACTACCTCAATTCCTAAGCTCGCCTCGAAGTTGCATTACAGTTCTTACCTTCATTGCCCAAAGTCTCCCTTCTACCCACTCTAAGTCATCATGGGTCGGTAGTTAATCCACAACAAGTCTCTCCCTATTCTAGCCCAAAGCTTCATCGCCTAAACCCAAAGTCAATTCTTTGCCGCCTCGAAGTAGATCAAGTCCTTCCACCATCTCCACTCATGCATATTTGCTCTTTGCACCCTAAAATATAGGATAGTACCGACCCATATGGATCGTTACCGATCATATAACTTAGACAAAGTTTTGTCAAAGTTACTCTTATAACCTTCCCTCCCGATTTCAGTCTGTTTCTCTATGACATTTTGCGTGAAATCTCTAGATCTACATCGATCTCCTCCAGCAACTATAACTCCACTCTATTTATTTGTTCCATCGATCAAAGTCTTTAGCATTTATGCAATCATCATTGAATGACCCATCTCTTTAGCCACTCCCTATGCACAAGGCTCCGTTATTATGGATCATCCCTAATCCTAAATCCTTAGATCGTCATTTTCAACCAAATGATCATATAAACATACGTCCAAGTAATACTTTTATACATTACATATAACACTCTATATCATCCAATTAATAAATCGGTCAATATAAATTCTGAATCATTTATACAGGCCATCAAAACAAGAAAATATAGAAAAGGAAGATCTTAAGAGCATAGGAAATTTCAAATAAAAATCTAATTTAAATCATTCAAATTCATTGACAAATCATGGATGAGTTTAGATCTATCAAAAGTCACATTTTTAACTTCGAATTTTTTTTTGAATACATTGTTTGTTACTAAATCCATATATATATTAAAGTGAGAGGTAAAGAGCACTCACCTAAATGAATAATCAACACAAAAACCGCCAAATAACTGCAGATCTGTTCAGACAGCGGTTGTAGGGATCCCAAAGTTCTAATTCCCAGAAACCTCTAGATCCTCTATGCTAATCTCACCTTAATCACTCAATTGGGCTAATCAAATTGAAGAAATAATGGAATTTAGGTCTATTTCATATTAATGAAGATTGGGGTGGGGGGTAATTAGAAATGGAGAGAAATGACAAATCACTTCTAATGGAGGACAGTATTAACCCTAATCTCGAGTGAGTTTAACGAGCCACTACCTAAAGTCGATCTAAACTTCGAACGACCATATTTCCTAAATTGTAAGCCCAAAAATCTAATATCACTAATCTATGGAATGTGAAACAATCATATCTTTCATTTGGAGGTGGTTTCAGACCCTAATTTGACTCCTATCAAAGTTACGGGCCTTACAAGATTTCTAGTGTCAAAACCGTCCAATAAAAATTCTACGTGTATAAGATGTCGCTATCTATCAATGCCCAAAGTTATAGCCTCATATGACCCTATTTGGATTTAAAAATAATATTTTATGATCCTCCGATACGTAAAACATGAATCGTTACAGAATTATAATTTTAAATATTCTATACTTCTTGACCTCACAGTAGAAGTAATAAAATATAAATATTGAAATATCCCAAGTTCAGTATTGTCTCAAAAACAATAGCAGTCCATACAAGAAATGTCTAATTAGTATCTCTAAATAGAAATATACATACGTCTAAAGTGAAATAAGATATATATAATGACAATAACAAATATAGCTTCAAGGCACATGGTCACCTCTACCACGTAGCTTATTCTCACCGTACCATCTATTGCCCTACCATCTTGTAATAGGTATAAAGAGGGAAACATAAAGGGGATTAGTCAAGGTCTAGTGAGTGATTAATATCACTAATGATATGGTGTCTTGGTAGTAAACCGCCTAACTATACATTAAGCAAACATTGTTAATGGTAAACCCTTAGTTGCACATGCTCCGAGTATACTTCTACTTTTTGAGTATACACATCGATCACACGGTCTCGATGATAACTTACCTCCAAAGCATCACGTAAACAACTATGTTGGTGCCCGCATTCTATACCTCATATCATTCAATCAGTGACAAAAAGGGTCAACAACAATTCGATTCCTCCGTAGGTGCATTCACTTATCCGCTCACCAATTCTACTATTGGGGGACATGTCCTCCCCCTCCCGTACATTCTGCAAATCGAAATATGCGAACGAGGTCTGTTATTGTAATGATAAGAGCATCTAATTGCAATATAATCGCATGCTGTGTTGAGTATAAATTTATATAGCTCCATGAAGTGTGAACCTAGGTACATCACCATGTGTGAAACAAGTCCTGCATGTTACACAGATCCATGTAGTTACATGAACTCTTGAAAGTCAAGGAAGTGGGAATAATTTTGTCCTGAACTATGTTACATTCCCTGCACCAGGTCTAAGTTCAACCTGGGCTACCTACAACAATTAAGATGTCTGAACACGTCATTTAGACGTCTGGACATCTTTCAAACTTTTAAACATACGGTTTAGATGTCTAACTCCTAGTACCAAAACATCTACAAGTTATCAGACGTCTGAATCCACTTATAAATGTCTGACCCCTATTTTAGATATCTTAGTATGGATTTCAAGCATTAAAACCTAATCGAAATTCACTGTCTATCTTTTGGGTTTCATTTTTCATAAATTAACGTCTGATACTTGGATTCAAATGTTTGAGCTGGTGCATTTTTACCGTTTATCTTTATTCCAGACTTAATTATAATGTATAATTCATCTTTTAAACAATAATTTACATACAACTTCAACTTTATTTATTTCCAAACTTTTTACATAGTTTAGCTAATTGATTGTATATAACTATTAAATGATCCATCTATGTATATTTAATTTCATTCAAAGTTGATAGAATTAGGTCTATGTGATTTTAATGGATGTATACATAGATTCATTTTTATTAATTTCAGGTATATTAAATAAACCAGATCTAAGACTTTAAAGTTGAATCTTATTCAATCTACTCTCCCCAATTCATATCAATTGTGTTATCAAAGTAGTGAAATAGAATTTTCCAAATTATCTAGTTCATATGAATGATCAGTTACGAACAACAGTTTAGTTTTAAACTATATTTTAAAACCAAAATAGATGTATAAATGTAGTTTAATGCATATATAATTACATAACCATTTTGTAAATAAAGTCATTCACCTTATACACTGCTTTGGTAAATTTCCAATAGAAATCCTCAATCTTTTCCCCTCTTATTTGATTTTAATAAATGTGTTCTTCTTCTTTTTATCTTGCGAAGTATTTGGATTAGATCTTTTTTCCTAATTTAACTGAAATATATTTAAATAATTTTGATATAGAAATGTGGAAGAAGGAGGAAAAGAATAGAGTTTGAAACTAGGGTTTTGTGGTAGATCTGGAATGAAGAGGAATTAACGTAGAATGAATTATAGTTACATATCCTTCCCTTTTATAGCCAAAAACCCAAAATTCCTCCTCAGCCCGCTTGGGCCTCAACTCATTTCGCCTCGAAATGCGCACTATGTTAAATAACTCATATCTTCTTCATCCGGTATCTGTTTCTGACATTTTATATATGAATTTAGGCTAGAGAAGTCTATTTGCTATAATTGAAAAGTCAAATTTCTCAAACTTCTTCATTTGTTAAATTTATTTTTTTAAGCTTTATGTAAAATTATCAAAATGACATTTTCAATTAAACATTAATCTATAAAAAAATACAAGGTGTTACATTCTTCCCCCTTAAAAGTTTTTTCCCTGAAATTCTTAAAGATCGAAAAATGCAACTTGTAGACTCAACTATACTCTAGCAACCATGTGTATGTGCAATGCATACACTCAAACCACACCACACACAAAGCATCCAAACAATCCAAATCAAGCACATCAGTTTCCTAATATTTCTAGTGATCGGATATGATACCCATAGGGATACCACTAAATTCTGGGTATAAGCATCAATATATATGTTATCCCGCCTTTTGGCAAGGCCGTGACACCAAGGACTTGACTAGATACCGGTGACAGATCGTCTCAGAAGTCGGTTACACGTAAGGATCGCTACGGATATCGATGAAATTTGTTCAAGTCCGGATCGGGCTACAATTGATGAGGCACGTCAAGCAAAGCCGTGGGAACCAACGATCCAAGTTTCAAGTCAATCCGAGTTCGTATGCTCAAGATATCGTCGACAAAAGATGGAGTAGGCCACCCTTAGTTCGAATCCATAGGCGAAACCTATGTTCGAATCCATTGGCCAGGAACCAGTTCGAATCCACTGAACTTCCCTTGCCTCGACTCCATCGAACCTCCCTTGCTTCGGCTCCATCGAACTTCCCTATGTTCGAGTCCATCGAGGGATGGCTCCTTCGAATCCATGCAACTGAAGAGTCCTCGACTCCATCATCTTCGAATCCATGCAACTGAAGAGTCCTCGACTCCATCATCTTCGGATCCACTCAACTGAAGAGTCCTCGACTCCACCGTCTTCGAATCCAATCAACTGACGAGTCCTCGACTCCACCATCTTCGAATCCAAGCCATAGATTCGACCCAGTCAAACAGGAGTACAAAACGGATCGAGGCGAGATACGTGCGCCACGACGCAACAAGCATCGAGTCGACCGAATCGATTCGAACTAAGATCGATTCGAAGTATCCCTGTTCTCCAGAAATGCAATATTGAATCGATCATATCTCGAGTTCTACAAGTCCAAATGCCATGAAATTTTCACAGAAGCTTAAACACATGATGAAGAATGTTCACACCAAATTTCAGCTCGATTGGATGATTTCTTGATCGATTCGAACCAAGGGTCGAATCGATCCCAAAGTGGGCCCGAATCTCCAGATTTCGGCCATGTGGGCCCCCTGACGTACCAGAACTGGTCTCCCCTCATTTTAGGCGAAATATCAGCCTCCTACACCTATAAATAGAGCCCCTGGTCATTCATAAAAGGGGTCAGATAATTCTAAGTACTGAAGAGCGCCCAGATTCTGCCAGATCTACTCCAGAACACCGCCGCTGCTTTAGATTGATACTTAGCAATTAAATTCAGTTGTATTGCCTTATAAACTACTGTAATCTTCAAGTAATCGAGCAATAAAATCATCAAACTTCATAGTGGACGTAGGCAAAAACGCCGAACCACTCTAAATCGCTTGTCTTTGCAATTTACTTTCTGTTATTTGGAGTTTTTGTTAGATAATCCACTGTTTTAATTTTCATTCTTCATTTTTATCTCTTCAAAAACTTCCGAAGAGTGTTGTGCCCATTTTTGGTACAAACACTTTGGTGCTTTCACTGAGAAAAAACCAGCTTTTTTCTCCTGCTCCTTGGGTCTACCATCGATACCGGATTGCACAAATCCAAGTGGAAGATCCAGATCTTCGATTCACAGTCCTTCCATTCTACTCAGATTTGCATAAAATCTAGGAAAAGGATTCATCATTCAAAATGGTTAGCACGAGAACCACTTCTACAGCTGCTGGACAAGAAGGTAGGGATGGACAGAATCCTGCTCAACAGCAGCCATCCAACCAAGACAACACTGCCCACTCAGATCCGTCTGGGGCAGTCACTAGACAAGAATTCCAAGTATTGCTTCAAGAGCTGACTCAGAGTCGGCAGCAATTAGCCGAACAGTTGCGTGCCAATATCGAATTGACAAACCAACTGAACCGCCAGGGCCGTAGGAGGTCCAGAAGGGATGATGTTTCCCGCTCATCCACTGAAAGTTCTGCTTCATCAGACTACTATCACAGATCTACCCGTCCTCGATTAGACGGGAGTCATGCACAAACGACCGGATATCAACCCGCTTTGACTGTTGGACAGTTGAGGGCAAGACCGTCGACCAGCTTTCAGGCCGGGCCCTCCACACAAGGAGGCCCTACTACACAGCATACCGCGGACAATCATGCCGCAGCTGCCACAATAGAAACAAGGGTTGATACCCGAAATCTTTCAGAGCCAAATAATCGGCAACGTGGGTGTACTCCTGAACCGTACGTCCTAGAGGACGCTGAGCCAAGGAGGCAAAATTTGGACCATCGACAGCGCCCGGTCCGAACTCGCGCTGTGGAACCCGACCACACCTTAGCTCGGCAAGCTCAAAATGTAGCAATGCCAGACATCTCGACTATGATACGTCAGATGATCCGCGAAAGCCAAGGCCTTACCAACGATGACTGGGGACTTTCCCGTAGTCATACTCCCTTCACAGACGAGATACTGAATGCTGAACCTCCTCGGCGATTCAGAATGCCAACCCTTCCTATGTACGAAGGAAATTCTGATCCCAATCAACACATCTTGAAATATGAATGGTCGATGAGCGCCGCAAGGGCCGATGATGCAGTAAAATGCCGAAGTTTCCCCATCTCTCTAGGTGGGATCGCAACGATGTGGTTCACAAGATTGCCACCTAGGTCTATCTCTTCATTTGATCAACTGGCTAAGAAATTTGTTGAACAATTTCGCATGCATGTCGCTAGACCCAAAGATGTCAACACCTTATCCAGTGTTACCCAAGCTCGTGGGGAAACGCTAAGGCGTTACTTAGAGAGATTCCACGCGGCATGTGTGGAGATTAGTAACCCCAACGATAACTCAATCTTAATGGCATTGACAAAGGGGATTGACCCTGATTCTGAATTTGGAAACTGGTTAGCTGGAAAACCGCCCGCATCGTTGGACCGTTTCTACTCCAAAGCCGCGCAATTCTTACGACAAGAGGACGCGAAACAGTCTAGGAAGCAAGACGATGCAGGACCCAAGAGTGAAGGGATACAGAGCAGTGTAGCAGTAAAACAGTCCGGTGACAATTCCGGAAAAGTTCAGTTGAACATACAGAACAAGCAAACTCAGCCAAGAGGTAACAATGATCAGAATAAGAAAAGAGATCCAAATCGAGGTCCACGGCGTGAAGCTCCGATGTTCGATAATTACACACCATTGAATACATCGTTGGAAAATGTGTACCTACAGACTTGCAATACTATGCAATACAAGAAGCCGGCTCCGAAGCAATCGTCGGAGAGGCAGATCCAAACAGGGAAGTTCTGTAGATTCCACGAAAGTTATGGCCACAACACCAATGAATGTCGACACTTGCAGGACCTCATTGAGAAGTTGATCAGGGAGAGGAAGTTAGACCAGTTTGTGCGGGCACCGCAGTCTGAAGGGGCGGGCCCCTCAAATCAAAATCATGTACAGAATCCAGAAAGACAGGAAGAACCAGGTCGTGTCAGAGGAAGACTGGTAATTAATGTTGTAAGTGATAGTCCTCGTACAGCGAAGCGAAGCTGGGGAGAAATGAAATCATATAACAACTTGGCTAGACGAACAGACTTTGAGTACGATGATAACTTGGACAATAAACCTTCGACCAAACGAAAGAGAGCGACAATTAACGACATCACTTTCCGAGACAACGATACTGATTATATCGGAAGCCCGACTACTGACCCACTCGTGATATCGGCACAAGTAGGTCCAGCTTGGATGAAGAGGATACTAATTGACTGCGGGAGCTCTGTGAATATCCTTTTCATACATGCTTATAATCAAATGAGGATGAAAGCCAGGGATTTGGAACCTTGCCAAACTCACCTCCATGGATTCAACGGTAGCACTACCGTACCTATTGGGATGGTGAAGTTAGCAGTTAGGTTGGGATCTAAGGAACATAGGAGAGTTCGGACATTACAGTTCACTGTGTTGAACATAGTCTCGCCATACAACGCTTTCTTAGGACGACCTGCCCTTACTGAATTCAGAGCCGTAATTGCCCCGTGGTGCTTGACCTTAAAGTTCCCCACTGTCAACGGAGTTGGAGTCGTCCAGGGCGATCAGGTTGACTTGAGAACAGTCATACGCCGAAAACGAGTCGCCCGATTACGCAATGCCGAGGACCGACTTAAAACTTTTGAACGCAATGAGATTGTCATTAAAAATGAATACCCAGCACTACTACACATGAAACCAACGTGGAAGGGATCACATGAGATTAAGCAAGAGCTCGGGGATGATGTATATGAGATGACGACCGCTGATGGTCTAGCTTCACCAAAGGCCTTGGATAGCGAAAGACTTCGTCGCTATCGCACATAACAGGCTATGTTTATCTATTTAGTTTAAATTCTGTTTTAGAATTTGTTTCTGCATTTCGAAATTAGAATTTGTAATAAGGCAACTGACTTTGCCATGTTTTCTTATTTCAGCAATAAAATGCCATCTCTTTGAGCCAGAGCTGTGATTCATTAAATACAATGTACAACATCACGATGCACGAAGAGCTAAATTCCATCACACAATGGGATTTATTCAAGTAGGGAGTGGCTATGAAGCAATCAACCACTCACCAAATGAAACCCGAGCTCGGGGGCAAGCCATCACATCAGGCCAGAAATGGGTTGATACACGACAACCTTTTCCTTAACTCCGTACTCCCAAAGTGCGAGGCGGAGTATAAACATTCATTCAACTCCGTACTCCCAGAGTGCGAGGCGGAGTATAAACATTTTCCTAAATCCTAGAGTACTCCGAGAGCGCGAGCTGGGTACAAACTTTTTAACTAACTCCGTACTCCCAGAGTGCGAGGCGGAGTATAAACATTTACAAAATCCCAGAGTACTCCGAGAGCGCGAGCTGGGTACAAACTTTTTAACTAACTCCGTACTCCCAGAGTGCGAGGCGGAGTATAAACATTTACAAAATCCCAGAGAACTCCGAGAGCGCGAGCTGGGTACAAAACTTTTTACTTAACTCCGTACTCCCAGAGTGCGAGGCGGAGTATAAACATTTTTCTAAATCCCAGAGTACTCCGAGAGCGCGAGCTGGGTACAAAACCTTTTTCCTAACTCCGTACTCCCAGAGTGCGAGGCGGAGTATGAACTTTTTAACTAACTCCGTACTCCCAGAGTGCGAGGCGGAGTATAAACATTTTCCTAAAACCCCAGAGTACTCCGAGAGCGCGAGCTGGGTATAAATACCAACAAACTCCAGCTTCCGAGAACGCGAACTGGAGTATAAACATTAACTAACTCCGGATTCCGAGAGCACGAACCGGAGTATAAACATCAACAAACTCCAGCTTCCGAGAGCGCGAACTAGAGTATAAACATTAACTAACTCCGTACTCCCAGTACGCAAGGCGGAGTATAAACATACATCAACTCCACACTAATCCCCAATACTGGGGGCAGAACCATAACACATAACAAGTTGGAGACAAAAGTGAATACATTCTCATTTCCACTATCAACAAAAAGAATCTGATTACAAAATGGTTCAAGAATTGCTACTAGTGGGAGCCGAATCCACATCTATACACGGCTATAGAAAAATCAACAAAATGCTACCCTACGCAACAGAGATTTAAAGAAAGAGTTCAATCTTTCTTCTTCCTTATCTTCTTCTTCGGGGTAGCTCCACCCGATCCGCTGCCCGATTTTCTCCTCAACCGCTTACTCTTTTCAGGCTTGCCCTCCGGCAGCGATATGATGTCCACGTCTTCCTCAGAACTGGAGGCGACGGAAGTTCTTCTAGGAGGTCGGGCTGGAGGCATGGGAGTAGTAGCAGGAGGAGGGACAGGAGCAGTTTCAATAACTACGGTACCGCCCAGTGAAATCACCATTAACGGGGCAGGCCCGGGCGGATTCATACCAGCATTCCCTGCTGCCATCTCGGCATCAATCTCAGCCATAACGTCATCCTCGCGGGATACTTGGGCCGCATCGGATGTGCCAATAGCTGGCATGGATGAACTAACGGCCGGAACAGCCCCACTCACAGCATCGGACGGGTTGACAGAGGGATCGATGGGTTCATTGAGAAGCTCCTCAATCATTTGAGCGCTGAAAGAAAACATATTTGCATCTCCCTCTTCGCCGATCAAGGTAGAAGTCGTGATGGCTTCAGTAAAAACAACCCCTTGTGTTTGATGTGGAACTGATAGAGCAAGAGGCGCAGAAACAACGACTTCAGTCACTGAAATGCAACAAAACAAAGATTGTTAGCCAAGTGTGTTGCTTAAAGTTCTCCACAACTAAACTACGAGAAGCGTTCAAATACCTTCCTTAGTCTGGACCGAAACGTGGGAGGAATCATCGGCTGAAGATAATAACGGTTGGTCAGGATTATATGCAGGAACAGATTGGGGATCTACCGCACCAGTGGTTTCGGGCAATGTTGGGATTACAGCTCCAACACTTGCCTCGTGATGCGCGGTCCCCGAACCTTCGCCTGTCTCTAGAGATTGAACGCCAAGCTTTTCTTTCGCCATAGAAATCGCCGCCTCGTGAAGGACCTTCCTCTCATCTTCGGTGAGCAAACGCATCTCCAGCTCAAAGTCATCAAGCGATTCATCTGGATGCGCTGCCCTCTTCTCATTTACCAGCCGGGTCCAGGCATTGTACAAAATCATGGAGTCATCTCCCAGCCACGCTAAATTTCTGTGTTCCAGCACATTAGCATTGTACGTGACAAGGAGATCGTCAAACTCAGCGTCCAGCCTGGACCTCTCCTCCAAAATCTTTTCCTGGATTTCTGCTTCCGCAGACTTGGACTTGACCGCCACCGCAGCAAGTTCGGCCCTGAGAGATACTACTTGGTTGCAAGCCTCTTGAGCAGTGGCATTCGCATCATCCTTCTCCTTCACCATTTCCGCGAATTTGGCCTTGAGCTCGTTCAGCTCTTTAACGGCTAAGTCTCGCTCAGCTGCAACGGTGGTGTTGCGGTGGCCCATCTCTTCTACCGTGGCGCAATGTTCATGTTGCATCCTAGCCATTTTGGCCACGGCGTCCTCGTGTTTCTGGAGAGCTTGAAGTTCAGAATTCCGGGACGTCTCCATTTCAGATTGAAGAACTTCAATGATGCGTTTCTGTTTAGCAATTTCAGCATCGCGTTCAGCAATAATCTTCGCCCTGTCAAAAGCCACTCTAGAAGCCTTCACGGCTGCCTTGTACCACTCCTTGTACTGAGCGTAGAAGTCGTGGATATAACTATGAGCGGTGGTCTCAGCTTCCGGAGGAATTCTTTTAAAGTTAGGAGGGAAGATATAGCCATCCATGCAAATTTCAGGGTAGTCATTTTTCATTTGGGCGAGTTTAGCAGCTCCCTCGCTTGTCAACTCAGCCGGAGCTTGTTCGATTATAGCGGCTGCCGTCGGTTCCATTCTTGGCCGTTGAGCATCAGGCCGAGAAGATTGAGAAGGCAACTGTTGCTGATGAGATGGCCCTGGGAGGTCTACTGGAGCCCTAGGAGGCGGAGGAGAGCGAGATCGGGGTCGGAACTGGTATCCCCGGTCTCTGTCAGAATAATCATAGCCAGAACGGCCACGCGAGTGATCTCTGTCTCTATCATAACGTTCTTGACTTGAATAGCTTCGCCCATGATCCCTATCTGTTTCTCTCCTGCGGGAATCATAAAATGGAGAGGATTGGCGCACATTCCGAAGCCTATCCAGAGTAGAGCCACGTCCTGACATCTCGCCTGCGATAAGAAAGAATTACGGATTAGGGTCCCATAAAGCAATGTTTACTATGCAAAAGTCATGAAGTGCCGTGGAAGTGTGTGTAAATGTGTAAACCCCCAAAACCGACCGGAAGTGTTGACCGCACTTAAAGGAAAGGGCTCGTTCATGTTTAGAACGTCTTGAAATTCCTCCAACCCAGGATTATGAGAAATCGATATATAATCTGGGATAGGAATATCGTCTAGCCCTTTGAAAGAATCTCTCGAATGAGGAGGGGCGGCCTCAGAAATCATGACCCCGGAAGCGGGAAGAAACACATCTACGGATTTTCCCCCCTTTGACTTAAGTTTTTTGGAAACGGCGGCCTTGCCTTTCCGTTTTTCTCCCGATTCTTCAAAGTTTCCCGAGAGATCAGCCATCGGCTCTGAATCTGTGTGGGTTCTTTCTTCGTCACCCGCCTCAATTATTCTGATTCCGAGTGACTTCTTCACTTTTTTCTTCTTGATTTTCTTCTTGGTCTTCTTCGTATCTTCCTTCTTAGAGGCGGACTTTGCAAATCCCTCAACAACTATGCTTTGATTGATGTCGATCAGACCAAGAACTCTTAAGTTGTAATCATTCAGCACCGAGTCAATATGCCTCAACTCGCTTGGGACTTCTTGAAGACTTCGGACGGTACCCTTGAAACGCCCTCCGTCCGGCCTGGAGATAATGGCTGTAAAAGGAATGAAATGTCAATCTTAACACCAGAGAGCTATTGGTCAAGAGAACAGGTTAAGGCGCTTACGTCTAGACAACCATCGCCTAGCGAAACCCGGAGGGCATCGAACATAGAACCACTCGTTCTTGAAATAACTCAGTCGGGTCCAAGCTCCAACTACAACTTGGCAATTCCTAACTGCCTCCAAAAATGTAAAAGACGGGCTATCACCCCTACTCTTGAAGTTAAATATGTGTCTGATCTCGGAGGGCCTCGGCGGGCGAAAGAGACAGTCCATAAATATGATAAAGGCACTGTTCAGCAACGCGTGCCCGTTAGGATGAAGTTGTGAAGGAGCGATTCCTAAATATGATAGCATCCCTCTGATATATTGATTGAAAGGAGGAAGAGTTCCAGCCGCACAAGCATGACGGTAGAATGTTGTATATCCTTCAGGCGGATTGTGCGGTCTATCAGTGGCACTGGGCAATAATACATCACCTAGAGATATGTTATGCTTTAGGCATATTCGTCCCAATAAGGATTCGGAGATGTTAGACTGAACCGAATCAACAGGGTCCTCAATGAATATAGCCTCTGGCAATTCGTCTGGAGCCGGATCGATTACATCGGTAGGGATGTCAGGAATCTCAAGCACAGGAGGAGTCGAGCTCTGCACCTCTTGTTGTTGGGAGCTCGAAGATTCCATAATTAGCTAACTCATCAGAAAGCAACGTTAAGTTCATAACCAGCCCGTGCATGCCCCAGTATAGTGTGTGTAAACGTGTCGTGCAGTGCAAGTGCTGTGCATCACTTAAGCAAATTTAACAGAATAAAGCAAGATGTTCGTACAACATATCTTGGGAATTTGAGAATGAAAACGACCGTCATCGCTGACCGTCACTTCCACACCATCCAAGTGCTACCAACCAATGGAAGTTTAAGTCTGTTGAGATTTTAGTTAAGTCACAGTTCCATCGACGAGCTTCAAAAAGGAGGTCAAGCTTTACTGTCAAATTCGATTATGCAAGGCCGAAGCTCGTCGGAGTCAAGTATGCTAAAATCCATTATGTTCGTCAAGGTTCAACTTGAGATTGGTCGTAGCTCAGATGTTGGAGCAAATCAGAAGAACAAGTGTTAGAACGTTCGAATCGATCGATTCGAATCGACATAAGTCGAATCGATGATGTTCGAATCCATACGCCTCGACTCCATTAAGGTCGACTCGGTGAAGCCCTAGGATGGAAGAGCGCTTCGAATCCATAAGTTCCGCGTAACTTCGAATCGATCAGTAGTCAATTCCTCCGAATCGATCAGGATAACATTACTTCGAATCGATCAATTCGATGCACAGCCATTACAAGTCATCGATCCAAAGCCTTGCCCTCAAGATCGATTCGAACTGGGCACTCCTGGATCGATACGAAGCAACGACGCTCCTCCATATTAGCACTCAAGATCGATGCGACGCGAACGGATTCGTTTCTCAGATCCATCGAGTCGACCCACTCCCGATCGCACTATTCCTCGTAATTTTCGAGAAGAGTCGAAATTAGTGATAAAGGTTCCAGTTTTATCTTTCATTGTTCGAGTCGATCCCTTGGTTACCTGGTTGAATTCGATTACAGATGAAAACTTGAAGGAATTTGATCAACTCGTGCAAAACGCAGAACTTTGAAAGATCGATTCGAAGAAAGAAGCTCTCGCAACAGTAAAAAAGTAAAAAATGGAAGTGAAAAAGATCCCGGTATATATAGGGGATTGCGAGACGATTCGCATCCCGGTCAGATGCAACCGGTGAAAACGGCTGCAGCCTATCGATTCGAACGAATATCTTCGAATCGATCACTAAAAAGCATCCATCGATTCGAAGCTGACAGAATGGTTTCACCGATTCGAACCCCAGAGGTACGTAGATTACAAATCATCTTCGAATCCATTCCTCCGAATCCATCCATACAATATCAATGCGAAGCTTCATCGATTCGAAGCATAACGTCAGAAGAGTCAAGGGAACGTACGGCACCATCGAGTCGAACGATCACTTTCGAATCCATCAAATACCACCGGTCAAATGGACGAATCGTTTCCATGTGAAAAATTGTTTGTCCACTCTTGTACCGATTCAGGAGAGGATCAATACGAGAGGATGATCATAGACAATCATAAAAGCAATGCTTTAACTCAAATCTCAAATCGGTTCAGGAGAGGACCGATGCAGATTTCGATAGCGAACCGAACGGACAACAACTTGCGATCACGCAACGTTAACCAAGGTCAAGATAATACACGTATGCACGTATTTTTTTGACTAATGTTTTGGTCTTTATCATCAACAGGAATCAAATGTTCATCTCGTCATGACTCAAAAGCCCAACAGCCAGTCACGATTATACGACAGTCGATTACTGCAATACAGAATGCAACTTTCGATAAAGCATGTTGTAGCTATCCAATGGGAGACTGCAGCTTTTCAAAGCACGTCATGTTTACACAAGACGTACTTTGGGGGGCAAATGTTATCCCGCCTTTTGGCAAGGCCGTGACACCAAGGACTTGACTAGATACCGGTGACAGATCGTCTCAGAAGTCGGTTACACGTAAGGATCGCTACAGATATCGATGAAATTTGTTCAAGTCCGGATCGGGCTACAATTGATGAGGCACGTCAAGCAAAGCCGTGGGAACCAACGATCCAAGTTTCAAGTCAATCCGAGTTCGTATGCTCAAGATATCATCGACAAAAGATGGAGTAGGCCACCCTTAGTTCGAATCCATAGGCGAAACCTATGTTCGAATCCATTGGCCAGGAACCAGTTCGAATCCACCGAACTTCCCTTGCCTCGACTCCATCGAACCTCCCTTGCTTCGGCTCCATCGAACTTCCCTCTGTTCGAGTCCATCGAGGGATGGCTCCTTCGAATCCATGCAACTGAAGAGTCCTCGACTCCATCATCTTCGAATCCATGCAACTGAAGAGTCCTCGACTCCATCATCTTCGGATCCACTCAACTGAAGAGTCCTCGACTCCACCGTCTTCGAATCCAATCAACTGACGAGTCCTCGACTCCACCATCTTCGAATCCAAGCCATGGATTCGACCCAGTCAAACAGGAGTACAAAACGGATCGAGGCGAGATACGTGCGCCACGACGCAACAAGCATCGAGTTGACCGAATCGATTCGAACTAAGATCGATTCGAAGTATCCCTGTTCTCCAGAAATGCAATATTGAATCGATCATATCTCGAGTTCTACAAGTCCAAATGCCATGAAATTTTCATAGAAGCTTAAACACATGATGAAGAATGTTCACACCAAATTTCAGCTCGATTGGATGATTTCTTGATCGATTCGAACCAAGGGTCGAATCGATGCCAAAGTGGGCCCGGATCTCCAGATTTCGGCCATGTGGGCCCCCTGACGTACCAGAACTGGTCTCCCCTCATTTTAGGCGAAATATCAGCCTCCTACACCTATAAATAGAGCCCCTGGTCATTCAGAAAAGGGGTCGGATAATTCTAAGTACTGAAGAGCGCCCAGATTCTGCCAGATCTACTCCAGAACACCGCCGCTGCTTTAGATTGATACTTAGCAATTAAATTTAGTTGTATTGCCTTATAAACTACTGTAATCTTCAAGTAATCGAGCAATAAAATCATCAAACTTCATAGTGGACGTAGGCAAAAACGCCGAACCACTCTAAATCGCTTGTCTTTGCAATTTACTTTCTGTTATTTGGAGTTTTTGTTAGATAATCCACTGTTTTAATTTTCATTCTTCATTTTTATCTCTTCAAAAACTTCCGAAGAGTGTTGTGCCCATTTTTGGTACAAACAATATATCAATGCTAAAATAAGTGCAAATAATAATTTGCATCCATCAAACATAATATGTCATGAATCTGGTAGGTAATAAATGCATAAATACTAATGCAACTTCTATATGAATGCAAGGTAATGGCATATAAGCATGGATGCAAACATCCTAAAGTAGACTAATAATTTCTATATGTATGTAACATGATGTACAATAAAGCAAGTCATATAATAGAACATAAGTCACACAACAAAGCATACCATACCATCCAAATTCCTAATTTAACTAAATAAACAAAAATAGAAATCGTACCTAAAAAGGGCGAGGGATTGGAAGCTCCAATCTTATCCTCTAGCTCCTATATAATCTCAACTAGATCATCTTCCCACTGAACTATAACTAATTTAATTACTTTATTATAGAGTCACTTTGCCACATGCTCGATAATGCGTTTAGGTGCAAGACGAACAAGTGACTCCCTTTCCAATTCAACCTCTTCTGACTGGCTCAGCTCAACCATAGTAGTTGAATCATGCAAACATTTACGCAAGTGTGACATAAGGAAAACGTTATGAACCCCCACCGACTTTTCACAAAGCTCCACTCTATAAGCCAAATTCCTTACCCTTTCCAAAATTGAAAAAGGCCATACACCTCAGTTCCAATTTTCTCAAACTACCAAACCATATAACATATTTAAGTGGCAAGACCTCTAAAAACCATGTCTTCTATCGTAAACTCTTACTCTATGCGTCTCTTGTTAGCATAAGATATTTATCTATCTTGCATAGTCTTCATCCTCTTATAGATCAAATCTACTTTCTCTGAAGTTTTTTTGATCATGTCCGACCCAAGAATAATCCTATCTGTAGTACCCCACCAACAAGATGGAGATCTACATAGCCTCTATATAATGCCTTGAACAGTGCCATCCTAATACTTACTCGATGGCTATTGTTCTATGCAAACTCTACTAACGGAAAGCCATCGTTCTAAGAATCCCCAAAGTCCAAAGTACACATCCACACTAAATCTTCCAACACCTAATTCACCTGCATAGTCTATCTATTTGTTTATAGGTGATAGAATGTACTCAAATTTAATTTAGTGTCCAATGCCTCTTGAAGACTTCTCAAAAATTCATTAGTGAAAAGTGGGTCTTGGTCAGTAAAAATACTAGAAGAAACTCCATGCAAATGAACTACCTCCCTCACATACAAGGTCACTAAAAATGTGGCATACTCGTACACCTAATTGGAGTAAAATAAGCATATTTGGTCAGTCAGTTGACAACGACCTGGAAACTCTCATTCCCTCTTCTTCTCCTTAGTTGCCCATCAAAAAAAATCAAAAGAGATGCTCTCCCATTTCCACTACAGAATATCAAAAATCTGAAATAATCCACCTGGCTTCTTCTTCTCCTTTACTCTTTGATATTGCACAAACTTTGAAACAAACTTCGCTGCATGTCTCCGTGGTTGGCTAGTAAAATACCCTATTCATATCTCAATCAATTTTGTCACCATTAGGATGAACTGTCATCCTAGAACGATATGACTCTTCTTGTACCAAATCGACCTACTCCTTAATAAGAGGAACACACAACCTACATCTCATCCCAGCTATCCCTCAGTATCAATTGAATAACGGTCCAAGTGACTCGAATGCTCTCATCTATTCATATTCTCAAGAATGCCTAACAACTACCTGTCTTGCTTTTGACTTGAACCAGTACGGTCCTTAAGTGGGAACATCTAAAGGTACTAAAAACCTGTGTGTAAGTATGATAAAGGTCATAAATCAAAAGCAAAAATAAGCTCCAAAGGCTTCTAATCCAAAAACATAGAGCCTAGTATCGCGTCCTTCTGCTCAAGGCATCAACTACAATATTGCTTTTATGTAGGGTATAAGAAATACTAAAATCATACGATGCCAAGAACTCCATCGACATCTGCTGCTTCAAATTTAAATCTTTCTGGGAGAACAAATATTTAAGGACTTTTTTTATGAACAACTCAACTCGTTCCCTTAAAAGAAAATGCCTCCAAGGTTTAAGAGCAAAATCAATAGCTGCCACCTCAAGATCACGAGTCAGATAGTTTTTCTCATGTACTTCGAATCCCTGCCATCCCGTAAAGCGAGAGCATGCACTAACCATTGTGCTAAAAGATATACATGTTAACTTTCCAAAAGGGATATTACAGACTACCCTCTTAAAGAGTTTAACATCCTTATTAGCTCATCATTACACACCACAAGACGTTGTGTTTGTAACCTGCATCGGCGCTACACCAACTGACATCCGCAACATTACAACACATAATTTCGGTTGGATAATTGCATTGATACAAAGTGTAAAAATCCGCATCTCCGGACACACCAACCCAAAGTCCAAAAACAATGTTTGGACTCACGTCATGCCAAGAAGTACAAATTGTTTCATTTTCTTTATAGTTTATATGATATAGAGACAAATATAATTTTTTACATTCTATACTTTCAGATCTCATAGTGGAAGTGTTAAAATATAAATACTGAAGTATATAAAGTTCATTACCATCTCTAAAGAATAGTAGGTTATACAAGAAATGTCCTAATAGTGTCTCCAAATAGAAATATACATCAGTGTGAAGTGAAATAAGATACATAGAGAATGACAATAATAAATATAGCTCGAAGGCACATGGCTACCTCTTCCATGCATTTTATTCTCACCATACCATCTTCCGCCCAATCATCTTGTAACATGTATAAAGAAGGAAAAATAGAGGAGATCATATAAGGTCTGGTGAGTGATGCCACTAGTGATATGGTGTCAATAGGAAATTAAATTATCGTTTATAATCTACATAGCTTAAGGATGTTTGTTTATGCGTGTACTGTGTATAATAATTAGTCAATTTACACACTATAGGGTAATAATCCTTAATACGCTAGAATCCAATATAATCTAGGAAGGTTTTCACCTGGAGGTGGAATGTAATGACTTAGAATTTTATCGCTTTGGTTTGTGAATATTTA
This sequence comes from Allium fistulosum, assembly GCA_030737815.1. Lineage (NCBI taxonomy): Eukaryota > Viridiplantae > Streptophyta > Magnoliopsida > Asparagales > Amaryllidaceae > Allium > Allium fistulosum. The sequence continues at coordinate 489,695,095 of CM060903.1, forward strand.
ATAAATTTTAAATATTTAATTAATGGTTTTTTCATAATCAAATAATCCTCTTATAATTAATAACTAATAATAGTAAACTTGTTTTAAAATTATTTTTGTAAATAGTTTGTTGAAAAATGGAAAATGTGATCGGAAATCATTTTTTTGATTTTGACTTTTCATCGAACGAAAATTGTTGGAACGTTGTTGCAGACACTGATATTTGTATATATTCAAAGCTCAATTCATCAATTCAACAAATTTATTCAAAGCTCAATTCATCAATTCAATTCAGTTTTAAATATACCATTTAAATTTTCAATATATTTCAAAGCTTTTTAATACTCAACATTTTCAAAGTTAAATTTAACAGTTTCATATAGCTCTTGATTTAACTTTATTATTATTTAATCAGGGAATATTCACTTCATAAATTCAATATCATCTAACTAGCCTTAAATTTCATTTTACTAAATATTTCCTTAAATTTATTTAAACAAGAAATATTCATTAAATTATTTTAAATCAAACCCAAGTTATAAATCATATCTTAAATCTCAATTTCAATAAGTTTCAAATCGGTTTAATTAAATAAAATTCTTTAATGAATGCAATTTCAACTAAATTCAAATTATCTTCCCAACCTTAACTTATTCAAACTATTACTGAAATCTATTTTGAAACATAGCTTTAAATACTTAACCATATTATATGTATTAAATCAATCTTAATTAAATTAAACATTATTATTAAATCTATATATATCATTACCATTTATATATATACTAATTTAAGAATCAACATTTATTAAAACCATATATTTCTTCCCAAATCCATAGAATTTATTTTAAATATATATATATATGGACCAACGGTGTCTGTATATATATCCATCATATGGTTAAGTGATACAGATATTTATCATTTCAATACGAAATTTAAATATATACGGGTATATATCATTTCAACCCGTAATCCCAATTTCAATTCAAATGAAAATCGCTTGGGTTTATCATTTCAACCCATAACGATTTTCTCCTATTCTAAAGTCCGTTCGGGTATGTATCATTTCAACCCATAGTGAATTCTATACTAACAGGGAACTTGCAGAGTGATAATAGATAATATAAAATACAACAACAGGCATATATCATAAATAACAATAAAACAGGATATGGTGTCATATCCCACAGGTGAACAGTTACAGATAATAGCATATATAACAATTTAAATAACTACAGCAGCATATTTCAATTGTCGTTTCAATTGAAATCAAATTTAATAAATATAAGGACATTAATCGTGAGTGATTGCTCACCTTTCGAGGTTAGAGATGATTTGACAAAGCAATAAGCTATGAATTCCAAAGCAACGTTAGATGGACATGAATCGATGAAGAAAACAGGCACGATGGACAAAGCTGATAAATTAGAATTGATAAACCGAATCAGAATCAGCCTAATATATACAGAAATACTTGTTATTTTATAAAGATCAGTATTTTAATCTAAGACAAAAATTTAAAATAAATATATAGTTAAAATAAAATACATACTTATAAAAAAAATCAATTCAGTTCAACCATTAAAAATTTATGTATATTCACCAAATAAAACCATAACTAAAACAAATATACTAGTTACCAAATCCTACACAACTGTACAACATATCTATTACTCAATATATATATATATTTATTAAAAATTAAAAATACTTATATTATATTTTATTCCTTTCAAAATGTCAAATATATATTTCAAAATAATAACAAGGCTTATATATACTTATTCATCAATTAAACAACCACTGTCATGCATATATACTATATACACATACATATATAAAAATCCAACTCATAACTACTACTTAAAGATCATACAAAATCAAGTTATGAACAAAGTTATGCAAAACTATATATATAATCTATATTTTCCAGGTAAATTTGTACAAACCCAGTAAAACAAATAAGTAGCCAGAAAGCATTGCTTTTATAGCCATGGCATAGATAAATCATTTCAACGGGACACCACTGCCCAGAAAACTGTGATAGAATATTAGAAACACGGATAATTTGTATAAAACTGATGTATATAACTTGTATATAAACTACACCCTTGAAAACTACAAAACATGGAAAATCGGATGGTAATTTTGAAATCAAAACACATATATAAGGAGACTATATACAAATGTACATATATAAATAGTGGTAGACTTATATAAATTAATATAACATATATAACAAAAACTTGTATGGCTTTTCATATAACCGACCTTGCATGTAAATAAAACTATTATAGGCACATACAACAAACCCAACAGTCTTTATACAACATATAAAACTTATAATATAAACATATAACTTTTTTATAAATAGGTATCTCTGTTAAAATATATACATAACTTATACATAGTGATATAAACACAACATATGTACTGGCATATGATCTATTATATAATTTACCTAGTTTTATAACATGCAAATGCTTCCACCATAATATGCAACAATGAAAATTCTTATGCTAAGTTATATGCGAGTATGCGATAATACTATATACGTAAAAGTAAACTTGATAAAATACACATACTAACTAGAGCCGATCATATGAAGTACCCTAACATAAATAGTATACTGACAGTAATATATATAACATACACCAGTATACTTATATATGTAACTACTATATATCTAACTATTATAAAATATACATAAATATATATATATTTACATTATATAGACAATTAAATCTATATATAACTTATACATCTAAAGCAATACTAATATGAACTTATATATATATATTTCAACCGGACTAATATAATTCATTATATCTTTAAAACAACGCTAACGTGACACAAATATATAAACTAACAGAAAATATATGTATACTGTTATATGTACTAGTTCTATATGAGATATAAAACATATGTATATCAAATGAAATTGATATATGACTCGAAGAAAGAAAAAAAATTCAACAATCAAAACTGGAATGTATATAAAACTATAACGAAGAGAAGTATAAAACTATACATGACAAAATATAAAGCAAAAGAAATATATATATATATATATATAAACAGCTTATAAAAATATATACGTACAGTTGCAACCTTAGGCAGGCACAGAAAGGAGAAAAGAGGAGAAGCTCGGCTGACTTAGGGAGGAGTTTCGGTGGGTGATAAGATTGGCGGCGATCTGGGTAGGTGCGGCAGTGGGGAAGGGAGGTTGTGGCTTCGATTGTGGAAGTGGATGGGCCGGCGTTGGCTAAGCAATGGATTGATGATCAGCGGTTGGTGAAAGGAAGGAAGGGTGACAAAGAAAAAATATATATATAAAGTTTGCGAAGAAACAAAGTGAACTGAAGTCATAAAGGAAGAATAAAATGGACCGTTCACATTTAGTAAATAAAAACATATACAAGTTCTATACGATTTAGATTTCGAAACGGTGGTATGGCAACGGTAGAGTTTTAGTAAATTCTGAAATAAATGTTATAATGAAAGCTAGTGGCTGTTTTATTCCAGCAATTTGAAATTTGAATGGACACAATCATCAAAAGTGGTACCGATACATTTAACTGTTTTACGGGTTTCACCACGTATCAGACTTTAAAACACAGAATTGAATATACCGCAGAGATTAGCACAACGAGACGATTAAATGGTGTATAGATATCAGCGATAGGATCATCTGATCAAAAGTCGATATTCGGTACAAAAAAATGCTGCTATTTGCTCAGAAATAAGATAAACGGAGCAATAGAAGTCCAAATTTGATGAAATGAAATATGACGTCTCATTCAGAAGATGATTAAGAATTTTATTTTGCAAAAAAAAAAATCAGCTTTGGAAAGCATTTTATTATTATCAGTTATTAACTGATTTGAATTGAAATGGAATTTCACAAGAAAATAAACTTCAATATTATCGGATGAAAATTTACCAGTTGCTATATTAAAATAGACGTATTCCAAATGATAAATTTTTATTTCCAAATTCAAATGTTTAATTTCACAAAATATCAGTTAAATATATTATTAAAACAATTAAAATTTTTGGGTCGTTACACTCTCCCCCACTCAAAACTTTTCGTCCCCGAAAAGGAAGGAGGTAGGAGAATAGAAACAACCAAAAAGAAAATTAGATTTTGGAAACAAAATAAAACAATTAATTTAAAACCATATAAATTCCAATTAATTAATATTTTGGTTAATCTCATTTTATTAAATCCATTCACTTATTTATATAAAGATCAATTATTTACATAAACCATTAATAATTTTACTATTAAACCAGGTAGTATATAAATAAACAATATTTTAAAGGAATATATTCAAAATGGAAAAGAAGGTAGATTCGAAAAACAGAATATAGGTGAATAAATAAAGCTGAGCAGATAAGGTAGATTCAAAAGAATAGTATCGGGCACGAATAATTAATTCAAACCATAAGAATTTCAATTTCAAATATTAATACAAAATTTCTTTGTTGGAAATACTTTTATAATAAAATACCTTTATAATAAAATACTTTTATAACTCGATGTTTCAACAAGTTTATCCTCGTTCCTGCAGACTCTGGCAGTGCGTTGATCAGGTGCAAAGCTAGAATTCTCCAGGTACTTAGTAGACTTGTTTCAACATCCAGTGAAAATACTGGAAAAACTTTTAAAACAGATATGGAAAGTACAATCCAAACAAAAACAAACAAAACCTTTGTCTAACCATGGTTCGTAGATACACAATGATTACGCCTGGATCCCCCAGGAAACAATCCATATCCGTAAGCTTTCTCAGCCCTGCGAGTTACGCCATGATGACTAGTAAAATGCAGGATACACAATGGTTACGCCTGGATCCCCCAGGAAACAATCCGTACCCCTAGGCCATCTCAGCCAGGCGGTTTCGCTACTAATGCGACCTACATAGATGCAGGATACACAATGGTTATGCCTGGATCCCCCAGGAAACAATCTGTACCCCTAGGCCATCTCAGCCAGGCAGTTGCGCTATGCATCCGCGTTCGTAAGACCATGGGTAACGCCATGGAATTCGGAGGACACTCGAGTATCATATTCGGAAAACCAAAAATCAGAGAGAATAATATCGATAGAATGAATCCAAGATGTGGCCACAAATCGGATATCAAGCAGAAGGCACTTTCCATATCTTTACTTCGAAAATATGTATCATATAGTACCTTTCAAATTAATTTCAAATATCATACTTATATAAAGTCCATTATATATAAGATTAAATTTTCAAATCAAATACCTTTCCAAAATCAATAGTATATCAAATCACACTTATATAGACTTCAATTATATAAGATTTCACTTTTCAAATTGAGTACCTTTTCAAATCTATAGTTTTCGAATCAACCTCATACTTATACAACCCAAATTTTTTATATAAGTTCGATAACTCCCAAATAAGGTATTTAGTAAAAATAAGGTTCTCAAATTTCAATTTGTTTCAATATTAGTTTAGTTTCAAAATCATATACATTCCCACTAAATTATTTCTTCTCAATTTAAATATCTGTGACGACCCGGCTTTTTCTCCACAAAAAGTCGTATCATCAAGAAGAAAGAAAGGGATAGAAAAGAGATAAGATAGAGAAGAAAGAAAGAAACACATCCGAATCTAAACAGCGGAACGAATAAATTATATTAATCAAATAAGATATTACATTGTATCATATACATCAGAGATACACAGCTTATACAACACATACTAGACAGTTATAAACATCTGTCTAGTCATTACAACCCAAATACAACTCAACAAATGACTCATACAGACTAACACAGCGGAACACTATATCTACGAACGCTGAAGCCTCCTGCTCCATTGCTCCTCCAAAGATTCGTCAAAGCAAACCTGAATCCCTTGGCTACTCGTAAAAATTTGAGTACCCAAGGTTTAATAAAACAGAAAATAAACACTTGGGTCAGACATGGGTCTGGTGTGAGTAAACGGTTTAAATTGCTTAACTTCAAAACCTTTTGAAAACAAAGGTATCACGTAAGACTCCCCACAAATAAACATGGGTAAGTTTTTGCCTTACGCTAACCAAAACATTTGATAGAAAATCCAGTTATATTATAATAGGGTCTAGGGTTTTCAAGTAAAATACAGAAATAGCTGGAATGCTTACATCTCACGTTCCAACATAGTTGGGCACAACTAATACGTACGGCACTTATTGGATTGTGGATTCCATGCAATGGCAGAGCTACCGGGGTACCGCTCGTCACAGTACGTGGCCTAGATCAACGTACCGAGGATCACGCCCAATCCCCTGCAACACAAGGCCGGAACATCCCTTACTGGATAATTCCCGCATAAGAAACCCCGCGGTTGGAGCCAGCAACCGCCCACACAGCCGAAATAAAAAGGGACTCTAGACAGGGGAATCTTATACTACTTGGGTGCTACCCACTAACCTTGCTGCACCTCCCCTGTTTTAGCCATTCCCGGTTTGATGAGGCTTGAGGCTACGATTACCTTTAATCAGAACACATCACTTAGAATGCTCATCGTCCACCTGACGATGTGCTGAAAGCATTCAATCCATACAAGTTCGTTCCGGGTTCGAACGAAACCGAAGGCATTATCTCGTTACACTCATTTTGGAATCACCCTCAGAGTTAACGACAATAACCCTTGCACTCTGAATCTTCATCTTCACTTGAGATTCACGACTTATCGTTAATTTGGATCGATGTGGTATTCGGGTCTCCAGACCTGGAATACCGGTATACGGAAACCCGATCCCGGTCTCATCGAAATCCAAAACGTATCTTTTAAGGCCAAGTTGTTTAAAGGTTTAAACAATTTGATTCAATTCAATACTTGAATTTACACAGCATTAACATAGATAAATATCACACATTTATCACAGATATATCCAAAAATCATATCACAGAACATCACAGCATATCATCCAATAGATATCATCCAATTTAGATATTCTATATTATCAATCAGCTATAAGCAACAATTATTAACCCTATATTATAATTAATTTAATTATCTTAAATTAAATTAATTACTTAAGAATTAATTATCAAATCTTGCTTAATCAATCATTAATTAATTACAAACCTTTAATTAATTAATTACTCATTAAATATTAATCATCCTTGATTAATTATTCATTAATTACATAAAGTAATTATTCTTTAATTAATTTTACAAATTAATTATTCTTAACCATTAACAGTAATTAATCATTAATTACCTTCATTAATTAAATTAATTAATAATCCTTAATTAATTACTTCCATTAATTAATTAATTATAATTAATTACATTGACCCTTAATTAATTAATTAATTAATTAATTAAACTTTAATTAATCACTTTTATTAATCCACCTTAATTTATCATAAACAGTAATTATCATCCTATAATTACTTACCTTAATTAATTAACTTCTTAATTAATTATATTAATTACACCAAATAATTAATCCTTAATTACTTACTTACCTTAATTATACTTCAATTACTTCCCATTAAGTAATTTCCTTTAATTAATTACATCCTGTAATTATTACTAATACTAAGTAATTACACATATCAATCTTATTAAGTATTCATACTTAATCCTTTATCAAGTGATTATCTTTAATTAATCTACAAATTAATTAACTTAAATCAATCACATTCATTTCATTAATTACACTTGAGTAATTCATCCTTAATTACTCTTAAACAAATTAATTAATCTTTAATTACAAATTAATTATTCTTTTAATTATTAAATAATAATCCTTAATTATTAATTAATAAAACTAAATAACAAATTAATAAATCTTTAATTATCAGTTAACCAATCCTTAATTACCATTTGATTAATCCTCAATTAATCTTTAATTACAAATTAATCACCCCTTAATTAATAATTAATAAAACCTAATTATTAATTAATAAGACTTAATTACAAATTAAGTACTTCTTAATTACCAATTAATTTACCTTTATTACTTAATTAACACTTTCTAATTACTTAATTAATTAGTCACTAATTACAACTTAATTACTTAATTAATTAATCACTAATCATTAATTAATTACTAAATTAATTAACCACTAATTATAAATTAATTACCTCTAATTATCTAATTAATAATTCTTAATTACAAACTAATTAACCTCTTAATTAATTAATTTATAATCCTTAACAATTAATTAATTAACTACTTAATCAATAATTAATATAATTAATCATATTTTATTTACTTCATTTAATTATTAAAATCTTAATTACCTTTAAGATAAATCATCATCTTTATTAATTACCTAATCACATTATTTAAAAACATTTAACCTTTAATTAACATTTAATTATATTTATAAAGAATTAAGTTTAAAATATCATAAATTTTAACTTAACAAACATAAGTTAAACAATCATATTATTTTCTTAATTAAAGGTTAAAGAAACATTTAAAATAGGAAGAAATTATTTAAGAAAAGTTTTAAAACAATCCAATTTTTTTTTTCCAAAACATTGCTTTAAAAACTTTTAAAACATTATTAAAATTTCTGCTTACCACTTACTTCGGGTTCAACCCGTTATTTACTCGAGTTCATCTTCGAGTTTTCCTTCACCTTCCTTTCCTTTTTCTTTTTAAAAACTTAGCTATAAATTTTTAAAAACTGCTGTGATTAAACACTCTCGTGCACGAGACAAAACGCGAGTAAATCAAGCAAACGACTCGGGAAATCACACTTCTTCCCCGAAGCCTTCGTTCTTTCCAGATCGATGCACACGTGTGCATGGTGCACACGAATCTGACCACCTCTGGTCAACATTCCGACCATAGTCAGATCCACGTTGACCTTGCCTACCCTCTCAACCACCTACCTCGATGATTCCTCCGGCGAAACGAAATCGAACAAGTCGATCGAAAACTGAAGCAACCTGATCGTCCAAAAACTCCACCGGCCACCATCTCCGACCATTAGAACACAAGCCGACCTACCCAAAGTTACCCTAAACTCCGATGAACCTTTCCTCATCCTCGCGATCGAGCCCGAAACTTCATAGCCGTCGCCATCGTCTCGAATACATGGCTTACCCAAATCAACTACAAAACCCTACTTCATTCAATTTCCGATGCCACGGCAAATGATAGATGCTTCCACTATTTTTCCCGATCTTCCCAGTTGCCAAGCTAACTTCGACAAAAACCCGACCATCCAATGGTTCGTTGATCGCCGGAAAAAGTTAAAAATACATTCTCTGTTCAACTTCAAACTGCACCCCTTATATATAACTAAAAATCGAGATTTAAGTTTTAAAAATCCTATTTCTCAAAGATGAATCAGATTATAAACTTGAATTTATAAATCCTTGCACTTGATTTAACCCAAATCTAAACTTTCACTGTTATTTTTCCACTTCCCAGAGAGTTTCAAACTTAATTCATATAAATTAAATTTTAAAAACTAAATTGTGTTTAACAAACAACTTTTGTTTTGAAACTCAAGGCCTAACAGTAATTAGTTAAGGTGATTTGAATTTTAAAGTTGAATCTAAACCCTGTATCTGTAAACAGAGTTAAATATGAACATAACAGACATGCATACCTTAATATATTCATATATCCAAGAATCCATATACATACAAGCATAATTTATACCATACATTAAAGATCATCACAAGCAAACAACATAAAGAGATATAAATTACTTTTTAGAAGAAAGTTTACTCACAGGTTATTGATGAACAGAGAATAAACTTTGAAAACTGGACTTGATGAACAGATCTGCTACTTGAATTAGTTTTACTTGATCTTCTTTGATTAAAAACTGCAGTTGCATGCAGGCTGGTTCATCTCAGGTTTGAATTAAGAAACAGGCTCTGATTTCACTTTGGTTTTTGAAAATAAGTTTACAGGTTTTGGCTTTGGGTTTCAGACTACAGGCTTTTGATCTTGGTTTACAGGTTTTAGTCTTCAGATTTTGGAATTATGGGGAGGAATTTGTTTACAGGTTTAAGTATTTATTAAGAGGGATTGTTATAGATTTCGTTACTGACTTTGTTTCTTGTTTTTGAAAAGAGAAGATAACAAAAGAATTTAAGGAAGAGGGTAGGAGTTTATATAGTGTTAATTTAGGATTTATTAAAATTAAAGAAAATTAAAATAAATGTGACACTTGTCTTAACCTTACTTAGTTTGCTAACACATGGTATTTAAGAGATTATTAGATTAACACATGTAATACTACATGCATAAATATTTTTAAATGATTTTAAAAGCTTTTTATATTTATTTCCTAATTAGATAAATACATATCTTATTTTATAAATGCTTTTCTTAATTTATAAAAATAAAACTTTTAAAAGAAAGTAAAATAAAAACCAATTAGATTTTAACTAAAATTATATATAGTATATTTAATCCATTTTAAACAATTACATTATAAATTGTAAAAAATTATCCTATCTAAAATCAATTTAAAATACACATATATATTTTTAAACAACACATATTTAATTTGAAAATAAGTCTATTTAAAAATCTATTTCTACTTATATTTAAAAACAACTCAATATTAAATTGTTTGAAAACAACAACCTTTACCAATATTTAATAATTAATTTAAAAGATTATCTCATTTTAAATTCCCCGAAATCCCGGGATATCACATTCCTTCCCCCTTAAAAGAATTTCGTCCTCGAAATTTAAAACAAAAGATAATCTAAAGTTTTTATTTTATTTTAACCAATTTTAAAACAATTCAAGCCTACTTATCAACCATACACTATCAACAAACAACTATTCATCCAAACAAACAATTTTATCCAAACCACTATACTAGCTACCCGGACACAGATCCGGATAAGCTTCCTAAAATTTCCTTGAGTTTCCCCAAGTATATATATATACCGGGATACTCGTTCTAAAGACAATCTTAAACTACGAAGCTACAGAGCTCCTACTCATCTAAATCTACAAAACTAAACAGGATATCAGACTACAGACAAGTCTGACTCAACAACCAAATCCTTCCCGAACTACTGGTTCCAAAACCAGAGATAGATCAAACACGTACTTCCTCAAAGATACGCGATATATTCTGAATCTCAGTTATCCAAACTGGCAATTCAATCCTGTAGATCAAACACTTATCCAAATCAGAACACAGAAAAGATCCAAAACACCTCGGAGCTGACTTCCCAGACTTACCCAATCTTATAGCTTCCTTTTTACCAGAGAAAACTTCAATAATAACGAAGTCTCCAACTTCGAATTCCAAATTCCTCCATCTCTAATCTACAGAACTCTTCTGACGATCCTGGGCTGCCTACATCCTTCTTGATCAGCTCATCCTTTGCCGATGCTTCTCGAAACAAACAGGACCAAAAACAATCCAACAAATGAATTCTCTCAAAATCTACCCAAAATCCAGAACACAAACTCTACCCCAACATCAGTAGACTACAACTTACTTCTCCTATCTGGAAAAGACAAAACAGATGCACTGCCAAATCTGGACTCAAATCCAGAAATATTTCTTGTAGAAATTCTTAATCAAACACTGCAACTCCCAGTTCCTTCCACTCTAGAACAGCTGCCATCTTGCTTCCGTTGCACCACTCTGATCTAGAGCAGATAAGAATGCCGTCGATGAACTCGAGCACAAACTAGACAACACTTCCTGGAAAATATATGGTTCAACAGATCCATAAAGAAAGGAAAAAAAAAAACTCAGATACTCTATCAAAAACCTGAGCTGCTTCACCAAATCCTATCTCTAGGAGACATCCTTCAACTAAATTGAACCACCGGTATCAATCCTGAAATCAAGTCGATACAGAACTCAATCTCAAATGCAGACAAACTTCTGACTTTGCTAAAGATATCTAGAAAGTCTCAGATAACTCAAGAGAATACTCAACTATCGCAAGTCACTTTTGCGATCAACCCATCCTAATTCCAAAGAAAACTGTTTTCTCTTTACCAATCAGAACAGCTTATGCTAATTAACCAATCCATCGAAGAAATGGATCCACTCTGCAGCTTTTGAACTCCACCTCTAGAAAACTACAAAGCCAAAAGATCTTCCTGCTGGAACATAAAACACTTCCGAGCTGCACCGCTGACACAGAATGCCAAAACTTCCTATCCAAAGCTTCTTGAGGAACTCGGACCTCAAACCAAACTCAACACCCTGCTGAACTCAGCCACAACACCGAAGCAGACATACTTCCTTAAACTTGCTCCAAAGAAAACATCTTAGGACACAATCCATGGTTACTGCATCTCCTCACGCAGCTACTACTCCTTGAGGTTGCCAAGCTACCATCACTTGCTTCTGCACATCCGACAGATCCAACTCTACTCATTCAACTTCAGAGATAAACTCCGAACTTTAACAGTTCCCTTCGGAGATCGATGAAATACTATACCACAACAAAGCTTACTTGAGACGGTATTAGGTCTACAGTCTCGTCAGATACTTCCAACCTCAACATTTAAACTCCAACCATTGGTAGTCGTGTTTCACACACCACCACCCTATCTACCTTTATATCTTATATTGGAAAACCCGAACAGGTAACCCAATCAAATAGGTAGAATATATATATATATAGTTATATATAAAAATTACAAATACGCTCTCTTAAGATAGATAGAAATCTCTCCAGAGCTAGGTATTCACTCAACCTACAGCTCTGATACCAACTGTGACGACCCGGCTTTTTCTCCACAAAAAGTCGTATCATCAAGAAGAAAGAAAGGGATAGAAAAGAGATAAGATAGAGAAGAAAGAAAGAAACACATCCGAATCTAAACAGCGGAACGAATAAATTATATTAATCAAATAAGATATTACATTGTATCATATACATCAGAGATACACAGCTTATACAACACATACTAGACAGTTATAAACATCTGTCTAGTCATTACAACCCAAATACAACTCAACAAATGACTCATACAGACTAACACAGCGGAACACTATATCTACGAACGCTGAAGCCTCCTGCTCCATTGCTCCTCCAAAGATTCGTCAAAGCAAACCTGAATCCCTTGGCTACTCGTAAAAATTTGAGTACCCAAGGTTTAATAAAACAGAAAATAAACACTTGGGTCAGACATGGGTCTGGTGTGAGTAAACGGTTTAAATTGCTTAACTTCAAAACCTTTTGAAAACAAAGGTATCACGTAAGACTCCCCACAAATAAACATGGGTAAGTTTTTGCCTTACGCTAACCAAAACATTTGATAGAAAATCCAGTTATATTATAATAGGGTCTAGGGTTTTCAAGTAAAATACAGAAATAGCTGGAATGCTTACATCTCACGTTCCAACATAGTTGGGCACAACTAATACGTACGGCACTTATTGGATTGTGGATTCCATGCAATGGCAGAGCTACCGGGGTACCGCTCGTCATAGTACGTGGCCTAGATCAACGTACCGAGGATCACGCCCAATCCCCTGCAACACAAGGCCGGAACATCCCTTACTGGATAATTCCCGCATAAGAAACCCCGCGGTTGGAGCCAGCAACCGCCCACACAGCCGAAATAAAAAGGGACTCTAGACAGGGGAATCTTATACTACTTGGGTGCTACCCACTAACCTTGCTGCACCTCCCCTGTTTTAGCCATTCCCGGTTTGATGAGGCTTGAGGCTACGATTACCTTTAATCAGAACACATCACTTAGAATGCTCATCGTCCACCTGACGATGTGCTGAAAGCATTCAATCCATACAAGTTCGTTCCGGGTTCGAACGAAACCGAAGGCATTATCTCGTTACACTCATTTTGGAATCACCCTCAGAGTTAACGACAATAACCCTTGCACTCTGAATCTTCATCTTCACTTGAGATTCACGACTTATCGTTAATTTGGATCGATGTGGTATTCGGGTCTCCAGACCTGGAATACCGGTATACGGAAACCCGATCCCGGTCTCATCGAAATCCAAAACGTATCTTTTAAGGCCAAGTTGTTTAAAGGTTTAAACAATTTGATTCAATTCAATACTTGAATTTACACAGCATTAACATAGATAAATATCACACATTTATCACAGATATATCCAAAAATCATATCACAGAACATCACAGCATATCATCCAATAGATATCATCCAATTTAGATATTCTATATTATCAATCAGCTATAAGCAACAATTATTAACCCTATATTATAATTAATTTAATTATCTTAAATTAAATTAATTACTTAAGAATTAATTATCAAATCTTGCTTAATCAATCATTAATTAATTACAAACCTTTAATTAATTAATTACTCATTAAATATTAATCATCCTTGATTAATTATTCATTAATTACATAAAGTAATTATTCTTTAATTAATTTTACAAATTAATTATTCTTAACCATTAACAGTAATTAATCATTAATTACCTTCATTAATTAAATTAATTAATAATCCTTAATTAATTACTTCCATTAATTAATTAATTATAATTAATTACATTGACCCTTAATTAATTAATTAATTAATTAATTAAACTTTAATTAATCACTTTTATTAATCCACCTTAATTTATCATAAACAGTAATTATCATCCTATAATTACTTACCTTAATTAATTAACTTCTTAATTAATTATATTAATTACACCAAATAATTAATCCTTAATTACTTACTTACCTTAATTATACTTCAATTACTTCCCATTAAGTAATTTCCTTTAATTAATTACATCCTGTAATTATTACTAATACTAAGTAATTACACATATCAATCTTATTAAGTATTCATACTTAATCCTTTATCAAGTGATTATCTTTAATTAATCTACAAATTAATTAACTTAAATCAATCACATTCATTTCATTAATTACACTTGAGTAATTCATCCTTAATTACTCTTAAACAAATTAATTAATCTTTAATTACAAATTAATTATTCTTTTAATTATTAAATAATAATCCTTAATTATTAATTAATAAAACTAAATAACAAATTAATAAATCTTTAATTATCAGTTAACCAATCCTTAATTACCATTTGATTAATCCTCAATTAATCTTTAATTACAAATTAATCACCCCTTAATTAATAATTAATAAAACCTAATTATTAATTAATAAGACTTAATTACAAATTAAGTACTTCTTAATTACCAATTAATTTACCTTTATTACTTAATTAACACTTTCTAATTACTTAATTAATTAGTCACTAATTACAACTTAATTACTTAATTAATTAATCACTAATCATTAATTAATTACTAAATTAATTAACCACTAATTATAAATTAATTACCTCTAATTATCTAATTAATAATTCTTAATTACAAACTAATTAACCTCTTAATTAATTAATTTATAATCCTTAACAATTAATTAATTAACTACTTAATCAATAATTAATATAATTAATCATATTTTATTTACTTCATTTAATTATTAAAATCTTAATTACCTTTAAGATAAATCATCATCTTTATTAATTACCTAATCACATTATTTAAAAACATTTAACCTTTAATTAACATTTAATTATATTTATAAAGAATTAAGTTTAAAATATCATAAATTTTAACTTAACAAACATAAGTTAAACAATCATATTATTTTCTTAATTAAAGGTTAAAGAAACATTTAAAATAGGAAGAAATTATTTAAGAAAAGTTTTAAAACAATCCAATTTTTTTTTTCCAAAACATTGCTTTAAAAACTTTTAAAACATTATTAAAATTTCTGCTTACCACTTACTTCGGGTTCAACCCGTTATTTACTCGAGTTCATCTTCGAGTTTTCCTTCACCTTCCTTTCCTTTTTCTTTTTAAAAACTTAGCTATAAATTTTTAAAAACTGCTGTGATTAAACACTCTCGTGCACGAGACAAAACGCGAGTAAATCAAGCAAACGACTCGGGAAATCACACTTCTTCCCCGAAGCCTTCGTTCTTTCCAGATCGATGCACACGTGTGCATGGTGCACACGAATCTGACCACCTCTGGTCAACATTCCGACCATAGTCAGATCCACGTTGACCTTGCCTACCCTCTCAACCACCTACCTCGATGATTCCTCCGGCGAAACGAAATCGAACAAGTCGATCGAAAACTGAAGCAACCTGATCGTCCAAAAACTCCACCGGCCACCATCTCCGACCATTAGAACACAAGCCGACCTACCCAAAGTTACCCTAAACTCCGATGAACCTTTCCTCATCCTCGCGATCGAGCCCGAAACTTCATAGCCGTCGCCATCGTCTCGAATACATGGCTTACCCAAATCAACTACAAAACCCTACTTCATTCAATTTCCGATGCCACGGCAAATGATAGATGCTTCCACTATTTTTCCCGATCTTCCCAGTTGCCAAGCTAACTTCGACAAAAACCCGACCATCCAATGGTTCGTTGATCGCCGGAAAAAGTTAAAAATACATTCTCTGTTCAACTTCAAACTGCACCCCTTATATATAACTAAAAATCGAGATTTAAGTTTTAAAAATCCTATTTCTCAAAGATGAATCAGATTATAAACTTGAATTTATAAATCCTTGCACTTGATTTAACCCAAATCTAAACTTTCACTGTTATTTTTCCACTTCCCAGAGAGTTTCAAACTTAATTCATATAAATTAAATTTTAAAAACTAAATTGTGTTTAACAAACAACTTTTGTTTTGAAACTCAAGGCCTAACAGTAATTAGTTAAGGTGATTTGAATTTTAAAGTTGAATCTAAACCCTGTATCTGTAAACAGAGTTAAATATGAACATAACAGACATGCATACCTTAATATATTCATATATCCAAGAATCCATATACATACAAGCATAATTTATACCATACATTAAAGATCATCACAAGCAAACAACATAAAGAGATATAAATTACTTTTTAGAAGAAAGTTTACTCACAGGTTATTGATGAACAGAGAATAAACTTTGAAAACTGGACTTGATGAACAGATCTGCTACTTGAATTAGTTTTACTTGATCTTCTTTGATTAAAAACTGCAGTTGCATGCAGGCTGGTTCATCTCAGGTTTGAATTAAGAAACAGGCTCTGATTTCACTTTGGTTTTTGAAAATAAGTTTACAGGTTTTGGCTTTGGGTTTCAGACTACAGGCTTTTGATCTTGGTTTACAGGTTTTAGTCTTCAGATTTTGGAATTATGGGGAGGAATTTGTTTACAGGTTTAAGTATTTATTAAGAGGGATTGTTATAGATTTCGTTACTGACTTTGTTTCTTGTTTTTGAAAAGAGAAGATAACAAAAGAATTTAAGGAAGAGGGTAGGAGTTTATATAGTGTTAATTTAGGATTTATTAAAATTAAAGAAAATTAAAATAAATGTGACACTTGTCTTAACCTTACTTAGTTTGCTAACACATGGTATTTAAGAGATTATTAGATTAACACATGTAATACTACATGCATAAATATTTTTAAATGATTTTAAAAGCTTTTTATATTTATTTCCTAATTAGATAAATACATATCTTATTTTATAAATGCTTTTCTTAATTTATAAAAATAAAACTTTTAAAAGAAAGTAAAATAAAAACCAATTAGATTTTAACTAAAATTATATATAGTATATTTAATCCATTTTAAACAATTACATTATAAATTGTAAAAAATTATCCTATCTAAAATCAATTTAAAATACACATATATATTTTTAAACAACACATATTTAATTTGAAAATAAGTCTATTTAAAAATCTATTTCTACTTATATTTAAAAACAACTCAATATTAAATTGTTTGAAAACAACAACCTTTACCAATATTTAATAATTAATTTAAAAGATTATCTCATTTTAAATTCCCCGAAATCCCGGGATATCACAATATCTTTAGTTTCAAAGTTTCCAACATAATAAATTTAGAAAATAATCCAAGTTTCTAAATCAATATCATTTAAGTCAACCAATTCATTTCCAAAATCAATGGTTTTAAAAATCAATCTTATACCTACATAAGGTCCATCTTATATAAGGATCAAATTTTACAAAAATAAATTTCGCTGTATAAAGAGCCATATGGGATTGAATATCTTTGCTTTTATGGGTTATATATCTTTGTAATTTAAATTGGAAATTTTCTTTTAGTAAGCAAAGATATTCTAACCCGACAGCTTTCAATTTCAACGTCAAAATATATCACCGATATTAGAATATAAGATGTACATACGTCATCATTTCGCAAAATCACATTTGATCGCTCGCTCAATCACACAAGTTCGCTTTCGAACTAGTATTGTCCATTCAACTTCCCTAATGCGGATTTCGATATGGTTTCTCGACTAGAAGCCATCAGTCTCCTTGCATAGCCATATACTATGATAGAAAATTCTAGAATCAAGCCCAAAATCCATATCAAATATTCGCCATCAAGAATTGAATGAAAAATCCTAACACGAAATAGTGTAATTCACCTCGAACTTGTGTACTCAAACCTGGATCAAATTAATTATGCGAATAAAACAGCATACGTACAACTTATAAATTTATTCCAACTTGTTAAATATATAGTTTCATAAAGATGTTACAAAGTTAAAATATTTAAACTAAATTTTATTCAAAATATTTTGAAGACCAAATTCCTTTCAAAACATTTCAAATCTAAATTTCATATTAGGAAATTCAAAATAGCCTTATTTGTTTACTAACAAAACAGTTTCAACTTATTTAAATCATATTACTACATATTTTTAAACATACATATCAAACTTATATACTTTATACTTTTCAAAGTTACATAGCTTGGAAAAGTTAACCTTGATTTGGAAGTACTCGAACCTTCAAAATAGTTGAAGAAATCATATTTTCAAATCCAAGAGTTGGAAATCACCAACAAATCAGTAAATCAATTCCAAAAGATAGGGTTATATCAAATCAGATCCAAAACTCAAGGACTGAACACCGGCTTACTTCAAATCATTTCAAATATATATATACATATACCTTTCGAATATCAAATCATACTTCAAAATTTGAAATCAAAATGGTTTCACAAAATCACTCGCATAGCAAAGCTACTGAAGTGGCCTATCCCCCACTCTGAAACTCGAAAATCAATGTCGATGATGCGTGCACTCATCACCGAAATTATTTTCCAGCGACATAAGTGAGTTCTGGACTTCTACTTTCTCAAACTTCTTTTGAAATTTCTTCGAAATCATTCGAAACTCATTAGAAGTCATTTGAAACATTTCTTATTCGGAAAATACTTTTAAATCATATTATTATTATATATTTCAAAATCTTAAAACCAATTTCAAAACACCAGAGTTCAATTCTCAAATTTCAAATTTCAAATCCTTCAGTCATAAATCATTTTTAGATAAATCAATTTTTTTATATAATTTGTCAAAATTACAAATCCTTTCGAAACCTCAAATTCTCATTTTAAAAAGGGTATATAATCATTATCAAAAACATTTCACTTTTATATATATAATATAATCATACTTATCAAAATAATAATTTCGATATATAAAACAAATTAAAAATACAAACAAACCCGATTTTTCAAAAGATGATTTAAGAATGGATTTCAAACAAAGATAGAGATTCAAATTAGAGGAACTCTTAATCAAATAGAATTATGATTCGAAGATAAGCTCGAACGAAGATGAGATAATTAAATTTCAAAATAGAAGATGAATATACTTATATAAATCGCGGGCGACCTTAACCGGGTCAACCGTGACTTCAGGAACAAGATCAATGCAGAATTCCAAGAAAAACCAACATTCGATCGCAAGAGATAGCGGCATCTAAACCAAAGATATAGAAATCTCCGATGAATCAATGCCAATTGTGAAGGAGTTTCACCCTTTCACAAATCATTCAAAGATTGGTGGGATCCTATTTTTATAGAGATCATTCGAAGTGGAGTTATGGGATACTACAGAATCAAAAGAATACAAATAGGGAGAGACAAGAATGAATTTTGGAACCACAAGAAACGTTCCAAAGTTCAAAGGAAACCGAGCCAAACGGAAGAGATTCAAACTCGAATGAAAGTGATTCTGTAAATAAATTTACTATATATGCTAAGTTTTGCCTAGAGCCAAAGCTCTGATACCAACTGTAACGACCCACTATTTTGGACCATTCAAATCGACAATAAATCCACACATGTCGGACTTGAATAATTCAAAATAATAGATTGTTAATTTAAATTTGGCAAACTCAGCATATACAGTAAATAAATCAATCACAGAATCACAGACACAGAGTAATACAATAATACGCAGCGGAATAGATAAAATAGTAGTTCATGAAGCTACTATATAAACATCAGAGTTAGAAATAAAATACAACAGAATATCTCAAATGCAGTGAAGTCTCCAGTACAACAGATGACTTCTCTGAACAAATCAACTAAAAGAGCTGAAAGCTGAGGCGATAGTTGGATCTCCAAAGGAAGCTCCAAACTCCAAGGGTGAGTCTCAAATGCTGTATCACTCGGTCTGACCCGAGCGTAAAGCAAAACACAAAACACTCGAGTCAGGATTAACATTCTTATATCAATAAATCCAACTCAAGTGAAAAATCAACTGAAATACAAGTAACTTAAAGGATGTTTGGGATAACCATCCTCTAAGGATCTTCGGAACTATCTACAAGGTGGAAATATACACTATAACACCATGGTCATTCCAAATTAATTTATCCTTCAAAACTAAAATATCATTTCATTTCAAATATATCTATTTTCCAAAATAGTATATATATATAGGTTAAATAATTTAAAAGTAAAGTATTTAAAATTTCCTCAAGTCTCACAAATCAATTCTCATCCACCCAAATTCCAAATTCAAATTTATTCAAAGCTCAATTCATCAATTCAATTCAGTTTTAAATATACCATTTAAATTTTCAATATATTTCAAAGCTTTTTAATACTCAACATTTTCAAAGTTAAATTTAACAGTTTCATATAGCTCTTGATTTAACTTTATTATTATTTAATCAGGGAATATTCACTTCATAAATTCAATATCATCCAACTAGCCTTAAATTTCATTTTACTAAATATTTCCTTAAATTTATTTAAACAAGAAATATTCATTAAATTATTTTAAATCAAACCCAAGTTATAAATCATATCTTAAATCTCAATTTCAATAAGTTTCAAATCGGTTTAATTAAATAAAATTCTTTAATGAATGCAATTTCAACTAAATTCAAATTATCTTCTCAACCTTAACTTATTCAAATTATTACTGAAATCTATTTTGAAACATAGCTTTAAATACTTAACCATATTATATGTATTAAATCAATCTTAATTAAATTAAACATTATTATTAAATCTATATATATATATATATATCATTACCATTTATATATATACTAATTTAAGAATCAACATTTATTAAAACCATATATTTCTTCCTAAATCCATAGAATTTATTTTCAAAATATATATATTTTTTTTTGACCAACGGTGTCTGTATATATATCCATCATATGGTTAAGTGATACAGATATTTATCATTTCAATCCGAAATTTAAATATATACGGGTAGATATCATTTCAACCCGTAATCCCAATTTCAATTCAAATGAAAATCGCTTGGGTTTATCATTTCAGCCCATAACGATTTTCTCCTATTCTAAAGTCCGTTCAGGTATGTATCATTTCAACCTATAGTGAATTCTATACTAACAGGTAACTTGCAGAGTGATAACAGATAATATAAAATACAACAACAGGCATATATCATAAATAACAATAAAACAGGATATGGTGTCATATCCCACAGGTGAACAGTTACAGATAATAGCATATATAACAATTTAAATAACTACAGCAGCATATTTCAATTGTCGTTTCAATTGAAATCAAATTTAATAAATATAAGGACATTAATAGTGAGTGATTGCTCACCTTTCAAGGTTAGAGATGATTTGACAAAGCAATGAGCTACGAATTCCAAAGCAACGTTAGATGGACATGAATCGATGAAGAAAACAGGCACGATGGACAAAGCTGATAAATTAGAATTGATAAACCGAATCAGAATCAGCCTAATATATACAGAAATACTTGTTATTTTATAAAAATCAGTATTTTAATCTAAGACAAAAATTTAAAATAAATATATAGTTAAAATAAAATACATACTTATAAAAAAAAATCAATTCAGTTCAACCATTAAAAATTTATGTATATTCACCAAATAAAACCATAACTAAAACAAATATACTAGTTACCAAATCCTACACAACTGTACAACATATCTATTACTCAATATATATATATATATATTTATTAAAAATGAAAAATAATTATATTATATTTCATTCCTTTCAAAATGTCATATATATATATATATATTTCAAAATAATAACAAGGCTTATATATACTTATTCATCAATTAAACAACCACTGTCATGCATATATATACTATATACACATAGATATATAAAAATCCAACTCATAACTACTACTTAAAGATCATACAAAATCAAGTTATGAACAAAGTTATGCAAAACTATATATATAATCTATATTTTCCAAGTAAATTTGTACAAACCCAGTAAAACAAATAAGTAGCCAGAAAGCATTGCTTTTATAGCCATGGCATAGATAAATCATTTCAACAGGACATCACTGCCCAGAAAACTGTGATAGAATATTAGAAACACAGATAATTTATATAAAACTGATGTATATAACTTGTACATAAACTACACCCTTGAAAACTACAAAACATGGAAAACCAGATGGTAATTTTGAAATCAAAACACATATATAAGGAGACTATATACAAATGTACATATATAAATAGTGGTAGGCTTATATAAATTAATATAACATATATAACAAAAACTTGTATGGCTTTTCATATAACCGACCTTGCATGTAAATAAAACTATTATAGGCACATACAACAAACCCAACAGTCTTTATACAACATAAAAAACTTATAATATAAACATATAACTTTTTTATAAACTGGTATCTCTGTTAAATATATACATAACTTATACATAGTGATATAAACACAACATATGTACTGGCATATGATCTATTATATAATTTACCTAGTTTTATAACATGCAAATGCTTCCACCATAATATTCAACAATGAAAATTCTTATGCTAAGTTATATGCGAGTATGCGATAATACTATATACGTAAAAGTAAACTTGATAAAATACACATACTAACTAGAGCCGATCATATGAAGTACCCTAACATAAATAGTATACTGACAGTAATATATATAACATACACCAGTATACTTATATATGTAACTACTATATATCTAACTATTATAAAATATACATAAATATATATATTAACATCATATAGACAATTAAATCTGTATATAACTTATACATCTAAAGCAATACTAATATGAACTTATATATATATATATTTCAACCGGATTAATATAATTCATTATATCTTTAAAACAACGCTAACATGACACAAATATATAAACTAACAGAAAATATATGTATACTGTTATATGTACTAGTTCTATAAGAGATATAAAACATATGTATATCAAATGAAATCGATATATGACTCGAAGAAAGAAAAAAAATTCAACAATCAAAACTGGAATGTATATAAAACTATAACGAAGAGAAGTATAAAACTATACATGAGAAAATATAAAGCAAAAGAAATATATATATATATATATATAAACAGCTTATAAAAATATATACGTACAGTTGCAACCTTAGGCAGGCATAGAGAGGAGAAAAGAGGAGAAGCTCGGCTGACTTGGGGAGGAGTTTCGGTGGGTGATGAGATTGGCGGCGATCTGGGTAGGTGCGGCAGTGGGGAAGGGAGGCTGTGGCTTTGATTGTGGAAGAGGATGGGCCGGCGTTGGCTAAGCAATGGATTGATGATCAGCAGCTGGTGAAAGGAAGGAAGAGTGACAGAGAAAAAAAATATATAAAAAGTTTGCGAAGAAACAAAGTGAACTGAAGTCATAAAGGAAGAATAAAATGGACCGTTCACATTTAGTAAATAAAAACATATACAAGTTCTATACGATTTAGATTTCGAAACGGTGGTATGGAACGGTAGAGTTTTAGTAAATTCTGAAATAAATGTTATAATGAAAGCTAGTGGCTGTTTTATTCCAGCAATTTGAAATTTGAATGGACACAATCATCAAAAGTGGTACCGATACATTAAACTGTTTTACGGGTTTCACCACGTATCAGACTTTAAAACACAGAATTGAATATACCACAGAGATTAGCACAACGAGACGATCAAAATGGTGTATAGATATCAGCGATAGGATCATCCGATCAAAAGTCGATATTCGGTACCAAAAAAATGCTGCTATTTGCTCAGAAATAAGATAAACAGAGCAATAGAAGTCCAAATTTGACGAAATGAAATATGACGTCTCACTCAGAAGATGATTAAGAATTTTATTGTGCAAAAAAAAAATTCAGCTTTGGAAAGCATTTTATTATTATCAATTATTAACTGATTTGAATTGAAATGGAATTTCACAAGAAAATAAACTTCAATATTATCGGATGAAAATTTACCAGTTGCTATATTAAAATAGACGTATTCCAAATGATAAATTTTTATTTCCAAATTCAAATGTTTAATTTCACAAAATATCAGTTAAATATATTATTAAAACAATTAAAATTTTTGGGTCGTTACATAGTAGCTTGTTTCGAGGTCTGAGTTGCATTTAAAAGCAAGCAAACTCACTTTAAATAAATTTTAAAAATGAACGTTATTTGTTGTAAAATATAGATTATATATGTTGTATAATTGTCTATGACTTGGTTATGTTATTTGTTGATTCCCGCTTGGAAGTGGATGACATAAACAGCCATTGTATTGCAGGGGAGTAAAGTAAAAGGAAGTCAGAGTGTTTCATAGCGAATAGGTTGCGACGAATACAGTCTGAAAGATTTGATCTTGGTAGAAGGACTCTAAGGAGTTCCTCGCCTTATTGATATTTATTTACATATATTATTATTTATGTAAATGATAGTGATATGACTTGGAAAGTTGAATTCTTTTGGTAATAGAAATAAATGGTAGCATTACTTAAGTGCCAAAGTGGTCGCTTGGCCTCTTTCCATATTTTAAAAAGTTATTTTTATGGATTTAAATCGACTTCAAACTTTTATTTTAAAGTAAAGTGTTTTCCATACTTATAGTGGTTTAATATATAGAGAGAAATGTGGTTTAAAAGTTATTTTATTTACAAAACAAAGTTTGAAAAGTTACGATCCATAGAGCGATAGTCGCTATCGATGCACTTTGGAAAGTTATGAATTTTGTAAAGTAAAATGTTATTCTCTTTAGATAAACTATAAAATCTAATGTGTTTTTTATAAAGAATATATGTATTTTAAAACGAATTTGAAGTTTTAAATATTTTTTTGAATACTTAAACAAGTGGTTTATTTAAAGGAAATCCCTTTACTTTTGTCAAAATCAAATTCTTTTTAAAAAGTGATAATTTTAAGTTATGAGTTTAATAGAAAGCTTAAACTTTGTTTAAAAGTGTTTAAAAGAGGTTTGAAATTTATATAAATGATTTTAAAGGATTATTTGATATAATAAAGTAAGTAGTACTTCTGTAAAGGAAAGACCTTATCTTTTCAAATCAAACTTGGTTTTAAGCAAAGATCTTCAAGTGGTGTTTGTATAGAAGTTTTTAAAACTATGTTTTAAAGAGTTTTTGAAAATATTTTTAAAAGAGGAAGAAACCATGGATTATAGCACCATTGTTGTAATAAATGTTTTTCGAGAAAAGGAAAGAGATTTTGGATTATAACATTCTCATTATAGTAAATGGTTCCGAGAAAAGTAGAAGAAGTATGGTTTATAACACTTTGTTTTAAAAGAATAGTATATGGAATTTATAAAGTCTTATACATGACATTAAGCTTCAAGGTAGGTAAACTTCTACCTATCATAAAAGGTAAGAATGTTGTGAAGTCAAGATTTGAGAGGTAATAATACTCCAACTTGAACGGCTTCATTATTAACCAAAGGATAGTTTAAGTTTGAAATCAAAGATTGATATTAAATATACGAAGTATTATTTGCATATACTAATTCAGTTAATTATGGAAATTAAGTAGTCCTATATTTGGCACTAAAAGCCAATGAGTAGATTGATCCTCTATTTGTGAGATCTAGAATCAGAGTATTTAACTAAGGTAAGGCCAGGAGCAACTAGTGCCCTAACTAACTTGGCTTTGTTTTTGAGCGATGGATAGAGCAAGTCGAAATATTGGAAATGTGGTAAGTACATAAGATTTGATTTTCATAAATGATCTTTATAACTTATGATGGTATGGAAAGTATTCTGTAACGACCAAGGGTTTTGATCACTTAAACTAGGCAATTTTATATTTTATATAGTCAATAAATCAATTTTTATAGATAAATAAACTCATTTTAATTAATTAATAATAATGGTAAAGTCGTTTTCAAAATTTGGTTGCCAAATTAAATAGTTCATAGAAAAATAAAAAATGTGACCGTAGAACGTTTTCCGGAATTTCGACATTTCGACACCGAAAAGTTGTCGGAAACGCTGTTCGCCTTTGTGCACTATATATATACATATATATAAGAGTGAATTAACTAGATAATAATATACTTAAGAATATTATCTTATTATTAATTTTAATTTAACAAGTGAAGTGACAACACAAAATAATTATAAATATATGTTTAAAAAGAGACTGATGTGACAACACATAATAATTATATATATATATATATTTATAAAAAGATTGATGTGACAACACATAATAATTATATATATATATATATATTTATAAAGAGACTGATGTGACAACACATAATAATTAGATATAAATATATATTTATAAAAGGAGTGATGTGACTAGACAAGATTATTATAAATTATTATGTATATATATAAGCATTTCTCTTATTTCTTTCTTCCATTTTTCATTTCTTTTTCCAATTTTTCCTAAGTCTCTTCTTCCTAAAGCTTCAAAAACTCTTTAATGGCTTCCTTTAACATTTTATAGTTCTATGTTTTCAAGTTTTAAACTTTTTAAAACTTTTTAAGGTTAGCTTTAAACTCCTTCTTTTCCATTCAAATTCCTCTATTTTTTACCCCAATTGCATTCGGCCATAACTTCTTATATACTCCACCAAATTAAGAATTTACTTTTTTCAAACCATGTATATTTCCAGTGGCTACAACTTTGTAGTTTACCACTTTTTTTGATTTTGAGTTTAGATGCTCCAAAAATTCATTTTTGCAAGAGTGTTTTTGAACCTAGATTTTGGTGTCCGAAAATACCCCTCACTGTTTTGGCCATAACTTCCTCAAAATTTAACCTTTTTGAGTAATACTTTTTTAAATGATAGAGGAAATAATAATCTAAAACTTTCCTTTTGACCACTTTTTAAAAATCCGAGAGTAAGGGTTTTAGAAATCCATGGGAAAGTGACCTATGTTCGAGCTCAGTTTCTAGGGTTCGAGTGGAATTTTGTCGAGCTTTAAGGTGAGTAAATTCCTAATTTATGTGGAAAGAACTTTATCTTATATGTTATGTTGATTTTAAAGCTATATGTACGTCATATATTATTGCATCTTGGTATGTTTGAAATATGTTGATTAGTGCTAATGTATGAGTTAGCATTAGCACTCAATGGATATGTTTAAATGATGATCGGTATAGGCTGGGATTTGGTTATGTTATTGAATCGGGTTGTTGTGTATGTGACTTTGGATATGTGATTGTGTGAATATAGAAGATAGTATCTTGAAAGTAAAGTGGACTTGAGATCTGGTTGCAAATCAAATCGTTTACTTGTTGTTTTAGTAAAGATTTGATTTGTTTTCCTACAATTTGTTTTCAAACTTTACTAAAATGTGAAAATTTCTTACTTTAGTAAATAAGAGTGAAAAGTTTGATTTTTGGGATAATAACTTAGAAATGAATCCTAGGTTATTGCACCCACAGCGATAGTCGCTATGGATGCAGTTCGGATTTTTCAAATTTTCAAGTTCAAAGTTTTCTTTTAAAAATGTTTTGGAAATCCTTTTCAAAATAAGTTAGCGATACTTAAGTTACTTTTAACTTAATTAAGACGGTTTATTAATTAAAATTAATTGGTTAATTAAGAATAGTTATTTATTAATTAATTAAGTAATCAGGTTAAATAATTAGTATTAATTAATATTAATTAAGTTAGTTAATCATTTATTAATTGAGAAGTTTAATTAATGACTTACTTAGGTTAAAAAGGGTAATTAATTTTATTTAATTAATTTTAATTACTTAATTATAATTTAAATTATTTAATTAATTATTATTTAATTAAAGGTTAATTATTTACTAAATTATTACTTAATTAAGGATTAATTTTAAGTAAATGTTTATTTGATTAAAGTTTATTTATTAATTAACTTCTAATTAATTAAGGTTTAATTTATTATTAAAGTTTTAATTAAAAATTATTTTACTATTATTATTTTATTAAATCATTAAGGTTAACTAATATTTAATAATTGATGAAGGTTAATTAATTATTTAATAGTTAGTAAATTATTAATTTGGGTTTAATTAATAGTTAATTAGGGGTTACTTAATTATTTAAAGGTTTAATTATTTCTTAATTATTAATTAAGTGAAATTAAGATTTAATTAAGTTTAATGATGATTTGATAAAGAGTTTAACTTGAATTTTATTATTTTAAAAGGGAGTTTTAAGTTTTAAATCCTGGTTTTCTAAGAATCAAATCATTTAAAGGAAACTTATGTTCCAAGGATAGTTTGAATACAAGTATTCAAGTGTTGATACCATGAAGTAGACAAATAACTATGAATGACTTATAGTGTTGATTGATTGTATTGTTTGGACATCTAATAGTAGAATAAATCACCGTTCTACTATAGGGTAAGTGTTTAATTATTGTGGATATAGAATAACAGAATAAATTCCCATTCTGTTATAAATGATTGTTGATTATGTGGACATATGTTAGTAGAATAAATCACCATTCTACTATATGTAATGATTTTGTTTGGACATCTATATACAGGACAAATCACCATCCTGCTATTATGTTTTGGAGATGTATATGTTAGTTAGTTCATATTGACATGATAATTCCTTGATTTGGATATGAGTTGTATTTACATATATTTTGACCTATGTAAATAACTGTGAAGTAAATTCGAATTGAAATTGAATGGTAACTCAAATTAGTACCATTGGGAGTTCTAAGCCTCATTTTGAAATTATAAAGTATGATTTTGAATTTATTTTAATTCTTTAATCAATTTTAGGTTAAGGGTTTATTAATGGTTTTGCAAGTTATACAATTATTTTATCAAGATATTCATAAAATGATAACTTGTCTATAGAAAGGAGTTTACCTAAACAAAAGGTTTATTTAAAGATGATTACAAATGATGTTTTATAAAGGCTATTTTATAAAGAATTTCTAAAAGAAGTTTATAAATAGGAAGGAAATTTATAAATCATATCAGAGATTTGGAAAGAAGCTTTATAAATTAACTTAAAGGTTTATAAAAGTGGGCTATAACTTTATTTTGGTAGTTATAAGTTAACTGAAATACGAGATGAGCTTTTGAAAAGGAAACTTATTTGGTTATTTAATATGGAATTTGAAAAGAAGAAAAGTTTGTAAAGTTCGTAAATATACTTATACCATTGGATAAGTATATGAATATATTCCCAGTATAAAGGAAATGCAAGGTGTTTAGAAATAGTGTTTTGAAAAGATCTTTTGATCAAATTTTATAAAGTATATTTTTAATTAAAGAGAATTTATAAAGGTTTAGTGGATCCCATTTGGGAATTAAACCAACCGACTATCAAGTTTGACCCAATTTGACTTAGGAAGTATGAATGTAAATTCGAGTTCCCCGATAAGGTCTCGAATACTTACTTCCAAAAGAACCGGGAATTAGTCAACCAGAAATTATTGGTTGTTGGTATGGAGAGACCAGGATCGGATTTATATATCTGAAAACCACTCCAAACCAACATGTACGTTCGAGTGGAATACATATTGATGATGATTGAAGTTGGTGGTCTTTGAAGTGCAAGGGCTACTGCTACTAATCTTGAGGGTTATTCCAAAATGGATGTAGTAGAGTTAGTGTCTTCGGTTTCGTTCAGACTCAGAACAAACTTGTATGGATGAATGATGGCATTACATTGACGCCTGGAGGGCAGAATTAGTATTCCAAGATGGATTTCTATTCAGAAAGGTAATCGTAGCTTCAAGCCACATCAATGGGGAAATAACAAAAATCAGGCATGCAGCAGAGCCAAGTGGGTAGCTCCCAAGTAGGGTATGGTCATTCCAAATCTAGATTGGTTATTATCTATTCTTGTATGCTTCGGGGCCCAAGCGGGGTGACCATATTCGGTACTACTAGTCAAGTGGTAGGCCAGTCCTGTATGGTAGGGGTACAAGATGTTCTTGTCAGACCCGATGCATTTATCTAGAGATGTATCTTCGGAAGGTAGTTCCTTACCTTGTCATAATATGGAATCCATTCTCCAATACGAGCTTTATGGTTTTAGTTGTATACCAAATATGTTGGAAAGTGAGATGCAAGCATTCCAGCTATTTTAATATTTTACTTTGAACCCTTAGACATTATTATAATATCACTGGATTTTCTATATAAGTGTTTTGGTCGTAAGGTAAAAACCTGTCCGTGTTTATATGCGGCGAGGTCTTATGAGATACCTTTGATTTCAAAGGATTTTTCAAGTTAATAAATCAGTAGAGTTTTTTTATGATTTGAGTTTACTCACGCTAGTATTCCAGACTGGCCTAGGCGTTATTTCCTTATAATGCTCGGTTCAGGCCGAGCATGTTTGCCAGGTTAGCTTTAGATGCTTTGGAGCTATGGAGTCGAGTTGGAGGCCCAGGACGTACTCTCGTATTTTGGATATCTTCCGTTGTGTATGTGTTATGTGTAGCTTGTCTGTTGTTGTAAGGACAAGTGTTATAACCGTCCAAATTTAGGATAAGTCTAGTGTACTCTGATATTGAATATATGAATGAAGATGCTTCTTTTTTGTAAAGATCTTTGTTCTATCATATATTATTCGCTGTGTTGTGAGATTCTGTGTTGTTTAGTTTTCTTCTATCTTCTACCCACTTCTTTCACCCTAAAAAGTCGGTATTTCCGGCACTTGAATGTTCGGCATGTGATATAGTGGACGTATTAGCGTCGATTTTTGAGGGTCGGAAATCTGGTTCGTTGCATATTTTTTTCATACTTAACACCAAATTTCAAGATATGGAAACTCATCTCCATCTATGAGAATTAAGAATGTATGTCGAGGCAAGGATAGTTTTCTAACTTGCCCGACATCATTGTTAATCAAGGGATAGCATAAGTTCGAAATAGGAAAGTGGTGGTAAGTAAGTTTGGTCTAATTCCCATATGACCCATATACTTACACCAGAATAGGAAAGTGGCTTTAATTATTGAAAGGATTAATTAAAGCGGCTTAGCGGCTGCTTATCTGCTTTATCATGCTGGGTTTCTATTTGAAATTAATTCTTTGATTGGACTGTTTGGTTATAAATAACCCATTATCAAATCTTGACTAGTTCTGAAACTATCGTTTGGTGGTTCTGAGAGATCGGGATCATATAAGCATGAGTTATCCGAAAACCACTTCGAACCGGCATAAGCGTTTGAATTGGGACATCTTAAAGATGATGGGACACCCGGTAATGACTAAAACAGGGGTTATGCAACAGGGCTATGTGGTTCACTACCATTAGGGTATGGTCATTACCTTTTTAGATCGCAACCGGGGTGATGACATATTCGATACTATACAAGAAGGGGCATGCCGGTTTTATGTTGGTGGGGGCCCATGTGAGGCCCTTGGTACATTTAGTCTAGAGGTATACTATGATAGGAGGCACCCAGTAGCATTGTTCTTGATGGAATCCATTCTCCAATACGTGCTTTACGGACTTAGTTGTGTCCAAATACTAGAATGTGAGGTGGAAGTATTTCAACTATGTTATATATTTATTTTCAACCCAAGACATTATTATAATATCACTGGAATTTCTAATAATATGTTTTTGGCCGTTGTAAGGTAAAAACCCATTTGTATTTATATGCGATGTCATTTTACGAGATACCTTTATTTTTGAAAGGTTTTATAACATTAAATAATCCAAAATTTCTCATTCTTGTTTACCAGATGAATCTGGATGTTATTTTCTTATAATACACGGGTTAGCCCCGAGTATATTTCCAAATTTAGTTATGGATGCTTTGGAGTTTCAAGAGATAAGCTGGATGCCTCCAAGACGTATTCATGTATTTATATTTCTGCTGTATTTTTTGTTTTGTAATTATCAGCATTTGTGAGGACAAGCTCTTATAACTGTTCAGGCTGATGAGAGGTTAGTTTGCTCTGATTGTTGTTTGTATATTAAAGTTTCTTTTTATAATGATTTGTTGTACATTATATATTACTCAACATGAGTGAGATTCTGTTTTGTCTTTTCTTTTCTTTCATCCTAACAATCTGTCTTTCAGGCACTCGAATGCTCGACATGTGAATAATGTGGATGTATTAGTATCGACTTTTGAAGGTCGAAAAGGTGGGCCCTTACAGTGGTATCAAAGCTTAGGTTGAGTGGACACCTAGGCCTTGGTGGTGTAAACTCATTAGAGATAGGGTTAGGAACACCATAGAATGATTTAAGTGTATTATATATGAGAGTGTGTATTTGTTAGTGCTATAGAAATGTTTTATAAAGAAATAAAGTTAGTTAGGATTATATTTTATATATAAAAGAATAATTTTCAAAAATTGATATACGATGTATTTGTTTGTTAGGAAATGATAATATTCAATTATGATAATTTATTGTTTGTTTAGTCATGTACATCCAGTTAGGAGCATTGGTTATTATTTGTTTATTAATTATTTATGCTCGACCAGTTTATAAGCATTTATTGTTTTGATTTAGATTAAATACGGACGCTATGTGAATTAAATTTCACAATTTGACTATAAAGCATTCAATAATAATGTTGTTATAAAGCTTAATTTGATTCAAGTAGGAATAAATTTATATAAAGATGATTTTATCAAGTTTATAAGATGTGTCATATAAAATAAAGAGGATTTTTGAGAATTTAATCCATGTGTCTTTGAAAAAGGTTTCAAATGATTTTTTGGAAAAAGGTAATAATAATATTACTTAGAAGTATTTATCGGTATAAGTATTTTAAAAAAGAATTTTAAGTAAGATACATTTTCTTTGGATAGTTCAGAGAATGAGTCTCAACTAGTTTTGTGGTGATCTGAATAATCTTCTAAGTGACAATTAGATGTTTGCTCAGGCAAACGTTGTAGTGCACTTAGTAAATTATTCCACTAGTCATTTTACGATCGAAATATGTTCGAATCCGAACGACCCAAAGCAAGTTGGTAAGAGATATTTTTGTTAAAACTATTTATCTACAATTATATATAGTATGGTTTAAAAATGTGATTCAAAAAAGAAGAAGTATTTTTATGTTAACTAGTTCGAGTGGTTTGAAAATGACTACAAATGGGCAAGAGATGTGTTTCAATGGTAAGAACTTTTCTTATGTATTACCCTTCTTGGTAAGGGGTTGTATGGTACTATTTGGTAGGACCCAGTTCCTTTGTATCATTTAGGTGTTAGTCGGTCTATATGTATATTTTCTATGAATTAAAATATATAGTATCATTTCAAAAGGATTTTAAAATAAAAACCGGGTATTTAGTTCTTAAGTTTCCTTAAAGAAAATGGATTCAAAATAAAAGGATATAATGATAAAAGAGCGTGCTGATAAATGGAATTTTTCATAAGGGATTATATCACTCTTAGTAAGAAAATAATAATATAACACAAGTTTTAATGGGTTAAATTTAATAAGAAGGTTTTGATAAAATTTGTTTTATTAAAATCACGTCTTTTATTTTAACATCTAAGTTGTGCAAACTATTTGATGTTATTAGGCCGACTAATAAAACACCTTTACCTTAGATATGTCTAAGGAAAGTAGACTTTAGGACTGAGTTTGGATACCGACATCCTACTATTCTTAGCTACTTACCAGACCGGATGGGTAAAGAGATCGAAGTGGTTGGCTCAGTTTTAAGGCCTAAATTACTTTGGGCCTACATCTGAATTTAAGGATAAAAAGGAAGAGATAAAAAATTAAATCATATAGTTGTATATACTCTCAGGATATAGTTGGGTATTATACAAGTTTTAAACTTAAGTTATATTTTTTGAAATTTTTTCATAAATAATTTTTGGAAGTAGAATAAAAAGAATTGGAGTAGTATACACCAGTCCGAACTTTGCATTTTAACTCGATTCTTGTATGCGAGTACTTGGGATAGATTCTTGGGATGATGTGAGTGTTTTATATCATAGTTTAGGCCTATATAAGGAAAACATAAGTATCATATCAAGGAACTAGATCAAAGTTCCGCAATGGAGAAGTTAAGTGATATTTACTAGTTTAGATGACAGATTTATGTATCCGAGCAAGTGATCTGATATTGCATACGGATGATTCATACACATCATATGAGCTTAAGTATATTTTCCTTTAGTGTTTTATGGTTTATGAGGGGTTGGGTAGATGACTCTTCAATTTGTCATGTGGTAGTGTGAATAATCGATTGAGTAATAACCTATGGCTGTTGAGCATGGGGTAGCTTAGTAGATTTTTTATCATCCTTGTGTGATGAGAAGGTTGTAAACCTCAACAAACTATAAGTTTGTTTGTTAGTTATTTAATATTTTGTAAAATGTTAACAATTAATATGGCTTGTTTCTGGGTTGTTGGCTTGTGATGAAATTTCGAGGTCGAAATTCTTTTAAAGGGGGAGGATGTAACGAACTGGAATTTTATCGCTTTGATTTGTGAATATTTAATAAATTTTAAATATTCAATTAATGGTTTTTAATAATCAAATAACCCTCTTCTAATTAATAACTAATGATCTTAAACTTGTTTTGAAATTTTGTTTACAAAAATAAATAGTTTGGTGAAAAATGGAAAATATGGCCAAAAATCATTTTTCGAATTTTTGACTTTTCATCGAACGAAAGTTGTTGAAACGTTATTGTACATACTTATATTTGTACATATACATCTAGCAAATAAGAGTGGTTAGCGGTAAAATACAATTAATTATTAAATAAGAGGTTATAAAATAATTAAAGAATTAAATAAAATGAGACTTTTCTTTCTTATGTTAAGTGCTAAAGCACTAAGTAGTACGCTAATAGAGTGTGATGTAATGGAAGGCACATGGAGGCACATAGAGGAGGTGTACCATAGTTGAATTTTTGCAAGGGTAGAGAAGTCTTTTGGCTAAGGGGTAGTTTGTGTAATTTTCCAATTTTCCATGTTTATAAAAGAGCACAACCACTTCCTCTTTTCGATTCATTTCACTCTTCACTTAGTTTCTTCTTGCCTTCATTTTTTCTTTCTTCATTCAATTATAAATTCCTAAGCTAAAAACAAAAATAAAAACAACTCCTTTTCTCCTTAAACTTCTTTCATAGCTTTGAAACAACTTAGCATCACACATTAGCAAGTCGCGGCATGAAAAATTGGAGCACACACCCCAAAAAAAGCTCATGGCTAAGAGAAAATGGAAGAAGGAGCGGGGCTGGACGAGCAATTGGGAGGCTGGGGAGCTTAGACGTGAGCTAGGGTGATGGTAGAAGGTGTTGTGCTAGTTGTTTATGTGGTACCAAGAAGTAGTAGCATGTTCCAAGGTCTAGTTAGGATATACAAGTGAGCTAACTTACTTTAAATAAATTTTAAAAGCGAACGTTTATTCGTTGTAAAATATAGTTTATACATGTTGTATAACTATCTATAACTTGGTTATGTTATTTGTTGATTCCCGCTCGGAAGCGGATGGTATAAATAACCATTGTTTCATAAGGGACTAAAGCAATAGGAAGTCAGAGTGTTTCATAGTGAATATATCATGACGGATACACTCCGAAAGATTTGATTTTGTAGAAGGACTCTTAGGAGTTCCTCGCCTTGTTGATATTTATTTACATATATTACTGTTTATGTAAATGATAGTGATATGACTTATAAAGTTGAATTCTTTTTAGAATAGAAATAAATGATAGGTGATCCCCTCAGTTCTCACCTTTTCCTAATCATCATGGAGCTCCTTACCGCCTTACGGAATCATAGGTACACTATAAAAGAAATTGATTACCATCCAAAATTCAGAGATCCTCTTGTTACAAGCCCGTGCCATGTAGACAATCTCCTAATTTTCTCCAAGCCAATTTTTCCTTCATTGAGCATTATCTTCTAAACCCTAGCTTGCTTTCAAAAATTAACTGGCCTTCAAATAAACCTTGCTAAAACTTCTTTGATATATTCAAGCATTCATGATAATGATTTGGACCATCTCATCTCTCCTTTCAATATATCTGCTCATGGATCAGAAATGCTCTACCTTGGCATACCATTAACCACTTCCAGAATTAGAAAACATCAATGCATGAAACTTTATGAAAAAAATCACCAGTTGGCTTGGTCAATAAAACAACAAACATTTATCTTCTGCTGGAAGGCTAACCATTATTAACTCCATTATTTTTTCTATGCAAGCGTATTATTCAAGAGTGTTCCTCCTCCCTCGGAAGTTAATGTACATGATTCAGCAGGCTTGTTGCCATTTTCTCTAGTCTGGGTCCCCATAAGAAGCAGGGTGGTATTGGGAACATAAATCTGATAACTTGGAAGGTTGTGAATGCAATTCATTTGGTGGGTATCTTAGTAGATACCTTTGGTACATATTTGATAATGTGAGTATGTATGTTTGACATATTCTGGTATGTTATATGGTGTTAGCCTTCCTTTAAAAGTTTTCTATGTACTTAAGAAATAGCTAGTAAGTGGTTAAGGGCTCTGTTTAGACTTGTTCCATTCTGGATTTAGATTGTGGTGAAATTTCGAGGTTAAAATTCTTTTAAGGGAGGAAGAACGTAACGACCTGGAATTTTTTCACTTTGATTTTTGAATATTTAATTTATTTTAAATATTCAATTAATTTTTTAATAACTAAATAACTCTCTTTTAATTAATAACTAATGGTAGGAAATTCATTTTTTATTTTTATTTACATAACAAGGTAGTTCGATGGAAAATTAAAAATGTGACCGAAACCCGGTTTTTGGATTTTCAGCTTTTTATCAAACGACAAGTATTAGAAAGTTGTTATACCTTTGCATATACTCTAAAACAACATTTAAATGACTTTGTAACTTATGAATACTTTTTTTCAGAATAAAATGATAATAATAATAATAAAAATTAATAAATATGAAATATAATAAAGTAAATATGAGGTGATGGATATGAAGTTTGAATTTACATTTCATGATACCTTAAATGTAAAAATTAAGAAAAGGACTTAGGCTTTTCAAAAGTGACATTTGAATGGTTTAGGAGAGCATGAAAGAGTTGAAAAATGGATTTAAGGGCATTTTGGTCTTTAGCCTTCTCTACTTTTATTTTATATTCCATCTTATATATACATACACATTTCTCATTACATACCCCATCCTATATATGAACTTACCATTTAATTTTCATCTTCATACTTTGTATAAATTTTGAAAATTCACATCTTTTTAGTTCGAAAATTCTAACTTCACTCAAAGATTAAAAGTTGAAGCATTTTAAACCACATGGAAGCTAAGATCTCTAATCTTTGGTTAATATTTTTATAAAATGAATATTTTGTTAATAGCTTGCTTTAAAAATGATACTCATGTTTTTGTAATTGTTTAAAACCGTCTTTTTGTTAATATTTGCTTTAAAAAGGATGATATGCTTGCTATAAGTTGAACATACAGAGATATATAAGATAGAATTCACGGTTACATCTTCTTCTTTCTCTTCATGTTCTTTGAAAAATGAAATAAACATCCTTCATTTCTTATTCAAAAATAAATATCACTTACACTGTTTAAAATTAGCCATTGTAATCAACTAAAAAGTTGTTAGTTTTAGTCTCTAGTTTTTTTTTAAAATTGTCGTTGGTTGTTTCATCGAGTGTGGTATGAGAAATTAGTCGATTATAGTGAATGGTCGAGTGATGTCAGTTTTTCGATGAGCACGAATTGATGAACGGAGTATATGGTTGTATTCGTTTTTGAAAATCATGATTTTTGAAGCTGTTCACATGATTTTATGGTTTTGGGTTGTGTTATGACAACGTGATGATCGATTTTTGTTCATTTGGGAAATTATGGCGAGGTGGTTAGTTGGAGGTGGAGAGACGGTGCTGGAAGCAAGCTTGGGGATGGCGAATGTGAGGGTGGTGGTCACGTGGTCACCGGTGGTCAAAGACGCTTGGTCGAGCTCACTTTAGGGTATAGTAGCCTTGTGATTTTGGCTTAGACATGGGTCTGGGCGTGACACTTGGAATAGTCGAGCTTGACTTTGCTTAGTCGAGAAGTGGGGCATCGAGTGGTGAGTTGATTGTTGGTGGTGGCAGAAGCTGGAAGTGGATGAGGTGATGGTGGATGGTAGTTGATCGTGACTGGGCGTGTTTGAATGTGAGGTAGAATGGTCGAATTTTTTTGGGGCCATTGGAGTGGATGGCATTGATGCGGTCGAGTCGAGCATGCACATATATGTTTTGTGCACAAGTGATGCGTTAGAGAAATTTGATTTGGGGAGAAGAAGTTTTGTATTTTGGTTTGAGTGGAGTGGGCTTGGGCCGGGTTTGGGATGTAGGCGGGTTGTGATGATTAAGTTAATTAAATTTTTTAATTTAAAGGTGATTTACTTTGGAAAGCTATAACTTACTCATTGTAGATCTATTTAACCTGTAGTTTATTGTACTAGACTCGTATTGATGAGTACATCACTTTAATAAAAATTGTTGATAATTTCAACGAAGTACAATTTGATGATAATTTAACAGCGGTAGAAAATAATTACATAGTTAGTAATTATATTTTATCACTAACATATCGTTACCAGAATAAAAAATCATTCTGCTATATTTAAATTGAATAAATCATATTGGACATGTATTTAGCATAATAAATCGCCATTCCACTATTTTATAAATTTAGACATTGAATTATATGTTAGTTGATTAATATTGGATAGGTAATGTGTTAGCTATTGATTGTCAATTATGAATTTTATTTACATATATGTTGCTTATGTAAATACCTATGATACGACTTGGAATGTTGAACTAAAATAAGTGGTAGCTTGTTAAAAGAGCCATTTTGGTCGCTAAGCCTCTTTCCAAATTTGAAAAGAAATGGATTTAAATGAGCTTTAACTTATAATATTTTGGAGTAAAGTGTTTTTTATAAATGATATTTAATTACTCATATTATTTAAAAGATGTTTTAAAATTAATCAATTATATTATTTAAATAATGTTTTAAAGTTAATTAATTATTTTATAAATGATGTTTTAATTTAATTAATTATTTTATTAATAGGGTTTAAGTTAATTAATTACTTTATTTGATGATGTCTTTCAAAATTATTTATTTATTTATTTAGGAGGTGTAATGGAGATTAATGAATTAAGTGAAGGTGTTTATAAATAATAAATTATTTTAAAAAAGGAATTTTACTTAATAAAAAATATTTATTTTAAAGAGTTATAAATTGGAAAGAAATCTTGGAAAATGGAAAAGTAGTTTGGTTTATAAAACTTTGATTTTAAATGAATAATATATGGAGATTTTGGAAACCATATATTTGACGTTGAACTTTGGCGTAGTGAAACTTCTACCTATCCCGAAATGTTAGATTGTTGTTGAGTCATGATTTGAAATGTAATTGTTACTATTATTATCAATCCTAAAGGTATACGACATGTCGACATAAAGATGTTGCATCAATAAGCAATGTCGAAAGTATGAAGATAAATCAATGCCGAAAGCATATAATACCACCCTTCATCAATAAAGAATAATAGGCAATGTCGTAGGTTATCAATGAAGCCGGTAATACCAAATGCCATCAATGCTGCTTACCGCTTATAACGTTGAATGAGTAATATCATGCCAAAGAAATTGAAATCAATAACGCATGTTTGTAAGGGAATGACAACACTGGAAAGCTCTATCTCAAAGTCCATCAATGTTATAATGACATGATATAGCATCAATGCCGCATCACGTTAATGCCGCATTCCATCAATGAAGCACTTCTTTCATGTAGCCAGAAGAATTAATGATGCTCCAAATTAATATCACATCTCTCCAATGCCTCCTTATTCTAATATCACCCTTTGAAGTAATGTCGCATCTCATCAATGCCGCTTCACCATTGATGTTGCCTCCTATCAATGTCGCTCATCACCATTGTCATCTCTTATTAATGCCGCTTATCATCAATGCCACCTATTGTCAATGCCGCTTATCATCAATACCGCCAATCATCAATGCTGCCTGTTATCAATATTGCTTGTTATTAATGTTGTTTGCTGTCGATGCTGTTGGAACCTCCATTCTATGATTTCAATGACAACTATACAATATCATATATATACATATATACTAACATATGTAGGTATTCAAGATATCCATCACGTCAAAGAAACTATGATTTGAAGATTACAAGAAGATCATTCGTGAAAGTAGTATATAGAAGTATTGTACAATCTCCAATGAAGTGACACACACAAAAATCTGGAAATTACATACTACAAACGTCTGCAGTATATACTCAGACGTCTGCAGTGAGGTTCAGGAAAATTTCTGAAACATACTCCAAACGTCTGAGCTATACTGCAGACGTCTGGTTACGAATATTTCTTTACAACGGCCCTATTTTTTGAAAAGTTGCGAAACCTTAAAAAAACTTTATTCTTCTACAAATAGTTGCAACCTTTCAAGAATGGTTTCCAGTCACTTCTCTTGAATCATAACTCTTCAAATTCTATAAATACTATCAAATTGATTTGAGATTTACTTACTTAACTTACTGATTTCTACTCTCTTGAATTATCATTATCAAGTTGATTTCTGAAACCCAATTTCTAATATTCTCAAATCAAAACTATAACCACTACTTATATTGGTTATATTCTTCCTCAAATTTGTGCTCACACTTACACAATCACTCAAAGGAGATTATAGGAAGATTTGTATTATCAATCAATATCAGTGTTGATCAGAACACAAGATTGTCAAAAACTCTATTGTAAAAAGACCTGTTCCTCCGGGTAAAGCGAGGGTATTTGGCTAGTGAAATACCGAAGGGGAGCTTCGGGACTGGACATAGGACGGGAGGTCCGAACCAGTATAAAAACTCTGGTGTGATCGTTTTTATTTCTACTTACATTTACATATCTGCTTATATCTTTGCTATACTGTTAGTACACTTGCACATTAGTAACTTATATACGATCCGTAAGACTTCCATTTGGTATCGGAGCAAGGTTCAATTCAAGTTACAGTAACACGTAGTTGAATTATCACTAATATGCAAGTACTTTTCAAGAAGGTCAATCTACTGCACGTCCTCCACTATTCACTGGTTCAAATTATGCATATTGGTCTACACGTATGTGTATTTTTATAGAGTCTACCA
Source organism: Allium fistulosum (assembly GCA_030737815.1). NCBI lineage: Eukaryota > Viridiplantae > Streptophyta > Magnoliopsida > Asparagales > Amaryllidaceae > Allium > Allium fistulosum. The sequence continues at coordinate 489,736,710 of CM060903.1, forward strand.
GCCTAGATGTTTGGGAAACAACTCAAACTAGATTTGAAGCATCAACCACTGCTAGAAACACATGGACAGAAGAACAAAAACTTTTAGTTGGAAATAATGCAAAAGCTATGAATCTTTTATTTTGTTCTCTTGATAAAAATGAATTTTCTAGAGTTATGTTATGCACCACCTCATATGATATATGGCATACACTTCAAGTTACTCATGAAGGAACTACAAAAGTTAAACAAACAAAGATTTCAATTCTACAAAATCAGTTTTCATCATTCAAAATGAAAACCAATGAAACTATAAGTGATATGTACATGAGATTTCAAACTATTCAACATGATCTTATGGCTCTAGGAGTAAAATTTACTCAATTTGAACTAGTTACTCGAATTTTAAATTCTTCGACTACTGAATGGGAAAGAAAAGTTTTGGTTATCGAAGAAGCTAATAATCTTTCCGATCTCAAAGTTGAAGAATTAATAGGAAATTTGATGTCATACGAAGCTAACCTGCAGGCACGAAAAGAAGCAAATCAAGAAAAAAAATATTCTTTTCAAGCCAACAATGAGAATTTAGATCTCGAAGAAGATGAAATTGTATTCATAGCAAAGAACTACAACAAATTCAAGAAATTCAAGCAAATGACAAAGTTTCGAAACGGAGGAAATTCAAATTCAAAAACAACCGATCTAACTTCAATCAAATGCTATGGATGTGATAAGTTCGGACATATGAAGAAGGATTGCCCTCAAGGCAACAATGATAAAAGAAAGAACAAATTCGATTTCAAGAAAAACAAGAGAGCATTTGAAGTAACATGTGACGATTTTGACTCATCATCATCAGATAGTGAAAGTGATTCTGAACAAGCAAATGTTTGCTTTATGGCTAACACTGATGAGGTACTTTCTGATTTATCTTATAACGAATTATTTGAAATAAGTATGGAATTAGACGATAAATTTAGAGAATAAAAAAATTGATCAAAGAATATGAAGGAAAATTTGCTCGATTAGAATTAGAAATCGGAATGTTAAAAGATGAGAAAACAATTCTAGAAGAAGAATTAGAATTAGCTCAAGATGAATGTAAAAAATTGTCTACAATTAATTCTGATTTAATTCATGAGTTACAAAAAGAAGTAACTATGAAGGATGTTATTCTAAAAGAAAATATTGATTTTAAAATAAGGATAGAATCTGACAATATTGAAATATCTAACTTGAAAAATAGTTTAGAAAAAATAACAAATAATGTTTCAAAATTTAATAAAGGGAAACAAAATTTAGAAAGTTTAATTAAAAATTCTAAACCATCAGGAAATAAAAATGGATTAGGATTTATTAAAAATCAAGACAAAACCAAGAAACAAAATTTGAATGCTGCAACTAAGTATAGTTCTCTCTACACTAAATTCAAGAAATCTAGGGTATTTCATAAAAGCAACGAATCTAAAAATATTAAAATCTGGATTCCAAAAACAAATAATAATTTGATTAGAAAGAAATTTATAAATGAATATTTGGAAAAAGTAGTTCATAACAATAATTATTTGTTTAAAGGTCCCAAACCATCATGGGTATGGCTACCTTCCCCTACTAACCCTTAGGACCCTAACGGAGGAAGTGGGTACCAATTAAATTATCATTTATTTTTTGCAGGTACTTAAAAATAAGAGTAAGGGAAAAGAGAAGTGGATACTAGATAGTGGATGCTCCAAGCACATGACGGGAAATAAAGCCATGCTTACAAATATCAAAAATATAGATGGCGGAACAGTAACATTCGGAGATAACTCCAAAGGATTTGTCATTGGCATTGGAGAAGTCATCAATCTAGGTATATCTACATCTCCTATAATTACAAATGTTTTACTAGTAGAAAATTTAAAACATAATCTTCTTAGTATTAGTCAATTATGTGATAAAGGTTTTAAAATTGATTTTGAAAAAGATAAGTGCAACATCTATGATCAAAATAAAAGTTTAATATTTGAAGGATTTAGAAAACAAAATATTTATATTCTAAACATGAATATTAATCATAAAGATGATGTATGCTTAGCAGCTAATCATGATGATCCATGGTTATGGCATAGACGCTTTTGTCATGTAAACTTTAAAAATATCAATACATTAGCTAAACATGAATTAGTTAGAGGTTTACCTAAGATCAATTTTAAAGTTAAAAATCTTTGTGACGCATGTCAAATAGGCAAATTAACTAAAAGTTCTTTTAAATCTAAAAAGGATATTTCCACTAAACAACCACTTGAATTACTTCATTTAGACTTATTTGGACCAACTCAAGTACGATCTATAAATCATAGTAAATACGTTTTTGTTATTGTGGATGATTATTCAAGATATACTTGGACTTTATTGTTAAAACATAAAAGTGATACTTTTGAAATGTTTAAAGTTTTTGCTAAACGAATTAAAACCTCAACGGATTTAAAAATTAAAAATATACGAAGTGATCATGGTGGAGAATTTGAAAATGAATTATTTACAATTTTTTGTAATAAAAAGGGTATCAGTCATAATTTCTCATTTCCCAGAACACCACAGCAAAATGGTGTTGTTGAAAGAAAAAATCGTACTTTGCAAGAATGTGCACGGACATTATTAAATAGTAGTGATTTACCAAAGAATTTTTGGGCAGAAGCAGTCGTAACGGCATGCTATGTCTTAAATCGTGTAACTTTAAGACCTATGACTAAACACATGTGTTATGAAATGTTTTATAAAAGAAAACCAAAAATAACATATTTTAGAATATTTGGTTCAAAATGTTTTATACTAAACACAAAAGATAATCTTGGAAAATTCGATGCAAAAGCAGATGAAGGAATATTTGTTGGATATTCTGATAGAAGTAAAGCATATCGAATCTTTAATAAACGAACAAATATAATAGAAGAAAGTTTACATGTATCCTTCGATGAAGATTATTTTACTAAATCGAAAAATGACGATGAAGAAATTCCAACTTTATCACAAAATCAAGTTATAAACTCAGAACAAATTTCAAATGAAAATAACGATATTAATACATCAAAATCACCGCCACGAATTTTAAAAGATCATCCCATGGATAATATTATAGGAAATTTAGATTCTAAAGTAACGACAAGAAATCAACTAAATCAAATGAGTCAAGTAGCGTTTATATCTAACTTTGAACCTAGAAACTATAAAGAAGCATCTAATGATGATTCTTGGATTTTAGCAATGCAAGATGAATTAAATCAATTTGAACGAAATAATGTTTGGGAACTTACACCCCGACCAAGTGATCAATCTGTAATAGGAACAAAATGGGTTTTCAAAAATAAAGCAGATGAACATGGTAATATTGTTCGAAATAAGGCAAGACTAGTCGCACAAGGTTACAACCAAGAAGATGGAATTGATTATGAAGAAACCTTTGCAGCAGTAGCTCGTCTTGAAGCAATATGGATCTTACTTGCTTTTGCTTGTCATAATAATATCAAACTTTTTCAAATGGATGTTAAAAGTGCCTTCTTAAATGGTTTTATAAAAGAAAATGTTTATGTTGAAAAACCCCCGATGTTTGTTCATGAAAAATTCCCAGATCATGTTTTTAAACTTAATAAAGCGCTATATGGTTTAAAACAAGCACCTAAAGCTTGGTATGATCGCTTAAAATCTCATTTATTAAAATCCGGTTTTTATTGGAAAAATTGACACAACATTGTTTATTAAGAAAAAGCAAAATGATATTTTAATAGTACAAATTTATGTTGATGATATAATTTTTGGATCAACAAATGAACTATTATGTAAAGAATTTTCTCAAATAATGACTAACGAATTTGAAATGTCACATATGGGAGAATTAAATTTTTTCTTAGGATTACAAATAAAACAACTAGAAAATGGAATTTTTCTAAATCAAGAAAAATACTGTAAAGATTTATTACATCGTTTTAGTATGAGTAAAACGTCTAGTAAACCAACACCAATGAGTACCACTACTCATTTGGATAAAGATGAAAATGGTAAAGATTTCGATCAAAAACTTTTTAGAAGTATGATAGGATCTCTTCTTTATTTAACTGCCAATCGACCCGATATAATGATGAGTGTATGTTTATGTGCACACTTTCAAGCACAACCAAAAGAATCACATCATCGTGCAATAAAACGTATTCTCCGCTATTTAATAAATACAACGGATTACAGCTTATTCTATCCGAAAAATAATCCATTCGAACTCGTATCCTATAGTGATGCAGACTTTGGTGGATGCAAAACGGATAGAAAAAGTACAAGTGGTACATGTCATTTTTAGGTCAATCACTAGTTTCATGGTTTAGCAAGAAACAAAATTGTGTGTCTTTGTCTACTTGTGAAGCTGAGTACATTTCTGCTGCTTTAGCATGTGCTCAAGTAATATACATGCAACAGACATTACAAGACTACGGTAGTCAATTAAATAATTCTATAATTTATTGTGATAATACAAGTGTAATTAATTTATCTAAAAATCCAATAAATCATTCTAGAACAAAACGTATTGATATAAGACATCATTTCTTAAGAGATAATGTTGAAAAGGGAACAATCAACTTAGAATATGTAAGTACCGAAAATAAAATTGCAGACATTTTTACTAAACCATTGAATGAAATGACTTTTGTTAAACTAAGAAGAAACTTAGGAATTTGCTCATTATCCGAACTGGAATAGAATATACCTGCCGTTTTTTTACCTTGAATATAAATATACATTCCTTTAAAACTGAAAGTTTTTATTATTTATAGTAAAACAGTTTTTTTATTGGTTTCAATTCTCTCAAATATAATTCTAACAAATGGTTGGTTTTAATTGCGTAAAATATGGCACAACAATTTTTTTTACTATTTTTATATCATAAGCATATATAAATTCAAGCGTCATTCATATATTAGTATATCTTCCTTAAGCTACAATGTCTTCCCATGAAATTTATAATTCTGCCTCATCGCCAAATGAACACTCGTCAATTAATCATTCTTCATCCGTCTATACCGTTCCATCTCCACCATCTAACTTTCCTGATGTTGATCACCCGGAACGCTATATTATTCCACCCGGATTCACTGTTCAATATCCGGATTATGCTCCGCCTCCTCTCTACAAAGGTTCCCTAAGAATCTCGACTCCTCCAAAAGATACTACAAACGGATATTCACCTAAAGGAAAGAAAGTGAAATCTGCAATTGAATTTCAAGGACCAATCATGCAAACCGATGACTATCGGATTGATTGATTTACATCATTTTCAACGGGAGAGCCTTGGCCTTCAAAAAGAAATGGCCTGGGAACAGCAACGCCAAGGAGAACAATTGAATTTCTTAACTCGTCACATTGCAAAAATATGTGGTCGTTCTCCAAAGAAAGATATAGTTAATAGCATTCAACGTACTCCCTCTCATGTTCACTCCAATCGTTGGTCGCCCATTCGACCAATGTATGATCCTATCATCAAGGATGAACCAAACTCATGGGAGCAAGGAGGTCCGTCTGGAAACAACTAAATCTCTCTATTATATAATTTTTTTAATAATCTATGTATTCATCATCTTGTTTCAAAAAGTTTTGATGTATATTTATATATATTTGAATAAATTATTTGTTTCTTACATTAAATTAAGAAGAATAGTATAACAAAATTCAAACGAATTACCAAAATACAAAAATAAACATTAAAAACAAAAATCAGTTACCTCAGACGTCTGGCCCTCTACCTCAGACGTCTGCAGGAACACTCGGGACAAAAAAATTACAGCTGAAAATCACTCATTTTACGATATGCTAGGAAAACCTAGAAATAGAATTACACACCTTATATGGGAAGACAATATGAAATGGCGCTCAAACTTTTTACGACCTCGAGCTAGGTTACTAAATCGAATAATAATCAACACTATTATTCCTAGACTTGGTAGCCATGAGATGGTCTACGAAAATGATCATAAGGCATTGTATGCCATCTTTGGTAATGTCTCGGTAAATTGGGCACAATTTATCTTGACTCAAATAAAATATTTTTGGAATAATCCCAAACCAACCATTCCATATGTCGCATACATTATGCAGATTTTAACGGCATTTGAAATACATTCATATCTATCTTCTTTTGAAGAAATTCCAACAAAAAACGGAGGTAAACGGTTTATTTCATTAATGCAACTCCCGAAAACACCACCTCCTATCATATCTTTCCAACAATGGGAGAACCAAGTGCAATCTTCTCCACCACAACAACAACCAGCTTCTTCATCACAACCAACCAAACAATACTATTCTGACTCCAAAATCTTGGAAATCCAACCAACACTTGCTTCAAACGAGTCAATTAATGATGTGCTATTACGCAACCAATCCATTTTAGCGTGAAACCAGAAGAAGCTTGAAAGGTCTTTTTCTACACGAATGACCAAAGTGGAGAAAACTCTTGACAAAGTAGTTTCGAGCTTAGGGAAGATAATAAAGAAGTTTAGAGGTCGGCCTAGTTCAAGTTCGTCATCGTCACCATCTCCTAATCCTCATGCTCCTACTCAACGACAAGGATTATGTCATCCTTCTTCAACCAATAGAGGTAAAATGGTTATCGACGAAGAAGAAGAAGAGTACGATGACTCAACCGAAGAGGATAACGATGACCATGATGAGCCTACGGAATCATATCTACCATATGAGGCTATGCAAGGGCTTTCAATTCAAGAAGAACCTCCATATCAATATCAACAATGGGATTCTTCTTCATACGATCCTTACTCATCCTATGGTCCATCTTATGGAGGCTATGGAGGGGCATTCTTCCATGAAGGAGAATAATATGTTTATATATTTCTTTCATTTATTTCTGCGTTTCATATGTATTAACTATTTTGATTTATGTCATATTATATGCATTCATTCTGTTTTTGATTCTGACAAAGGGGGAGAAAATATAAATTGCACATATTCAGGGGGATATAACATAATTAGGGGGAGTAAAAATGTTCATATCTCTCACATAATATTGTATAGTTGTCATCATCAAAAAGGGGGAGAATGTTGGAACCTCCATTCTATGATTTCAATGACAACAACTATACAATATCATATATATATACATATATACTAACATATGCAGGTATTCAAGATATCCATCACGTCAAAGAAACTATGATTTGAAGATTACAAGAAGATCATTCGTGAAAGTAGTATATAGAAGTATTGTACAATCTCCAATGAAGTGACACACACAAAAATCTGGAAATTACATACTACAGACGTCTGTAGTATATACTCAGACGTCTGTAGTAAGGTTCAGGAAAATTTCTGAAACATACTCCAGATGTCTGAGCTATACTGCAGATGTCTGGTTACGAATATTTCTTTACAACGGCCCTATTTTTTGAAAAGTTGCGAAACCTTAAAAAAACGTTATTCTTCTACAAACAGTTGCAACCTTTCACCAATGGTTTCCAGTCACTTCTCTTTAATTATAACTCTTCAAATTCTATAAATACTATCAAATTGATTTGAGATTTACTTACTTAACTTACTGATTTCTACTCTCTTGAATTATCATTATCAAGTTGATTTCTGAAACCCAATTTCTAATATTCTCAAATCAAAACTATAACCACTATTTATATTGGTTATATTCTTCCTCAAATTTGTGCTCACACTTACACAATCACTCAAAGGAGATTATAGGAAGATTTGTATTATCAGTCAATATCAGTGTTGATCAGAACACAAGATTGTCAAAAAATCTATTATAAAAAGACCTATTCCTCCGGGTAAAGTGAGGGTATTTGGGTAGTGAAATACCGAAGGGGAGCTTCGGGACTGGACGTAGGACGGGAGGTCCGAACCAGTATAAAAACTCTGGTGTGATCGTTTTTATTTCTACTTACATTTACATATCTGCTTATATCTTTGCTATACTGTTAGTACACTTGCACATTAGTAACTTATATATGATCCGTAAGACTTTCAGATGCCGCCTGTTGTCAATGCCATATGTTATCAATGCTGATCATTGCCAATTATCACTACATATCAGTATCACCACTTATTGATGTCGTGCATAGTAATGCTACACTTCATCAACCTTCAAAGAAGGCCGCATATCCTCAATACAATGCTAATATCGAATGTAATCAATGAAGGCTATCAAGGTAGGATGGATGCTAAGCGTTGAAGTTCACCATTGTGCAAGTGGATGCTAAAGTATAGCATCATGCGCCATCAATATTGTTAATGCCGGAAGTCAATATGCTACATGGACACGTGGTAGCCATGCCGCATCTCTCAATCCTTTAAATACGAACCTAGAGGCAGGAAAAAAGGGTGAATCATTCATTTCTTTTCTCTTACATTTTAAACTTTATAGCCCTAAATTTATTTTGGGATTTCACTGTTGATTGTACTTTTGCGCATAGGACCTTGTACATTCAACAATTACATAATGTATAAATAAAGAGGACTTGAATTATGACTTGTTTACGAGTTCCAAAGTACTTGTGATTTTAAATCATAACTTGCTTCGAATTCCAAAAGCACTCATAATCTTGATTAGTGCTTGCATAAGATTGCTCTACATAGATTGACATTGTTTCGACATGGTCATGCTTATGATGGTATTTTAACAACCCATCCTGGAACATGGCTAAATTTCAACCCAGAAAAGGCCATCAAAACTTAGACCCATTCTAAGGTAAGCTGTTGGAGAACTAAGAAAAACAATATAGAGCCATAACTAAACTTTAAGAACTCACAGCGGATGGAACAAAATATAATAGCAAAGTGTACCCATTTATTTTATAACCATAAAATGTCATAATACAAATTACCATCATATAACATCATACATCTATTACAACAATTGTCTATCTACATGGGTACACATAAAAGCAAGTGATAATGATAAATACTACAACAAGCCAAGCTTCTCCACCTCTAAGCATCGTCACCTCTATACTCCGTCCTTAACCTGTTATGTAATGAGGAGGGAGTCAGAACAACAAGTATCTGGTGAATGAAAACCTTAAGTCTTACATTTTCAGTACTTGGGTAGTATATTTCAAAATAATAATACGTCTACAAACATAAACCATTAAAACCATTTGATACTTCTTTTAAGGAAAGGAGGCGGGTCTAACCACTTAATACCTTCCATTCCAAAAGCAGGTTTCTAGAATCCCATATCCCAACCATACATCATAAACAGCTAATAATGTGAGAGATGTTACCCAAGCCACCTAATAACTTTTATTAGAAAATAGGCAGACTCTGGTCATTTTATACCTTTATAAAGGCAAACCCCATCATTTAATACCTATTTCCAAGGCATTGTCCTTAATGGTACTATCTAGCTGACATCATATGTAATCTCTTAGGCCACTTAATACTTCATTGTAGAAAATAGGCAGACTCTAATCATTTAATACCTTAATTAAGGCAGACCCCATCATTTAATACATATTTCCAAAAGCAGACCCCCATTGAGATACCACCTAATGTAAACCCCTTGACCATTTAATACTTCATCTGGGGAAAAGAGGAAGGTCCTTAAACAACAACTTAATACCTCAAGACACCAAAGCAGGCCCTTCGTCTTTGGCTCATACTCATAATGACATCTCATATCAGTCCGACTATTCGTAGGAACTGGCAGACAGATTAGCTGGGCAGATTTCCCCTACAGAATTTGGGACTAACCTCGCGTTATTATAAATATTTATCATAAGGATATCTCACATCCATAGGAAGTGTATCCAACTGCTGGTAGCCTCAAAGCGAAGAGCAGACTTCCGTCATGTAACTCTATTGACCTCGCATCCTTATGACTTATCCATAAATCAAATATACTCCATACATATAATAATACCCATCGCATCGTTTCATAAATAAGGCCTTATAAGGAATCTTTCTTATTATGCTTAGAATAATAATTAGACTAAATAAGAGTTTCCTCTTTTTTTTGCCTTACAATCAATTACTTTCCTAATGGGGGAAATAAATGAAAATAAATACCTAAGTAACTACGCCATATATGCAATAATTATACATTAATTACGCTAGCAGGGACAAACAAATATTCGTGCCTAATAATTCTAAACGCACGGATTTTACGCCCTAAACTAGCGTTAAATGTCAATTCCCTAACCAAATACTATTACAAGTCCTTTTTCTTCAAATTCCTCAGATTTCAACATACCAAAATAAGGGATTCCAATATCCAAAACAGGGAATAAATATTCATAATCAAAACTGCAATAATAGACATGTAAATAAAATAGAAACTCAATTTTTTACACCAGTTCAATGGAATATCCTAAATAATAGAAGTTGCAATCTAAACTCCATATTCTATCCAACTCCTCTTTTACAAAGAAATAGGTAAGAATAAGTGGTGTAAATTAAGAATAGAATTCGTAATCTTAACCCCTTATTTCATTGAATCATAATTTGAACAAAAGAAGAAGCAGAAGTGGAATAGACTATGAAATTATCAAAAATTGCATAAACGAAACAAATTCCATTAAATTATTGTGAATAATTGAGAATCTCAACATAGAATTGACATTTCGAAATAAAAAGGAATTTTTAAGGATTTTAGCTATCGTATTTTTGCAATCCCAAAATCCCTTAGGCATATTCAAATCCAAATGGAGATATACTAAACAATTATTGAAAAAATACTAAGGTTTCTACTTATAGAATAGCCTTAGCTTCACCTTCCTAGGATTTACACGCCTTTCAATCTTGTCCAGAGTCTCTCTCTTTTGATATATACATGATAGGGAAGATGCATATATTTATATTAGATTTTAAATAATTGGAGAAAGAAAAAAGAAGAATAGATTGGAGGAGGAAGATAAAGAAATAATTAGAAAATGGATTGAATTCTTGCCTGGATTTTCTACAGAGTTTCTGAATTTAATTTGGAGAGATAACAATGGTAGAGTTTCGCTATTGTTTCCAAAATATTTGTGGATAAAAGTGAAAGGTTTAAGGTCTAATTTATAGTGGTTGGAAACGCACCAGAACCGTTGAATGATAATAGATCAAAAACGGATAAATATAGAACATACAACTTATCAAAATAGGCTCCACAACAAGGAAGTGGTCAACCCCATTGCTCCAAGCAGTCGAAGCCTACGGTCGACCTCTAGATCGATCCCTTGAGGTCCTGGGTTGACTTCTTCCCTTATTTTGGAAAGGTTTTTATTTTATTTTATCGTTGCTTGATTATTTATCGATTTCATAGCCTAATTAACTTTTACCATTAATTGCTAATTTTTAATATTACTTAACCCCCCAAGTCTAATCACAATTAATTTCAAATTTCAAATTTCAAATTTCAAATTAGGGAATTAATTATTTATTTGAATCCTATTCAAATTATTTTAATCTAAAAATTTCAAATGCTCGTATCTTCTTCGTTCGAGTTCCGTTTCCAGCATATCATATATAGAAATTAATCGGTTCGCCATGCAATTGTATAACTTTCATGGTCAAAATCCAACTTTTATAAAATTTTCATTTTCTACCTTATCACATTTAATTTAATTTACTTCATTTATTTATGGTTCATTTTGCGGGGTCTTATAGCCATTATGGACTTGAACAAGCCAAGCCTAATTACCCAAGTCCTTTCTCAACCAAGTGTTGCTTTTGCTAACACTCGTTGAGGTTTATAAGGGACATGTGATCCTTCTTACAATCACATTCCTCTTTCCTTACACTTTATGGGGTTGACGAAGAAATTCGTTAACATTTCGGCACTAGAAGGTGGCTCGAACCTCTGCTCTCCCCATTTCTTCCCAAAATAAAGAGAAATGGAAAAACCAAGAAAGGTAACATCCCAAATGAGGAAGTTATGCCATAGACAAATTTAGAAGAAAATATCATTCCAAGCTTCATTTAGAGAATATGGAGGTTGGCAAACCTTCGACCTTAACAAAGCTTGCGAGCAATGAAGCTAAAATCTAGGATTTGAACAACAAGTGATAGTTATGCAAGAACTCCTTAAGAAGGCTCTATCTCAAAAATCTTTTAAAATGACAACGCTTATGGAACAAGGAGATGAAGCGGAATATCTAAAAAGAAACCTCAAAATCTCAACATACAAAAATTAGGATGAAAGTGTTATGAACCCATTGGGAAAGAGAAAAACCAAAGATAAGGAACCATAAATGCATTCTCTAAGGGCAAGGATAGACCTTCGAAAGAAGAATCAAGAAAAATTGACAAGAAGGTTCCCCAAGCAATCAAATAGCTCAATTCCATATAAAGAATATAAGTCCTACGAATGGAATTACTATAATGATGAAATCTACCAAAGGGACATGACCAACCAAATAATAACAAAGGATATACTTATCCTCAAGGAAGAAGGGACTCTTGACCCAGAAAATAGTAGTAGTTTTCAAAAAACTCATTTTATAGAGAAAATAATGGCTGTTAGGATTCCGTCCTATATCAAGATTCCTTCCTTAAAGTATGATGGAACTACTGACCCAGACAATCACCTATTAGTTTTGAAAGTCAAATGGATTTGTATAACGCTTCCGAAGTTGTTCGATGTAAGCTTTTTCCTGTAACTTTCCATATAGTAGTTACCAAATGGTATAGGCATTATCGAGAAAAGACCATCTACTCTTGGGACCAATTTTCTTATGAATTCTCGGTACATTTTTACATATACAAAGACCCTACTATAGATTTTAATGTGTTAGCTAATATCAAGCAAAAACCAGAGGAATTTCTAGGCGAATACATGAAGAGATTTAATACAGAAGCATTGAAAACAAGAAAGGTGACCGATAGAGAAAAACTAATGGCAGTACGTTCAGGGTTAATTTAGCAAACCCCATTCTAGAAAGATCTTTATATTCATGGATGCAAAAATCTATAATACTTCTATTTTCGGGAAAACAAGTTCATCCACATGGACGAAATGTACCATGCCCAAAAGAGATCTCAACAAAACAGAAAGCAAGAAAAGTTTGGCTTTAATTGTCCCAATAAAAGTCCAAAAAGGAATGGAAAATTATGTAGACTTAAACAAACACATCACCCATATTTTCACCATAGCAAAAATAGTGGAAACTTCCCTACTTTATAGAAGTCAAGGAGACGTCCTGAGCCTAATAGGAAGCAGATTATAATGCTTACCATAAAGTGAACCGACATAAGACCAACGAATGCCATATTTTGGCAGGAATAATTCAGAAAATGGTCAAGTTAGAGTCACTAAAAGAATTCATTAAAGAAAACTAGAATATCTCCCACTTAGAACAAAATGATCTGGGCGTCTGAAACTTTCTTCTTTCCACAATAGATGAATAAAAATTTGGATAAGAATGTCTACGGAAAGAAAGGGTATTCAAACAAGAAAGAAAATATCTTAAATACCTGATCAAAAGACCTTAAGCCTTCTGCTTGTCCAGAGTGCCTCCTAAAGGGAGGACGGTATAACACCTTAAGCCTTCGGCCTGTTTGAATCGCCTCCTTGATGGAGGACGATATAACACCTTAAGCCTTTGGCCTGTCCTAAGCACCTCCTAGAGGGAGGACGGTATAACACCATAATCCTTTGGCTTGACCACAACACCTTCTAGAGGGAGGACAATATAACGCCTTAAGCCTTCGGCCTGTTCAGAGCGCCTCCTAGAGGAAGGATGGTATAACACCATGAAGAAATCTTCTAGAAGAACAAGTTGAGTATGAGCTATTACGCTTCAAAATAAGGATAAAGAAATCTGTACGGATCAAACAATTTTTTGGTCTTCTATCCATATTATTGCAAGATGGATTTTCTAGTCTTCTACTATCACAAGATGGATTTTCTGGTCTTCTGTTATCACCAGATGGATTTTTTGGTCTCTTGTTCATATTATTATCAAATGATATTTTGATCTCATGTTGTTTCCATGTAGTTTGTTGGTTTCCTATTATGATGACATTACGGGGCTGCATTAAGTTGGCTCTCGATTCAGATTTCTTATTAAAATAACAGGAATTTCCATTGCCAAATAAGCTATCGAATATCTATTAATGAAAAGGAAAATTCTTACATCAACATCAAAATCTATGGTCTTCATACCACTTAAATTATGAAAGCTCAGTCTGCATGGTACCTAGCTCTTATAACAAGCAGGTTATTGATCTCTACATTAAAGGCTAGAAATACAAAATGCAGATTATGCTATAAACAACAACTACAAAGCACTAGATTGCAAATGGTAAATTAATTACCAATCTCAAACAAAGGAAAAAAGAATAAAATATCAACCATTCAGGTATGAGTTTATTTACAATTAATTCACATGTTAAATACAAAAATCATAGGTACATAAATTGTTTATGTACTACAAAAAGGGTCTATTCAAAGATTTGCAAGTAGTTCTTTGTTAAAGGGCAAGGCTACGTTCCATCCTTTTCAAATCTTCAATAACTGACGAAAAATCGGTAATGTGGTGGATGGCCACATTTAAAAGTTTTTTTTAGTTTCTTCCCTTTCCTTCGAATGATGTCCACATCATCAACTAAGTCAATTTAAGTTCTCAGTGCATGCTTAAGAGTCTTGTTGGCTCCTTTTAAGATTTGGACCATGCTCTTTAATTCTTTAATCTCCTTCCTGCCCGAGAGTGTGCTTTTCACGCTCAAATTTTTTAACCTGATTTTCATAATCATTAAGGAATTGAGAAACTTTTTCATTCCATTTCTTATTAAAGAATTGCATGTGTTCGAATTTGACTTACCTATCATACTAAGAGATCACTTTGTTACTTAGACCAGGAGGGTTTGAGAAAGTGGGAAATTCTTGGCTAACTAAAGATTGAGATCTCGTCTTCCTTCTAGGAGTAGAAGTAGGAAGGCTGGAATCCCCTCCGCTCAGCAAGATACTTGACTCTTCATTAAATCCACATCAAGATCATTTATTTGTTGATGTAATTTAGCCATTTCTATATCAATATCGAGTAAAGGTCCTGACCCTAGGGCCGTGTCAATCTTCTTTTTCATCTCTTGATATTCTTTGTCCTCTCTAATTTGATCATCTAAGCTAGAGGTCATTTGCTTATAGTTCTAAATGTTGATCTTAATTGATAATATTTCCTGTGCCACTCTTGTGCTTCTAGATTGTCCGAAAACCATAAAGCTTAAGCGTCTTGAGAAGACCTCCTCTTTTGGATATCGGCTGTTAGTTATCTTTAATAACGTTCAGTCGAGAAAGTGCATCTTTAGGGCCAGGTGCAAGCGCTACTGGCTTTCCTATTTAGAATAAGTAAATGGAAATTAATACATGAAAAATAAGCACTTTCATTAATAATAGCAAGGTTTACAAACAATGAGGAATTTCAAATTACATCGCAATTTTTTTTGAACATTTATATAACTCTTAAAGTTTTAAAACACCGGTTTTGGCCTTTTCAAATGACCCAACTGATAGGGTAAGGGTTGAATCAAAAGGACCTTTAATCCCTTATGAGATATTAACTGGGGGGAATTGATGATAATCCCATTTTTCAACTGAAGGGCTAGTGTGACCACACATCAATTTGGCATGATAAGTTCAGATTTCACTAAAGTAGTTTGTCCTCTTCATCACCCTGGAAATCAAAACAAAAGTAAGGGAATCGTGTGTACTCAAAAGTTGCACAGGAACAGGACTATTGGAGAGTTCCTTAATTTGTATAATATGTGAAAATTAGATAAACAAAAGCGATAAAGTCTATAAGATAATTGCATTGCATATTACAATCATACAATCATTCGATTCATACAATATCGATATCTTATATTAAAATTTAGAAATAAATCTCCCCTTATTATACTTAATCTTTTTGGGAGGAAGAGTATTAGGAGAAAGGGGAACATCAGCAGCCCTAGGTAAGTTATGAGGATTGCTTCCATGATCATCTAGATAGCTTTTATGGAGGCATCTAAGCAAACCTCCACTATTTTTGCCTGAGTAAGAGAAGTCCATATTAACCCCTGGAATAGACTTTATAGAGGGACTCCACCAATGTTTTTCTGTCATTAATTAGCATCCAAAAGAGAGTCATTAATTTGGTATTCTCTTTTGCAATCCTTTCTCGGTATAGGTGAACTCTTTTCAAGTGAGGGGACGCTTGCTTCTCCTTAAAAAATTGTAACTACGTGGTATCACTAGATAAGCATTTGTATTTGTCAAACAAAGCATTATATTCTTTAACTAACTTTTCAAGTTCCCTATTCAGTCGATTCTCTCTTTTCACACTCCTTTCATAGAGAGTCTCGTAATTGTATTTGTCCTTTTTCCTTAACTGAAATAGTATGCTTACAAATAAGAGCTAAACAAATAGTTTTAAACATCTAAAATAATGAACTCCATTTTGGAACTTGAGTATGAGTTTTCTCCTTCGGGTGACGGTTAGGGAGAGTGCTGTCTTTTGGAGTAGTATCTTTCTTTCTAGTATCTTGAGATTCAGGGAATTCAGTGAAACCTGCATCATAAGCAGACGAGTCTAAGTTAGGATCACCCGATCCATCTCCCCAATCTTTTCATCCTCCAAGAACTATTCCATCACCATCAAAATCATTATTATCATCGTCGTTATCGTTGCCATCATCATCATCATCTTCTTCTCCATCAGATTCTGTTTTTCCATCGATTGGAGGATCATCAAAGGTTAGCCACTTTTCGAGGTCAACCATTTCTTTGACAAGGAACTCTTCTTGAACAGCCTTCTTATATTTCTTCAGTTTAAGACTAAACTTTCTTTTAAACTTCTTGTTCCAGCCTGGAAGGGACGGGAAGTTTAAGTATGGGCATTCAAATATTATTAGCATATGCCATAAACAAGGCTTCTTCATAACATTTCTTAGTAATCTTAGGAAGGCCATCATTGAGGAAAGAGATGGCTTTCTTTTTAGCGTCATCGATAATACTATTTGAGTAGGCCAAGATGCTTCTTTTCATTTGTAACTTGTCCTCCAAGGATTGGTTCTTATTAGATAGCTTGGCCTTTTCTTCAATATCTCTCTCGAGATCCGCTTTTAACATTTTCACTTCCTCCATTTGATCCTTATTGACCTTCTCAAGGTCTACTTTCAATGTCTTCACCTCCTTTTTAGTAATTGCCTAGTATATTTCTCCTTATTTAGTGAGGAGACAAGGTTCTCTTTCTCAGCAACAACTTCATCTCTTCCCGATGCAATACCAATTATGTTGTGATTAAGTGTAGAGATTTGTCTTTTGAGCTCAACTATTTCGTTAAATGGCCCTTGAGAAGCCTCTTGAAGGAGAAACATATTCTTTCCTACTTGAAATTTATTGAAAGTTTAAGTCGGGATAGGATTTATAGAAATAAAAATTAACCAAACAAGAGGAACTATATACCGATAAAAGCTGCTAAAGAATAATGAAAAGATGATCGTTGGAATGAACTGAGGGCTGCGTTGACCCAAGAAAAGTAACAGGGGGAGATTGGATAGCCAATCGAATGAAATCATCAAAATTGGCCACATGGCACTGGACCTGGGCCTCCGAAGGAAGAGGATCTTTTAGGGAAGGAGACAGCCAAAGATCAGCATATAAATGAATAAGAGCTATTGGAGAAGTAGGAAAAGAAATCTTCAGAAGGGGATTGGAAAAGCGAGCCACTTCAGTAGATTCCTAAACTTTATGCCCTAGAGATTCTTGATTGGCAACCTCAGGGCTCGAAATCAACAGTCACATGTACCTCCTCACCCACAACAGTAGGAGTAAAGTCATCCATGAGCTTAGGCCTTTTATTTAGGGAAGAAGATGGAATATCTGCAGGAACCTCGTCAATTGATTCTTTTTCCAATGATTTAATTACATTGGTAATAGAGTCCTCAATGGAAGCAGGTTTGCTCAATCGAGATGAGGCAAAAATTTCATCTTTACTTTTCCTCTTTTTGGGAGCACCATCTTTAACTCCTGTCCCTTCAGATGAGCCTAAAAAAAAGGAAATAAGTCAATAAAACAATGACATTAGGAATTCCACACTAGTTATATTAAAAGTTTACCAATGGGCTCAAGTTGAATTGGAGAAGAAGTACAGAATGCATTGCGGTTATTTATGACCAGCAACCATTTCCCTTGGACATTTCCTTTCATCATTGGGAGTTCCCTAAATATTATATGATGATTTAGAATCAGTGAGTGGTGACAAAGATTCACTTTCGTCAGATTTGTGACCATGCTCTTAGATGCCAGAGTCAGGGATTTGACAATCTTGCTATCAGAGGAGCTTAACTGCTTAGAAGCTGGACCTAAAGGAAAACATCCATTATGAGAAAAATGACAAATATGACATAAGTAACAGGAAACAGTGACTTATCTGTAATAGTGAAAGTACCTCTCCTCCTAGAATAGCATCTGACATAAAAAAACTAGTTTTCCCACCCTCTGGTCTTGTTTACGGTATTGATGATCAAGCTTTTCGAAATGGGACGAATTCAATATAGAGGATTACCCTGCTGCTCATCTATCTTTGTAGGACTAGCTATCGTGTGAAGAATTTCAGCACCGAGAGAGTGAAGCTTGGCCTTCCTGGGAAGAATTTCCAAACAAGTCAAATAGGTGTAGAAATTTGGAGTTAACTGAATTGGAGCGATGTTTTGATGCTCCAGGCATTTCAAAAGAAAGGCGAGGAAAGGAAGATATCCCGAGTTCTATATATGTGTTGGGGTGAAGGCGAAAAATCCTTCCAGGGGATTGTCAATTCTACTAGAAGGACCGACAGGAATATCTTCTATGCATGTAATTCCAAACTGCTTAAGAATGGAATCCACTTCTTCTTGAGTAGTAATATATGATGGATTAAGAAGATGATCTTCTTTCTTAGTAGATGAAGAAGATTTTGGACCCTTACTAGTCTTCTTGATTCCCTTTTGGGTTGTATTCTTGCCTTCCATTTATCTGCCAGGTGATATTATTCTAAATTAGAAAAGTGATAACTGGAATGCTCATGATATAAAATGAAATATTATATTCTAAAACACGGAATAGCTTATTGATTGCCTAAATTATGGCACCAAAATGTGGAAAGTATAGAGTCGTACATAATATTTACAACAAGTTAATGACCATTGCATAGTATGGAAAACTTAAACTTTTAGGTCTTTAAGAGTGTACAAAAAGTGTTAGACTTGTGGGAAGAAAGAAAACCTATGGATATATACAAGAAACTTAAAGTAAGAATTATCATAAGAGCAACCAAAGTGTTATGTTGCACTACTAAATCTATGTCGATTGGATAAATTAACGACGAATGTCACATTAGTTACATTATTAAATTATGATATAATACCGCAACCATGGTCAATGTCGAAATGATAAAAATAACTGGCGTCGGTGACCAATGTTGACATTGGTCGATAAAAAATTTATAAGTGACCCATAAAATTACTACAACTATGTCGTAAAATAACAGTGTCGTATAATGTCTACATAAGAATGTTGGAAATGATTGCCAAAGAAAAATGATAACATGTAATTAAATTATCAATGTTGTACAACAGCCCCAAAATCAATATCGAATTTAAACGGCTATGTTTTTAATCAATGTTAGACATCATAATGATGTCGTAAGGCATCAATAAGAAAATAGAATAAAGAAATATTGGATTTTAGGTCTGATAAACTATTCATTTCATCATTAAACGAGAAACATCCAGGTTTCCAAATCAATGTTGTCCGACTTTAATTAATCAAATAAATCATCTAACCGACATAAAAATTCTTTGCTAATTCAATCTACAAGCACAGCTAATCATCGAGTTAACCGAAAATATGAAGATTAACCACCCCAATCAAATATCAAAACTAAAGCACCAACTCGAATCCCAAAACCCCCAAGTCAAACCCTAACGACTATTCGAATGAGAAATTGACAAGGTAATCCCAAAATCCCATAACCATGGTGTTGCATCAACAAGCAATATCGAAAGTATGAAGATAAATCAATGCCGGAAGCGTACAATGCTGCCCCTCATCAATAAAGAATAACATGTAATGTTGCAGGTTATCAATGAAGCTAGTAATACTGAATGCCATCTGTTATCCCACCTTTTAGCAAGGCCGAGATATCAAGAAATTGACTGAAAATCAATAATTACTCATTCCGAATATCGATTATGCATCGCAGGTTCACTATGGATGTCGATGAATTTCATTCGAGTCCGGATCGAGCTACAATTGGCAAGACATGACAAGCAAAGCTGTGAAAGCCAACGTTTCAAGTTTCAAGTCAATCCGAGTTCATAAGCTCAAGATATGATCGATACAAGATGAGGAAAACACGCCGTTCGTATCGATCTCAACGCCTTGTTCGAATCGATCCAGAGAAGTCCTATTCGTATCCATCAAGGAAAGCCTGATTTCGAATCGATCATGTTCGAATCGATCCATGGTCACGCTGTTCGAATCCATCGAGTTCGACTCGATCAGAGTGACTTTGCCTCGTATCCATCGTGTTCGTATTGCTCCAGTGAAGTCTTATTCGTATCCATCGAGCATCGACAGTTCGTATCGATCCACCAGTCTCGATGTCCACACAGATCGCATCGGTTCTGTAAGCAGCAGCCTGAATTACGCTGATCGCATCGATTAGGTGAAGGCTTTATTCGCGTCGATCGGATGCTGACTGCTCGTATCGATCCTTAGCAAACCACTGATTCATATCGATCGATTTACAAATAAGCGATGGATAGGAACACCACGATCGATCGATACGAATGATATTCCTTGAAGCGACCGATACGAATAACGCCGTGGCTATCGATGCAAACAAGACGAAATGGTCAATATGAACTGGACTCCGATGTTGGATGCAAATAAGACTCTGCCAACTCAGCGCAAAAAGTGGATCGATCCAGGATATTCGCGCCACGTCGCCTTGCGCTCACGTGCTTGAGATCAAGTCACGGAAAACGATACGAACGTATCGAGTCGAACGAGACAGCCTAAATAGAACTCCAACTCGTATCAATCATATCTCCTAATTCACAAGTCCAAATGCTATGAAATTTTCACAGGAGCTTACGTACAAGCTAAGGAATGTCCACACCAAGTTTCGACTCCATCGGACAAAATCTTGATCGATACGAATTACATTTGTATCGATCACGGATCGAGTCGAAACTCCATAGGATCGATCGTGTGGGCCCACTCACGTGCGAAGAAGTCTCCCGAAGTTTGAGCGAGATATTTTCATGGAATGCCTATAAATAGCACCCCAGAGCCTACAGAACAGGAATCTTTTTGACGCTCCAACGCCCAGACTCTGCCGGATTCAATTCCATACTCCATTACTGCTGTTATATCTGAATTTCATAGCTGTAATCCGCTGTAATTAGCAAAGAACATCAATAAAAGATTAACTTTTGGAGTGGACGTAGGCTGGAGATAGCCGAACCACTATAAATCTTATGTCTCTGTCTCTTTCCTTCCATTTTAAGTTTATTATTCTTCAATTTTTATCCTCTACATTACTTAAATCTGTGATTTGTGACCATATACTGTTGATTTGTGTTTATACACCGGTGCTTTAACTCAGAAGAACTAGCACCCGCTATACCAGATTTGGAGTTCAGATTTGAAAGCTTGAAGAATTCAGATTTGAAAGACAATGACACGACAAACAAGTAGAAGACAAAGGGCCGAGAGAAGCCAACAAGGGGGAAGCCAAGTGGCGTCCTCTGGAGCTGGAGAAGGACCAGCTTCGATCTACATAACCAGGGATGAAATGGAGGGTATAGCGGATTCGATTCATGAAAGATTGTTGAAGAGTCAACAAGAAATGATGCAAAACTTCTTTGAACAGATGAGAGCAGCAAGTGCGCAGAACCTTGGACCGACTACAGCGGCTGCAAATGCGGGACAAGGAGCTAGAGTCCCAGAGACCAATGGAGGTCAGGTCGAAGGTCAGAACGAAGAACCTGGAGGCAATCACCAAGGACTTGGGGGCAGACCCTCGGGATCTGACATTGGAAGACCCATAGATGGAGCTCAGCAGGCCAGAGCCAACGTTAACTTTAATGAGCCACATGAAGAATATTACCCAGAATACCCTTTGAGACCTGGGGGGCAGGATAGAGGCATGCTGAGGGGACAACCCCTGGATGGAGATGAAAGAATGGCTGGATTAGTGCGACGAATTATGAGAGGAGGATTGTCAAGCGGAGGCTTAGAGAAAGTTAGTCGGAGTCCGTTCACTCCGAACATCAGAAATGCGAGAAATCCTCCAAAATTAAAATTACCCATGCTGGATCCTTACGCTGGAAAGTCAGACCCGACCATGCATATTACCAGATATATCAGACATATGGAAGTGTTGGGAGCATCCGAGGAAGTGATGGCACGATGTTTCTCTTTATTCTTATAAGATTTGGCTGCGCTTTGGTTTAGACAGCTAGAGAACGGATCTATCAGAACATGGGGTGAGCTAGTGGAATGCTTCATGAGACAGTTTAGGGTTCACGTGACGCGACCCAAGAGTGTGATGACCTTAGCTTCGATAAAGCAAAGGACCAGAGAGTCCATAAGAGATTTTTTACTACGATTCAATACCACGGTGGCTTCAGTGGATCGCCCGGATCCATCAATGATTTTGATGGCGGTGGTAGCCAGAGTTGCTGAAGGCACAGAGTTCAAGGATTCTTTGGCAAGGGATCCGCCACAAGACCTTGGAGAATTCTACCATGAAGCTGAAAGATTCATTCGGCTAGAAGATTCACGCGCCGAAAGGCGAGAAACAAACGCTGTGCAAGGCGAAGGAACCACCAAAGAACAATCTGGAGCAGACAAAGGGAAGCGAAAGCAGGAAGACAGATACGATGGTCCTAACAAACGGAAGAAATTCCGAGAACCCAGGTTCATACAATACACGGACTTGACGGCCAGCCTGGAACAGATTTACACAGAAACTCGGGGGCAACTCCCCTATCGAAAACCAACCAGGAGAGATCCCACAGAACGGGAACACAGGAGTGGGAAGTACTGCCTATTCCATGAGCTGGAAGGGCATACAACCGATGAATGCCGCCATCTGAAGGATGAGGTAGAAGAGCATATCAGAAGTGGTAGATTGCCACAATACACCGGAGATCGGACAGCGGTCGTAGGACCTAAGCAACTACTGCCTCCACCTAACAGAACTAATCCTGGATCGGGATCACGACTCGTCATCGATTGATCATGATGGCAAGGGCCAAGTTCAGGATTTGAACTTTGGTCGATTAAATTCCTTAGATTTGATTCCAAAATAAAATGGCTATTCCGCTTACACATGTACGGGAACCGGAGAGATCCCCAAGCATGCTCTGAGATGGTAATAGACCGCTCTGCCCGGAGAGGCAATATTTAGATTTTTCCTTTGTTTGTGATTGAACACTGGAACTTGAGATTAATAAATGAACTTGAATTTCTCGAAATAAACCTTTGATCGGAGAGTTAAAGGATGAATATTGAAAACCAGCTTGAAAATGATTGCTTTATGGCCCTACCCAGAGAGGTGGGCCCGGAGTGCAAGAAGTGAGTTGCTTCGTCGGAGAGCGACAGGATCGACTCACCTAACGTCACTCCCCATTCACCGGAGAGTGATTGGATCGGGGTTCGGTAAGAGCCCGGAGTGGCTTTAATCGGCCTAGGATTTAGGCCAGGACATCGCTTAATGTTCAGAAATGCTGAATCGGAGTGCAGGGGGTGTTGCCGCTTCGCCGGAGAGCGACAGGATCGGCTCACTCGATGCTATTTCCCCTTCACCGGAGAGTGATAGGATGGGATCCAGCTAGAGTCCGAAGAGGTTATGATCAGTCTAGGATGACCAAGACATCGCTATATGCCCTCGCTAGGGCCAGAGTTCAAGGGATAGAAAGCAACGCCGGAGCGCAATAGGATCTTTCTATTCGATCGTCAAGTCTAGAATGGACTTGGCAAGGGTCCAGAGTGATCACCGATAGTCCGAAGAGGTTTTAGAATTCAATTACTGAATTCCACGAGTGGAAATGAAAACTGATTCGGCTTCGAACAGCCATAAACTTGATTGACAATACTATGATTGTGAATTGAACATGAACTCACGATATTCGATTTGAAGCTATTCAAAACACACCTTTTACCAAAAGGCATGTTTTGGGGGGCAAAATGCTATCCCACCTTTTAGCAAGGCCGAGATATCAAGAAATTGACTGAAAATCAATAATTACTCGTTCCGAATATCGATTATGCATCACAGGTTCACTAAGGATGTCGACAAATTTCTTTCGAGTCCGGATCGACCTACAATTAGCAAGACATGACAAGCAAAGCTGTGAAAGCCAACGTTTCAAGTTTCAAGTCAATCTGAGTTCGTAAGCTCAAGATATGATCGATACAAGATGAGGAAAACACGCCGTTCGTATCGATCTCAACGCCTTGTTCGAATCGATCCAGAGAAGTCCTATTCGTATCCATCAAGGAAAGCCTAATTTCGAATCGATCATGTTCGAATCGATCCATGGTCACGCTGTTCGAATCCATCGAGTTCGACTCGATCAGAGTGACTTTGCCTCGTATCCATCGTGTTCGTATTGCTCCAGTGAAGTCTTATTCGTATCCATCGAGCGTCGACAGTTCGTATCGATCCACCAGTCTCGATGTCCACACAGATCGCATTGGTTCTGTACGCAGCAGCCTGAATTACATTGATCGCATCGATTAGATGAAGGCTTTATTCGCGTCGATCAGATGCTGACTGCTCGTATCGATCCATAGCAAACCACTGATTCATATCGATCGATTTACAGATAATCGATGGATACGAACACCACGATCGATCGATACAAACGATATTCCTTGAAGCGACCGATACGAATAACGCCATGGCTATCGATGCGAACAAGACGAAATGGTCAATATGAACTGGACTCCGATGTTGGATGCAAATAAGACTCTGCCAACTCAGCGCAAAAAGTGGATCGATCCAGGATATTCGCGCCACATCGCCTTGCGCTCACGTGCTTGAGATCGAGTCACGGAAAACGATACGAACGTATCAAGTCGAACAAAACAGCCTAAATAGAACTCCAACTCGTATCGATAATATCTCCTAATTCACAAGTCCAAATGCTATGAAATTTTCACAGGAGCTTACGTGCAAGCTAAGGAATGTCCACACCATGTTTCGACTCCATCGGACAAAATCTTGATTGATACAAATTACGTTCGTATCGATCACGGATTGAGTCAAAACTCCATGGGATCGATCGCGTGGGCCCACTTACGTGCCAGAAGAAGTCTCCCGAAGTTTGAGCGAGATATTTGCATGGAATGCCTATAAATAGCATCCCAGAGCCTATAGAATAGGGATCTTTTTGACGCTCCAACGCCCAGACTCTGCCGGATTCAATTCCATACTCCATTTCTGCTGTTATATCTGAATTTCATAGCTGTAATCCACTGTAATTAGCGAAGAACATCAATAAAAGATTAACTTTTGGAGTGGACGTAGGCCGAAGATAGCCGAACCACTATAAATCTTGTGTCTCTGTCTGTTTCCTTCCGTTTTAAGTTTATTATTCTTCAATTTTTATCCTCTACATTACTTAAATCTGTGATTTGTGACCATATACTGTTGATTTGTGTTCATTCACTGGTGCTTTCACAACACTCGGGGTTTGTGCCCAATTTTGGCGCAAACACCATCAATGCCGCATACCTCTTATAAAGTTGAATGAGTAATATCATGTCAAATAAATTGGAAACAATGTCGCACGTTGGTAGGCGAAAGGCAACATTGGAACGCTCTATGCCGAAAGCCATCAACATTATAACCGCATGATATAGCATTGATTCCCCATCACGTTAATGTCGCATTCCATTAATGAAGCACTTCTTCTATGTAGCCAAAATAATTAATGTCGCTCCAGATTAAAATTGCATCTCTCCAATGCCGTCTTATTCTAATGTCACCCTTCGAAGTAATGTCGCATCTCATCAATGCCACTTCACCATCAATGTCGTCTCTTATTAATTTTGTCCATCACCAATGCCTCTCTTATTAATGCCGCTTATCATCAATGCCGCCTATTGGCAATGCCGCTAATCATCAATACCGCCAATTTTCAATAGGCTTATCATCAATGATGCCAATTGTCAATGCCGCCTGTTATCAATGCCGCTCGTTATCAATGCTTGCCGTTGATTCCACCTGTTACCAATACCATATGTCATCAATGCCAATCATTGCCAATATTGCCACTTATTAATATCACCACTTATTCATGTCGTGCTATAGTAATGCCGCACTTCATCAACCTTCAAAAGAGGCCACATAACCTTAATACAATGCTGATATCAAATGTCATCAATGAAGGCTATCAAGGCGGAATGGATGCTAAGCGCCGAAGTACACCATTGCACAACTAGATGCTGAAGTATAGCGCTATGCACCATTAATATGGTGAATGCCGTAAGTCAAGCATGTCGCATGGACACATGGTAGCCATGCTGCATCCCTTAACCCCTATAAATACGAACCTAGGGGAATGAAGAAAGGGGGAAAATCACTCTTCTCTTGTCTCATACATTTTAAACTATGTAACCCTAAATTGATTTGGAGATTTTAGCGTCGATTGTACTTTTGCACATGATACCTTGTATGTTCAACAATTACATAATATACGAATAAAGCGGACTTGAATTATGAATTGTTTTCGAGTTCCAAAGTATTTATTATTTTAAATCATAACTTGCTTCGAATTCCAAAAGCACTCATAATCTCAATTTGTGCTGATAAGGTTGCTCTACATAGATTGACATTGCCTCGACATGGTCATGGTTATGACGTCATTATGGACTTGAAAGAGCCAAGCCTAATTACCCAAGTCCTTTCTCAACCAAGTGTCTCTTTTGCCAACACTTATTGAGGTTTATAAGGGGCATTCAATCCTTCTTACAACCATATTTCTCTTTCCTTACACTTTTTGAGGTTGATGAAGAAATTTGTTAATAGTAATAATACCTCTACTTGAACGATTTCATTGTTATTCGAAGGATAGTTTGATTTTGAAATTCGAAGATTGATGTTCGGTATATAAAGTATTATTTCCATAAATGAATTGGATCTCTTATGAAAATCAGGTTTCTGAAATTAATAAATAATCCTTCTTAATTATGGTGGTATTGAAGCATCTTTCCGTACTTAACATCGAAGGATAAGTGGGTTGGGTGTAGTAAACTATGTTTTGAATGACATTTGTTTTTGATCCATTTAATATGATTTTGAAATTGGAAATCTTTCTTAAATGCTTTGTGAATATGCTTATACCATTATTTAAGTATATGGTAAAAGTCTTCCAAATATATATAGTGAAATGGTTTGAGAATATACTTATATTGGTGAGATAAGTATATGGATATTCTTGTAAATAACTAAAGTGTTTTAATTAATGAAGGTTAATTAAATGAGGCTTAGTTGTTGCCATGAAATTAAATCTATGATTCATTGTTTGTTTATTTGATAGTTAAATAACCGATAATCAAATCTTGACCAAGTTTTAACTTTGGAAATATCCAGAAGAAACTTAAGAATTATATGGTACAATTAACGTCGGTGATGCTATATTGTACGTATAAACTCATTGTGTTCTTCTAGGACAAAGGATATGGAAAACCATCTTCTTAAATGGTTAGGAGGTGATCTCCGCTCTTATGTATTGTCAGTTTATTTCCAAATGAACCGTTTACCGAAAATCTATCGTTGTCGGTTCGAAGAGACCAGGATTAGACAAATGTGAGTTATCCGAAAACTACTTCTAACCGGCATAAACGTTTGAATTGAAGACTTCTTGAAGATGATGGAATCGAAGATGGAGTTCTTTGAAGTGCAAGGGCAACTTGCTACTAATCTAAAGGGTGATTCCAAAATGGATGTAGTAGAATTAGTGCCTTCGGTTTGTTCATATCCTGAACAACTTATATGGACGAATGCTAGCATTGCATTGTTGCTTAGAGTGTAGTGTTAGCATTCTAAGTGGGATTGTTAAATAAAAAAGGTAAAACATAGCCTCAAGCCTCACAATCGGGAATGAGTAAATATGGGATATGCTTCAGGGCTATGTGGGTCGCACCCATTAGGGTATGGGCATCACCCTTCTAGATTGATATTTATCGATTTAGTATATGCATGTGAGATCATGTGAAAAGGTTGCAAAGCAACCGGGGTGATAGCATATTTGGTATTATCCAATAAGGGGTAGGCCGATCCTGATTTGTAGGGTGTCCATGTGAGGCCGTCGCTTCATTTTCTAGAGATGTACTATGGTAGATGATATCCCAGTAGCCTTGTCATTGTATGAAATCTATTCTCCAATAACTGCCTTTCGGACTTAGTTGTATACCTATTATGCTGGAATTTAATTTTGTTACAGGTATGATTCAATATTTATTTTAAACCCTAGACATTATTATAATAACACTAGATTTTCTATTAAAATGGTTTGGTAATCGTAAGGTAAAAACTCATCCATGTTTATGTGCGACACGGTCTTACGAGATACCTTTATTTTTGAAAGGTTTTATAAGATATAACTACACATTTGATTTGAGTTTCTCATGCTGGTTTTGCAGACTGATCCGGGTGTAATTTTCTTTTAATACTCAGGTTAGATCGAGAATTTTTCCAAAGTTAGCTTTGGATGCTTCGGAGCTTCAAGAGATGAGATGGATGCCTCCAAGATGTATTTTCGTATTTTTATTTTTACTAGTGTTTCTTAATTGTATTTATCAGCATTTGTAAAGACAGGCTATTATAACTGTCCAAGCTGATGATAGGTTAGACTCTGATGTTTTTTGAATATTAAAGTTTCCTTTTGTTAAAGATCATTGAAGATTATACACTACTCGTTATGATGTAAGATTATGTTTTGTCTTTTCTTTTCTTCCACAGCAACAATCTATTTTTCCGGCACTTGGATGTTTGGCAAGTGAATATCATGGATGTATTAGTGTCAACTTTTAGGGGTCATAAGGGTAGGTCATCACATTATCTGTTTCTAGAATTTTAATATCTTTTGTAGCCTGAATTTTTCCTAGGTTTGTCTCTATCCCTCTAATTTGAAGCTGGCTTAGGATCGAGCATAAGAACATTTGAAGCATGCTCTGAGTCAAGCCACAAGTCGAGTCGAGAAATATGTCTGTATGTAGTTGGTTGCCACGGTCAATGCATTGAATTCAAGATCCCATTAATTTAACAAAGCTAGCTTCGAGTGGACCCACTATCATCTATAACCATGCATTCGGTCGTGTGTTAAGAAAATCGATACGATTTTGGGAATTGATCAAGTTGGCAATCACCCGGCGCTTGCCCTAGTCCGATGTTTGGCCGAAGTGCGCATCGGGGTCGGAGCACAACATACCCGAAGCACGTCCGAGGACGACCTTGCTTCGAGTCGGGCATGTGAAAACTCAAAGCATGCTACGGGTAGTGCTACTACTTACCCGAAGCACGCCCGAGGAAGTCCTTGCTTCGAGTCGAGCATGTGAAAACTCTTGGCGTCATTCGAGAAATGCAGCAACATACCCGAAACTTGCCCTTAAACAATATTGCTCCGAGTCGAGCTTGTGAAAACTCAGAACTTGCTATGGGTCGCGATTTGGAAATTTGAAGCTGGGTCAGGATCGAGCATACGAACATTTGAAGTGTGCTCCGAGTTGACCTGCAAGTCGAGTCGAGAAATGTGTCTACATGTAGTTGGTTGCCACGATCAATGCATCGAATTCAAGATCCCATTAATTTAACAAAGTTAACTTCGAGTGGACCTACTATCATCTATAACCGTGCACTCGGTCGTGCATTAAGAAAATCGATACGATTTTGGGAATTGATAAAGTTGGCAATCTGAATAATGAAACCAATGAATTTCTTGTAGGAGACCCCAAAAGAGCATTTAAAGGGGTTCCATTTCATTCCATGCTCCCAAAGTACTTAGAATGTATCATTTAGATGGTCGACGTGGTCCTTATCCTTTCTAGATTTCGCTAGCCATGTATACTTCCATAGTTCGTCCAATTAGGTTAGCAAACATTTTGTTAACTAAACGCTGATATGTGGCTCCTGCGTTCATCAGGCCGAAAGGCATAACATTATTGCAATATAGCTCAAGACCAATGATGATTCTATTATGTATTAGTTAGGGACTGTTAGCGCCAAAATTGGTCACTAACACCCAAATCCAAGTGAAAGCACTCAATCATAGTCACAGCTCACAGATATGATATATGTAGAGAGTAATAATGTGAAGAACAATCAAAATTCAAATGAAAGAAGTAAACAACAACAGATTTTATAGTGGTTCGGTTAACTCCAGTCTACGTCCACTCCAGAAGTTTCCTTTTTATTACTGTAATAATCGATTACGGTTACAAAGTAGTAGAGTAGCCTTAGCCTTAGAAAAGAGAAAGTAAGAGAGCAGAAAGAAGATCCTTTTTCTGAACCCCCACATGCTGTATTTATAGGCAGATCCAGGTAGTTGGGCCTCCTGAGCAATCCGGGCCCATCAAGGCCATTGCCGAACCATGCTTTTCATTGTAACCGACCCATGCCGACCAGCCTACACCACCGATGCCCGAGCCACGTACATCCTTCGTTCCTGACCGAGCAGCATCTGCCGAACCACCTAGGTCGAGCCGTACCCACTATACGGCCGAGCCACTTCCAAGTGCTGAACCACTCAGGCCGAACCATGAATGCCGAACGAGGTCCGATGCCGAGCGAGGTTCGATGCCGAGCAATGTCCGATGCCGAGCGAGGTCCGATGCCGAGCGAGGTTTGATGCCGAGCGATGTCCAATGCTGAGCGAGGTTTGATGCCGAGCGATGTCCGATGTCGAGCGAGGTTTGATGCCAAGCGAGGTTTGATGTCGAGCGATGTCCGATGCCGAGCGAGGTTTGATGCTGTGCGATGTCCAATGCTGAGCCACCTTGTTGTGACCTCAATGCCGAGCGATCCAGAGCATCCAGACCGAGCCGTGCAACTTCTCCATTCCTCGACCGAACGACATATCCAGGTGAACTTCATCCTTTTAAACCGAATCCATCATGTTCTTGCCTCGATAATCATGAAGTTGACTCAGTTAAATCCGCCTGCCTATAGCCTTGCGAAAAGGCGGGTTAACACTTTGCCCCCCAAAACATGCCTTGCTATTGGAAGGTGTGTTTTGAATAGCCTCAAATCCGATATCCGAAGTCCATATCCCGTTCATGACCATATTATTAAATTCATGACCTCTCCGGTTTTAACCTTGAATCCGTAGACCTCGCTGGGCCACGTCTCCCTGTTCTAGCCTCAGCTCTTTGGTCAAGGGCTTGTAAGTTCTCCGGCCTCGGCCTTCCGGCCAAGGACTTCGATATTCACCCATCTCGGCCCTCCGGCCAATACCTCGACTCTCCGGCCAAGGACTTTGATATTCACCGGCCTCGGCTCTCCAGCCAAGGACTTTTATATTCTCCGGCCTCGGCTCTCCGGCCAAGGACTTTGATATTCAACGGTCTCGGCTCTCCGGCCAAGGACTTTCATATTCTCCGGCCTTGGCTCTCCGGCCAAGGACTTTGATATCCACCGGCCTCGGCTCTCCGGCCAAGGATTTTCATATTCTCCGGCCTTGGCTCTCCGGCCTAGGACTTTGATATTCACCGGCCTAGGCTCTCCGGCCAAGGACTTTCATATTCTCCGGCCTTGGCTCTCCGGCTAAGGACTTTTATATTCACCGACCTTGACTCTATGGCCAAGGACTTTCATATTCTCCGGCCTTGGCTCTCCGGCCAAGGACTTTTATATTCACTGGCCTCGACTCTCCGGTCGAGGACTTTGTATTCTTCGGCCTCGACTCTCTGGTGGAGGACTTCTTATATTCTCCGGCCTCGACTCTCTGGTCGAGGACTTTGTATCCTCCGGCCTCGACTCTCCGGTCGAGGAGTTTTATATTCTCCGGCCTCGACTCTCTGGTCGAGGACTTTGTATTCTCCGGCCTCGACTCTCCGGTCGAGGACTTTGTTTATTTCTCTGGCCTCGGCTCTCCGACCGAGGACTTTGTTCATTCTGTTCGAGTCCATTCCATTGCTCTCCGGCAAAGGGACTTGTAATTCGCGATTACTGTCCCGTCTCTCCGGTCGGGACGGTAATCGCTTGGCCTGTATTATTTATTGAATTAGTCCAATCCCAATCATTACAGAATTCAGTTATCAAAGTGAAAGTTTGTACAACAAAGGGGATTAAATGTCCGAAGTACCAAAGAAGAAACCAGAGTTTGCAGAAAAACAGAAATAAAACAGGATTTCATAGATCCAAGTAGTACGGTTTTTCGTCATCTCAGAGCATGCCTAGGGATCGTCCTCGATCCCGTACATGTGTAAGTGACCTAACTGTATTACTTTGAGTTCTATTACTTATTCAGAACCATAAATCCATTCAGTTGATAACAAGCCGGCTGTGACTAGATCCAGCGCCACCTTCATTCGAGGTAGGCGGTGGCCGCTTACGTTCCACTGCTACAGCTCGATTCCTTATGTATTGTTGCAGGTGACCATTCCTTACATGCTCCTTAACGATATCCTTTAAATGCCTGCAGTCATTCATGTTGTGCCCATCTAGCTCATGGAATGGGCAATGCTTTCTTGACGCCCGCTCGTATTCCGATGGTTCCCTCCTAGCCGGTCTTCGATACTGGAGGTGCCCCCGAGTATCCAAGTAAATCATTTCTAGAGTCTCAGTTAAATCTATGTAAGAAGAAAACTTTGACTCCCTTCGAGGCCTCTTCGAAGTGCCACTGTTGCCATTTGTTTTCATTTTTCCGTTATCGTCTTTACTTGGATCCTCCCTTGGGTGGACCTCCACCCCTCACCGCATAAGCTTCATCCTCTCTCCCTACTCTCTCAGCCTGTGCATCCTCCTGTCTCAGGAACCTTTCCGCCTCATGGTAGAACTCCCCGAGATCCCTCGGTGGGTCCCGTCCCAATGATATCTTGAAATTCGAATTATCCACGATTCCTGAGACTACTGCCATCAAAACCATTGACGGATTGGGTTGATCCACTGAAGCTACCACTGTGTTGAATCTAGTTAAGAAATCCCTAAGCAATTCTCCCTTCCATTGTTTCATCGATGTCAAGGTCATTACGTTCTTGGGTCTGACTATATGGACCCGAAACTGCCTCATATACCTTTCAATCAGCTCCGTCCAAGTGTCAATAGAACCACTCTCCACCTGTCTAAACCACATAGTTGCGATATCTGACAAATACAAAGGGAATCATCGAGCCATGACCTCATTCGATCCCCCCAGTACCTCCATATGCCTCCTGTACTTTGTCAGGTGAACGGCGGGATCCGTTCTCCCATCATACATCTCCAACATTGGTAGCTTAAAATCCGGTGGGTTCCTAGCTTGCCTGATAGTAGGAGTAAAAGGACTCCTATTCACAACCTCCAAGTCTTTATTTACCAGTCCGCCTCTCACACCTCATCTGACCATCTCCGCTAATCTGTCATTGTCACCAAACTGCAATTCTTGTCCACTATCTCTGATCTGTCCCCCGAGTTCACAAGGGAATCCTGGCACATACTCCTCATCACGTAGTCCTACACTCCTGTTGGTGTCGGGTTGCATAGCGTCATCTGGTATCCCTCCATGGATTGGTCCAGCATTTCCTGGTGGTGTGCCCCCGAATCTAGGTCCATCCAGATTGATAGTCGTCCGTTGATTAGGGGCTGCCTCCAGCTGAGCCACTCCCTCTGCTTGCTGGTTGAGCGCTTCTGATCTAGCTCTACGGATGTGAGCTCTTGCATTTCCTGCTTGTGCAAATTATTTGAGAAAAGCCTGCATCATCTCCTCTTGTCTTTTCAGCATCGCTTCCATCTCGTCTCTGGTGATGTAGATGGATGCTTAACCTGCTCCAGCTCCAGAGGAAGCCTCTTGACTTCCCTCTTGATTTCTCCTTTCTGTCACTTGCTTCCTTGTTGGTGGCCTAGCCATTACTTCCTAGAATCCAAGTTCCTAAGCTTTTGAATCCAAAATCCTAGCTCCGAAATCCCCGAGTGCTTGCCTTCTCAGTGAAAGCACCAAAATGTTAGCGCCAAAATTGGTCACTAACACCCAAATCCAAGTGAAAACACCCAATCACTGTCACAGCTCACAGATAGGATATATGTAGAGAGTAATAATGTGAAGAACAGTCAAAATTCAAATGAAAGTAGTAAAGAACAACAGATTTTATAGTGGTTCGGCTAACTCCGGCCTACGTCCACTCCAGAAGTTTCCTTTTTATTGCTGTAATAATCGATTACAGTTACAAAGTAGTAGAGTAGCCTTAGCCATAGAAAAGAGAAAGTAAGAGAGTAGAAAGAGGATCCTTTTTCTGAACCCCCACATGCTGTATTTATAGGCAGATCCAGGTAGTTGGGCCTCCTGAGCAATGCGGGCTCATCAAGGCCACTGCCGAACCATGCTTTTCATTGTAACCGACCCATGCCGACCGGCCTACACCACCAATGCTCGAGCCACGTACATCCTTCGTTCCTGACCGAGCGACATCTGCCGAACCACCTAGGCCGAGCCGTAATCCATATTCCAACACCGGGTCACTATACTGCCGAGCCACTTCCAAGTGCTGAACCACTCAGGCCGAACCACGAATGCCGAACGAGGTCCGATGTCGAGCGAGGTTCGATGCCGAGCGATGTCCGATGCCGAGCAAGGTTTGATGCCGAACGATGTCCAATGCCGAGCGAGGTCCAATGCCGAGCGAGGTTTGATGCCGAGCGATGTCCGATGCCAAGCGAGGTTTGATGCCGAGCGATATCCAATGCCGAGTGAGGTTTGATGCCGAGCGATGTCCAATGCTGAGCCACCTTGTTGTCACCTCAATGCCGAGCGATCCATAGCATCTTGACCGAGCTGTGCAACTTCTCCATTTCTCGACCGAACGACATATCCAGGTAAACTTCATCCTTTTAAATCGAATCCATCATGTTCCTGCCTCGATAATCGTGAAGTCGAATTAGTTAAATCCGCCTACCTATAGCCTTACCAAAAGGCGGGTTAACAGGGACATACATTATTATTTGGTTGTATCCAAAATAAGCATCCATAAAGAAGAGAAGCTTATGCACTGTTGTTCCATCCAGTAGTTGGTCAATTCTCGAAACAGGAAACAATCTTTAGGCATGCATCATTCAAATTTGAGAATTCGATGCATTTCCTCTAATTCCCATTCGACTTCTTAACCAACACTAGGTTAGCTATTCATTTTGGGTAGTGAAATTCTCTAATAAAGTCACTTGCTAGTAAGGTCTTTATCTTTTCATTTAAGGTCACTAATCAATCAGGGCACATACTCCTTATCTACTGTTTTACCAGGGGGAGGGGAGGAGGATTCTCCTGGATTGATGTTCAATGCATGACAGGCAATGTTGGGAGAAATCCTACATATATCAGCATAAGGCCATGCAAACACATATTGATTATTCCAAAGAACCTGACCAGTTGCGTCTTCAGACCCCACTGTAGTTGGGATCTGATTTTCATCATTTTGGTTGAATCATACTTATCAACCTCCACAAACTTTATAGTCTCAACGGGATCTACAATTGTCCCTCTCCTATATCTCTATGGTCCAACATGTTGAATGGATTGCTGGTTTACCCCATGTGGGCCATTTATTTAACTATCCACCAAAACTCAGTTTACTTCTGCTGGGCCAAGCATAGCTAAGATTACCATTGGGTCTGTGTGAGGATACTGCTTCTCATATAGGTCCTAATAATTGAAGATAATCTCAGTATCATCCCATCGAGGTGCTTTATCATTATGCTCCTCGTCCACTACATACAAAAATTCGTCATCGTTCTTCAATGACTTGGCATATCTTTTTATCTCAGCGTTATTATTGTCAGCAATATGAGGTCCTTCGTTGTTTTGTTGACATTATGCTTCTAATATATCTAGGGAAACAGTGTTCCTTTCTCCCTCTTATAGATCTTTAGTACAATGTTAGAATATACAATACAAAGAACTGTAGCTCAGGAGAAGTAAAATATAGCTCCAAAGTGTTTGGTTTAGTAGAAGTGTTATCTAGTTTAGTAACTCTTGCTCAGTAGTTAATACCACTCTAGCTTGTCTGATTTAAAATTGCTATACTGCCTGCTAGATGCAATAATCTACATTTTTACGCATTAACGGATCGTAAAAATATTATTTTCATAACCGAATGACCTTAGATTGGACTAAAACGTTGCATAGTATTGTATTTTGATTATTTTGACCCTTAAAACTAATTATGGATGGTTTTGACACTGAAATCTTGTAACATTTATAACTTTTGATAAATGCCAAATTGGATCCTAAGATTTGTTCCAAGTGAAAGATATGATGATTTCTCTTTCCATGGAGTGGTCATAATAGATTATTGACCAAGTGGATTAGGAGTTACCACAATTTTAAGTTAGATAGTATTTAGACAGATTTAGTGGTAATTAGTTTAAGCTCCTAATTAGGCACACTAACCCATTTCAGGAATTGTGTTAACTGCAGCAGTAGAGACAAATGCTGATCACTTGTCTTCTTCATAAAAAAATCCTCCCTTAAGAAAATCTCCTATAAAATCCATCATAAATCCATGTCGAATTAAGTTGATCAAGGGATCAAGGGTAGATTAGCAAGGGGATTAGCAAGAAACTTTCAAATTAGTATTTTTGGATTGAGGAACTCGAATACTGTTAATTTTGGATCAAGCTTGTTTGGATATTTTCATTGATTTTACATCAATATGTGAGTAATTTATCATCTTACAACCCCTATATATACTTATATATGTACAAAACTTGTTATGGATGCACTTTTCAACTTAAAAATGCAGGTTTGAACTAATTTGAATTAATAAATGAATTTAAATGACTATTAGATGATTTTAACATGCATAACTATACTTAAATTAACCATATGAATGATATAATATGATATAGATGTTGTATTAATTGTTTGCTACAATATGATGCTTGTTTTTCTTGTTTGTATGTATGATCGCATGTTATAGTTAGAGCTTGGATCATTCTATTAGCAAGAATCTTTATGTAGATGGAGTGACTATGAGTCTGCGCTCCAATTTGACTACACAAAGGATGGATGATCCATAGCAATATAACAACTTTAATGGATCTAATGGTGTAGGAAGATCATCACACGTGCTATCAGAGCTTAGATTGATTGAACATCTGAGTTGATACTAGGATCCATTAGAGATCAAGTAGAAGATATCACCTTGGAATGGATCGAACAATATATGCGAGAGTATACTTGTTATATATTTTGGTTTGCAAAGCTATATAGTGTGTGCGCGTGTGTATTGTACATACATGAGTACGACTTATGTGGTTTTTCCTTTATAAGAGGCTGATCATTCTTATTATAGCTTATAAGGATGAGCATGCATATAAGGAACGCATTGAGAAATTCTACATTTGGAGTAAAGACTTGATCAGGCACCAAGGCGGCTACAAACACTAGTATGTAGACAATGTTCACTACCATGATGATGAACATGATGCAAAATGCCTAAGAAGGAGCTCCTAGTCCAGTAGGCGGTGGTGCTCCAATTTAAGTGTAGCAAGCTGACTTTGCTATGCTTAATAAATATGTTTCTAGTCTTAGAGGCAAGATGTATATAGGAATGAAGTCTATTGTAGAAGCACAAGATCGGCTAGATACATGTGAATGTGTGTTTGATGACTTAGAGCTAGAGGATGCTCAGAAGAGGAAGTTGGCTTGTAGGCAATTTCAAGGAAGAGCTATAGGCTGGTAGAATGCCATCAAAGTAGCTACTCTTGATGACGAGTTTACTTGAGATTAGTTCAAAGCTCACATTGAAGAGAAGTTTATCCTACCTACTCAGAATCGGTTCTATTCGAAAGTTTGCTGATCTAAAATGGGAAGATATGTCTATTTCAAAATATTGTTTCTAAGTTCAATATGTTTTTGAAATATGGAATGTTGTTCATTGACACTCATTTAAAGAAGAATGAGAAGTTCATCATCAGCTTAAATGATTATCTTAGTGAGAGGTAGGAAGCCACATTGATGAGAGCTTTCAAAAGACTATTGAGAAGGCTTTGAGGCATGAGAGCCCGTATCTAAAGCCTAAGGTCGTTGTTGTTTTGAAAGAAGAGTCTAAACTGTAAGTGCCCGGATGCGGCTAGAGGAAATGGAACATTAAGGGAAAGAATCCGTCTGAGGTAAGGATGGTCAAAAGAAGAGCATATTGGAGCTTACCTATTACCAATATGGAGAGATGGGCCATCTCAGCAAAGCGGTAAGAGTGCAGAATGAAAGTGCTTTAACTGCAACAAGACTGGGCATATAAAGAGGAATTGTCCAGAGCCACCGAAAGGGAAGCAAGTTGTGAAGGCTTATGCTTTAAATGATGGTCCTACTTTATTGAATGCTCCTGTAAAGGAGAAGGGGAAGGGCATTATGAGTCAAGGTATGGTTTTTTATTTATGATATACATGCTCCTATTTTGTTTGATACAACGACATCACATTTATTTATATCTAGTGACTAAGTAGATAGAGTAGAATTAAGACCTAACCTAGTAGACGGACCTCTAGTAATGTCAAATCTTGTGGGAAGTTCGGCTAGTTTGAGTATGGTTTGTCATGATGTTGTTCTATCAAGTCATTGATGCATGTTTGCTTATGATTTGTTTATGTTTGTTTTTGAAGGGTTTAGTATTATCTTGGGGATGGCTGGCTTCGGAGGTACGAACTTGTAGTCGATTATGAGAGGTTATTGGTGACGATAAGGACAAACAATGAGTGTAGGTTAGCATTGTCATCAGTACCCTTTGCTAGAGAGTGTCTTGATATATTTGAGGAGGTTAAAAGATTAACGGAACATAGGGATACTGAGTTTCATATCGATTTATTAAAGGACCCATACTTGTTATATTGCCTTTATGGAGGATGGCACACAAAGAGTAACGAGAATTAGAGGTGCAGGTGAATGATCTACTAAGGATAAGGTTCATTAGTAGGAGTATTTCTGAGTAGGTAACACCTATAGTATTCATCACAAAGGCAAATGACTCTTTGAGACTTTGTCTTGATTATGATGAGTTGAACAAGGTGGCGAGAAAGAATAAGTATCATCTTTCACATATAGATGAGTTATTCGATTAGCTTTATAGTGTGAACATGTTTTGTCGGTTGGATCTAATGATGGGTTTTCACCAATCGAGAGTGACGAGGAATAGTGTGCCTATTACTGCATTCTGTATTCCATCGATATTTTATGAACGGTTGGTTGTGTTGTTCGGGATGACCAATGCACTGATATACTTTTTTGAACTTGTGAATCTATTTTCAAAGATCAACTGAACAAGTTTGTGCTTATGTTCATTGATGATACTTTTGTTTATTCACGGATGGCAATGAACATAAGCCACACTTGAGAGTTGTGCTTGAAACATTGAGGAAGCATCAGCTCAAAGCTATGTTTTCAAAGTGTCATTTTTGGATGAGATTATTAGGTCTTATTATTTCGGAGTAGGGCATCACCGCTGATCTGATCAAAGTAGCAGCAATCCAGGATTGGGATAGACCTAAGAATGCTAAAGATGTGAGGTGTTTTCTTGGATTAGCGAGTTACTATAGACGATTCATAAAGTACTTCTCTAAGATAGCGGCACTGTTAACTTATTTGATGAAGAAGAATTAGACTTTTACTTGTGATGTGAGGTGTGAGCACACATTCGTTGGTCTAAAAGAGAGGTTGAAGAGTGCACCAATGTTAGTCATCACGAATAGGAATAAGGAGTCACTTACGCGGGTAGGCAACTGAAACCGCATGAGAGGAAATACCCGACCTACTACTTAGAGCTAGCAGCTATTGTTTTTACATTAAAGGAATGGAGGCATTACTTGCTTGGAGAAAGGTCTGAGCTATTCACCAACCATAAATCATTGAAATACCTTCTCCGACGAAAGGAACTTAACCTACAATAGTACAGATGGTTAGAGTTCTTACTCTCTTCTGATTTTGACATTTCCTATACTTTCGATAAGGGAAATGCAATCGTAGATGCAATGAGTAGGAGGCATGCCAACTTGGGAGCTATGTTATAAGTGGATGTACTTAGAGTATATCGTTGGCCATGATTTCCGACCTAGGTGCGAGCTGGAGCCAAAGATGTCGACAAATTGACTATTAGAGGTACTCTAATAAAGCATACTGGTACCAGTCAGAGACATGATGTTAGACTTGCAGATATTATTGCTAAGCTTGAGGCTGGAGTAGAGTCAGACGATATGATGCGGTATAGATTCGACCGAGGTGGTTGGCTCCATTAAGATGGGAGGTTGTATATAACCTGATGTAGATGGGCCTGGAGATAAGTTGCTATAAGAGTGCCATCATTCAAAGTTGAATATACATCCCAGAGGCAATAAAATGTATAGAGATATTGAGAAGCCATTTTATTAGGAAGGGATGAAGATGTACGTCGGGACATTTATGTCAAAGTGTGAATTTTCAGCTAGTGAAGCTTATGTAGAAGAAACTAAGTGGTTTGTCGCAACAGCTTGAAGTTCTATAATAGAAGTGGATGCAGATATCGATGGATTGTCAGTGGCTAGAGGAGGGTATGTTAGCATTTGGGATATAGTCGATAGATTGTTGCAGAGTACCCGATTTATACCTTGAAAGTCCAATAGAATGGCATCAAAACTGGGTGAGCTGTATGTGCATTGGATTATACAAATCCATGTTGTACCAAATAGAATTATGAGTGATTAAGACCCATTATTCATGGGTGGATTTTGAAAGAGCTTACAAGAGGCGTTAGGGACGAAGCTGCATTTGTGTAAAGCTTATCACCCATATACCGATGGTTAGACCGAGAGAGTGGATCGATTTCTAGATGATCTTTTACAAGCTTGAATACTTAACTTTGGAGGTTTGTGAAATGATCATTTGCATTTAGTGGAGTTTGCATCCAACAATAGCCATCAGTCGAGCATTGGTATAGCACTATTCGAGGTAATGTGCGGCTTACCATGAAATACTCTTCACATTGATGGGAAGCAGGTGAGAAACTGATATTTGGGCTAGATAAGATTAGAGAAGCTTCGGAGAAAATTGAGATTATTCAACAATGAATGAAAGCTGCATAGGATAGACAAAAGAGTTACACTGATAAGAGATGTTGTGTTCTTTAGTTCTTTGTTAGTAGTATGTGTTTGTTAAGATTTCTCTATTGAACAATATGGTTCAGTTTGATAATAAAGGGAAGTTGGCACTGAGATTTGTAGGACATTTTCCAATACTCGAGAGGATTGGGTACCTTGAATACAGAGTCGACCTACCTCGGCATCGTGGGTGTGCACAACATATTCCATATTTTGCATCTTTGGAAGTTTGTGCATGACTCGGGGATGATAGTTATACCGGATCAGCTAAAGAATAATAAAGTTGAACCTGCGGCATCGAGACATCATAGGCCAATTCATGTAATTGAGCAAAGTACGAAGCACTCGAGGAAGAAAACAGTGAATGTAATATGCCGAAAATTTGAGCAATACATTAAGTAAATAAAAATATGATAATATGAAAATAAATGGAAATAATGAATAAATTAAATATAAGGAGGGGCAATATAACAACCAACACCATTGGGCTTGTGTTTTTGCTAAATCGAAAACTCAAGTCCACCAAAGTACGGATCATTGGTTTGGTACCCTGCACATAAAATAAATGAATGTATATCAAAGCACCAATGATATAACCCATAGCAGAATAATAAAATAACAAGTCACATAGTTACTGACCAAGGTTAACACTTTAAATTTCTAGTGCCCTTTTCAGTGTCGAGCATGCCAAAGGAACCTGTCTGCTTAAGCTATCATGTAGGTAGTAAGGTGGAGGGGGTCAAAACAACGTTCTAGTGACTGGTAAATTATACACTTTATACATAACACTAGTTTATGTCAATTGTCTTCTATCACATGTTACGTCTTTTATTTTTAATTAGTCATCTCGATTCCATGAATGCACACAATACGTTACATCTACCCGTAGTAGACTATAGCTATGTACAAATATGTATAAATATATAAGTACCATGGCCCCAATTGGACTAAGATACAATCGCCATTGGTATATCTAAATTAGTAACCCGTCAGGATCCATCACCCTTGCCGTAACACATTCTCGTCGCCACGCATACCGAGAAACTCCCGAGTACCTAATAACGGCTGTTCAATAATTTAGTCATATTCTAAGTTGCATTTTGGGGATTTTTAACTTGTCTGTTTCCTGGTTTGTAGACTCGGCTCTATGAACCATAAGTTTGGTGGACTCAATGCCACGGGCTGTGGACTTAGCTCCACAGACTATCCCATGCATTTGAAAGACTTCCCTAAAAGGATAAGCTACCCTTGCCTCCTAACAAACAAACTAGCAAAAAAACGTGTGATGATGCATAATCTAACGTGGACCATACACTAGCAGGGAGTGTAACCCGTTAGGTGTAACCCTTGTCTTTCCCGGTGACTGCTAAGGATTGATGACATTCTTGACCTTTGTGCAGCCCCTACTCAATAATTTGGTACCTCCATATTGACGTAGTGTCATTATTCGCTCACCGTCTGATTTAGATTGCCTATTGCAATCAAGGCAATAACCCGTTCCTATTTTATTGAAGCAGACTCCTTTCATATTGGGGTATTCCTTTATATATACAAGCGTATACTCTCCATGGGTCC
This sequence comes from Allium fistulosum, assembly GCA_030737815.1. Taxonomy (NCBI): domain Eukaryota; kingdom Viridiplantae; phylum Streptophyta; class Magnoliopsida; order Asparagales; family Amaryllidaceae; genus Allium; species Allium fistulosum. The sequence goes on from CM060903.1 coordinate 489,779,521, forward strand.
TATGGTTGGATATGTCTCACATCAGCATGGTTGACGTCAAAAATGGCGCCAACACCCTAAATAGTATGAAAGCACCTAAATGTCCAATAACCAACTCCTAATAGAATGAAGTGGTGAATAAAATATAAAGAACAACAAATTAAAATTGAAAGAAATGAACATAGAAAGTTTTATAGTGGTTCGGCTGACTCTGGCCTACGTCCACTGTGACGACCGCCCATGACCCCTGCACCGAATCTAGAGATAGGGCGCTGTAAAGTGTGCCAGGCGACCATGGACGATTGTCAAGGTAAGATTTAAAACAAAAGAATCTATCGTATTACGCACAGCGCATGGACAAAATACAATAGAACATATGTATAGTGAAGCTTTACAGAACAAAATGACATCATATAAAACTCCATAATAGTTGAATACAAGCATCCACATAGTCAATACATCTAGCCTCACTACATATCTCTCAGAGAATACAAAACAGCGGAATATCCAGTACATATAATAAGAAGATAATATGCAACCCTCCAGCTCGTCTTCGATATCAGCATCGAGAGAAGAGAACAGCACCTGTCACCTGCTACCTAGTCTGCCCGTTCCAAAATGGACGAACAGCCCAAGGCAATAAGAGTTAAAACATAAAGCCTTGAGTCAGACAACAGTCTTAGTGAGCAGTAAATTAACTAGCAACATACCAAAAGAGCATAAAGGAAAAAGGAATAGGAATACAACCCTCCCACTCCAACCTCATTCTACAGTGATAGCCCCAGACACACACTAAGCAGAAGCAAACATAGCAGAGCATACAATTTAAAGTAAAGCTACTATCACTCGAGTCAAGGGCGATGTTTTCCAAGTACCAAGGCCTAAATCAGATAAGCACCCAGAAAATACCGCTCTTGAGTCCGAATGACGATACAACCAAACATCCATGACTCTGGCTATCACTATTATCATTGCTTCGATATCACCGTTAATTGAATGACCGGCACATTCTTTCAGCCGTCCGTCAAGGGCTAATGGAAACCCCGGTTCTAGACATAACTCCCGCACGTCGTCGCAGCCCGTGCCTAGGACTATCGAATCTGCCCAGAGTACTCGACCATCAACAGTTGGCCGTTGGGACTATCGAATCTGCCCAAACGTACTCTTGCTTAGAGCATGCTAGAATGTAACGACCCGCTATTTTGGACCATTCAAATCGACAATAAATCCACACACGTCTGACTTGAATAATTCAAAATAACAGATTGTAATAAAAATTTGGCAAAACTCAGCATATGCAGTAAATAAATCAATCACATAATCACAGACACAGAGTAATACAATAATACGCAGCGGAATAGATAAAATAGTAGTTCATGAAGCTACTATATAAACATCAGAGTTAGAAATAAAATACAACAGAATATCTCAAATGCAGTGAAGTCTCCAGTACAACAGATGACTTCTCTAAACAAATCAACTAGAAGAGCTGAAAGCTGAGGCGATAGTTGGATCTCCAAAGGAAGCTCCAAACTCCAAGGGTGAGTCTCAAATGCTGTATCACTCGGTCTGACCCGAGCGTAAAGCAAAACACAAAACACTCGAGTCAGGATTAACATTCTTATATAACTAAATCCAACTCAGGTGAAATATCAATTAAAATACGAGTAACTTAAAGGATGTTGGGATAACCATCCTCTAAGGATCTTCAGAACTATCTACAAGGTGGAAATATACATTTTAACACCGTGGTCATTTCAATTAAATTTATACTTCAAAACCCAAATATCATTTCATTTCAAATATATCCATTTTCCAAAATAGTATATATATATATATATATATATTAAATGATTTAAAAAGTAAAGTATTTAATTTCCTCAAGTCTAGCAAATCGATTCAAATCAACTTCAAATTCCAAATTCAAATTTATTCAAAGCTCAATTCATCAATTTAATTCATTTCTAAACAGATCATTTAAATTTTCAATATATTTCAAAGCTTTAATATTCAACATTTTCAATGTTAAATTTAACAGTTTCATATAGCTCTTGATTTAACTTCATTATTATTTAATCAGGGAATATTCACTTAATAAATTCAATATCATTTAACTAGCCTTAAATTACATTTTTACTAAATATTTCCTTAAACTTTATTTAAACAAGAAATATCCATTAGATTACTTATAAATCAAACTCAAGTTATAAATCATATCTTACATCTCAATTTCAATGAGTTTCAAAATCGGTTTAATTAAATAAAATTCTTTATTGAATACAATTTCAACTAAATTCAAATTATCTTTCTAACCTTAACTTATTCAAATTATTACCAAAATCTATTTTGAAATATTTTTTTAAATACTCAACATATTATATGTATTTAAATCAATCATTCCCATTTATATATAATAATTTAAGGCTCAACATTTATTAAAACCATATATTTCTTTCCAAAACCATAAAATTCATTTTTTTAAAAATATTTATATATATGGACCAACGGTGTCTGTATATATATTTATCATATGGTTAAGTGATACGGATATTTATCATTTCAATCCGAAATTTAAATATATACGGGTAGATATCATTTCGACCCGTAATCCCAATTTCAATTCAAATGAAAATCGCTTGGGTTTATCATTTCAACCCATAACGAAATTCTCCTATTCTAAAGTTCGTTCGGGTATGTATCATTTCAACCCATAGTGAATTCTATACTAACAGGGAACTTGCAGAGTGATAACAGATACTAAAAATATATAACAGCAGGCATATATCATCAGTATAAATACAGATACGGGTGTCAGATGTCACATGTGAACAGATATAAATAATAGTAATAGCAGGCATATAATACTAGATACTGGTGTCAGATGTCACAAGTGAACAGTTATAGATAATAGCATATATAACAGTAAATAACTACAGCAGCATATTTCAATTGCTATTTCAATTGAAATCAAATTTAAATAATAAAAGAACGTTAATCGTGAGTGATTGCTCACCTTTCGAGGCAAGAGAGAATAGACAATGATTTGGTTATGAATCCAAGCACGAATTCCAAAGCACAGTAAGATTGGCACGAATTTTTACGAACAAAGCTGATAACAGGAACGATAAAACCAATCGAATCAGTTTGATATAAACTAAAATATATACATTATTATTAATATATATATATGTTAAGAAATACTAAAGTAATATGCAATTTTAAAAATCACCATTCTTAAACTCAAGTATTAAGAATCAAAGATATATATATATATATATATATATTATATTTGAGGCCCATACTTCCACATACTCATATAAACAAATAGACAAATATAGAAGCATATGTATAACTTCCATACTTATAGTAATTAAAATCAAAAATCATAAAACCCTGATTACAACAATACTTATCATATACAACAAATTCTAAAATCAGCATTTTATTAAACAATATGTTACCCTCATATATAAGCCAACAGACTATATATAGCTGCTATATATTTTTATCGTAAATTATTTATAAGATATGTAACAATACACTCAAAAATAAGTACTTTGTATACATATATTACGGTAGAACATAAATATATACTCTAAAATATAAGACACTGCTAGCTTACATACTGCACGCATATAATGTATGCCCTCCCTATATATATAAAATATTATATTGATCCATACTTTCCAAAATCGTTAAAATATATACATGTATTAGAGAATATATTGATTCACGGTTATATATATTATTATAATATTAATTTAAACTCATAAAAAAAAGTCAAATATACAACTTTATAAGCCTGCACTTATATATAAGGCCTTATAACCGAATTAAATAACTCATATTATATTAACAAACAACTTTTATCTCTTGCATATACAACAGACCATATATATAAAACATACTATACACACGCTATAAAATAAAAACTATATATATAAACACTGATTGTCAAAACTTAAATAACATGTGAACTAAAAATGGTACTAAACATAATATAAATATTTATATAGCCTACAAACATATATAAAATATACCTATATATATACACATATATAGAGCAGCTGGCCGAACAGATAGGAAGAGCTTGGTCACAGAAGCAAGGCGGAAGGGCAGAAAAGTAGGAACGTGTGTGCTGCCACATACTTCGAGGTGGAGGAAGCCAAGGGGATAAGGCTAAAGGCTGTAGGATGGAGTGGAAGGCAAGGCAGTGCACGAGGTTGATCGAGTTTGGGGAAAACTTGGCTTGGCTGAGCACAGATGAAGGAGAAGTGGTTGGACGTGGTTCGAGAAGGAGGATTGTGACGGGTTGGTGGTTGGTGTGGTGGGTGATGAGAGGCTTCGGCTATTCGGGTTGGTGGTAGAGCCTAAGTCAAGTGGGTCATGAGGGAAGGCTGCGTGGTGGATCTGGGAGGGAGAAGCGTTTTTGCAAAGATGGGTATGGATGGTATCGACGGTTGATAAGAGGAGAACGAATAGTTGGATTTTGCAAAGATGGTGAACAGTTGGTGGGGCTTTGGGAGGTAGGCGGAGGCCATGGGAATGAGTTGCTCGCGTGGATATCAAATGGCCTAGAAAAATGAAAAAGTGGGGAGGAGAAGAAAAGAAATTAAAGTGAATGGACAGAAGTAGTAGATGAACCGTTCAAAATGAATAACGTATACAAATTTACACGCTGATTTTTGAAATGGTCATGGGATGGAAATGGTCACCCTCTAATTCAGCAAATTAATTAAAACAATTAATTATGGTATGAAGAGCACGTTAGAAATTTGAACTGAATTAATGAGTAAAGTCAGAAATTTATGGTACCGTTACAACGAACCGTTTATCACTTCCGTCGCGTACCGGACCCTAAAATACTGAAATAAATATACCATTGAGATCAACACGATGAGAGGATCAAAACGGTATACAGATATTAGTGGTACGACCATCCGACCAAAAGTCGATAATCGGTACCGAAAATGCTGCTATTTTGCCAGAATTAAGATAAACGGAGCAGTAGAAGTCCAAATTTGGAAAAACGAATTTCGCAGTCTGATTCAGAATGTTCTAAATAAATTTTCTCCTGTTGACATATTTTGGTTTCGGAAAACTTTTAAATTCACTGTTATTAACCGGTTTGATTTGAAATGAAATTTCAAAGGAAAATAAACTTCAATATTATCAGATGAAAATTTTCCAGTTGCTATATTAAAATAGACGGATTCCAAATAGTAATTTTTTTTTATTTTCAAATTTTATTGTTTCAAATTTCACAAATTTCCAGTTAAATATACTTTTAAAACCATCGAATTTTTCGGGTCGTTACACTCTCCCCCACTCAAAACTTTTCGTCCCCGAAAAGGAAGGAGGTAGAAGAATAAAACAACCAGAAATAAAAGTAGATTAAAAGTCAATATTAAACAATTTATTTGAACTATATAAATTTTACTTAAATTTGAAAACTTCATTTGCAATTCAATTGTCTTATATACTTTAAAACTTTTTCAAGACCCATTTGCAAAATTTCTTACTTCCTTTTTACATACCATCTATATGTTTAAATAACACCTTTATAAATATATGGAAACTATTTGAAAATAGTTATTTACATTATTACTTATATTTACAAAAGAGGCTATTGGAAAACATTAAATCCATAATTCATAAATTTATTAATCTATCTCAAGATATTTTTCAATTATTATTAATAAATCAATAATCATTTACTTTAAATATGTTTTATTTGATTAATAACTTCTAAATATTTAACACTAATAATTTACTATTAAACCATATAGTCTACAATTATACAATACTTAAAAGAATATAGTCAACAAGGAGAAAAAGGAGGATTTGGAAAAGCAGAATATAGGTGAATAAATAAAGCTGAGCAGATAAGGTAGATTCAAGGAATAGTATCGGGCACGAATAATTTATTTAGAACCATAAGGGTTTTGATTCCAAATATTGATACAAAATTTTCTTTGTTAGAAATACTTTTATTATAAAATACCTTTATATCAAAACAAATTTCTTTCAAAAATACTTTTATAACCCGATGTTTCAACAAGTTTATCCTCGTTCCTGTAGACTCTGGCAGTGCGTTGATCAGGCGCAAAGCTAGAATTCTCCAGGTACTTAGTAGACTTGTTTTAACACCTAGTGAAAATACTGGAAAACTTTTAAAAACAGATATGGAAAGTACAATCCAAACAAAACAAAACGAATCAAATCATGGATCGCAGATACACAATGGTTACGCCTGGGTCCCCCAGGAAACATCCGTACCTTTTAAGCATTCACTGCCTTGCGAATTTCGCCATGCAACAAAACGGTGGACCGCAGGATACATAAAAATGGTTACGCCTGGATCCCCCAGGAAACATCCATACCCCGTAAGCAATCTCTGCCTTGCGGATTACGCCACTAACACGACCATAGATCGCAGATACACAATGGTTACGCCTGGATCCCCCAGGAAACATCCGTACCTTTTAAGCAATCACTGCCTTACGAATTACGCTATGCAGTCGAGTTCGTAAGACCATGGGTAACGCCATGGAATTCGAAGGACACTCGAGTATCATATCCGGAAAACCAAAATCAGAGAGAATAATATCGATAGAATGAATCCAAGATGTGGCCACAAATCGGATATCAAGCAGAAGGCACTTTCCATATCTTTACTTCGAAAATATGTATCATATAGTACCTTTTCAAACTACTTTCAAATATCGTACTTATATAAAATCCATTTTATATAAGATTAAATTTTCAAATCAAATACTTTCCAAAATCAATAGTATATCAAATCATACTTATATAGACTTCAATTATATAAGATTTCACTTTCAAATTAAGTACCTTTTCAAATCTATAGTTTTCGAATCACTTTCATACTCATACAAATCAATTTTATATAAGTTCGACAACTCCCAAATCAAGTTTTTTAGTAACATAAGGTTCTCAAATTTCAATTTGTTCCAATATTAGTTCAATTTCAAAATCATATACAATTTCACCAAATTATTTCTTCTCAAATTAAATATCTTTAGTTTCAAAGTTTCCAAAATAATAGATTTATAAAATAAATCCAAATTTCCAAATCAATATAATTCAAGTCAACCAATTCATTACCAAAATCAAATGTTTTCAAAATCATCTTATACTTACGTAAGGTCTATCTTATATAAGGATCAAAATTTTCAAAATAAATATCGCTGTATGAAGAGCCATATGGGATTGAATATCTTTGCTTTTATGGGTTATATATATTCGTAATTTAAATTGGAAATTTTCTTTTAGTAAGCGAAGATATTCTAACTCGACAGCTTTCAATTTCAGCGTCAATGATATTAGGATATAAGGTGTACATACGTCATCGTTTCGCAAAATTACATTTGATCGCTCGCTCGATCACACAAGTTTGCTTTCGAACTAGTATTGTCCATTCGATTTCCCTAATGAGGACTTCGATATGGTTTCTCGACTAGAAGCCATCAGTCTCCTTGCATAGCCCTATACTATGATAGAGAATTCTAGAATCAAGCCCAAAATCCATATCAAATATTCGCCATCAAGAATCGAATGAAAAATCCTAACACGAAATGGTGTAATTCACCTCGAACTTGTGTACTCAAACTTGGATCAAATTAATTATGCGAATAAAACAGCATACGTACAACTTATATATTTATTCCAACTTGTTAAATATATAGTTTCATAAAGATGTTACTAAGTTAAAACATTTAAGCTAAATTTTATTCAAAATATATTGAAGACGAAATTCTTTTCAAAACATTTCAAATCTCAATTTCATATTAGAAAAATTTAAAATTTGCCTTATTCATATACTTAACAAAACAGTTTCAACTTATTTAAATCATATTACTTCATACTTAAACATTCAAAACAAATTTATATACTTTATCACATAATTCATACTTTCAAAAATTTTAGCTTTAAAAAGTTAACCTTGATTTGGAAGTGCTCGAACCTTCGAAATAGTTGAAGAAATCATTTTCAAATTCAAGGATTGGAAATCAACCAATCAGTAAATCAATTTCAAAAGATAGGTTTCAAATCCGAAACTAAAGGACTGAACACCGGCTTACTTCAAATCATTTCAAATATATATACATATATCTTTCGAATATCAAATATTACTTCGGAATTTGAAAATCAAAACTGGTTTCACAAAATCACTCGCATAGCAATGCTACTAAAGTGGCCTCTCCCCCACTATGAAACTCGAAAATCAACGTCGATGATGCGTGCACTCATCACCGAAATTATTTTCCAGCGACATAAGTGAGTTCTGGACTTCTATTTCCTCAAACTTCTTTTGAAATTTCTTCGAAATTATTCGAAACTCCTTAAAATCATTTGAAACATTTCTTATTCGGAAGAATACCTTTAAATCATATTATTATTATATATTTCAAAATCTTAAAACCAATTTCAACATACCGGAGTTCAATTCTCGAATTTCAAATTTAAAATCCTTTAGTTATAAATCATTTTTATATAAATCAATTTCTTATATAATTTTTCAAAATTACAAATCCTTTCAAAACCTCAAATTCTTATTTTAAAAGGGTTTATAATCTTTATCGAAAACATTTAACTTTTATATATAGAATATAATAATTTCGATATATAAAACAATTTCTAAAATATAAACAAGCCTGATTTTTTTCAAAGGATGGTTCAAGAATGGATTTCAAAACAAAGATAGAAATTCAACTTAGAGGGACTCTAATCAAATATGATTCTGATTCGAAAATAAGTTCGAACGAAAATGAGATAATTAAATTTCAAAATAGAAGATGAATATACTTATATAAATCGCGGGCGACCTTAACCGGATCAACCGTGACTTCAAGAACAGATCGATGCAGAATTCCAAGAAAAATCAACATTCGATCGCAAGAGATAGCGGCATCTAAACCAAAGATATAGAAATCTCCGGTGAATCAATGCCAATTGTGAAGAAGTTTCACCCCTTCACAAATCATTCTAAGATTGGTGGGATCCTATTCTTATAGAGATCCTTCGAAGTGGAGTTATGGGATACTCCAGAATCAAAAGAATACCAATAGAGAGAGACAAGAATGAATTTTGGAACCGTAGGGAACATTCCAAAGTTCAAAGGAAATCGAGTCAAAAGGAAGAGGTTAAACTCAGACGTAAGTGATTCTGTAAATAAATTTACAATATATGCTAAGTTTCGCCTAGAGCCAACGCTCTGATACCAACTGTAACGACCCGCTATTTTGGACCATTCAAATCGACAATAAATCCACACATGTCTGACTTGAATAATTCAAAATAACAGATTGTAATAAAAATTTGGCAAAACTCAGCATATGCAGTAAATAAATCAATCACATAATCACAGACACAGAGTAATACAATAATACGCAGCGGAATAGATAAAATAGTAGTTCATGAAGCTACTATATAAACATCAGAGTTAGAAATAAAATACAACAGAATATCTCAAATGCAGTGAAGTCTCCAGTACAACAGATGACTTCTCTAAACAAATCAACTAGAAGAGCTGAAAGCTGAGGCGATAGTTGGATCTCCAAAGGAAGCTCCAAACTCCAAGGGTGAGTCTCAAATGCTGTATCACTCGGTCTGACCCGAGCGTAAAGCAAAACACAAAACACTCGAGTCAGGATTAACATTCTTATATAACTAAATCCAACTAAAGTGAAATATCAATTGAAATACGAGTAACTTAAAGGATGTTGGGATAACCATCCTCTAAGGATCTTCAGAACTATCTACAAGGTGGAAATATACATTTTAACACCGTGGTCATTTCAATAAAATTTATACTTCAAAACCCAAATATCATTTCATTTCAAATATATCCATTTTCCAAAATAGTATATATATATATATATTAAATGATTTAAAAAGTAAAGTATTTAATTTCCTCAAGTCTAGCAAATCGATTCAAATCAACTTCAAATTCCAAATTCAAATTTATTCAAAGCTCAATTCATCAATTTAATTCATTTCTAAACAGATCATTTAAATTTTCAATATATTTCAAAGCTTTAATATTCAACATTTTCAATGTTAAATTTAACAGTTTCATATAGCTCTTGATTTAACTTCATTATTATTTAATCGGGGAATATTCACTTAATAAATTCAATATCATTTAACTAGCCTTAAATTACATTTTTACTAAATATTTCCTTAAACTTTATTTAAACAAGAAATATCCATTAGATTACTTATAAATCAAACTCAAGTTATAAATCATATCTTACATCTCAATTTCAATGAGTTTCAAAATCGGTTTAATTAAATAAAATTCTTTATTGAATACAATTTCAACTAAATTCAAATTATCTTTCTAACCTTAACTTATTCAAATTATTACCAAAATCTATTTTGAAATATTTTTTTAAATACTCAACATATTATATGTATTTAAATCAATCATTCCCATTTATATATAATAATTTAAGGCTCAACATTTATTAAAACCATATATTTCTTTCCAAAACCATAAAATTCATTTTTTTAAAAATATTTATATATATGGACCAACGGTGTCTGTATATATATTTATCATATGGTTAAGTGATACAGATATTTATCATTTCAATCCGAAATTTAAATATATACGGGTAGATATCATTTCGACCCGTAATCCCAATTTCAATTCAAATGAAAATCGCTTGGGTTTATCATTTCAACCCATAACGAAATTCTCCTATTCTAAAGTTCGTTCGGGTATGTATCATTTCAACCCATAGTGAATTCTATACTAACAGGGAACTTGCAGAGTGATAACAGATACTAAAAATATATAACAGCAGGCATATATCATCAGTATAAATACAGATACGGGTGTCAGATGTCACAGGTGAACAGATATAAATAATAGTAATAGCAGGCATATAATACTAGATACTGGTGTCAGATGTCACAAGTGAACAGTTATAGATAATAGCATATATAACAGTAAATAACTACAGCAGCATATTTCAATTGCTATTTCAATTGAAATCAAATTTAAATAATAAAAGAACGTTAACCGTGAGTGATTGCTCACCTTTCGAGGCAAGAGAGAATAGACAATGATTTGGTTATGAATCCAAGCACGAATTCCAAAGCACAGTAAGATTGGCACGAATTTTTACGAACAAAGCTGATAACAGGAACGATAAAACCAATCGAATCAGTTTGATATAAACTAAAATATATACATTATTATTAATATATATATATGTTAAGAAATACTAAAGTAATATGCAATTTTAAAAATCACCATTCTTAAACTCAAGTATTAAGAATCAAAGATATATATATATATTATATTTGAGGCCCATACTTCCACATACTCATATAAACAAATAGACAAATATAGAAGCATATGTATAACTTCCATACTTATAGTAATTAAAATCAAAAATCATAAAACCCTGATTACAACAATACTTATCATATACAACAAATTCTAAAATCAGCATTTTATTAAACAATATGTTACCCTCATATATAAGCCAACAGACTATATATAGCTGCTATATATTTTTATCGTAAATTATTTATAAGATATGTAACAATACACTCAAAAATAAGTACTTTGTATACATATATTACGGTAGAACATAAATATATACTCTAAAATATAAGACACTGCTAGCTTACATACTGCACGCATATAATGTATGCCCTCCCTATATATATAAAATATTATATTGATCCATACTTTCCAAAATCGTTAAAATATATACATGTATTAGAGAATATATTGATTCACGGTTATATATATTATTATAATATTAATTTAAACTCATAAAAAAAAGTCAAATATACAACTTTATAAGCCTGCACTTATATATAAGGCCTTATAACCGAATTAAATAACTCATATTATATTAACAAACAACTTTTATCTCTTGCATATACAACAGACCATATATATAAAACATACTATACACACGCTATAAAATAAAAACTATATATATAAACACTGATTGTCAAAACTTAAATAACATGTGAACTAAAAATGGTACTAAACATAATATAAATATTTATATAGCCTACAAACATATATAAAATATACCTATATATATACACATATATAGAGCAGCTGGCCGAACAGATAGGAAGAGCTTGGTCACAGAAGCAAGGCGGAAGGGCAGAAAAGTAGGAACGTGTGTGCTGCCACATACTTCGAGGTGGAGGAAGCCAAGGGGATAAGGCTAAAGGCTGTAGGATGGAGTGGAAGGCAAGGCAGTGCACGAGGTTGATCGAGTTTGGGGAAAACTTGGCTTGGCTGAGCACAGATGAAGGAGAAGTGGTTGGACGTGGTTCGAGAAGGAGGATTGTGACGGGTTGGTGGTTGGTGTGGTGGGTGATGAGAGGCTTCGGCTATTCGGGTTGGTGGTAGAGCCTAAGTCAAGTGGGTCATGAGGGAAGGCTGCGTGGTGGATCTGGGAGGGAGAAGCGTTTTTGCAAAGATGGGTATGGATGGTATCGACGGTTGATAAGAGGAGAACGAATAGTTGGATTTTGCAAAGATGGTGAACAGTTGGTGGGGCTTTGGGAGGTAGGCGGAGGCCATGGGAATGAGTTGCTCGCGTGGATATCAAATGGCCCAGAAAAATGAAAAAGTGGGGAGGAGAAGAAAAGAAATTAAAGTGAATGGACAGAAGTAGTAGATGAACCGTTCAAAATGAATAACGTATACAAATTTACACGCTGATTTTTGAAATGGTCATGGGATGGAAATGGTCACCCTCTAATTCAGCAAATTAATTAAAACAATTAATTATGGTATGAAGAGCACGTTAGAAATTTGAACTGAATTAATGAGTAAAGTCAGAAATTTATGGTACCGTTACAACGAACCGTTTATCACTTCCGTCGCGTACCGGACCCTAAAATACTGAAATAAATATACCATTGAGATCAACACGATGAGAGGATCAAAACGGTATACAGATATTAGTGGTACGACCATCCGACCAAAAGTCGATAATCGGTACCGAAAATGCTGCTATTTTGCCAGAATTAAGATAAACGGAGCAGTAGAAGTCCAAATTTGGAAAAACGAATTTCGCAGTCTGATTCAGAATGTTCTAAATAAATTTTCTCCTGTTGACATATTTTGGTTTCGGAAAACTTTTAAATTCACTGTTATTAACCGGTTTGATTTGAAATGAAATTTCAAAGGAAAATAAACTTCAATATTATCAGATGAAAATTTTCCAGTTGCTATATTAAAATAGACGGATTCCAAATAGTAAATTTTTTTTATTTTCAAATTTTATTGTTTAAAATTTCACAAATTTCCAGTTAAATATACTTTTAAAACCATCGAATTTTTCGGGTCGTTACATAGAACCTTCAACAACGATGCTATCCAAGCCTCCTAGTCATCCTCCTCGACGACTATTCTCATATCCAATCATTATCCTCAACTCGAATCATATCACCGAGTTATCAACATGCTTGGAATGATCCCGTCTGGATTAGACCAAGTCTTCATCATATGATGCCTCGCTTCATTACATCCTTGCAAAGCCTCATCTCAACTTCTCATCATCACATCTATGCATAAGAGCTTCATCATCCCGCTACATATGCCACGAGCAGCTTTCCCAATTCAAGAGCCTTTCCCTTAGCTTTTGAATCATCTTCGATCTAAATCTAATCATCAATCATCTAGTTCATAACAATCAATCAAATCAAACATCAATCCAAACAATCAAGCATTCAAATATGATCTAAGTAGACAATTATAACAATAATGGCATTTTCGTAATTAAAGAGTTGAAAGTCCAATAAGCATGAAAACATGGATTATATCTCTACAAACTTGATGAATGAACTTGCATAGGTTAACATATGATAAAATGGATGTAACATCATCATGAACAATGGATCTATATGGATCTATACATAGGATGAAGAAAATGCATGGAAATCACTATTTTAACACCAAATCGAGCCAACAATCCGATATACTCCTTTGGATCCGTGTGAGAGATAATCACCACTCACCAAATCACCTAAACCAACCCAAATCAACACGCTTCAGATCTGGACAGCAAAGGATGAAGCTTGATCTATCACGAATCCGCTTCAAACGAAGAACTCTCTCTTGAAAAGATGAAGATCTCCAATCTAAGCTCTTGAATCTTCAATCTTGATCTTCGATTTGGATGGATGGAAGCACTAGATTAGAGTGGAGAAAAGAAGTGAAGAAGTGTAGATGTCGAGCTCTCAAAATGGCAGCACTTCGTCGCTTCAAAAACCGGTGCCAAAAAGTGAGCCAAACCCTTCTATTTATAGGCAGAAAATGACCTAACTCGTCCGCCTCCTTAAGTCGTCGCCGACTTAACACCCTCTTCCGACTTACGACTTAACTGCCTTGCCGACCTACGACTTAACCATAAGACCGACCTAACGAAGCAGACTCATCATACTGCCGCAAAACCCAAGTCCTAAGTCGGTTGACGACTCAACAACTTAACACAGGAGACGACCTACCGACTCACAACTCAACACACGCTGCCGACTCAACTACCTACCGACTCACAACTCAACACACGCTGCCGACTCAACTACCTACCTTAAGTCGGAGAAACTCTTAGGTCGTCTAAGTCTTAAGTCGGTCAAACCTATAAGTCGGTCCATCCCATGAGTCGTTAACTCGGTACAACCCTTAAGTCGGAGGACACTAACTCGCTAACCACCTTAAGTCGGCCAAACCTATAGGTCGCTCAACTCTTTATCTCCTAGGTCAGCAAACCGGTCGACCGACTCATCCTTAAGTCGCCCACTTTCTTAGGTCGGTCCAACACCATAAGTCGTTCCACCCACCTATTCTACACACGACCTAAGTCCAGTCCTACACGACTCAACTCCGAACGACTTAAACTACACTACAACCTAAGCCTCTACACGAGTTAACTTCCATACGACTTAAGTTTTTGGTCGACTAAAATCTAAACAACTTAACAACACCAATCAACTTAATGTCGATAGTTTTACAATCATTCGATCCGTAAAAATACGGGTCGTTACATTCTCTCCCCCTTAGGAATTTCGCCCCCGAAATTCCAAGCAATCATAGCAATCAAAGACTATTCTGTACGCCTACCATCCATAGCAATCAACAAACCATTCATCCAATTCTAGCTTAGCGTACAGAATTCTAAGACTTAGAACAAGTTACAATATCGCGAGATGAGACGACACCTTAGGGCCATACCTTGAAGAGTTCAGGATGAGCTGCCTTCATCCTCTCTTCCACCTCCCACGTACAGTCGTTATCATCATCACTCCATTGTATCTTGAGCAACTTAACTACCTTCCTCCTAAGCTGTTTCGTGTCAGTTTCAACAACACGAAGCGGCTTACGAGGTCTTCTATCGACTGGATCAACTTCTAAGTCTTCACAGGATCCTCTCTACACACGACCTAAGTCCAGTCCTACACGACTCAACTCCGAACGACTTAAACTACACTACAACCTAAGCCTCTACACGAGTTAACTTCCATACGACTTAAGTTTTTGGTCGACTAAAATCTAAACAACTTAACAACACCAATCAACTTAATGTCGATAGTTTTACAATCATTCGATCCGTAAAAATACGGGTCGTTACATTCTCTCCCCCGTAGGAATTTCGCCCCCGAAATTCCAAGCAATCATAGCAATCAAAGACTATTCTGTACGCCTACCATCCATAGCAATCAACAAACCATTCATCCAATTCTAGCTTAGCGTACAGAATTCTAAGACTTAGAACAAGTTACAATATCGCGAGATGAGACGACACCTTAGGGCCATACCTTGAAGAGTTCAGGATGAGCTGCCTTCATCCTCTCTTCCACCTCCCACGTACAGTCGTTATCATCATCACTCCATTGTATCTTGAGCAACTTAACTACCTTCCTCCTAAGCTGTTTCGTGTCAGTTTCAACAACACGAAGCGGCTTACGAGGTCTTCTATCGACTGGATCAACTTCTAAGTCTTCACAGCTATCAGCAGAAACTACCGTACTCGAGTCGTGCACATACTTCCGTAGATATGATACGTGAAAAACATTGTGCACACCCGACATCTTCTCCGGTAACTCCAATCTGTAAGCGAGCTTTCCAATTCGCTCGATGATCGGGAATGGTCCAACAAATCTCGGAGTCAATTTTCCTTTCTTCCCGAATCGAATAACATTCTTCAGAGGAGAAATCTTCACAAAAACCATATCACCAACGTCGAATTCCAAATCCTTTCGACGCCTATCGGCATAACACTTCTGACGATCTTGGGCTGCCTTCATTCGTTGCCGAATGATCTCTATGCAATCCGAAGTCTGTCGAATCATCTCTGGCCCAAGCATCAGCTTTTCTCCAGTTTCCAACCAACACGTCGGAGAGTTACACGGTCTTCCATACAATGCCTCATACGGTGCCATACCAATGCTTGACTGGTAACTGTTGTTATATGCAAACTCCACCAAATGAAGGTGATCTTCCCATGATCCTCCGAAGTCCAAAACACAAGCTCTAAGAAGATCTTCCAAAACTCGGTTGACTCTCTCGGTCTGACCATCCGTTTGGGGATGATAAGCTGTACTTAAACACAACTCGGTTCCCAAGACTTCCTGGAAGCTCTTCCAAAATCCACTAGTGAACAATGGGTCTCGATCGCTCACTATACTCTTCGGAATACCATGGAATCGAACTATCCATTTAACATACAACTCAGCCAACTTTGATGCAGTCCTAGTCGATCGGACAGGAATGAATCTAGCACTCTTAGTCAAACGATCCACAATGACCCAAATTCCTTCATTTCCCATTCTGGTTCTAGGCAATCCATCGATAAAATCCATCGACACTTGTTCCCACTTCCATGTAGGAACTTCTAATGGCTGAAGCAGTCCACTTGGCTTCTTCTGTTCGGCTTTTACCAACTAGCAGTTCATACATTTGGAAATAAAATTTCCAACATCCTTCTTCATACCTTCCCAATAGTAGGTTCTCTTCATATCCCGATACATCTTATTTCCACCTGGATGAATTGTCAACTTTGAGTGATGACTTTCCTTCAGAACTTCACTCCTCAATTCATCTATATCGGGAACAACTAGTCGTCCTTGCTTCCGAAGCCAACCCTCTCGATCGACCTCGAATCCTTTATCCTTTTCTGGATCCAATCCAGATTCCAAATCACGGATAATCTTGACAAGCTTATCATCTCGCTTTTGGCTCTCGCCAATCCTTTCCACAAGAGTGGGTCTTATCGATAAGTTTGCCAACATCTCAGGTTCCAATTCACATCTAGGCCTGAAGTCAAATCCAGCTAAATACTCGAGACTCTTCCATTCTGAAAACATGGTTCCCAATCCTGCATGTCTTCGACTTAACGCATCTGCCACTGCGTTACCTTTTCCCGGAGTATAAGCTATACCAAAATCATATGATGCTAAAAACTCTAGCCAACGCTGCTGCCGAAGATTCAAATCCTTTTGGGAGAAAAGATACTTCAACGACTTATGATCCGTAAACAACTCGAATCGAACTCCCAACAGATAATGTCTCCACATCTTCAGAGCAAATACAATCGCCGCTAACTCCAAATCATGAGTCGGGTAATTCCTTTCATGCGGCTTCAGTTGTCGACTGGCATATGCAACAACTTTATCCCTCTGCATCAGCACTGCTCCAAGTCCCGTACCACATGCGTCGGTGTAAACCACCATCTCATCATTCCCACTAGGAATAGTCAAAACAGGAGCACTCGTCAATCGCTCTTTCAGGATTCCGAAAGCTTGCTCACACTTAGCATCCCAACTGAACACTTGGTTCTTTTTCGTCAATCCTGTTAATGGTGCAGCTATCTTGGAGAAGTCTTTGATAAACCGTCGATAATATCCTGCTAATCCAAGAAAACTTCTCACATCAGATGCATTCTTAGGTCTAACCCAATCCTGGATCGTTGCCACTTTAGCGGGATCAACCGCTATTCCACTTCCAGAAATCACATGGCCTAAGAACCTCACTTCACTCTTCCAGAAGTGACACTTCGAAAACTTAGCCTTCAGCTGATGTTTCCGCAAAATTTCCAAAACAATACGCAAGTGCGTCTTGTGCTCTTCCTCCGTTCTGGAATAAATCAGAATATCATCCACGAACACAAGTACGAACTTGTTCAACTGATCTCTGAATACTCTATTCATAAGATCCACAAAATATGCTGGCGCGTTAGTCAATCCAAACGGCATTACCAGCCACTCAAAGAAACCCGATGGTGTCCGAAAAGCAGTCTTCGGCACACCGTCTTTAGCCACTCTCAACTGGTGAAATCCCGTTGCCAAATCCATCTGAGAAAACACCTTAGCTTCGTGAAGCTGATCAAACAAGTCATCTATTCTCGGCAATGGATACTTGTTCTTCTTAGTCACCTTATTCAGCTCACGATAATCGACGCACAATCTCAACGACCCATCTGCCTTGGTTGCAAACACAACTGGTGCACCCCACTCGGACACACTCCGCCGAATGAATCCTTTCTGTAAAAGGTCATCAACTTGCACCCTCAACTCCTGCTGTTCCCTAGGCGCCATCCGCCTAAGAGGCATCACAACAGGCCTGGCTCCTTCAACTAGATCTATACGAAACTCGATCTCTCTATGCGGCGGCAACCCTTTGACTTCGTCAAAGACATCCTCGAATCCATTAGCGATCGGCACTGATGACAGTCCATCCCGTGGAACAACCAGCGAATACATGAAGCTCATGAAGACGCCTTCTTCATGCTTACATCGTATCACAACCTTTCGCCCCTCCACATTCTCGACTGTCACTTCCAACCTCTCGCAATCAACCTTTGCCGCATACTTCCTAAGCCAGTCCATACCCAAAATAATTCCGAACCCCGCAAAGTTCAGAACAAAGCAATCACAAACAAAAGAGCAACCATGACTCGATACAACTAGACCACGGCATAACATACACAAACAAGACGAACCCCCAACTGGATTAGTCACAACCAATGGCCTATCAACAATATCCGGCTTCAAATCTAACCGGCCTACTAGTTCATTACAAACAAATGAATGCGACGCTCCAGTATCAAACAGAACTCTAACTGGAACACCACATAGGAAAAGAGTACCTTGAACAACCACACTCTTTCCTTTCTCTTCCGCAGTAGGAGCTTTCGAAGACGACGGAACAGCTCCCAAAGCATAAGCTTGCACAATCTGCCTGTCCTTCCTCGGTTCTGGACAATTCTTCCTGAAATGCCCCGGCTTGTCACAGTTGTGACACTTCATTGGCACCTTCGGATTCTTACAATCCTTAGAGAAATGGCCCTTCTGCTGACAATTGTAGCAAGTCACCTCGCCTTTCGGCTTCTTCTGGCC
This sequence comes from Allium fistulosum, assembly GCA_030737815.1. Classification (NCBI taxonomy): domain Eukaryota; kingdom Viridiplantae; phylum Streptophyta; class Magnoliopsida; order Asparagales; family Amaryllidaceae; genus Allium; species Allium fistulosum. The sequence goes on from CM060903.1 coordinate 489,798,907, forward strand.
ATCCTTACCCTTCTGCTGCTGCTGCTTTCTCTTCTTGTTTCCACCCTGCTGTGGTTTAGACTCTCCCCCGGTAACAGCAACAACAGGTCCTTCCTTAGGAAACAGACTCTCATGCCTAAGAGCTTTCTCCACAAGCTTCTCAAATGAATCGTCCAAATGATCCACCAACTGTCTCCCAAGATAACTATCCAAGCCGGTCACAAACTTCTCATTCTTCTGATAAGCAGATTCAATATATGACCGAGCATACTTGGACAAAGCTTCAAACTCAGAAACATACTCAAGAACAGATCTTCCACCCTGCTTGAGCTCTACAAACTTCTTGAACAGAACAGACTTCTGAGCTGTAGAGATGAACTTAGCTTCAAATCTGACTTGGAATTGCTCCCAAGTAATCCCTTCTTCCGGAGTAGTGATGGTAATAGAGTTCCACCAATCAGAAGCTCTCCCTTGAAGCTGCCTCGATGCCAACTTCCTCTTAGTTGCATCATCAATTCCCAAATCACCAAAGATCCTTCTACAAGCATCTATCCACCTCTGGACCTCAATGGTAGATTCTGTTCCCAAGAAAACCTTCACTCCAAGAGCAGTATAATCCTTGCACAGCTTAGCAAAATCCACTGGTTTCGGAGTTTGGACTTGAACTCCAACATCAACTGCTGCCCCCGGAACTGGTATCCTTCTCATGATCGAAGTCATCATGGCTTCGAACATGGCTGCATAATCAGCAGTCTCTTCAGTAGTACGGCCTTCCCTAGCAGCTGGTCTCCCTCTTCGACTCATTCTCAATATCTATAAAAAGGAATGATTAGAACATCTAGAGAAACAACTGCATAAAGGACTCAAACTCTACTAAGCTACTATATTATATATAGTAATCATCCATCAAAATACAATTACGTCTCTCATACGTAGTTACTTCAGCGAGCGTTGGGTAAAATCGATTAACCAATGCTCTGATACCAAATGTGACGACCGCCCATGACCCCTGCACCGAATCTAGAGATAGGGCGCTGTAAAGTGTGCCAGGCGACCATGGACGATTGTCAAGGTAAGATTTAAAACAAAAGAATCTATCGTATTACCCACAGCGCATGGACAAAATACAATAGAACATATGTATAGTGAAGCTTTACAGAACAAAATGACATCATATAAAACTCCATAATAGTTGAATACAAGCATCCACATAGTCAATACATCTAGCCTCACTACATATCTCTCAGAGAATACAAAACAGCGGAATATCCAGTACATATAATAAGAAGATAATATGCAACCCTCCAGCTCGTCTTCGATATCAGCATCGAGAGAAGAGAACAGCACCTGTCACCTGCTACCTAGTCCGCCCGTTCCAAAATGGACGAACAGCCCAAGGCAATAAGAGTTAAAACATAAAGCCTTGAGTCAGACAACAGTCTTAGTGAGCAGTAAATTAACTAGCAACATACCAAAAGAGCATAAAGGAAAAAGGAATAGGAATACAACCCTCCCACTCCAACCTCATTCTACAGTGATAGCCCCCAGACACACACTAAGCAGAAGCAAACATAGCAGAGCATACAATTTAAAGTAAAGCTACTATCACTCGAGTCAAGGGCGATGTTTTCCAAGTACCAAGGCCTAAATCAGATAAGCACCCAGAAAATACCGCTCTTGAGTCCGAATGACGATACAACCAAACATCCATGACTCTGGCTATCACTGTTATCATTGCTTCGATATCACCGTTAATTGAATGACCGGCACATTCTTTCAGCCGTCCGTCAAGGGCTAATGGAAACCCCGGTTCTAGACCTAACTCCCGCACGTCGTCGCAGCCCGTGCCTAGGACTATCGAATCTGCCCAGAGTACTCGACCATCAACAGTTGGCCGTTGGGACTATCGAATCTGCCCAAACGTACTCTTTCTTAGAGCATGCTAGAACCTTCAACAACGATGCTATCCAAGCCTCCTAGTCATCCTCCTCGACGACTATTCTCATATCCAATCATTATCCTCAACTCGAATCATATCACCGAGTTATCAACATGCTTGGAATGATCCCGTCTGGATTAGACCAAGTCTTCATCATATGATGCCTCGCTTCATTACATCCTTGCAAAGCCTCATCTCAACTTCTCATCATCACATCTATGCATAAGAGCTTCATCATCCCGCTACATATGCCACGAGCAGCTTTCCCAATTCAAGAGCCTTTCCCTTAGCTTTTGAATCATCTTCGATCTAAATCTAATCATCAATCATCTAGTTCATAACAATCAATCAAATCAAACATCAATCCAAACAATCAAGCATTCAAATATGATCTAAGTAGACAATTATAACAATAATGGCATTTTCGTAATTAAAGGGTTGAAAGTCCAATAAGCATGAAAACATGGATTATATCTCTACAAACTTGATGAATGAACTTGCATAGGTTAACATATGATAAAATGGATGTAACATCATCATGAACAATGGATCTATATGGATCTATACATAGGATGAAGAAAATGCATGGAAATCACTATTTTAACACCAAATCGAGCCAACAATCCGATATACTCCTTTGGATCCGTGTGAGAGATAATCACCACTCACCAAATCACCTAAACCAACCCAAATCAACACGCTTCAGATCTGGACAGCAAAGGATGAAGCTTGATCTATCACGAATCCGCTTCAAACGAAGAACTCTCTCTTGAAAAGATGAAGATCTCCAATCTAAGCTCTTGAATCTTCAATCTTGATCTTCGATTTGGATGGATGGAAGCACTAGATTAGAGTGGAGAAAAGAAGTGAAGAAGTGTAGATGTCGAGCTCTCAAAATGGCAGCACTTCGTCGCTTCAAAAACCGGTGCCAAAAAGTTAGCCAAACCCTTCTATTTATAGGCAGAAAATGACCTAACTCGTCCGCCTCCTTAAGTCGTCGCCGACTTAACACCCTCTTCCGACTTACGACTTAACTGCCTTGCCGACCTACGACTTAACCATAAGACCGACCTAACGAAGCAGACTCATCATACTGCCGCAAAACCCAAGTCCTAAGTCGGTTGACGACTCAACAACTTAACACAGGAGACGACCTACCGACTCACAACTCAACACACGCTGCCGACTCAACTACCTACCGACTCACAACTCAATACACGCTGCCGACTCAACTACCTACCTTAAGTCGGAGAAACTCTTAGGTCGTCTAAGTCTTAAGTCGGTCAAACCTATAAGTCGGTCCATCCCATGAGTCGTTAACTCGGTACAACCCTTAAGTCGGAGGACACTAACTCGCTAACCACCTTAAGTCGGCCAAACCTATAGGTCGCTCAACTCTTTATCTCCTAGGTCAGCAAACCGGTCGACCGACTCATCCTTAAGTCGCCCACTTTCTTAGGTCGGTCCAACACCATAAGTCGTTCCACCCACCTATTCTACACACGACCTAAGTCCAGTCCTACACGACTCAACTCCGAACGACTTAAACTACACTACAACCTAAGCCTCTACACGAGTTAACTTCCATACGACTTAAGTTTTTGGTCGACTAAAATCTAAACAACTTAACAACACCAATCAACTTAATGTCGATAGTTTTACAATCATTCGATCCGTAAAAATACGGGTCGTTACATCCACTCCAATAATTTTCCTTTTATTATACTATAGATTACAATTACAGTCCGGATGATAGCCTAATAATAACAATAGAGGAAGAATAGAGTCAGAAAGAAGATCCTAAAAGAGTGCCATGCCTGTTGTATTTATAGGGGAAGACGTGCAAATATCCAGTTGAAAACTCACCTACAAGACCTTGAGACCAGGCTGATCCCACTGACCAAAAATGGGCCACATTGGGTCCACTTTTAGGGATCGGTGCTGATCCCCAGGATTGGGGAATAAGGCCCAACGATCCATCCTAGGGGTCCTCCTCGACGTTTACTTTGTCTTTCCTTAGTTGTTCTACAATGTTGGCTATGAGAAAATTAGAGATCTCGATCGATTTCTATTGAATTGAGCTGCCGAGTCAAGTGTCCATAGCCATAATGATCTAATCTGATAGCTTGCCTAGAGTAAGGGATAGGTACTTATCCCCTACCCATGGGAAGTACCAATCCATACTTAGCCATAGTGATCTGATTCGATCCCCTGCCTAGAGGAAGGGATAAGTATCGATCCCCTACCTAGGAGAAGTACCAATCCATACTTAATCAATTCCGGGATGGCATTCATCTGAATCCGCTTGACTATCATCCATACCCTTGCTTATACCTAATTCCCTAACCAGACAATCATCCCTCTGGGCTTCCTACCTTGATGACCGCAAAATCTGTTTAGTTAAATCCGCCCATATACTGCATATTCAAAAGGCGGGTTAACAAGTATAATGTATACACAACTACAGGTAGCCCCTTGCGGTGGGCAGGCTTCTATTGTGTAACACTACCGACCTCGCATTCCAACCCATTCTAATGACTATGTCATTCTTATCCATTTAAGTTATTTATTAACTTTAACAATTCACACCCGTCATAAACACATACTTGAGACTATGTATATGTGTGTGTGTGTGTGTGTGTGTGTGTGTGTGTGTGAATGCATACATTCATTCATACTTGCTTTATTATTATGATTTTGATGTTCAACTATTAATAATATTCTTTAACTTTTTCAATCATTGATTCAATAAATCTTACATAACTTACTTTTGGTTTATTCTTATCATTCACTATCATTTGTTATCCGCTTCCAATTTATTGACTTAAGTGTTATTTGTTATTTCCCTTTCGTTTAACATTTATGGATAAAATCTCATGTTTCCATTTTAATTAATATCTCTCTTTAATTGCCTATTTAGACTTGTTACTTCCCTATTCGTTTAATTGTATCTTCTTTGTTTACCGTTTATTTTCTACACCATTTTAAATTACATACTTTAGGTTTACCCTTTTCAATTGTTGTTGTTATTCCTACCTACTTTACTTTAGTCATACTTAAGGATTTTTATATCTTAATACATTGGAATTACTTCTTTTCCCAAAGGATATTGTTAATGCTATGATGCTCTATAAATTACTTATGTGTGAGATAACAAGGGATTATCTTTTATTTTTCTATCAGAATAGATAATACAAAATACGGTGATTGCGTTATTTTGCACATCTCTTCTTTTTTGTTTACATTCCTTGTTATTTCAACCAATACACTTTTATTTGTACTTTTAGACAATTTATAGAAATTCACGTTGTTACACAATTCATTCCGATGTATTAAAGTATTGTCTAATCCCAATTTAATTTATAATCAATTCTAATTTATATTCAATAATCATATAAACTAACAAAATCTGGAATCCTAATATAATTTCATTAACAAGTTATTTATAACTCAAGGGACTATTTACACCCTAACTTTTCAAATCCAAACCTATACAATATCTATCAACTTTAGGGTTTTCTATAACCTATAGACATATTTTCCGTAATCATTATACGTATGCAATTAAATATCTCATTTGTGATTTATATTAATTCCTTATGCGTATAAAATTAAATATCCAAATCATGATTTATATGTAGGCACAAATGAAATAGATCTAAAACGATATAAATTCAATATTATTACAAAATATGTAATTTCCCACTCACCTTGCTTTAGCTTTCTAATTCTCTAGACCTAGATCCATTCCCTTTTTATTTGACTCCCTCTTACTTTAAATCCAAAATATTAAAAGGGTATGCACCTATTAGAATTACAGATTTAGGGAAAGGATCGAATTAAATTTAGACTTGAGTTTAATATTCATGATTTACCTTTGTTTTCGTGTTCCAAATTGATCATATTCTTCTCTTCTCTCATTCTCCGCCTTTTTCTACTTATATATATATATAATACAGTGGTTTATTACTTTTAGAATTCAAGAAATTGTAGAGAACAGAGAATGGCAGAGCTCAACTTTGTGACCTAGAAAATATGAGAAGAGAAGTGAGAAACTAGGCCTATATTTATAGGCTCCAGAATGAATTCTATGAATTAGTAAAAGATTTATAAATCCGGGCCGTTCGGTCACAATTTACCACTGAATTTTACAGCACATGGATCGACTACCCCTTGCCAAGGGTCGACTGCTACCGGTCAACCTGGGTGTAACAGAGGTCGACCTGCGGTTTGTTTAAGCAGTGATTAAATGTGCTGCCGTGATTTGTTTAATTTTATTCCTTGCTTAACCGATTGTGTCGTTATTTCTTTTAATTGTTTGTTTCATTTCTGATTGCAATAATTTGTTTCCACGCACACACATATATGTATATATATTCTCAAATTTTATTCAACGCTAATATTTCTTGAAGTTTAAGTCTCCATTAATGTTAGTAATTACCATAAATTAACTTTTATTACCATAATTACATATATTTTCCTCTAGGTGGCTGTGGTTATTTTGGTTGTTATGTTAATTTGCTACTGTCTGTTTTTGTCTCTTCTTTCTTGTTTATCTCTGTAGTTCTTATTTATACTTGTACAATTTGCATGGTATAAATATTAGGTAGGGGTCCTTTTAACCCCGCTGGCTTTGCCAAAAAAAATTACATATATTTTCCGATTCAAAAACTTAGAATGTTAATAACTTTTTCGTTTAAACTCCGATCGAAAAACTTTATGTATGAAAATTGATCAGAAAATTGCCACGAACCCAAATGTATAAGTTTCGTAGCCAAATTCATCAGTTTGCAAAATTCTATTTTTAATCATTATTAATTAATTATCAAATTTCTTACTAATTATTTGTCATAAAATCATGAGGTGTTACATTCTCCCCCTTTTGAAGAATTTCGTCCTTGAAATTCCTCAAGGGCTGAACAGTGTAACATAATGTACAACCATTCTAAACCAACAAATTAATTGGTGTACAAACAATTTTGCAACCAATCATGTACATGAGCACGGTGTGTCACAATACATATGATATATATGTAGAATAATTCTAATCAGCACTTCCTCCTATATGAATGTATTCTTTTAGATCAATTTTGAAAACATGAAGCAAACATCCTAAATATATGGGCAGTTCTATATGCATGCAGCTTTTTGAAACCAAAAACTTATTTTTACATCCAAATTTTCCCATACTTCTATGAATAGAAGTATATTCAACCAATTTTGCATCTAATACCTACCATCCAAAATCTTAGCATACCGTTGATAACAACCAAATTTAGAAAAATCAAAATTTTGAAACCCATTTTCTTTATGCCGGGAAAAAGGGTTTAAATGGAAAATTCTGTATTTCCATTTCTTTATTTTCACGAAAGCACCAAAATGTTGTGAAGCATCCCTCCCCAATTTGCCATAGTGTTTGAATGGCTCAATTTAGTTTGTGCTAAATTAAGGGGTTGCTTACTTTCAAGACCAACCTGTCTTATGAAAACTTCCTTTCTTTTATTAATTTTTTTTTTCGTTTGATTCTTCCCAAGATCCAATCTGATCAATATAGAAATATTGATATACTTCTTGAAAGACTATTTGTATATATATATATATAAACATACAAATCATTTTGGTTCTAATATCAGAGTTTTTTTCTTTAGGTAAAGAATTGCTCGATTTATTTTAAATTAAAATAACTAATAGTTTAGCCTTTCCTATCTGAATCTTTATGCAAAATTTACTAACAAATTCTTGTTTGTTTATGTTTATATTTAACAGTTGTATATTTAGTAAAACATGAGAATTGACCCATGACATTTGAGCTTTTTGGCAAAATCACTTCTCAAATTAGCAAAGTAAAAGGTTGTGCATGCTTCTGTGCACCTGAGTGGACCTAAACATGTACAACTTCTATTTATTACTTCTGGATTGGTAGATTGGCCAGCTTGATTGAGTTTAGACTCCTATACTGGCTTTCTATAAACTACTAGCTTTGCTCATTCATTTAAACATCAAACTCATGTAAATCTGGGTTCATGCTTCTTATGTTTTCATATTTTCTGGCTATGTATTTATTCTCACTTCATCATGTTTCAGTTATTTTGTAACCAAGTTTTTAGCCTCTAAAACAGTCTAATTCATATGCATACCTTGCTTGTTTCACATATGCTTCAATTCTACTTCCAACTTCCCTACTCAATTCATGAAAATTGCATGCTTGCAGGTTATAATATAAACTAAAATACTTTTATCTTTTTCCACTAAGACTAGTTCCATCACATAGTAATCTCTTTTAAACCATTCATTACATCACCATCAAAGTTCAGCACAAATCCAATATTATTACAGAAAAGTCTTCTAGCTAAAACAAAACATAAAGGACATTCTTCAACAAACATTCATCGTTCAGTGAATTAGCAAATTTCTTCTTAGCATCACTCATCTGCATCTTATCACTTAGCTTTCTCTTTTCCTACAGACATCTCATGACCTGCTCCATAATACATATGAAGCACCCATTTGATGCAAGCAAGACTTATGTCTGGTGTAAGTAGAATCACTTGTTAATGCATAAAGACTAATGAAATATGTTCCATTATTATCTTTTCTGTTCTCGGAGGTTAAGCGTTTTATTCAAGGTAGTTAAATCTCCTTCTCATGTTCAAATTACAAAGTGTTATTCCAGTGGTGTGTGTGTTGTTAAATAACATGTGTGTATTCTTAGACTAACTTGTCATCAAAAGCATTAGTCCAGAAAAACATAACAACCATCATACCTACACACAAGTTGGTGCTAACACCCAAACATGCACAAACATGCACAAACAATATTAATGGTATTGAGCCAAAGTATCAATCCTGAGTCTACATGTTAGGACTCCCATATACTTCTAGCCTATTTACCCTTGTATGTATAATCATTTCATGTTATTCTAAGGTCCAATATTACATTCATGGTTGCACTGGTGAACACTGCCTAGAACTACTACCTGGTTTCCAGTGCACTACAAGCTTCTTGGGCATAAACATGCCATGTGCAAACTCACACCCCAACCTTGATGCAAGCCAACCACTGTGTCATACCCACTTCCCTCATACCCAATCCTGATAGAGATGACCCACATCCTTAGTTTAATTACTAAGTTTTTTCATATGACTCAACATTGTCTATGCAATGTCAGTCCCAAAACTATTGTACACATAACTAATGTATGCTAGCAGGTCTCATACAACAATCAATCATTCATCCATTCATGTATTTGCCAACTAGTCAGTTATACTTGTTTACCACTTCAAGTTAGTTTCACACAGAGACATATCCTTGGCTAAAGCATAGATTAAAGCATTTTCTTGAGAGTGTAATGTTAATGTGTTCTTCCAGCAATATGGTTCTCACAGTCAATTCGCACATTAAAGTGGGTTTGCTTGTTACTCAACCCTATTTCCGGAGGACATTTAATAATGGATTAAGGCTCAGCACATGGAAATCCCATTGCACCCTAACCATCTCTTTCAGTTGCAAAACATAAGCTAGAGAAACTCTTTCTCTTACTGCCTTACACCCTACTTTTCTTATTAATTCTTGCTTTAACTAAAGATATTCCTCAAGTTCATAATCATATAAATAAATCAGTCATTATTCCATTATTAAATTTTCATGTAAAAACAAGCATAGGTTAAGTGACAACAAGGTAAAGCAATTCACAAAATCTCAGTAACAACTGAAAATTATTAGACAAAGAATGTAAGCAAAGTATCAAACAGAAAACAAAATAGTCTAAAAGGGCACATGGCTGCCTTTCATAGGTCTTAATGCCTTGCCAAGTGAGGGTTTACTCACCATAGTTCTCCTTCCCAAGTCTTGGTTCAGGCCTGCCATGGATTTTCTAAACTGCTGCTTGTTTCCTTGTTTTTTTTATATATTTTGTTTCCTGGTTTCTAATCCTATAAATGTAGGAGATAATGGTCTGTATATAGGGGAGTTGCTAGGGTTTTAAGGTCAGTTAAGTCATTTATTTTCATCAAGAATTCCATCACCAGTTCTGGCTTCACCCAACAATCCACCCTCTCCACTTTCCTTTCCCACCATTTCTCCTTTTTCCTTGTCTTGGCTATTTTTGGTAAATTTCTTCACACTATTTGCATGAATTTTGCCCGTATATATTTCTGTCTTTTCTGCCTTCACCATGCATATAAGCTTATGTGCCTAACTAATTGTGTGTCTACCAATTATTTTACACATCTTATATTCATGCATTTCCTACCCACACATGCAACTATGCTCATATTTAATCTATGGAAATTAGGACTAAAAAAACTGCCTAGATTACTTATGTATTGTAATTAGGCTAATGTGTACACACTATCAAGTCATGCACTCATTTATTTTGTATTTATCTACAGGGCCTTTACTCACTAACTTGCCTTGTTCATGTAGCTGACTGAAACATAGTGCACATGCGAAGAGCATGCACACTCACTCACACACACACAAGTATTTCCAAAGAAAAGTTTTATTTTAACTAACTGTCTTTCTTTTATAAAATATTTAAAATACATATATATATTTTTATATGCTTGCCTAACTATGGGCTGTCACATGTTGACTTCAAAAATGGCACCAACACCCTAAACAGTATGAAAGCACCAAAATGTCCAATAATCAACTCCCAACAGAATAAAGTAATGAATAAATTATAAAGAACAACAAATTAAATTTGAAAGAAATGAACACGGAAAGTTTTATAGTGGTTCAGCTGACTCTGTCCTACGTCCACTCCAATAATTTTACTTTTATTATACTATAATTTACAATAATAGTCCGGATGATAGCCTAATAATAACAATGGAAGAAGAAGAGAGCCAAAAGAAGATCCCAAAATGAGTGTCATCCCTACTGTATTTATGGGGGAAGACATGCAAATATCCAGCTGAAAACACTGTATTTATAGGGGAAGACATGCAAATATCAAGCTGAAAACTCGCCTACAAGACCTCGAGACCAGGCCGACCTCACTCACCAAAAATGGGCCACATTGGGCCCACTTTTAGAGATCGGTGCCGATCCCCAAGATAGGGGAATGAGGCCCAGCGATCCCTCCTAGGGGTCCTTCTCGATGTTTACTTCGTGTTTCCTAAGTTGTTCTGCAATGTTGCCAAGGAGAAAATTGGAGATCTCTACCGATTTCCGTTGAGTTGAGCTACTGAGTTAAGTGTTCATAGCAATAGTGATCTGACCCGATCGCTTGCCTAGGGTAAGGGCTAGGTACTGGTCCCCTGCCTATTGGAAGTACCAATCCATACTTAGCCATAATGATCTAATCTGATCCCTTGCATAGGGAAGGGATAGGTATCGATCCCCTGCCTATGGGAAGTACCAATACATACTTAACCAATTCTGGAATGCCATTCGTCTGCATCCGTTGACTATATTTTATAGCCTTGCTTATACCTTAGTCACAAACCTGGCAATCATCCCTCCGGGCTTCCTGCCTTGATGATCACGAAATCCATTTAGTTAAATCCACCCATTACTGCATAGTGAAAAGGCGGGTTAACAAGTATAATGTATAAACAACTAATGGTAGCCCCTTGCGGTGGGCAGGCTTCTATTGTGTAACACTACTGACCTCGCATTACAACCCATTCTAATGACTATGTCATCCTTATCCATTTAAGTTATTTACTAACTTTAGTAATTCAAACCCGTCATAAACACATACTTGAGACTATGTATATATATATGTGTGTGTATATGAATCTATATATTCATTCATACTTGCTTAATTATTATGCTTCTGATGTTCAACTGTTAATAATATTCTTTATCTTTTTGAATAATTGTTGTTAAATAAATCTTACATAACTTACTTTTGATTTATTCCTATCATTCACTATCATTTGTTATCCACTTCCAATTTATTGACTTAAGTGTTATTTGTTATTTCCCTTTCGTTTAACATTTATGGATAAAATCTTATGTTTCCTTTTTAATTAATATCTCCCTTTAGTTGCCTATTTAGACTTATAACTTCCCTATTCGTTTAATTGTATCTTCTTTGTTTAACATTTATTTTCTACACCATTTTAAATACATACTTTAGGTTCCCTTTTTTAATTGTTGTTAATATTCCTACTTACATTACTTTAGTCATACTTAAGAATTTTTATATCTTAATACATTGGAATCTTCTTTCCCCAAAGGATATTGTTAACACTATAATGCTCTATAAATTACTTATGTGTGAAATAACAAGAAATTATCTTTTATTTTTCTATCATAATAGACAATACAAAATACGATAATTCCCTTTTTTCATACATCTCTTCCTTTTTTTTACATTCCTTGTATGTCGATCAATACAGCTTTATTTATATTTTTAGATAATTTATAGAAATTCACATTGTTACACAATTCATTCCAATATATTAAAATATTATCTAATCCTAATTTAGTTTATAATCAATTCTAATTATATTCAATAATCTATATAAACTAACAAAATTTGAATCCCAATATGGTTTCATTAACAAGTTATTTATAACTTTAGGGGCAATTTACACCCCTAACTTTTCAAATCTAAACGTATACAATATCTATCAACTTTAGGGTTTTTGATAACATATAGGCATATTTTTCATAGTCATTACGCATATACAATTAAATATCCAATTCGTGATTTATATTAATTCCTTATGCATATAAAATTAAATATCCAAATCGTGATTTATATGTAGGCATAAATGAAATAGATCTAAAACGGTATAAATTCAATATTATTACAAAATATGTAATTTCCCACTCACCTTGCTTTAGCTTTCTAATTTTCAAGATCTAGATCCATTCTTTTTTATTTGACTCCGTCTTACTTTAAATCCAAATTATCAAAAGGGTATACAGCTATTAGAATTACGGATCTGGGGAAAGGATCGAATTAAATTTAGACTTGAGTTTAAGATTCACGATTTACCTTTGTTTCTGTGTTCTGAATCGTCATATTCTTTTCTTCTCCCATTCTCCGCTTTTTTCAACTTATATCTATATATATATATATATAATATAGTGGTTTTACTACTTTTAGAATTCTAGAAATTGTAGAGAAAAGAGAATAGCAGAGCTCGACTCTGTGACCTAGAAAATATGAGAAGAGAAGCAAGAAACTAGGCATGTATTTATAGGCTCCAAAATCAATTCTATGCATTACTAAAAGATTTATTAAATCCGGGTCGTTCGGTCACAATTAACTACCGACTTTTATAACATATGGGTCGACCCCCCATCCCTAGGGTCGATTGCTACCGATCGACCTGGGTGTAACAGGGGTCGACCTGTGGTTTGTTTAAGCAGTAATTAATTATGCTGTAGTGATTTGTTTAATTTTATTCCTTGTTTAGCTGATTGCGTCTTTATTCCTTTTAATCGTTTATTTCATTCCTGATTGCAATAATTTGTTTCCACGTATATATTTTCTCAGATTTGATTTAACGTTAATATTCCTTGAAGTTTAAGTTTCCATTGACGTAGTAATTACCATTAATTAACTTTTATTACCAAATTACATATATAATTATTTCTGATTCAAAAACTTAAAATGTTAATAACTTTTTCGTATGAACTCCAATCAAAAAACTTTATGTTTGAAAATTGATCAAAAAATCGCCACGAACCAAAGGTATAAGTTTCGTAGCCAAATTCGGAAGTTTGCAAATTTCTATTTTTAATCATTATTATTTAATTATCAAATTTATTTTAATTATTTTTCACAAAATCATGGGACGGTACATTCTCCCCTTTAGAATGATTTTGTCCTCGAAATTCCTCAAGGGCTGAACAAAGTAACATAACGTACAACCATTCTAAACCAACAAATCAATTGGTGTAAAAACAATTTTGCAACCAATCGTGTACAAGAGCATGATGTGTCACAATACATACGTTATATATGTATAATAATTCTAATCAGCGCCTCATATATAAATGCATTCTTTTAAATCAATTTCGAAAATATGGAGCAAACATCCAAAATATACGGGCAGTTCTATACGCATGCAGCTTCTGAAAACCAAAAACTTGTTTTTACATCCAAATTTTCCCACACTTCTACGAATAGAATTATATTCAACCAATTTTGCATTCAGTACCTAGCATCTAAAATCTTAGCATACCGTTGCTAACATCCAAATTTAGAAAAATCAAAATTTCTAAACATATTTTCTTTATGTTGGAAAAAAGGGTTTAGATGGAAAATTCTATATTTCCATTTCTTTATTTCAATGAAAGCACCAAAATGTTGACTTCAAAATGACGCCAACACCTAAAGAGTATGAAAGCACCAAACTATCCAATAATCAACTCCCAACAGAATGAAGTAGTGAATAAAATATAAAGAACAACAAATTAAATTTGAAAGAAATGAACACGGAAAGTTTTATAGTGGTTCAGCTGACTCTGTCCTACATCCACTCCAATAATTTTCCTTTTTACTGTAGATTACAATTACAGTCCGAATGATATCCTAATAATAACAATGGAGGAAGAAGAGAGCTTGAAAGAAGATCCCAAAATGAGTGTCATGCTCGCTGTATTATAGGGGAAGACATGCAAATATCCAGATGAAAACTCGCTTACAAGTCCTCGAGACCAAGCTGACCTCACTAACCAAAAATGGGCCACACTGGGCCCACTTTCATGGATCGGTGTTGATCCCCAAGATAGGGGAATGAGGCTCAGCAATCCTACCTAGGTGTCCTCCTCGATGTTTACTTCGTGTTTCCTGAGTTGTTCAGCAATGTTTCCTAGGAGAAAATTGGAGATCTCGATCGATTTCCATTAAGTAAAGTGTTCATAGCCATAGTGATCCGATCTGATCGCTTGCCCAGGGTAAGGGATGTGTATCGATTCCCTTCCTATAGGAAGTACCAATCCATACTTAGCCATAGTGATCCGATCTGATCCCCTACCATGGGAAAGGGATAGGTATTGATTCTCGGCCTAGGGGAAGTACCAATCCATACTTAACTAATTTTGGGATGTTAGTCGCCTGAATCCGCTTGACAATCATCCATAACCATGCTTATACCTGATTCCCAAACCCGACAATCATCCCTTTGGGCTTCCAGCCTTGATGATCATGAAATCCGTTTAGTTAAATCCACCCATATACTACATAGTCAAAAGGCTGGTTAACAAGCATAATGTATACACAACTACTGGTAGCCCCTTGCAGTAGGCAGGCTTCTATTGTGTAACACTACCGACCTTGCATTCCAACCCATTCTAATGACTATGACATTCTTATCCATTTAAGTTATTCATTAACTTTAGCAATTCACACCCGTCATAAAAACATACTTGGGACTACGTATATATATGTGTATATGAATGTTTATACTCATTCATACTTGCTTAATTATTATGCTTTCAATGTTCAACTGTTAATAATGTTATTTAACTTTTTCAATCGCTGTTGTTTAATAAGTCTAACATAACTTACTTTTGATTTATTCTTGTCGTTCACTATCATTTGTTATCCACTTCCAATTATTGACTTAAGTGTTATTTGTTATTTCCCTTTCGTTTAGCATTAATGGATATAATCTCCCGTTACCTTTTTAACCAATATGTCTCTTTAGTTTCCTGTTTAGACTTATTACTTCCCCATTTTTTTAATTGTATCTTCTTTGTTTACTATATTTTTCTACACCATTTTAAATTACATACTTTAGGTTTCCCCATATCAATTGTTGTTATTATTCCTACTTAAATTACTTTAGTCATATTAAGGATTTTTATATCTTAATACATTAGAATTACTTCTTTCTCCAGAGGATATTGTTAACACTATAATTCTCTATAAATTACTTGAAAGAGTTATGTGCAACAAAACTAGGAATTATCTTTTATTTTTCTATTAGAATAGACAATATAAAATACGGTGATTCCCTTGTTTTGTACATCTCTTCCTTTTTGTTTACATTCCTTGTTATTTCAACCAATACACTTTTATTTCTATTTTTAGATAGTATAGAAATTCACATCATTACATAATTCATTCCAATGTATTAAAATATCATATAATCCCAATTTAATTTATAATCAATTATAATTTATATTCAACAATCTACATAAACTAACCAATTTGGAATCCCAATTTGATTTCATTAACAAGTTATTTATAAATCTAGGGACTATTTGTATCCCTAACTTTCCAAATCTAAATGTATGCAGTATCTATCAAGTTCAGGGTTATCCATAATATATAGGCATATTTTCCATAATCATCACGCATATACAATTAGATATCCAAATCGTGATTTATACCTAGACATAAATGAAATAGATCTACAATGATATAAATCCTATATTATTACAAAATATGTAATTTCCCACTCATCTTGCTTTAGCTTTCCAATTCTCCAGATCAAGATCCATTCTCATTTTATTTTACTCCCTCTTACTTTAAATCCAAAATATAAAAAGGGTTTATACCTATTAGAATTACGGATTTGGGGAAAGGATTGAATTAAATTTAAATTTGACTTTAAGATTCACGATTTACTTTTGTTTTTGTGTTCTGAACCAATCATATGCTTCTCTTCTCTCATTCTCCACATTTCTCTACTTATATATATATAATACAATAATTTTACTACTTTTAGAATTCTAGAATTGTAGAGAAAACAGAATGGCAGAGCTCTACTATGTGACCCCGAAAATACAAGAAGAGAAGTGCGAAACTAGGCCTGTATTTATAGGCTCTAGAATCAATTATATGCGTTAATATAAGATTTATTAAATCCGGGCCATTCGGCCATAATTTACTACCGACTTTTAGAAAACAGGGTCCACCGCCCCTTGCCAGGGTCGACCACTACTGGTCGACCTGGGTGTAACGGGGGTCGACCTGTGGTTGGTTTAAGCCGTGATTAATTGTGGTATCGTGTTTTATTCAATCTTATTCCTTGTTTAACAAATTGTGTTCTTTATTTCTTTTAATCGTTTGTTTCACTCCTGATTGCGTTCTTTATTTCTTTGAATCTTGGGTATCCAATTTCCCATTGTACTTTGGAACCTTCTCTTTGCTTTCAATTCTTTTCCAACTTTTCCAAGTATAGTTTGCATAGTTAATTTTTATCTTAAATTTTTAAAACATGGTTTATTTCAAAAATCAACTTTTTGTTCGTTTATCAACAAGGTATATAGGAAAAGATTCAATAGCTAAAATAGCTTCCTCATCACTAACCTTATTTTACTCTACTTCCACTTCTACTGCACAGTAAAATCCATACAAACCAACCTGTCAACTAACCCCCTCCCTTTTTCAAGTATGTGGCATTTTAAAATTTTAGTTTCTTTCTTTTCTACCTAAAAATATTTTTATATTACTTTTGTTAAATATCGGTAAAAAAATTAGACTTTAAAAATTCTCATAACAATATTTTCAAAACCTTTCACAAGGGTATTTGATTTTCCCAAAACCAAGAATTTAAAAAAAAATCTCAAAATTATACATATTATATATTTTCTTCAAAATAATTTATGCCACATCTCATAAAATCGGGGTTTAGCTAATAGTTTAACGTCCATAATGGAATTCACCTAATTTCGCGATAAATTGTAAGTTTCAAAACTTTTCTTTTATTTACAATAGCAACCAACAAACAAGTTCAATTGTAAATTTTAGCTTTTTAGGGTACAGGGACGTTGATCCGTGGCTACGCAACATTCCTTCCCTGTCCTACGCTCGTTGAAATTTATTTCCTAAATTTTTTTGGGGCTTACAATCTTATTTCATTTTTATCTTAGTAGCCAATTAAATAAATTTTCTTAATTTATTCCTTAACTTCCAGATTCAACTATTTTCTTTCTTTTTGCATTAGTTAACCGTCTTTCCTAAAATTTCCTTGTCTTATTATCTTCCCATAATATTGTGGTCCACATCAAAAACACATAAAAAGAAACATTTTTTATAATATTGTGCGCGCTTTCATACCAACAGAGACAACTAATGCTTACAACCCAAACTTTAAAGAAAAACACCTATTGGAAGGAAATACAACTACTAGCTACTAGCTACTACTACCCATGGACTTTTCTAACGTGCCATCATTCTCCAACCCATATGTCTTAACTTTCCTTCATAGCTTCTGATGTATAAGGTTCATTCATTACATCTATCACCGTACCTAATTATGGAATAAGTGTGCATCCACATACTGTAGTGGCTAGGAAATACAAACTATGCACATTTTGAATAACTCATTGGCAACTGGCTTGGTAGAATAACTTTTCCATCCTTATCTTGTCTTTCTTAACTTTGAGTCTACCAATATCCTCTATGTGTGTTTGCGATCTCATAACCGACTGTTGCCTTTTTTAATCCAAATCCCTTGATAGTACTCCCAAATCTTGGTATTTACTTCCTTTATCTTTGGTTCTTCATACGAATATATCCTAGAACTCGTAGAAATGTGCTTTAATACCATTTATCATTCTTTTGCGGGTTCTTTTTATGGCTTGGCCACATGTTTAACAAAACATTCCTAGGCTCTCACCAATATTTTTTACATTCTACGGGGATTCCTTATTGCTACTCTATGAGTAGTCATCACTATCTTCTTCATAGCCTTATCTTTTACCTCGTCTTACATAGGTAGTCATTCCTATCTACTCCATATTTAATTTTTTTTGTTTGGTCTCCGCCCCTTTTTTTTCAAAAATTAAAATCTTCAAAATTTTGAAATTCTTAATCCCAAAACCTTTGTCTTTGAAAGTGCAACTTAGAAACCTTTTATGAAATTCAAAAATACTTAGTATCTTAAATTTTTAAAACAATAATTTAAAATTTTTGAATTTAGCTTACTCATTAAGTCTAAAAATGTTAGCAAAATTAATTTTAAAAGGTTTCTTTCCTTTTTCTTCAAATCAACTTTTTTTAAAGGTCTTTTTAACTTTTACTTCTTAAAAATTGGGATTTTTAACCCAAACTATTTATTAAGTTTTCCTTTTAAAAACTCATTTGTTACACCAAACCATTTCTTTTTAACAATGGACTTTACAGTATTTCCAAGCGTCTTTTACAATTCTAAACAATAAAAACTGGAGTAGATAAGAACAACTCTCTTACTCTAATATTTTCTTACCACTCATGCTATCTCCACTTTCATCCTTAGAGGAGGCTCTAGTAGCATATTAAGGGGACTTCTTAAAGATATGTGCCATTATTGAGCCTATTATGAAAAATATCCATTTTTTCTTCTTTATTTTTAATTTCTTTTATTGTTTCTAATTACTAACGTCATTATATAAGAATTTCTAACCTTGTTTCTATTTATATTTCGAATATTATTTTTTCTTCTATGTTACTCCAAACTAGATTACTAACATTATTTTAATATATATTTTTGATGTTTTTTCTACTTATATTTCATAATTTTACTAATATTAAACTTTCTTCTGCCTAAACTGCTCCTATTTAAATAGTTTTCCTCTAAATTAACTATCATCTTTATTTGATTATTGTAATGCATTCGCTTAGTGCTTTGTTTTTTGGTATTAAATATTCTTTCCCATACTATTTACCCCATTTCAAACTTGTATCACTTCCTATTGTCCACCCGTAAAAAATATATATTTATAGTTTAAATTTTTTATTAGAGAAAAACCCACGAGCTATATTGCTCTACCATTTTTCTTTCAAAAGAAATAGCTTTTTACAAAATTTATTTTACTGAAATTTTAAATTTTAACAATTTTTTTTAATTTATACTAGAACTTTATATTGACAATTTTCTTTCTTCACAAAGTAACTAACAGGCTATATACACTCTACAAATTATTTTCAACAATTGGCTTTTGTAAAACCCATTTACAAGAACTTTTCAATTTAACTAAATATTTATATTCATATATATATTTTAAAATCCAATATTTACTTACGTTTTTAAATATATTAATTATACATTTTTCTCAACTTTTAAAACTATTTTCTATTGGGTTAGACACGGAGTGGATTTCTCTTTGTCCTTTCTCTTGGACCTTTTCTTTAACTTGTTGACTTATCTTCTTCCAAATGTTAAAAGTCTGGTTACTAACTTGGAGTGACTACTTCACACCTTTCGGGAAACCAATTGCTTTCGGATCAACATATGGATTTTTTCTTTTCCCTTATTTGGACCTACTATACATCGGCAATCGGCAATCATATGGGGATCTACAATCATTGGGCTATAGGGTCCCGACTAAGGAGTCACTTGCAATCTAGCTACAAGGACCTTCCATTTGCAACTTCTCTATAATTGGAATTTTTAGAATTTAGCATGTAATATATTTATCTTCATAGTCAAAATACAAATATGTTCACTAAACGTTTACTAATTGTACAAGATCGTCTAACCTAAGCTTTGATATAGAATGTAACAACATATAGCCCAATAGGCCCGAATTTTCACTAAATCGAAAATCCTAGTTCATTAAAGTACATATCATTGGTTTGGTATCTTGCATATAAAACAAATGAATGCATATCAGAGCATTAATGAAATAACTTATAGTGGAATAATAAAATATAATAAATCAAACAATTACCGACCAAGATTGACATTTCAAATGTCTAGTGTCCTTGTCAGTGTCGAGCATGCCAAAGGAACCTGTCCTTCTAAGCTATCATATAGGTAGTAATGAGGAGGGGGTCAGAACAACGTTATAGTGACTGGTAAATTATACACTTTATACATAACATTAGTTTATGTTGATTGTCTTTTATCACATGTTATGTCTTTTATTTTTAATTAGTCATCTCGACTTTACGAACGTGTATAATACATCACATCTACCCATAGTAGACTATAACTACATATAAATATATATAAATATATTAGTACCACGCTCCCCATTGGACCAAGATACTGTAACGACCCAGAATTTTGGATATTTGAAATTGGAATATTTAATTAATTTTTAATATTTAAATGTTAATTTTTAACTTGAATTTCAAATATAACCATTTATTGGATAATTAAATTATTAGATTTAATAATTGAAAAATTGGTTAAAATAGTGAATTCTGAGTTTTAAGCTTGTTAAAAATAATTTAAAGGCTTATAAAATTTATATTTATAATAAGGAAGGTAATGAAACCTTTTAAATTGAATTTAAAGGTGGTTTGTTCCATTTTAAAAATATACCATTTGAATTAGCATTTAAAAATAGCCTTCCGAGGCACAGTTTTGGATTTCGACGAAACTAGTTCCACTGGATCCGTAATAGTGTATTATTATCGAATTTCAAATTTCATAATATTTGGAGCTATTGTTTGACCGTACGGTATATAAACGCGCTGAAATTTATATCGAAAATTAAATATAATAATTGAGTCTGAAAAGCTATCTTCTCCATACGATCGAATTAGGACTCGAAACCTTTTCCATTGCATTCGGAATAGGGGTATAAATTGTAAACGCCTAGCGGCACGCCTCGATAGGAGTTCGAGATTTTGAGTTGCGTATAACGAGACGTTTGAAATTTAAATAATATATTTTACGTTCACCAGTCAAAATCTATTCACATCAGCCATCCTCTCCTTCAACTCAATCACTGTACCTTGCCTCCAAAAACACATTTCCCCTTTTTAAAAAATCACATGCAACAGTTCACATCTCCCTCTCCCTTTTTTAGCACAGCCGAGCCTAAGGGAAAGCAAAGAAAAAAACAAGACTGTACAGAAAAAAGAAAAAATGAAATCAAAAAATCGTTTCCCTCCTCCATTTTTCAGTCCAAATCAAAAGGCAATTCAATAAATCGTGAAATACTTTTTCCCTTCCTCAGATTCGAACAAAATCTTCATCGAAAAAATAGGAACGATGCACGAATTCGTCGACGTCAAAGGAGGAGGGCGACTGGTCTATGGTGTCAGGTCCAGGGCTGACATGACGCAAAGAGGGGCGCGTCTTGATGGTCTCAACATGATGCGGTGCGTCGTGGAAGCCGCGACCCGATGAGGAATCTGCGGCAGGTGATAGGGTGGAGGCGCAGTTTGCCTGTGTTGGGTTCATGGTGTTTTCTGGCGAAGGGGGTGGGGTCTGGCTCGCAGGCGGAGGCATTCACTATGGCTGCGAGGTGGTGGAGGAGAAGGGAAGAGGCGTAATAGTCGCATTCACCAGTAGTCAAAGTGCGGACGCATGGACAGAGGAGCGATCACGGTTTGAGAATATTCGATGATGGTGGAGGTTGCTGGCTGTCGTGATCGAAGGCGGCATCGGTGATGGCGACAGTTTTGGAAGTGGATCGGAGATGGGAAAGTTCGGCAGTGCTGGATCTTTAGAGCAGTGAGTTAGTTGAGGTAATTTTTTCTATATAAAAAGAAAAAAATTGAATTTAAATTTATTATCGATTTATTTATTTCGAAGTTCATTAATACATATAATATTCATATGAGGTTCAAAAATCACAAAATCAGCGGCGTTGGATTCGAAATGACGTAGAATATGAAATAAATTTGGAATCGGAACAATTAACAATTTCGGAAAATCAAGGTGAGTTAATCTCACTCAATTTTGGATTACCGCAATTAATTTTAAATAGTTAAAACTAATTATTGATTGATTGAATGAATTCATAAATTATTATTAGTTGGATGTGATATTATATATTAGTATATATATTGGAGTGATTGTTATTCCCGCATATATATAGCGGATGCGACTCTAAGCGCCCCGCATAATAGTGGATAACCCTATATATCGCGATATCCCCCTCGAAGTGGGATTGGTATTTTATATTGTATTAACATCTGTGGATGTAGGAAAACAGGTTGGAGGGATCCAACTGGATTCCTCAAAAATGTTGAAATTATTTTCATATTCGGCGATATGATTTGTTTTGAATAATCTATGATAGATTATAATGGAATTTGAATTTATTGGATGCTATGTTATTACTGGTTAGATTTTGGTATTTTTAAATACGAATGATAAATGTTTAAAATTTGGAAAGAAATTAAAACAGAAAAAAAAATTGAAGTAAAAATATTTATAGTTAAATTTGGAGCAATTTAAAGAAATGAATTTGGGAAAAAATAAATAGTTTGATTACAAAATTCTATTTAATAATTCCGGAATAGGAAAAAATAGAGATTTTTGAATAAATGAGAAATAAAGGGTTTTTAAATAACAGAACTTAAACGATATTGTTTAAGTATAAAAGGATTTATTTTTAATCTGAGATTTAAATAGTTGGGAGAATAAAAAGGGAAATTTGAAAATAAAATATAGAATTGTTATACTAGATTTTAAATAAGATTTAAAATTTATGAAATGGGAGTGGAATCGGAATTAGTTGGGTTTTGGAATATATTTGGGTTATTTAAGGAATTAATTTAAAAATGGAACTTAAATTAGAAATCGATTTAAAATCGATTAAGTGTTGGAAATCGTTATAAACGGGAAATGAGATTATGAAATTTATAAACAAGGTTTATAAATAAAGTAAAGTGATTATCAGTAGATAAATGGAAATTATGAATTCACGGTGAGGATTTATAAGGAGATGGGTAAATCGGTTTAATAATAAACGGTAGATTTATTTTTAGAAATGTGGAAAGGGAATTTACGGGATTGGGACGTAAATTAAATTGGGAATAAATCGAGAGAGATTTATAACTGTTAGATTGGTTATATTGGAAATTAAAAAAATATACTTTTATTGAGGAATGGAGTTTTAAAAAGGAAGGATTTTTAATTATTAACAGGGTAATTTTAAAAAGTGTTTAAAGAATATTTTAGAAAATTAATTTTTAGTTGTTTTAAAATTGTTTAAAGTATATTTAAATATTAATCAAGTTCGTTATAGTAAGTTAATTATTATTTAAGAATTAATCAGCATTATTATTTTAAAAGGATAAATTATTCAATATTCAATATTTTATAATAACTTTTATTTTAAAAGAGTAACAACCTAAAATTAACTTGGAAAATTATTATAGAAATTTCATAAGTATTATTTTGAAAATTTTTAAAGAAAGTTTTCAGGAAGCAATGGTATACCCGCATGGCGAAATCGGAGGCAGTGAGTGCCTGTAGTTAAGTCTTGGATTTCCCTGGGATAGAGACATAACCATTGAGTCGTGAGTCCATGGTTTGATACCACAGTGGTACTTTCCATATTATTTTAAAAGAGGGTTTTCAAATAATTTTATAAAAAGATAGTTTGCGAATATACTAAATTCGGCAAGAAAGTATATATTTTGGATAAAGAGATTTAAGTGATTGAAATTTAAATTGAAAAATACTTAGTGTTTTTCAGTGGAAAATGGAATCTGTGATTGTATGATTGTTCATTTGATAGTTAAATAACCGACTATCAAATCTGGACCCAAAATATAACATTGGGAATATCTAGGAGAAATACGGGAATTATATGGTACAGTTACCGTTCGAGGTGTTATACTATACGTATAAACTTGTTTTGTTCTTCTAGGACGATGATAAGGAAATCCGTCCACTAACGGTTAGGAGGTGATCTCCGATATTACCTTTGTCTGTTTATTTCCTAAAGAACCGGGGTTGAGTTTACCGAAAATATCGAACATTGTTTTCGAATAGACCGAGATCGGATAAGTTATCCGAAAACCACTCCGATCCAACAAGTACGTTTCTAAAGGGAAAAAAGAGCATGGAGTCGAAGATGGAGCAGTGAAGTGCAAGGGCTAATCTCTACTAATCCCGAGGATTATTCCAAAATGGATGTAGTAGGAATAGTGCCTTCGGTTCCATTCGGACCCAGAACGGACTTGTATGGATGAATGCTATCAGAACAATGTCATTGGAGCACAATGAGCATTCTAAGTGAAAAATTCCTTAAAAAGGTAACCGTAGCCTCTAGCCTCATCAACCGAGAATGACTGAAAATCAGAGGAGATGCAGCAAGGCTAAGTGGGTCGCACCCAATTATGGTATGTTTATCACCTTTCTAGATACCCGCAGATATTATTTTATTACTACGATGTATGGAAGGAGCTCGAAAGAGGGTGGGAACACCCGGGGTGATAGCATATTCGGTCTATCCAGGTTAGGGATAGTCCGGTCTTGTGTTGCAGGGGATCCCGACGTGGTCCTCAGTACGCTATTTCTAGATATGTACTGTGACAGGTGGTACCTTAGTGCCTAGTCATTCATATGGAATCCATTCTCCAATACGTGCCTTTACGGTTTTGATTGTAGAGCCTAGTATGCTGGAATTTAAGTAATGTAACAATTTCAGCTATTTGAATAAGTATTTGTACTTACACACTATTATAATATTAGAGGATTTGATATGAAATGTTTTGGTTATCGTAAGGTAAAAACCCATCGTGTTTATGTGTGGCGTGGTCTTACGAGATACCTTTGATTTTCAAAGGATTTTGAAAACTTTAATAATTCAAATTGAGTGTGTTTTCTCACGCTGGTTTTCCAGACTGACTCGAGTGTTACTTTATTATAATGCTCGGGTCAGACCGAGTATCATTGATATAGGATATGATGCTATGGAGCTCAGGAGACGAGCTGGATGATGATGACGTATCACACGTATGGATTTTATTCCGCTGTGTATTGTAGGTTGTATATTCAGCATTTGTGAGGACAAGTTATTATAACTATCCAGTATTGAGTTACGATTGTGTTGTACTCTGATGATGTAATGTATGAAAAACAGTTGTAGTTTCATTTTGTATAAAGACATGTTATTATCTATTATATATTGTTCTGCTGCGATTGTGAGATTCTGTGTTGTTATTTCTATTTCCTTCTTCTACCTCTACTTCTTTTTCCCTAACGATCTGGTATTTCTGGCATTCGATTGCTCGGCATGTAATACAGTGAACGTATTGATGTCGATTTTTGGAGTTTGAAAATCTCGGTCGTGACACTAGGTATCAGAGCTGAAGGTTAAGCGAGAACCTTGGCTCTGGTGGGGATTACTCATTAGAGATGGGGTCAGTAGTACCCTAGAATGAGTTTGAGTGTATTAATAGATATGGACGTGTATTTGTTAGTGAATATAAAATTGTTTTATATGGTGTTGGTTGATCTATTGAGTGGCTTATGGATTTTGGTCAATACGAGTAATTAACGTTATTGATAGGGATCTCTAAACACTTGAATAGGGCAATTCGGCACTGTATTGTTTTGAAATGGTGTAGATGAAATAATTTTACCCAAATTATTTTTATATATAAAAGAAATAATTTTTCAAAAAATTACTATTAATATATATGGTGTGCTTGTTTGTTAGGAAATGATAATATTAAACCATTATCATTTGCTGCTGTGGTGATTGAATAAAAGTTGATATTATATCCAAAAGTTAAGAAATTTATTCATATAACAAAATGAAGTTTGTAAATATGAGTTTATAAAAGTGATTTATGATGAAATAAAAATTCCAGAGTAATATTTAAAGATGATATGGTTTATAAATATAGATTTAAAAGTTGGAAATTTGGGAATTTAAATCCCGTTGGTTTTGAAAATGTTTTTCAAAGTTGGGAAATAATAGTGATATTTTGTGGAGAATATTTTTGAATTGAAATGTTTTTAAAATGATTTTAAAGGAATAAAAGCACTGAACTCACTTCGGTCGCTAGAAAATAATTTCGGTGATAACTGAAGCATCATCGATGTTCATTTTCGAGTTTCCAATGGAGGAATTGTTTCCTCAATGATTTGAATTGGAGTTTGTTTGCAAAGCTGGTTTGGTTTTGAAACACAAAGGAATAATTTGATATAAAAATGGATTATGTATATGTGTTTGATTTCAAAAATGATTTGAAATAATTTGGGAATAAGGGGTTAAACTCTGGGATTTTATTTGGAAATGTTTTATGGAATATTAGTAAGTTTGATAACTAAAGAAATTTTGAAATTTGATTATTGGAATGGAATTAAACTTAACTTAAGTTTAAATGAATTTTGAGGAATTAAGCCTAAGTAGGCTAAATGAAATAGTTATCGAAATAGAATTTATTAAGTCGGAAATAATTAGTGGACGAACAAATTAATTTAATTTGTAAGTAAAAATTTAAATTGAATATTGGAATGATATTAAATTTGAATTATGTTGAATAAAGTGAAATTAAAAAATTAGTTTTAGTGGACTAAATAAAATAAAAGTTTGGAAATAAAATTTGATTGAGATATGAAATATATTAGTGAAAGGAACTAATTAAAGAAATTGGTTAATTAAATATGGTTTTAGAGATGGTTGATAAAATTCAATATTAAATTTGATTGGAAATAAATTAGTAAATGGAAGGTAAATTGAGTTCAAATGGAATTGAAAATTAATTTGAATAGAAATGGATATAAACCAAAGTGATGAAGTGTATAAAATGTTTATAATAGGCTTAAGAAATTGATGGTGAAATTCTTTAGTAAAAAATTGGGATTGGGAAATATACTGAGTAGGTATTTGGATGAATTAAATAAAAGTTGTGTAAAAGGATAACTATGAATAAGTGAATGGAAATTAAAATAAATGTGAATAGAAAGAATTGGATATAGCTAATAATCAATTGAGATAAATACGTAAGTTGTACGCATATTATTTTATTCGCATAGCAATTTGATCCAAAGTCGAGCATAGAATTTCGAGATAGTTATATCGAACCGAGTTAGGATTTTTCACTCGATTTTCGACGGCGAACCCTAGATATAGATTTTTGATCGATTCTAGAATTCTCTATCATAGTATATGGCTATGTAAGGAGAATAACGGTGTCTGATCAAGAAACCAGATCTGAGTCCACACTAGAGAGTCGTGTGAACGATACTAGTTCGGAAGTGAAATTGTGTGATCGAGTGAGCGATCAGAGTAGATATTGCGTACGGATGATATATGTACATCGTACGGGCTTACGTAAAGCAAATATTGAAAATTTTGAAAATTTTGAAAGGGAATAAATAAAATGATTTTAAATTGTATGATTGGATACTATTGGTAAATAAGGTGCAGGTATTGAAAGCAAAAGCTAAATTGATGTCTTCGATTTCAGAAGTAAAATTTGATTTGCCCGACAAAAAGGTATGTGTTTAAATTGTGTATGAAATTGATGGTTTTCTGATTGAGCCACTTGACTTTTGTTTTCTTTTGACGATTTGGGCTCGTAGAGGCAGTTTTGTAGTTTTTCAGATCTAGCCGCGTAAAGGAGACGCTGGCTAAATTTTTCGAAAATTAAAGGAGTTAGAAAATTTTGAAGAAAATTTTTGATAACTAGAATTTTGATTTGTAATTATAGTTTAAAATGGTACAGTAAATATATTATTTGGAATCTATGGATGAGTTTGGAAATTAGTAAAAAAGTGATAGTGTGTTTTCAATAAAAAAAATTGTTTTCGGGAAGTTGTTGGAAACTGTGTGGTTTTGGGAAATAGTAAACGGGTTTTGGACCATTTTTCTTACCTGGCAATTTCGAGGACGAAATTCTTATAAGGGGGAGGAATGTAACGACCCAGAATTTTTGATATTTGAAATTGGAATATTTTATTAATTTTTAATATTTAAATGTTAATTTTTAACTTGAATTTCAAATATAACCATTTATTGGATAATTAAATTATTAGATTTAATAATTGAAAAATTGGTTAAAATAGTGAATCTTGAGTTTTAAGCTTGTTAAAAATAATTTAAAGGCTTATAAAATTTATATTTATAATAAGGAAGATAATAAAACTTTATAAATTGAATTCAAACGAGGTTTGTTCAGTTTTAAAATATATCGTTTGAATTAGCATTTAAAAATAACCTTTTGAGGCACAATCTCGGATTTCGATGAAACCAAATCCATTGGATCTGTAATAGTGTATTATTATCAGATTTTAAATTTTGTAATGTTTGGAGCTATCGTTTGACCGTATGGTATATAAACGAGCTGAAATTTATATTGAAAATTCAATATAATAATTGGGTCCGAAAAGGTATCTTCTCCATACGATCGAATTAGGACTTGAAACCTTTTCCATTGCGTTCGAAATAGGGGTATAACATTATAAACGGCTAGTGGCACGCCTCGATAGAAGTTTGAGATTTTGAGTTGCATATAACGAGATGTTTGAAATTTAAATATTATATTTTACGTTGACTAGTCAAAATCATTCACATCAGCCAACCTCTCCTTCAACTCAATCACTGCACCTTGCCGCCAAAAACACATTTCCCCCTTTTAAAAAATCACACGCAACAGTTCACATCTCCCTCTCCCTTTTTATCACAGCCGAGCCTAAGGGAAAGCAAAAAAAAGACTGTACAAAAAAAAATGAAATCGAAAAATCGTTTCCCTCCTCCATTTTTCAGTCCAAATCGAAAAGCAATTCAATAAATCGCGAAATACTTTTTCCCTTCCTCAGAGTCAAACAAAATCTTCATCGAAAAAAATAGTAACGATGCACGACTTCGTCGACGTCAAAGGAGGAAGGCGACTGGTCTAGGGTGTCGTGTCTAGGGCTAAAATGATGCGAAGAGGGGCGCATCTTGATGGTCTCAACCTGATGCGGTGCGTCGTGGAAGACGCGACCCGATGAGGAAGCTGTGGCAAGGTGATAGGGTGGAGGCGCAGTGTGCCTGTGTTGGGTTCGTGGTGTTTTCTGGCGAAGGGGTGGGGTCTGGCTCGCTGGCGGAGGCGTTCCTATGGCTGCGAGGTGGTGGAGGAGAAGGGAAGAGGCGCAATAGACGCGTTCACCTGCAGTCGAAGTGTGGACAGGTGGACAGGTGAGCGATCGCGGTTTCATATTATTCGATGATGGTGGAGGTTGCTGGTTGTCGTGGTCGAAGGTAGCATCGGTGATGGCAACAGTTTTGGAAGTGGATCGGAGATGGGGAAGTTCGGCAGTGCTGGATCTTTAGAGCAGTGAGTTAGCTGAGGTAATTTTTTCTATATAAGAAGAAAAAAAATTGAATTTAAATTTATTATCGATTTATTTATTTTGAAGTTCATTAATACATATAATATTCATATAAGGTTCAAAAATCACAAAATCAGTGGCGTTGGATTTGAAATGACATAGAATACGAAATCAATTTGGAATCGGAACAATTAACAATTTCGAAAAATCAAGGTGAGTTAATCTCACTCAATTTTGGGTTACCGCAATTAATTTTAAATAGTTAAAATAAATTATTGATTGATTGATTGAATTGATAAATTATTATCAGTTGTATGTAATATTATATATAGTAGTATATATATTGGAGTGATTGTTATTTCCGCATATATATAGTGGATGAGACCCTATGCGCCCTGCATAATAGCGAATGACCCTATATACCGCGATATCTCCCTCGAAGTGGGATTGGTATTTTTATAATGTATTAACATCTGTGGATACAGGAAAACAGGTTAGAGGGATCCAACTGGATTCCTCAAAAATGTTGAAATTATTTTCATATTCGGTGATATGATTTGTTTTGAATAATCTGTGATAGATTAAAGTGGAATTTGAATTTATTAGATGCTATGGTATTACTGGTTAGATTTTGGTATTTTTAAATACCAATGATAAATGTTTAAAATTTGGAAAGAAATTTAAAAGGAAAAGAAAATTTGAAGTAAAAATATTTATAGTTAAATTTGGAGCAATTTAAAGAAATGAATTTGAGAAAAAATAAATAGTTTGATTTTAAAATTCTATTTAATAATTCCGGAATAGGGAAAAATAGAGATTTTTGAATAAATGAGAAATAAAGGGTTTTTAAATAATAGAACTTAAATGATATTGTTTAAGTATAAAAGGATTTATTATTAATCCGAGATTTAAATAGTTGGGAGAATAAAAAGGGAAATTTGAAAATAAAATATGGAATTGTTATACTAGATTTTAAATAAGATTTAAAATTTATGAAATGGGAGTGGAATTGGAATTAGTTGGGTTTTGGAATATATTTGGGTTATTTAAGGAATTAATTTAAAAATGGAACTTAAATTAGAAATCTATTTAAAACCGATTAAGTGTTGGAAACCGTTATAAACGGGAAATGAGATTATGAAATATATAAACACGGTTTATAAATAAAGTAAAGTGATTATCAGTGGATAAATGGAAATTATGAATTCACGGTGAGGATTTATAAGGAGATGGGTAAATTGGTTTAATAATAAATGTTAAATTTATTTTTAGAAATGTGGAAAGGGAATTTACGGGATTGGGATGTAAATTAAATTGGGTATATATCGAGAGAGATTTATAAATGTTAGACTGTTATGTTGGAAATTAAAAAAAAATTATCGAGAAATGGAGTTTGTTTTAAAAAGAAAGGATTTTTAATTATTAATTAGATAATTTTAAAATGCGTTTAAAGAATATTTTAGAAAATTAATTTTTAGTTGTTTTAAAAAAATTTAAAGTATAGTTAAATATAAATCAAGGTAGTTATAGTAAGTTAATTATTATTTAAAAATTAATCAACATTATTATTTTAAAAGGATAAATTATTCAATATTCAATATTTTATAATAACTTTTATTTTAAAAGAGTAATTGCCTAAAATTAACTAGGAAAACTATTATAGAAATTTCATAAGTATTATTTTACTTTTAAAGAAAGTTTTCGGGAAGTAATGGTATACCCGCATGGCGAAATCGGAGGCAGTGAGTGCATGCAGTTAAG
Organism: Allium fistulosum; assembly: GCA_030737815.1. Classification (NCBI taxonomy): domain Eukaryota; kingdom Viridiplantae; phylum Streptophyta; class Magnoliopsida; order Asparagales; family Amaryllidaceae; genus Allium; species Allium fistulosum. Next base: position 489,830,450 of record CM060903.1, read on the forward strand.
TCTTGGATTTCTCTAGGATAGAGACATAACCATTGAGTCATGAATCCATGGTTTGATACCGCAGTGGTACTTTCCATATTATTTTAAAAGAGGGTTTTCAAATATTTTTGAAAAAAGATAGTTTGCGAATATACTAAATTCGGCAAGAAAGTATATATTTTGGATAAAGAGATTTAAGTGATTGAAATTTGAATTGAATAAGACTTATTGTTTTTCATTGGAAAATGGAATCTGTGATTGTATGATTGTTCATTTGATAGTTAATAACCGACTATCAAATCTGGACCCAAAATATAACTTTGGGAATATCTGGGAGAAATACGGGAATTATATGGTACAGTTACCGTTCGAGGTGCTATACTGTACGTATAAACTTGTTTTGTTCTTCTAGGACGATGATAAGGAAATCCGTCCACTAACGGTTAGGAGGTGATCTCCGATCTTACCTTCGTCTGTTTATTTCCTAAAGAACCGGGGTTGAGTTTACCGGAAATATCGAACATTGTTTTCGAATAGACCGAGATCGGATAAGTTATCTGAAAACCACTTCGATCCAACAAGTACATTTCTAAAGGGAAAAAAGAGCATGGAGTCGAAGTTGGAGCAGTGAAGTGCAAGGGCTAATCACTACTAATCCCGAGGATTATTCCAAAATGGATGTAGTAGGAATAGTGCCTTCGGTTCCATTCGGACCCAGAACGGACTTGTATGGATGAATGCTATCAGAAAATTGTCATTGGAGCACAATGAGAATTCTATGTGAAAAATTCCTTAAAAGGGTAACCGTAGCCTCTAGCCTCATCAACCGAGAATGACTGAAAATCAGAGGAGATGCAGCAAGGCTAAGTGGGTCGCACCCAATTATGGTATGTTTATCACCTTTCTAGATACCCGCAGATATTATTTTATTACTACGATGTATGGAAGGAGCTCGAAAGAGGGTGGGAACACCCGGGGTGATAGCATATTCGGTCTATCCAGGTTAGGGATGGTCCGGTCTTGTGTTGCAGGGGATCCCGACGTGGTCCTCGGTACGCTATTTCTAGATATGTACTGTGACAGGTGGTACCTTAGTGCCTAGTCATTCATATGGAATCCATTCTCCAATACGTGCCTTTACGGTTTTGATTGTAGAGCCTAGTATGCTGGAATTTAAGTAATGTAACAATTTCAGCTATTTGAATAAGTATTTGTACTTACACACTATTATAATATTAGAGGATTTAATATGAAATGTTTTGGTTATCGTAAGGTAAAAACCCATCGTGTTTATGTGTGGCGTGGTCTTACGAGATACCTTTGATTTTCAAAGGATTTTGAAAACTTTAATAATTCAAATTGAGTGTGTTTTCTCACGCTGGTTTTCCAGACTGACTCGAGTGTTACTTTATTATAATGCTCGGGTCAGACCGAGTATCATTGATACAGGATATGATGCTATGGAGCTCAGGAGACGAGCTGGATGATGATGACGTATCACACGTATGGATTTTATTCCGCTGTGTATTGTAGGCTGTATATTCAGCATTTGTGAGGACAAGTTATTATAACTATCCAGTATTGAGTTACGATTGTGTTGTACTCTGATGATGTAATGTATGAAAAACAGTTGTAGTTTCATTTTGTATAAAGACATGTTATTATCTATTATATATTGTTCTGCTGCGATTGTGAGATTCTGTGTTGTTATTTCTATTTCCTTCTTCTACCTCTACTTCTTTTTCCCTAACGATCTGGTATTTCTGGCATTCGATTTCTTGGCATGTAATACAGTGAAAGTATTGATGTTGATTTTCGAAGGTCGAAAATCTCGGTTGTGACAGATATTATCCCTGCTAGTATCCCTAAATCAACACCCTGTCAGGATCCATCACCCATGCCGTATCACGTTCTCGTCGCCGAGCATACCAAGGAACTCGCGTAGTTCCTAATAATAGCTTTTCAATAATATAGTCATAATCTGACTTGCATTTTTTTGGATTTTTGATTTGTCTACTTCCTAGTTTGTAGACTCGGCTTTACGAACTATAAGTATGGTGGACTCAGCGCCATCGATTTTGGCCTCAGCACCACGGACTACCTCATGCATTTGAAAGACTTCTCTAAAAGGGTTAGCTGGCCTTACCTCCTAATAAACAAACTAGCAAACAAATGTGTAGCAATGCATAACCTAACGTGGACCACACACTAGTAAGGAATTTGGCCCATTAGGTGTAACCTTTTTTTTCCCGTTGACTGTAAAGGATTGATGACGTTCTCGACCTATGTGCAGCCCTAACTCCTTAATTTGGTATCTTCATATCGACATAGTGTCGTCCTTCGCTCACTATCTAATTTAGATTGATAATTGCAATCAACAGAATACCCCCTTTTGCTATTTTATTGAAGTGGACTCCTTTTCTATTGGGGTATTTCTTTGTATACGCAATCATATACTCTCCATGGGTCCTATGGTTGGATATGCCTCACATCACTATAATGTATGCGCAACTGCTAGTAGCTCCTTGTGGTAGGCAGTCTTCCATTGTGTAACGCTACTGAATTCGCATTCCAACCTATTCCAATGACTCTGTCATTCTTATCCATTTAAGTTGTTTATTAACTTTATAAATTCACACCTGTCATAAACGCATATTTGAGGCTATATATATATGTGTGTGTGTATGTGTGTGTATTCATTCATACTTGCTTAATTATTATGCTTCCAATGTTTAACAGTTAATAATATTCTTTAGCTTTTTCAATCGTTGGTGTTTAATAAATCTTACATAACTTACTTTTGATTTATTCTTGTCATTTTGTAACGATCCAGAATTTTAGTATTGATATTGGGAATAATTAATTGATTTAAATATTAAAAAGTTATTTTATAAGATAAATAGCTTGAATTTCAAATATATCGCATTATTTGATAACTAAATTATTGAACTTAATAATTGGAATTGTTTAAAAAAAATGAATCTTGGGTTTTAAGTTGGATAAAAATGATTTCAAAGCTTATTTAAATTCTGTTAAATAAGAAAGAAGATAATAAAACTTTTAAATTTGGATTTAAAAGTGATTTAACTGATTTTAAAAATAATTCGTTTTAATTACGAGTAAAAATAGCCTTCCAAGGCACTATCTCGGATTTCGACAAAACCAATTTCATTAGATCCCTAATAGTATATTATTGTATGATAACGAATTTCATGGTGATCGGATGTATCGTTTGGTCGTGTGAGATAGAAACGCGTTGAAATTAATATCGGAAATTTAATATAATAACTGGGTCTAAAAACCTATCTACTGCATACGATCGAATTAGGTCTCGAAACAAGTTCCATTGCGTTCGGAATAGGGGTATAACATATAGAACGCCAGGTAGCACATCTCATTTGGAGTTTGAGATTTTTGGGTATGTTTTGTTGAATATTTTAAAAATAAAATAATATATATACACTATTTCTTAAGCCATACCCTCCATCATTCTACCCCATACCCTGCCCATACTCTTGCCATGTCAAACCCATGCCTTTCTCTTCTATAAATCATGTTCCAAAACCAAAGGAAGAAAATTTGGCAAAAATTTAAAATTTTCAAATAAATCCCCTCATCCAACGTCTCACAATCATCGGGACCAATCCAAGCATTTTCAGGCGAGGCTCTCAACTAGGGAAACGTTCGCGACATCAAGACGAAGGGATTCAATCGTTGGATTGCTATAGATCTAAGCAAGACACTAGAAAATCGACGTTGAACGTTGGATCTTTTTCGGTGAAATTCGATGCCGTCGTTTATTGGTTGGCGATGGCACCTAAAAAGAAATCGTAGTGGATGACGGTAGCTACCTACGGCCAAAATTTAGTGGCCAACGGTGGCCTATAGTGGCGGGAAAATGGGGATGAACTCGCGGCGTTTATGGGGTGTTTTGGGCGAACGACGGCGAGCTGAGTGGGGGGAAACGCCAGCGGCGTGGGTTGCGGGGGGTGGGTGGGTCCAGGTGGCCGACGACAAGGGTGCGGTCGGCGGCAGTGGAGCAGAGTGGCGGCGGCAACCTCAAGATTTAAAAAAAATGGTGGCCTGGGTGTTCACGAACGATGATGGGAAGAAGAAGAAGAATGAAATTAGAGTAATTATAATTAGTTTATTAAATTATTAATTTAATTATCGATAACTTAATTATTTAATAACTTTTGCATGCGAGATCCAATTGAGACGTGAATTTTTGCGTTGCACTTGTAACGATGTAAGCTTCACAATGGAATTGGTTTGGACAAATTTAGAGACTGTTGAAATTTGGGCTAAAATCAGACGTCGTTCGATTTTAGTTCCAAACCGGAACGCATCGGCGACAACAGAAAATAATGGTGAGTTAAACTCACCTTCTTGGATACTAGTATGATATATAGTTGATAAAAATTGTTGAATGATATTTTGGATTGATTACTATATTTATTAGTTGGTTTGGATATATTTCCGCCTATTGGAGCGGATGAGACCCTATTACGTTTCCATGTAAGAGCGGATGATCCTTTGTATACGAATCTTGCCTCGAAGCGATCGATTTATATTTTATTATTATATACTGTTGTGATGTAGGGGGACAGGTTGGAGGGATCCAACATGATTCCTCGCTATTGTTGAATTATTCAATAATATTTCTTTTATATGGATTATTGAATAATTAACATGATTATGGACACAGTGGTTATAACATAGTTATATGTGTGAAAATAAAACCCAGTAGTGATAGGAAATTAGTATCGATATTGGTTAAGTGTTGGATGGCTATTGGCCTCAAATTACTATTTTAAAAATACCAAAAATTGTCGTTTAAGTTGGAATTGGTTTTTGAGACAAGAAACGATTTTTAAATCCGAAATTGGGTTACAGAAATATTTTGTGTTTTGGATTATCTATTTAATTATAATAATATTATTTTAAGGTTATTTAATTATATTAATATTATTTTAAAGTTAATTAATTGTAGTAATATTATTTTAAGGTTATTTCATTATATTAATATTATTTTAGAGTTATTTAATTATAGTAATGTTATTTTAAGGTTATTTAATTATATCCATATTGTTTCAAAGTTATTTTTTTATAGTTAATATTGTTTTAAAGTATTTATCAAAATGTTAATATCTTGAAAAAGTAATTATTTAAGAATGATTTTGGTTTGAAATTAATAATAAGGATTATTTATAAGGTTTTGAAAATAAATTATTATTATTTATAAAAATGGTAAAGATTAATTATTATTGTTTATTTAACAATATTTTAAAATTATTAATTATTATTAAGATGTTTAAAGTTACTAGTTTTCATTTATTTATAATGTTTATTATTATTAATTATTATTATATAATGATGTTTTAAAGTAAAAGATTTTTAGTTGTTTATAAATGTTTTAGAGACCCATGAATAGAGTTGAAAGACTTGGATTTTATAAAGGAGCTTATAAAATGGTTTGGAGACGTAAGGAAGATTATTTACAAGTGAAGAGTTTTATAATGAGTTTTATAAATGGTTTGGTATTTATAAACGGACTTAAGAAACGAGTTTATAGATTTATAAAAGAAGTTTTATAAATGGTTCCAGAAGTTTTATAAAATGGTTTATAAATTGTTTTAGAGAATTAGAAGGAGTTTATGACTGATTTTAGAATCGAATAAAAATGGAATCTTTCTCAGTGTGTAAATATACTTATACCGTTGAGATAAGTATATGGATATTTTCTAAGTATTGAAAGATAGGGATTTGCAGTTATACCCTTGTAAAAGTATTCTTATACAAGTAATTTACAAATGGCTTTATTTATGAAGGATTTATAAAAGGAGGCTAGTGATTGTTTATATGCCGAACCAGTGTTGGATTTTTTCCCCTATGGAATAAATCCCTGATTGAATGTTTGTTATTCCATAGTTAAATAATCGACTATCAAAATTAGACCCAAACGTAACTTTGGAAATATCTAGGAGAAACACGTGAATTATATGGCACAATCATCTCCGATGATGTTGTACTGTGCGTATAAATCTCGTTTTGTTCTCCTAGGACAATGATAAGGAAATTCGTCCACTAACGGTTAGGAGGTGATCTCCAATCTTATCTTTGACTGTTTATTTCCTAATGAACTGGGGTTGAGTTTATCGAGAATTATTGAATGTTGTTTCGAAGAGACCGGGATCAGATATGTTATTCGAAAACCACTTCGATCCAACTTAAGAGTTTTGAAGTGAAGACATCTTAAAGATGATGGAAATTGGAGACGGAGCTCTCAAGTGTTTCATTCAGTCCCAGAACGAACTTGTATGGATGAATGCTGGTATTGCATTGTTGCCTGGAAGGCAGTATTAGCATTCTAAGTGGGAAGTGCTATATAAAAGGTAAAACGTACCCTCTAGCCACAACAACCGGGAATGACTAAAACAGGGGAGATGCAGCAGGGCTAAGTGGGTCGCTCCGAAGTTGGGTATGATCATCCCTATCTAGAGTTGTTGCTATCTCTCATTGTATGCTTTGGGGCACATTAACGGAGGGGTGATCATATTCGGTACTATCCAGTAAAGGGTAGGCCGGTCTTATGTTGGCAGGGGTCGATAGGTTCAACCTCTGTGTTATTTTTCTAGAGATGCACCGTGATGGGCGGTACCCTGGTAGCCCATTCATTGTATGGAATCCATTCTCCAATAAGCGCCGTATGGACTTGGTTGTGCCCAGCTATGCTGAAACGTGAGATGTAAGCATTTCAGCTATATTCGTATTTTACTTTGGCCCCTAGACATATAAATGGATTTTCTATAGAAAATGTTTTGGTTATCGTAAGGTAAAAACCCGTTCGTATTTATGTTTTGGTTATCGCTTGGCATAAATTTCTAGTCGTCGTTGCTCGTCCGATCGCTCCCGAAACGTTTTGGCCATCTTGGCCTAGGCAAACTGTTGCCCAGGCGTGGTGACCAGACGTCTAGATATCTTGTGACGCCCCACCTCAATACCCACGCTAGCCAAGGACACTACGATGTAGTGCTGTCAACTAGCGCGGAGAATAAGGCTGTTGAGGAGCGACCATCCATGTAATTTATTATCACATGGTGGCTATAAAATAATCTTCGGAAACAAAAATAGAAATAAACATAACACATAGCAGTCACAGACATCCATATCACAAAGGCGGAAGAAGATATGAATATATAACTAACACATGAAAGTGTACATCAGAGTAGTGGTCAAAAAGTTCCACAATAATACAAAAGAATAGCAACACGTGCTATACCAAAAGAATACAACTATGAGTCCATATCTCAAGTGTATACAACAAAAAACTGCTAAACTAAATAGTCAGCCAAAAGTCAGAGTAGCAAATCCCGGAAGGAAGTCAAGCAGAAGCACCTGTAACATCTCGGTCTGACCCGAGTATTATTTAAGAAAATAATAAACGGATCAGTCTAACTATAAATATCAGATGACATGATATATAATAAAAGACATGGCATAAACATAGAATATCCATACTGACATACTACTATAAGTATGAAAATGATGATCAACAGGAGATCAACCGATGAGAAATGATCAATATCACGAGAATCTTCTCAAAGATCCAAAGAGGGCATCATACCCTAAACTTGTACTCATAACAAGTCAATGACATAAAAATCCAGAAATCAAACAAGAAATCCAGAAATCATAAAAAAAGAGAAAGAGGCCTATCACATGATGGTCCGAAGACCATGGGGAGCTACCCCATATGTGTGAGTCGGAATCACACTGATTGAGGCCTAGGCTAACCAAAAAGCAAAAAGGTATGTGTGAATGGAATCACACAAGTGGTGTCTAGCCTAACCTCGCAAACAAAAAGATATGTGTGAGTCGGAATCACACTACTGCGGCCTAGACTAACCTTGCGGACAAAGAGATGTGTGTGAGTCGGAATCACACTACTGCGGTCTAGTCTTACCTTGCAAACAAAGAGACATCGCACAATTGCTAGTCTAAATCATAAAATGATCATCATGATCAACGAGAAGTGTCAATCACACCAAGCTAGTAAATATATGAGTTTAGCTTCATGTCCCATAACCACTTGCTTAACTTAAATATTTACGAACAAGCTGTAAATCTTCACTAGGAAATTGTCACGAAAAGGGTTCAATCGAACAAGTCCAAGAGCTAACCGACGAAGTGAACGCAAGCGTTTCATACCACCCGTTTTACTAAGTCGTTTAAGTCGATTTCTCGTTCGAGTGAAGTAAAGGCTTGTATATACTAGTAGATTGAAAATCGGTTTGAGAAAACGAACTTTTGATATTTAAAATAGTGTTGAAATCGCTTTGATGAAAGAGTTTTGATATTTACTATTAGTATTGAAACCTTCATATATCTTTAAAGTGACAAGTCATAAAACGATTGTAGAACAAATCAATTCACGTTCGAAGACGTGAGTAAAGTCCAAAGAAGTCAATCCCAAAACCATCAAAGTAGAAATTCTGATAAATGTTTTTCAGAAGAGATTGCCTACGCAGAGTAATACGGGGTTCGACCTAGTGAAGGCAAGCGGTCCAGCGACCTAAGGAAAAATAGGTCATACGACCTAAGGAAATCGCGAACTAAAAAGACCAAGTGTAAGGTCGGCGACGACCTACGACTTATAGAGTCCTGCGACCTAAGTGGGATGCGACTTAGTGGGGCATAGGTCGGAGACGACCTACGACTTAAGGTCAAGCGACCTAAGGTAAATGGTCCAACGACCTAACTCGAACGACCTAGAGGGTCGAACGACTTAACTGGAGGATAAGTCGGAGATGACCTACGAGATATACTGGCCGACCTAACTCGAGCGACTTAAAGACTTAGCAGGGTCGAGCAACTTACGAGCTACGACCTAAGGTGATGAGGGCGTTAGGTCGGAGACGACCTAACATTTGACTCGCGAACGACTTATGGAAAAGAAGCTTAGGTCGGAGACGACTTACGAGATAAGCCAGTGCGAGCGACCTAAAGTTTGCCTGGGGGATTATAGGTCGGCAACGACCTAACGTTTTGCTTGGAGATTATAGGTCGGCAACGACCTAACGTTTTGCCTGGGGATTTTAGGTCGGCAACGACCTAACGTTTTGCTTGGAGATTATAGGTCGGCAACGACCTAACGTTTTGCCTGGGGATTTTAGGTCGGCAACGACCTAACGTTTTGCTTGGAGATTATAGGTCGGAAACGACCTAACGTTTTGCCTGGGGATTTTAGGTCGGCAACGACCTAAGACTTAACAAAATTCGAGCGACTTAGTGGTTTGCCTTGGAATTTTAGGTCGGCAACGACCTAAGACTTAAAGCTGTTTCGACCTACGACTTAAGGACGAATACGACCTACGACTTAAGGACGAATACGACCTACGACTTAAGGACGCGCGACCTAACTCCGAACGAGCTAAAAATGGCCAGAACGACCTAGTAGCAGTTTTTCACCAAAATCACTAAATTTTGGAGTTTTTCGCCAATCCAATCCAAACCAAATGCAAATGTTGATGCTAGAGTGATAGGGAATCATTCCCAACAGTCCAAGATAGATATAGGCAAGATGTGAGATCAAAAATCTCACCTTTTCACGGAATTTGATGAAGATGGAGATTTGAGAGCAAAGCAAGAACACCAACAAGCTTGAATCAATGGTCTTCACGTGAATTTGATGTTGAATCTCGGATTTGCAATAGAATTTGTGTTTGGAGTTTTAATTTCCACTTCCCACCACCATTTTTGACAAAGCTTGAAGTGTTTTTTTTAGAGTGAGGAAGATGGTTGGGCTGAACTAAAGGGGTGCAGTCCAAACCAAAGTCAAAGGCGGGAAAAAGTGTTGAAAATTTCACTATCTCCAAACATATCGAAGTTTACACTCAAAAAGATCGCAAACGTCATTTTGAACTCAATGGGGGTGGTCTCGAGTCCTAATTTGACCGTATGCAAAAAGTAGCTTTTCGGACTAACATCCGACTAACGATAAAATATTTAAATAAAATATTTAAATATAGAATCGATAGATATGCGGGTTGTTACATATCTAGTCCAGACGACTGGTTATAGACCTGAAGGAAAAAAATATACACGGCAGAAAAAAATAAAATGGCAGAGACTAATTCCAGACGTCTGAAATATAGGTTCAGACGTTTGATTAGGGATCAGACGTCTGCTTCGAAATTTCAAACGTCTAGGAGGTTTTTTGAAAATTTCCAAAAAACAAATCCAGACGTCTGGATTCTAAACCAGACGTCTGGAACTATTCAGATTTGCCTATTTGCCTATTTTCTAGTGAACTTCCAATTTTAATCGATTTTTTGCTGATCTGGTTAGTTGTTATCATTTATTATTGACTTTGATGACTTCTTTCTTTGGATTTTTGGGAATATCCATTTGATGGATTTGATATCGATTTCTATGGTTTTGATTCACGTCGTCGAATGTGAATTTTTGGTGATCGATTGTTTCTACAATCGTTTTTTTGTGATTTGTCACTTTCAAAATATAAAGGTTTTCTATACTAGTAGTAAATATTCAAACGCTTTCACAAAGATGATTTCAAATACCATTTTGAATACAAAACTCATTTTTAAAACCGTTTTCCAATCTATTAGTATATACAAACCTTTACCTCATTCGTATGAGAAATCTAATTAAACGGCTTAGCAAAACAAGTGGTATGAAATGCTTGCGTTTACTACGTCGGTTAATTCTTAGACTTGTTCGATTGAAACCTTGTGACAATTTTCGAGTGGAAACTACAATTTGTTCGTAAATATTTAAGTTAAGCCAGTGGTTATGGGACCTGAAGCTAAACTTATTTATTTACTAGCTTAGTGTAATCTACACTTTTCATTGATCAATGGTGATCATTTTATGGTTTAGACTAGCGATATGCGATGTCTCTTTGTCCACGTGGGGGACTGTACCTCGTTTATGGAGCTTCGTCTCAATTTTCATAGGCTAGCGACCTACGGGCTTTATGGAGTTCGGTTCATCGGGAATACCGTTATTGCACTACGTCGTTGTTCCGAATTATATGAGTTTCAGGTTCATCGAGAGTACCTTTATTGCACTACATCGTTGTTCCGAATTATTTGAGTTTCAGGTTCATTGGGCATACCGTTATTGCACTACGTTGTTGTTCCAAAATATTTTAGTTTTAGGTTCATCGGGCGTACCGTTATTGCGCTACGTCGTTGTTCCAACTCATTTGAGTTTCAAGTTCCTCGGGCATACCGTTATTACACTACGCTGTTGCACCGGCTCTATGGTTAGCGACCATGGGATAGCGACCCATTTATGATACACGTGTTGGTGAGATTTCATGCTCCCGTTTGTGATAGGCCTCTCCCTTTATGTTTTTGCTGGATTTCTAATTGTTGATTTCCGGAATTTGTGTTTCACCAATTTTTTGTGATTGGCATTATTGTGTTTTATCAATATTTAGGGTTTGGTGAATAAGCTAAAGAATGTGATATTCTTTTTGGTTTTTGAGTAGATTTGAGATATTGTATGATTTTTATTGATATTGAATGTATACTTGTCACAGTATGGCATTATTGTTATCATATGTTTTGTTCATATCTCTTATCCTATCTCATTTTATATGATATTTATAGCTAGACTGACCCGTTTATATTTTCTTCCTAAATAATACTCGGGTCAGACCGAGGTAATTCAGGTGCTTCTACTTGGGTTCTTATCTGGGACCATCATCTGATTTTTGGCTAACTACTTTAGATTAGTATTTTTTGCTTTTATACATTCGAGATAGAGACTCCTTGATGTATAATTATTCTTTTGTCTAGCACTTGTACCTATTCTTTTGTTATGTAGTGGACCTTGTATAACCACTACATTGATGTACACTTCTATGTGTTATATTCATATGTTTCCGCCTTTGTGATATGTATATCTATGACTGATTTGTGTTATGCTTATTTCTATATTTGTTTCCGAAGCCCACATAGCCACTGTGTAGTAGCTTTGAGTTTGTATTTGATATGACTGATTTCCTCTTGTAAAGAAATTGTCATACCATCTGACATATCGGTACTCGCACAAAGCAATTACACAGATGGTCGCTCCTCAACAGCCTAATTCTTCGTGCTAGTTGACGGCATTATCTAGTAGTGTCCTTGTCTAGTGTGAGTATAGTGGTGGGGTGTCACAGCTTGGTATCAGAGCCAAACTTCGGAACAATGTAGAATAATCTAGCAAGGATCATTGTCCTAAGTCTTTCTTAGGTGTTGTGCCTTAGGATTTAACTCAAGTCATTGGACCCATACTATCCTATTTTCTTTTGTGATTCCTTATTTTTTCAATCAAGTTTGTTTGATATTTATTCTGAGAATAACCTTTTTCCTCTTCTTTGTTTCTTTCTTATAGAAGAAAAGATGGTTAGATCTGGCAGTCCTAGCGCTGGTCAATCCAGTAGTCCTTCTCTGGATGGCGTATTCATGTATGCCCAACAACTTTTGAATCTTGTAAAGAATCAAAGGTTTATCTGTGCTTATAGTAAGAACCCCAAAAAGGTTTTACCTCTGAAATTAGAATTGCCTTTCGACCAGTTTGTAGATATCACTCTTCGACTAGAAGAGGCCGATAAAGAAAGTGATGTTGAAGTTGTGGATGCCAAACAAAACTTCAACATCAATAAGAAGAGGCATATTAAATTCAAAATCCCTAATCCCAACAAGAGAGGGAAGCAGGCAACTTCGGTAGCAAAGACTCCTACTTCTAGTCGTGCACAATGCTACAATTGTGGTTCTATGAACCACTATGCGAATAAGTGTCTGAAGCCTCTTACTTGTCGCTATTGCAAAGGTTTGGGTCATCTTTTATCTTCATGTCCCAAACTTTAAAGTAGGAGAGAGGGAAAGCTAAATGTTGTGCAAGCCTCTAGTAACACTTCTCTTGGTCAAGGTATTTTTAATTCTGTCCTTGATGGCATTATTTTATTTCGTGATCTTCCTATTCGAATTTCTTTTGATTCAGTTGCATCTCACTCTTTTATATCGAAAGAACTTGTTGTTACTTTTTCTTTAAATATTATGGGCTTGATGACTTCATTGAGAATTGCGAATCCGGTTGGTGGATCCGCAACACTCAGTTTGCTTTGTAAATACGTCGAGATTATTTTATGCGATTATTCTTTTCAAGCCGATTTGCATGTTATGCGTTACTTAGGCTTCGAAAATGATTTTAGCAACAGATTGGCTTAATCGATATTAAGTCCACATCCTATGTCCCAGGAGGACTATCCATCTTTGACATTCTTAATCTGTTAAGCAGATTTCTATTGTTCTTAATGATTTTGATTCCAATTCGGTGGCATCATCTTACCTAAACCCACTTGATGAGGAAGATGTTATTTCCCTCACTCAAATAGTTCGTGAATTTCCCGATATCTTTGAGCTTGTCTTAGGATTACCACCTAAGCGATCTATTGAGTGGTGCTAAGGTCTTTTCAGCTCGACCTTGCCATCGGTTTTCATCAGCTGCGAGTTGCGGAGGGTAGCATTCCACTTACCGCATTCTGCACTCGTTATGATTCTTATGAGTGACTCGTGATGTCATTCGGTTTGTTCAGCTTATTTCATTCATCTTATGAATCGAGTATTCTACGAATATCTCGATGAGTCCATCCTTGTATTCATTGATTATGGGTGAAAACAGCAATTTAAAATTGCAAATCTTTCTAATAAGATATATTTATAATTATAATTGGATTCTATTATCAAGACAAGCAAAGAATATTTATAAATTTTATAAGTGACATGTTTATCAAATAGAAGATGATTTTGTGTTGTATTGCCCATTGAGTGCTTTAAGAATTCTGGTCGATGCGCCTGATCAACGTTATCGATAGGAATCTCCTAAACGCTTTGATGAGACAGTCAGACACAGTAAATTGACTTGTAATAAGTAAATTTTTCGAAAAAGATGATTACATAAAGTTAATTATAATTTTGAATGTCTTAGCTTTTCGGGAAAGAGGATCATGAAATAAATAATTTAGCATAGAAGTTGCTTTTCAAAAATTAAAAGAACTTTTTTCCGATGCTCCTATTCTTATGATTCCCGAAGGGAACCAAGACTTTATTGTTTATACCGATGCTAGTCGTGTTGGTTTGGGAGCCATTCTCATGCAAAGGGAACGTGTTATCGCTTATGCATCTCGGCAATTAAAGCCTGCCGAGACTAGATATACCACTCATGATTTAGAGCTCGCGGCTATTGTTTTCGCCCTTAGGATTTGGCGTCATTATCATTTGGGAGAGAAATTTGTTCTCTACACCGATCATAAATCTTTGAAGTATTTATTTTCTCAAAAGGAATTTAATTTGCGTCAACAACGTTGGCTCGAGTTCCTTGCATCTTATGATCTTGATATTCTTTATACTCCCGGAAAGGGAAATCGTGTTGCCGATGCCCTTAGTCGTAAGCAATAAGTAGTTGTTTCCATGATGATATCCGAATGGAATGATCTCGAGACTTTGTCCACATGTGAGATTTGAGATCGTGTATCCGATTTGTGTTCATATCTTATTTTATGTAGCCTTGAGGCTCATTCTTCTCTTTTAGACCGCATTCTTGAAGCTTAAAAGCAAGATCCCGAATTGGCTCTCCTTAGCCAAGGTTGTAGGGATCAAAATAAGGTTGATGGCTTGAAAGACTTTGATATGTATGCTCGTGGTGGCATTCGAAAATTTGGTAGACTTATTGTGCCAAATATTATTGATCTTCGTAAAGATATTTTAGAAGATTCTCATCGTTCTAAATTTACCATTCATCCCAGTAGTAGTAAAATGTACGTGGACATGAATCGACTTTATTATTGGGATGGAATGAAATATGATATTGCTAACTTTATTAAGCGTTACATGACTTGCCAACTCGTGAAGGCCGAACATCAATGGCCTGGTGGGTTATTGCAACCTTTAGACATTCCAGTTTGGAAGTGGGATCAAATATCCATGGACTTTATTGACGGGCTTCCCCGCTCTTGTTCGGGTCACGACAGTCTATGGGTGATAGTAGATAGACTTACAAAATCTGCCCATTTTATTCCCATTCGGTCTAATCGGACCGTACCTCTTTTGGCCAAACTTTATGTTAAAGAAATTGTTAAATTGCATGGAGTTCCTACTTCTAATGTTAGCGATCGTGATCCATTATTTATTAGTGGATTTTGGAAAGGTCTTCAAAAAGCTTTGGGAACAAAGCTTAATTTTAGCACCGCTTATCATCCTTAGTCCGATGGACAAACCGAGCGTGTGAATCAAACTCTTGAAGATCTTCTTCGTGCATGTGTACTTGATTTTGGTGGAAGTTGGGAAGATCATATTTCTCTTGTTGAGTTTTCCTATAATAATAGCTTCCAATCTAGTATTGGTATGGCACCTTTCGAGGCGCTCTACGGAAGGCCATGCCGATCTCCTTCGTGTTGACTTGAAGCCGGTGAGAAGCTGGTTTTAGGTCCTGATTTTATTCGTGATGCCATAGAAAACTTTGACCTTATTCGTCATAGGATGAAAGAAGCTCAAAGTAAACAAAAATCTTATGCCGATAACCGAAGACGGAAATAAGATTTTTCTATGGGAGATTTGGTGTTCATTCATGTTTCACCTATGACGGGTGTTGTGCGTTTCAGTCGATCTGGAAAATTAGCACCTCGATATATTGGTCCATTTCGCATTATCGAACGCATTGGTTCCGTGGCTTATCGCCTTTTATTACCGGCATAGTTTTCCGCTATTCATGATGTATTCCACGTCTCTCAACTACGAAAATTCCTTAAGGATTCCGATTCTATTCTTGAGCCCGGTGTAATCGAAGAAATTGATGTTTCACCAAATTTAACTTATGAGCAATATCCTATTCGTATCATTGCTACGGAGGTTAAAAGCCTTCGAAATAAAGATGTTCCTCTTGTGAAAGTTCAATGGTCCGTAAATCCTAAGGATTGCTCTTGGGAATCCAGAGAATTCATCGAGCGAACACATCCGGACTTACTCTCTCGTGCTCATTAAGGTGAACTTCTCATTTCAAAATTTCTTCTTTTGTGTTATTATGCTTTAGTATGGTTGTTACTTTTTATTTTCCTCTTAATTATTGCGAGGACGCAATTTCTTTAAGGAGGGTAGTCTGTAACAACCCGCATATTTTACGATTGTATATTTAAATGTTTTATTTAAATATAGCATCATTAATCGGATTAGATTCCGAAAAGTTACTTTTTGTAAACAGTCGAATTGGGACTCGAGACCACTTCCATTGAGTCCAAAATGGCATTTACAACTTTTTTAAGTATAAACATCGATATGTTCGGAGTTGAGTAGAATTTTGTTATTTTTCTATTTGGGCTTTGGGTTTGGGTTTCAGCCCACTAACCCAACATAATACCCTAACTCCTCTACTCTTCATCCATTCACTTATTCTATTTCCTAACACTCAAGCTAAAGAAGAATGGGGGAAAGAATGGGAAATAGAAATTCCTAAACCCTAGTTTTGATTAGGAAACTCAAATTCAAGTCCAAAACAAAGGAGAAGCTTTGGTAAGCATCCTCTTCATCTTCTCCATCTCTATCTCTCTTCAATTTCAGAAATTCCTAAACCCTAACTTAAGAAATATTTTCTTATTAGCTTAGATAGGAGCTTCTTGAGTTGAAGTTGAAGAGGAATTGGCCTTTCCTTCATTTTAGAGCTTCTCATTCGTGTTTTTGGTTTTAAAGGTGAGTTCTTTAACATACATCTACGTCTATAATCTTTCATTGTTGTTAGGTATGAGTTCCTAACATTTATTCATGTTCATTGGTTTTTGATTTGAATTGATTTGGTGAATTTTCCAATTTTTGGTTTGTGAAGTCCAATTTTATGAAAATCCTACTATGGATGTTTGGACATGATAATTGGGGTGTATCGAAGAGCCTATAAGGCTGGGTTGTCGCTTGGCAGAAATCCCTAGTCGTCGTTGCTCGTCTGATCGCTCCCTAAACGTTTTGGCCATCTTGGCCTAGGCAAACTGTTGCCCAGGCCAGGTGACCAGACGTCTAGTTATAGACCTGGAGGAAAAAAATATACACGACAAAAAAAAAATGGCAGAGACTAATTCCAGACGTTTGAAATATAGGTTCAGACATCTGATTAGGGATCAGACGTCTGCTTCGAAATTTCAAATGTCTGGGAGGTTTTCTGAAAATTTCAAGAAAACAAATCCAAACGTCTGGATTCTAAACTAGACGTCTGGAACTGTTCAGATTTGCCTATTTGCCTATTTTCTAGTGAACTTCTAGTTTTAATCGATTTTTTGCTGATCTGGTTGGTTGTTATCACTTATTATCGACTTTGATGACTTCTTTCTTTGGATTTTTGGGAATATCCATTTGATGGATTTGATATCGATTTCTATGGTTTTGATTCACGTCGTCGAATGTGAATTTTTTGTGATCGATTGTTTCTACAATCGTTTTTCTGTGATTTGTCACTTTCAAAATACAAAGGTTTTCTATACTAGTAGTAAATATTCAAACGCTTTCACAAAGATGATTTCAAATACCATTTTTAATACAAAACTCGTTTTTAAAACCATTTTCCAATCTATTAGTATATACAAACTTTACCTCATTCGTATGAGAAATCTAATTAAACGGCTTAGCAAAACAAGTGGTATGAAACGCTTGTGTTTACTTCGTCGGTTAATTCTTAGACTTGTTCGATTGAAACCTTTTGACAATTTTCGAGTGAAAATCTACAATTTGTTCGTAAATATTTAAGTTAAGCCAGTGGTTATGGGACATGAAGCCAAACTCATTTATTTACTAGCTTAGTGTAATCTACACTTTTCATTGATCAATGGTGATCATTTTATGGTTAAGACTAGCGATATGCGATGTCTCTTTGTCCACGTGGGGGACTGTACATCGTTTATGGAGCTTCGTCTCAATTTTTATAGGCTAGCGACCTACGGGCTTTATGGAGTTCGATTCATCGGGCGTACCGTTATTGCACTACGTCGTTGTTCCGAATTATTTGAGTTTCAGGTTCATCGGGCGTACCGTTATTGCACTACGTCATTGTTTCGAATTATTTGAGTTTTAGGTTCATCGGGCGTACCGTTATTGCACTACGTCGTTGTTCCGAAATATTTGAGTTTCAGGTTCATCGGGCCTACCATTATTGCACTACGTCGTTGTTCCGAAATATTTGAGTTTTAGGTTCATCGGGCGTACCGTTATTGCACTACGTCATTGTTCCAACTCATTTGAGTTTCAGGTTCCTCGGGCGTACCGTTATTGCACTACGCTGTTGCACCGGCTCTATGGTTAGCGACCATGGGATAGCGACCATGGGATAGCGACCCGTTTGTGATACACGTGTTGGTGAGATTTCATGCTCCCGTTTGTGATAGGCCTCCCCCATTATGCTTTTGCTGGATTTCTAATTATTGATTTCTGGAATTTGTGTTTCACCAATTTTTTTGTGATTGGCATTATTGTGTTTTGTCAATATTTGGGGTTTGGTGAATAAGCTAGAATGTGATATTCTTTTTGGTGTTTGAGTAGATTTGAGATATTGTATGATTTTTATTGATATTGAATGTATACTTGTCACAGTATGGCATTATTGTTATCATACGTTTTGGTCATATCTCTTATCCTATCTCATTTTATATGACATTTATAGCTAGACTGATCCGTTTATTATTTTCTTCCTAAATAATACTCGGGTCAAACCGAGGTAATTCAGGTGCTTCTACTTGACTTCTTATCTGGGACCATCATCTGATTTTTGGCTAACTACTTTAGATTTGTAGTTTTTGCTTTTATACATTCGAGATAGAGACTCCTTGATGTATAATTATTCTTTTGTCTAGCACTTGTACCTATTCTTTTGTTATGTAGTGGACCTTGTATGACTACTACATTGATCTACACATCTATGTGTTATATTCATATCTGTTTCCGCCTTTATGATATGAATATCTATGACCGATTTGTGTTATGCTTATTTCTATATTTGTTTCCGAAGCCCACATAGCCACTGTGTAGTAGCTTTGAGTTTGTATTTGATATGACGGATTTCCTCTTGTAAAGAAATTGTCATACCATCTGACATATCGGTACTCGCACAAAGCAATTACATAGATGGTCGCTCCTCAACAGCCTTATTCTTCGTGCTAGTTGACGGCATTACCCAATAGTGTCCTTGGCTAGTGTGAGTATAGAGGTGGGGCGTCGCACATTTACTAGTCCACCGGTGCATATAAATGTTGTGAGAATGAACCTTTGCCCAAATGGGTCAATATAAATAAACAATATATGATTCGACTTGTGTTTTCTCTTATGTTCTAGAAGGTGATCCGAGGCATGCCGAGGGGAGTGATGATGCTACGAAATGAATGGATATATGGAATACTTTAGTTGTTGTGTAAAGAGAATATAAATATATGTATACATGCATTATGATATGATATTGTGTTGCGATGATGAATGTGGATGGGAATGAGTCTGGGATGCAGGATAGACCGCCTAAAGTGTGTATGCGGATAAAAAACGGACTTGTGACATAAATATGTGTCCAAGTATTGCATTGTTTTCCCCTGAAGACTTTGGGTAGACCAGGTGGATGTGAGTGGAAGTTAAGCAACCCTATAGGCTATGGGTGGTCTAGGGCATGGGTCCAACTAGGTAGCATAAGGACAATAGGCATTCCTGTAGATTACGGGTGGTCCATGGAGGTGAGTCCTATATATGATTTCATGATGGCAAACAATAGGCGACCCTATGGGGCATGAGGCCGGACCAGGGAGTGAGTCTGTATAGAGAGGACGTGGTTTTACTAGATGTGTATAATGGTTAGGCATGACATAACTTGATGGAAGAACATTTGGAGGTCGAAGAATAAACTTGTATCATGTTATAGTATTATTTTTATAGTATATCTAGAGTAGAGTACAATTTACTCACTAAACTTATGTTTGATATACTTCTACTTTCATTTTTATTTATGTATATCCAGGTTGATGGAGTTTAGTGATAAGACGGTGTCAGAGATGGAGATTTACTTGCATATAGTGTTCATGATGTAAATAAGTGTTATATCTGGATTTGATTCTATGTGTATGGGTTTAGATTGTACTTGTACTTATTCAGACATGTGTATTTGCTATTTCAAACATGTTATGATGATGTGACTATGATATATATTGGGTATTATATTTATTTCATTTCATCGTAAGACTCTGAAAATAGCAATTGTTAGTTAGAATTGTATTTAGTATAGGAAAACATCTATCATAGCAGATCTCTAGTTGTAGATATTTTATCATACCCCAATGACTCATCTTTTTGGTTCTCGAGTGTTGACATCGAACCTAGAAGTCGAAAAGTCAGGTTGTTACATTTGGTATCATAGCCTAGGTTAGGAACTTGGATAGAAATTATGAATGTAATGAGAAAGCATGCTTGTATTTTCAAATATACATACATGTATGTATGTATGTATGTATGTATATGTACTGCACATGAATTCAAAGTATGTATGCACACACTTATTTACCATTCTAGTTTTATTTACTATCTATTAGAAAGCTCCTAATAAATTCCATTTTTACAGATAGCTGGAATGAGTAATTCAGTCAAAATTGGAACAAAGACTAACATAGTCAATGCTGGTGGGATGGAAACCAGAGCAGGGACTAGCTCCCATGTAGATATGCTAGATATTTCTAGAGTTAGTATTCTATTATGCTTTAGATGCTACCTTCAAGCAAAGAACCAAGCTAGTATCACCCCTACCGAACCTACAACCACCAATACCACCGCTAATGAAGGTGTGATTCCAGCACTAGCACCACTAAGTATTGACTTACCTAAGTTGTGTAAGGACTTCTCCAACCTTGGTTGAAACCATTTTATAGGACGTAACCATACTCGGCGACTCAGGCGTGACTTAACGATTATGAAAATATTTTCAACCTATTAGGACATGCTGATGCAATTAAGAGGCAGTTAGGTACCTGGCCTTTGATGGGTTTAGCGGTATGTTGGTCGTAGGTAGTGACAACTGAAATGGATGTGGATGCTATTTCATGGAGGATGTTTACATCTAGATTGGAGGAAAATTTTCGTTTTGGTGCTGAAAAAAATTTGTTGTTCAAAAGGTTTATTTATTTGAAGCAGGGAGAATTGACAGTTGGTGAGTATGTCAGTCAATTTAATGGGTTGGCTTGATTTGGATTTGAAGTAGTGAATACTTCGGCGAAGAAGGCACTAAACTTTGCAAAGGGTTTGAATTCACCTCTAAGGTAGTTAGCACTAAACAGATACCATTTGGAGCTACGTTTGAAGGATTGGCAGAGACAGCATTACTGAATTCTTTAAATAGAACCGTGGCTAAGGATAAGTCTATGGAAGGAGAAGGACAACGACAAGGAAAGCTTAAAGCAAATCGAACATAGGGAGAGGAGGGTAAAAAGAAAGTGGTCACTTGTCACGGATGTTAGAAAGTGGGACACTTGGCCAAGAATTGCAGAATGAATCTTTCGAAGGGAAAATGTTATAGTTGCAAACAGGTGGGACACATAGCTAAGGATTGTAAGGCAGTCCCAGCTTAGAAGAAGTTTCAGTGTTATAATTGTGATCAAATCGGACATATGAAGAAGACTGCCTAGCTTTGAAGGATGAAGGTCATATTGTGAAGCCATATACTTTGGATGTCGTTCCAACTTCCAATAAGGCACCACCGAAAGTTCAGTTGAAAGGAAAGTAAATTGTGATGAAAGTTGCATTGATTTTATCTGACTCTCATGTTCGTACATTGTTTGATATTGGTGCTTCCCATTCATTCACATCATGTACATTTTCCATAGTTTAGCTCTTAAACCCGACATAAAGGATCGACCCATTTATCGATGTTATGCCATAATATAAAGTTGGTCATCCACGGTGTGGAGTTCCTTTGTGATTCATATGTACTAAACTTTTCGAGATATGGATTGATTTTGAAATTGGATTGGATGTCTCACTATAGAGTAGTATTAGATAATGACAGGAGGTTATTTCGATTAAGGAAGAGTGATGGACTTGATCTGATTCTACGTTGTGAGTCCGATGTTTCTGCAATGGTGGCATTTCTATATTCACTCAGCATGTCACAGAAAGTGCTATCATGTATCTCAATGGTAAAGGACTGTCTTGATGTATTCAAAGAAGCTTCTGGTCTTCCTCCCCTAAGAGAAATTGACTTTTGTGTTGACTTCAAGAAAGACATAAGGCCAGTTGTGATGCGTCTTAAGCATATGGTTCCAAAGGAAAGACGAGCATTGGTGAAGTGGGTATTGGGACTATTGTAGAAAGATTTTATTTGGAGAAGTATTTCGAAATGGGGAGCAACTATCATTTTTGCTACTAAGGCAGACGATTCCCTCGGGTTATGCATTGACTATCGAGAATTAAATAAGTCAATGAAGAAAAACCTCTATCCCTGCCTTTCATTGATGACCTCTTTTGCTGGTTAGTCAGGGCTAAGATTTTCTCTCAGCTTGATTTGGTGAATGGATTCCACCCATTGTGAGTGGCTGAAGATACTATCCAGAAGGCTGTTTTCCATACACCGATGGATTATTTGAGTGGATGGTAATGCCTTTTGGATTGATGAATGCTCCAGCTTATTTTATGGATTTGATGAGTATAGTATTTCAGGAACAGTTGAACATGTTTGTAGTCGTATTCATGGATGATATTCTTATTTATTCCAGGAGTGAAGCAGAGCATGAAGTTCATTTGAGATAAGTGATGAATGTTTTGAGAAGGAATCAGTTGTAGGATAAATTTTCTAAGTGTCAACTCTGAAGAGATGAAGTTCGTTTCCTTGAGCATGTAGTATCAACGAATGGATTGGTATAGACATAGGAAAAGTAGTTGTAGTCAGGGATTGGAAGACGCCAAAGAATGCTTCAGAGGTTCATAGCTTTCTTGCTTTGGTTGAATTCTATCAAAAGTTCATTAAAGATTTTATGAACATATCGTCACCTCTAACTCGTTTAACAAAGAAGAATTCGATTTATATGTGGGGCCCATAATTTGATTCAACGTTTATTTGCTTGAAGGAGTTATTGGTGAGTGCTCCAGTTTTGGTTATTCCGTATATACCAATACTGGTCTTGGTGTTGTTCTTATGCAAGAAATAAGGGTAGTAACATATGTGAGTAGATGGATGAAGAACCACGAGAGGAATTATCTAACACATGACTTGGAGATAGCTACTACTGTATTCGCATTGAAATTGTGGAGGCATTATTTGTTGGGTAAGAGTCTCGAGCTATTTACGGATCATAAATCTCACAAATACTTGTCTTCGCAGAAGTATATGAATCTAAGGCCGCAATGATGGATGGAATTAGTATCTTCGTATGAATTTGGTACTTCTTATATTCCAGGGAAAGGAAATGTAGTTGTAGATGCTTTGAGCAAGAAGCACATAGAGATAAATGCTATGTTGGTAGAGTGGAGAAGTTTGGAGTTCATATTTGAGTTTGATTTTAGACCACGATCAGAGTACGCACCTAAATTGTTGGCAGCAATGGAGGTTGAGTCAATGTTGATGGATCGTGTTGGAGCAAGTCAAGGGCAGGATGCGTCTTGGTCGATATGATGGAGTAGTTGGGACAAGGTGAACGATCGAGCCATTTGGATCATTGCGCTAAAGATCAGAAATGTTATCTGAGAAGAGATGGAACGTTATGTGTACCACAAGTTAAGGAGTTGATAGAGGAGGTCTCGGGTGAGTGTCATCGCTCTACAATGACTATTCATCCAGGAGGGGATAAGATGTATCGGGATGTGAAGAGGGTATTCTATTAGTCAAGAATAAAGAGACAAGCAGCCGAATATGTGGCAAAGTGCATGACCTGAAAAAGGGTGAAGGCAAAACAAAAGAAGCCAAATGGGTTATTACTTCTATTAGACGTTCCACGGTGGAAGTGGGAGTGCATATGCATGGATTTTATGGATGGATTGCCCAAGAGTAGAAGAGGAAACGAGAGTATATGGGTGATAGTAGATCGTCTTACGAAGAGTGCACATTTTATTCTAGTATAGAGCACGAGAACCACGGGGACATTAGTGACATAGTATATTAAAGAAGTGGTTAGGCTACATGGAGTTCCAACTAGTATTGTGAGCGACGAGGATCCACTTTTCACGAGCGATTTCTGGAGAAGTCTAAAGGAGGCATTAGGAATAGAACTGAATTTAAGTACGGCGTATCACCCACATACTAATGGAAAGAGAGAAAGAGTAAACAGGGTGTTAGAAGATTTATTAAGAGCTTGTACACTGGACTTTAGAGAGTTTTGGAAGGACCACATAACTTTAGTGGAGTTCACTTATAATAATAGCTACCAAGTTAGTATAGGCATGGCACCGTTTGAAGCTTTATACAGAAAGTCGTGTAAGTCACCTTCGTGTTAATGGGAGTCTACAGACAAGATTATTTTTGGGCCAGAATGGTTAGAGATACCATCCAGAAAGTAGAACACACAAGGAAGAGAATGAAGGCTACGCAGAATTGAAAAAAAATCATATGTGGATAGAAGGAGAAAGGATTTAGAGTTTGAAGTAGGGGATTTAGCTTTTATCAAAGTGTCTCCGTCAAAAGACGGTAGTAAGATTTGGAAACATGAGGAAGTTATCACCTAGATTTGTTGGCCTATTTCCAGTATGGAAAGGATAGAAAGTTTAGCATATAGAGTGGAGTTACCAGAGAAGATGGCAGGAGCCCATAACATGTTTCACGTGTCACATTTGCAAAAATGTGTATGCGATCTGGTGACTATGATAGCGTCTAACCAGTTGGAAGGAGTGGAGTTGGAATCTGAGTCGAGTTCATCCTATGGACTAACTCGTATTGTGAAACGTAAGGTGAAACAACTTATAAAAAAGATAATGAAATTGGTTAGAGTGTAGTGGGCAAATGATCCGATAGAAAGCATGTTGGAGACTAAAGAGAAGATGCAGGCTACATACCCTCATCTCTTTTCCAGTACGTTTCTCGACATTGATTTGATTTCCTTAGTTAGATTATTCTAGGATTAGGATTTGAATATTTCGGATGGAATGAGTGTCAGATTTTGTATATGATTGGTTTGCATTCATATAGAAATACTTATATGTTTATACTAGGATGTTGTGCATCATGCCTTATATGACATCTTATCATATTCATATAGGATGCATTAGCTGCATTTATGCATTTTAAGGTAGAAACTGCTTGCTTTGATTTAAATACGATATCCTTATAACTTAGTTGACGTATGTTGACGAAAAAGCATTATATTATATTCTTCATTCCTTAAGAATTTCGGGGATGAAATTATTTTAAGAGGGTGAGAATGTAATACCCCAAAAATTTAATTAATATGTTAATTAAATCATAATATGATAATATGAAAATAAATGGAATCAATGAATTAATAAATTAATTAAATATAAAAAGGGACAAAATGGTCATTTTTAAGATTTTTGAATTTGACGCCGAAACCAGTGCCATTGCGGCCGTTTCATTTTTATGATTCACGCAATATATTAGTTTGTATCGTTTGGATTTCTTATGAAAGAGATATGGTCGAAAGCATCGTCGAGTCAAACGGGGGCCAAAAAAGGATTTGAATTATAATTTTTTATCTGATGGTTTGATGGTTCCCTCATTTGACAAAAAACTTAAACCAAGTACATTTATTTCCAAAAAAAGAAATCGTCTCCTTCTTCTCTTCTTCCTCTCAAGCGATTAAGATCAAACACCATTATCTCAGTTAAATCTCCAACAAATCAAATGAAATCAAAAGCAACACGAATGTATCGGACTAGGATACATTCCAACAGCAATTTGAAGGCTAAGATCTGAAGCGTGGAGGCTCGTCAAACCTGACAATAGGAGTTAGGGCAGGAGACCTTGTTTTCGTTAGTGATTTTTGCTCTCTTCTTCATATAATATGATTATAATCCTAGATAAACATTTATAGATGATTAAATTCAGCTAAAAAGGTGGATTTGAGAGGGATTAAAATTAAATAGCACTTAAAACTAAGTTTTACACAAGTTTGTTAATTTAACAAGTTTTCACTTAAATTGATGAATGAACGACCAAACTGGACTTAGGGACGTAGGATTAGACCCTAGGTACGATCTCAGGCGACCAGAGGTGAAGAGGAGACGGTCAGAGGCGAGAAATGGTGACCAAAACATGAAATTCGTAGTTGCAAGAAAACATGTACATAGGTGCAGCGGTTGCATTTACTGGTCCATTGGTGCACGTAAATGTTGTCAAAATAAACCTCGGTCCAAATGGGAAATAACCAATATATGATTCGACTTGTATTTTCTCTTGTCTTCTAGAAGGTTATATGAGGCATGGTGAGAGGATTCACAATGCTACGAAATGAATGGGTATGTGTAATTGTTTGGTTATTATGTAAAGACGATATAAATATATGTATATATGCATTGTGATATGATATTGTGATGCGATGATGAATGTGAATGGGAACGAGTCTAGGACATAGGATAGACGGCCCAATGTGTGTATGCGGATAAGAATACGGACCTATGACACAAGTAAGTGTCCAAGTATTGTGTTATTTTCCTTTGAAGGCTTTGGGTTGACTGGGTAGATGTGAATGGATATTAAGCGACCCTGTAGGCTACTGGAGGTTCAGGGCAAGAGTCCGATAAGGTAGCATATGGACAATAGGCTTTCTTGTAGGCTATAAGCAGTCTAGGGAAGTGAGTCCTATATACGATTTTGTAATAGCGGACAATAGACGACCCTGTAGGACATGAGGTCGGACCAGGGAGTGAGCCTATATAGAAATGATGTGGTTTGACTATATGTATATGATGGTTAGGTGCGACATGACGTGATGGCAGAACATGCGAAGGCCAAACGATAGCCTCATATCATATTGTAATGTTATTTTTGTAGTATATGTGGAGTAGAGTATAGTTCACTCATCAGATTTATGTCTAACCCACTCCTACTTTCATTTTATTATATGTACGGGTTCATGGAGTTTAGTGATGAGACAGTGTCAGAGATGGAGATTTACTTATATATAGTGTTCATGATGTAAATAAGTGTTGTATCTGAATTTGACTCTATATATGTGGGTTTGGATTGCACCTGTACTTATTTAGACATGTATATTGGATATTTAAGACATGTTATGGTGATGTGACTATGATATTTATTATGTACTACATTTTATTCATTTAGCTGTGAGACTCTGAAAATAGATAGTGTTAGTTAGCATTTTATTTAGTATTTGATATCTGTCCTAGTAGATCCATAGTTGAATATATTTTGTCTTACCCGAATGACTCATCTTTTCGGTTCTCGGATGTTGGCATTGGTTCGGACGTCGTACCCAGGGGTCGAAAAGTCGGGTTGTTATAATGAAACTGGTAAAGGTCAATGAAGTTAAAGTGAAGATGATAATACTTGGAAGAACGAGTATCGCTTATCCACAACTCTTTACTTAGTGAGATTCCATTTTATCGCATTTACATTCACATTTGGTATTTTGTTTATTTTTGTATCTTTTATGTTAGGCTTATTTGCTTTGCTTGTTGATTATTATGCATGTTTGTTTAGCTGTTATACATGCTTGATATTGATTGCTTTGGTTATGTTTTACTTTGATGGAATTTCTAAGGTAAAATTCTTAAATTAGGAGAATGTAATGACTCACGTTTATATGTATTGGTGGATTGTAAAAATATTATTTTCATAAACAAAAGACCTTAGATCGGACTAAAACTTTTGGTAGTGCTGTGTTTTTGATATCTTCGACACTTAGAATTAATTGTGGACAGTTTAACTCTAAATCTTTTATTGGATAAAACCTTTGATGGAATCCAAATTGGGTCCCGAAACCTAGTCCAAATGAAAATGATTGTTTCCCTTTCGGTGGAATGGTCCTAATCGATTTTTGGCCAAGGAGTTTAGGAAATATCGCGGTTTAAATTAGATAGTTTAGCAAGATTTAATCATGATTAGCTTAAGTCCATAATTAGGCCCACTAAACCATTCGGGAATTGTGTTTACTACAGCACTACGACAACCATTAATCGCTTTTCTTCTTCCTTAAAACATACCTAATCCTCCATTAAGCAAATCTCCTATCAAATCCATCATAAATCCATACTAAATTAAGTTAATCAAGGAATTAAGGGTAGACTAGCAAGTGGATTAGAAGAGGCTTTGAAATTAACACTTTTGAATTGGAGAATTCATATTTACCAAGGCTCATTTAAGATCTGTTATCCCATTTTTGGTCAAAACTGGAATATTAGTGTTGGGTGCGTTTCCTCCACGACCGAACCAAGAAGAAGCAACCAACAAGCGTATATAAGTCTGGGATTTCACTCATGATTCAAGGGTATAAGGTTCATTCGGCAACCAGAGTAAGGTTCATTCGGCAACCAGAGTACAAGTCCATTCGGCACCCAGAGTATACGTTCGTTCGGCTATTCAAGACCAACCCTGCCGAACCAAGAGCACTTCCCTGCCTGCCGAACCAACACATTTTCAATCCCCACTACCGATCCAAGTACCTACCAAACCTACTCACCTGCCATCTACCACCGGTCCAAGGCCTCGCCGAACCAAACAACACCGAACCAACTGCTTCACACCCATATGCCGAACCAACCTATCACCGAACCACCTCATGACCGAACCAAGAGGATGCCGAACCAGACTGCCAGGCCAGATCACTTCAGCCCAGGCCCACCAGCAGCTATATACATCCAAGACCCCTGCCCCCAACCTCACTCTATAAATAGAGGGGCAGGGGTACAACAATGGAGGAGAAGTTGGAGAGCTCAAGCACGGAAGGAACTTTCAAACACTTTTAGATACTTGTACCAAAGCTTTGTACTTGTAATCTGAGATCTAAAGGAGAAATAACATATAAAGTGGACGTAGGCACGTTCTGGCCGAACCACTATAAATCTGTGTGTCTTTTTACAGTTTAGCCCCTGCTTTTCATATATTTGCATAAGTCACCCAAATCACTAAGAACAACATAAGATCTACTAAATCATACAACTTTGAGGTGTTTGTCCATTTTTTGTGCAAACATTTTTGGTGCTTTCATTGAGAGTTGAACTCAGGGATTCTACCGCTTGGAAGCTGAATTTGAAAGTCTAAAGATTCAGATTGGGAGAATCATGGCAAGACAATCAAGCAGAAGGCCGAGGCCAGAGCAAAGTCAACAGGAAGGGAGTCAAGAGGCTTCCTCAGGAGCAAACCAAGCTTCAGTCTTCATCACCAGGGATGAGATGGAGGCCATGATGAGAAGACAAGAAGAGATGATCCAGAACTTGCTTCAACAGATTGGGCAACTTGGAGCACGGAACCAAGGCGCAACTGGAGTTCAGAACGGAGCAGGACCATCTGGCGTAGCACCAGAGCTAGGGTACACACACGCAGAACATGTTGATCCAATCCCGACAAGGGAGACGGGGGCATCCGAACAACCTGGTAACAATAGAAGAATGAACGCTCCGCCAGAGGGGCATACACCTGAAAGCTCCCACGGACTCAGGGGGCAGGTCGAAGGCAGTGAACGAGGACTTCAGCTTGGAGACAATGACAGGTTAGCTGAGATGGTTAGAAGAGCTATGAGAGGCGGACTAGTGAATAGAGACCTGGAGGATGTGAATAGGAGTCCTTTTACCACAACAATCAGGCGAGCTAGGAACCCACCAGATTTTAAGCTACCATCATTGGATATGTATAATGGAAGAACAGACCCCACGGTTCATCTAACAAAATATATAAGGCATATGGAAGTGCTGGGGGCATCAGAGGAGGTTATGGCCCGGTGCTTTCCATTGTACTTGGCAGATATTGCGGCGTTGTGGTTCAGACAACTGGAAAGCGGCTCCATAGGAACGTGGGCAGATTTAACTGAGAGATTCATGAGGCAATTCAGGGTTCATATTGCAAGACCCAAGAATGTGATGACTTTGGCAACCTTGAAGCAGAAAACTGGAGAAACTTTGAGGAGTTTTCTAACACGATTTAATGCGGCAGCAGCATCAGTGGATCGACCAGATCCATCTATGGTCATGATGGCGGCTGTATCTGGAATAGCTGATAGTACGGAGTTCAAGAATTCGTTAACTAAAGATCCGCCTATGAATCTGGGAGAGTTCTATCATGAGGCTGAAAAGTTTCTGCGTTTGGAAGATGCTAGTGCAGAAAGAGAGGAAGAAGTTGACGTTTACGCAATCAAGAGCGGAAACCCACTTGGAAGGGGTGCGGAGACTGGTAAAGGAAAGAGAAAGGCTGAGGATAATGATGACAGGTCAAAGCGGCCACGGAAAGAGTCGCGATTCACCACTTACTCCGAGCTGAATGAGAGTTTGGAGCGAGTCTATCAAGATACAAGAGAGCAGGTTCCCTACCGTAGGCCAATGCGAAGGGATCCGACTATTAACGAAAGGAAATCAGACAGATATTGCTTGTTCCACGACCTGAATGGTCATCATACCAACGATTGCAGGCACCTGAAAGATGAGGTGGAGGGGCATATTCGGAATGGTTTGCTATCACAATATGTGAGAAGGAGGGCCACAACGGTGGGACAAGAACGACCACCGCCCGCACCAACTGAAGACGGCTCAGGATCGAGATGTCATCTTATTATCCGTTGATCGAGATAACGACGAACGAGCAGCAAACTCCACACTGATACGGTTAAGTTGTTTACACATGTACAGGACCACGAACGATCCTCAGGCATGCTCTGATACAACTATAAACCACATCGATATAGGCGTTTGCACTCCGACGTCACTGCTTTGCTTTTGTTCTTTATTTCTTAAATTTGGATTTGACTTTGCTGAACATTTCTATTTTAAATTTCATCAGTTGAATGGATATTTGGTTTTGATAATTCTAAAATGGCTAAGCTACTTACACATGTACGGGATCGCGAACGATCCCTAGGCATGCTCTGAGATAGTGATAAACCGCCACAACAGACAATCCAGAAACTCACCCGAACGTGAATCTGGTTTAGATGGTATTAAGTCCCCCCCGGGCACACATCAACTCGCCTCGAACGGCACCCCGACCGCGAACGGTCACAATTCGCCGCGAAAGGCACCCCGACCGCGAACGGTCACAACTCGCCTCGAACGGCACCCGACCTCGAACGGTCACAACTCGCCTCGAACGGCACCCCGACTTCGAACAGTCACAAACTCGCCTCGAACGGCACAACTCATCTCGCCACAAGTGGCTCGATCGCGAACGGTCGCCATTTGAGGTCCACCCCCTGACCGCCAACAGTCGCACCTTACCACGAATGGCTCGATCTCGAACGATCGTCATTCGAAGTAAGGCGCTTGACCGCGAACGGTCACATTTCACCCCAAGTGGCTTGATCACGAACGGTCGCCATTCGAGGTCCGCCTTCTGACCGGGCTTGGTCGCACTTTACCTCGAATGACTCGACCCCGAACGGTCGTCATTTGAAGTAAAGCGCTTGACCGTGAACGATCACATTCCACCACAAATGACTTGATCTCGAACGATCGTCGCATGGATTTAGACGCTTGACCGCGAACGGTCGCACTTCACCTCAAATGACTCGATCGTGAACGGTCGTCATTTGAAGTTAGGCGCTTGACCATGAACGGCCGCGCTTCATCCCAAGTAGCTCGATCTCAAACGGTCGTCATTTGGGGCCATATAAAACTATCAAGCTCTTAACAGGTTGTTGAGGATACGAACATCCAGCTCATGGCATTACAAAACACGTCTTCCTACCGCAAGTCATGTTTTGGGGGGCAAAGTGTTATCCCATTTTTGGTCAAAACTGGAATATTAGTGTTGGGTGCGTTTCCTCCACGACCGAACCAAGAAGAAGCAACCAACAAGCGTATATAAGTCTGGGATTTCACTCATGATTCAAGGGTATAAGGTTCATTCGGCAACCAGAGTAAGGTTCATTCGGCAACCAGAGTACAAGTCCATTCGGCACCCAGAGTATACGTTCGTTCGGCTATTCAAGACCAACCCTGCCGAACCAAGAGCACTTCCCTGCCTGCCGAACCAACACATTTTCAATCCCCACTACCGATCCAAGTACCTACCAAACCTACTCACCTGCCATCTACCACCGGTCCAAGGCCTCGCCGAACCAAACAACACCGAACCAACTGCTTCACACCCATATGCCGAACCAACCTATCACCGAACCACCTCATGACCGAACCAAGAGGATGCCGAACCAGACTGCCAGGCCAGATCACTTCAGCCCAGGCCCACCAGCAGCTATATACATCCAAGACCCCTGCCCCCAACCTCACTCTATAAATAGAGGGGCAGGGGTACAACAATGGAGGAGAAGTTGGAGAGCTCAAGCACGGAAGGAACTTTCAAACACTTTTAGATACTTGTACCAAAGCTTTGTACTTGTAATCTGAGATCTAAAGGAGAAATAACATATAAAGTGGACGTAGGCACGTTCTGGCCGAACCACTATAAATCTGTGTGTCTTTTTACAGTTTAGCCCCTGCTTTTCATATATTTGCATAAGTCACCCAAATCACTAAGAACAACATAAGATCTACTAAATCATACAACTTTGAGGTGTTTGTCCATTTTTTGTCCATTTTTTGTGCAAACAAGATCAAACTTGATTTGGTTGATTTTCATCAATTTTACATCGATATGTGAGTGATTTATCATCTCGGTACCCATGTATATGCTTATATATATATGTATAAAACATGTTTTGGATCCACTTTTTAAATTTAAAATGTGATTTTGAACTGCTTTGAATTTAAAAACGAATTATACAATAATGTAAAGGATTTTAACATGCATATCCATACTTTGATTGATCATATGAATGCTAAAATTAGATATGGATGTTGTATTGATTGTTTGCTATAATATGATGCTTTTTTTTCTTATTTGTATGTATGATCGCATGTTTGAATTGGATGAAACACTTATCGAAAGCAAATTGGAGGTTGGATCGTTGTATTAGGATAATCTTTGTATAGACGGAGTAGCCATGAGTTTGCTCTTTGATTCAATTACACAAAGAATAGAAGATCCTCATAAGAAGAAAAACTTCAATGGATTGACTCTAGTGTTTAGAGTAAGATCAATGCAAAGGATATTGTAGGAAGATCGAATGGGTGAAACAGAGATGGATCGATGTAGAAAACTTCAGCATTTTGGCTAAGTGTCGATCATAATCGATTGGCACTGATACGTATGGATCGATACTGATCAGTTGTATCATGTTGACCATGTTATTTTATGATAATGAACCAAAGTGATGCTTAAGAAAGGATGGAGATGGTGCTACTCCGACCTAGGTGAATAAATACATGTCAAAGACTTCGGGACAAACAATGGCCAGATTGATCGTCAAGATGAAGGTACATAATTTTAGAAAACGTGGAAAACAAGCTAAGTACTAGTCAAGATAGATCAATACTGATCTATATGGATCACTACCGATCAATGCAACGCTTGGGGAAAGTGATGGGGAGGCTCGAGGCAAGCTACGTGATCGACCGTGTATGGTTTGGTTAAGCATGAAGCATGGGGATTGATTGGTGGTGAGCCAAAGTTTTTGGTGATTTATGCAAGGAAAACGAAGTGGCGACTTTGGGCTAGATGAGAAGAAACAAAGGAAGTAACGGGACTTCTATAACTTGATGATTTATGAGATGTCGATCGAGTATTTCAGTATGTGAAGTGACTATAACATATGATGATCGATCGAGCAGACAAGTTCAAAGTAATAATGACTTATGGGTTATAATAAGTGGTGGTTCTACTATCGGTACATGTGCCAAGGGATCGTTGAATGACTCGGAGGTTGTGACGTGTGCTCGTTAAGTAGGAGTTGGTGAGGATTCTTACCTAGGGTAATCAGAGTGTACTCATATCTTTAGATGTTTGAGTGTGTCTAGTTCCTAGCTATCCGAGTGGGGAAGGATTTGAGCATCGTGTATCCGCAATGTTGAGTAGTCGTTGACCATTTGAGTGGGTCATACGAGTTATCATATATCCAAAGGCACTTGAATGAGAGATGCGAGATTGTGTGATGGTTAATATGCTTGCAATGATTGCTATGGATGTCTAGTGATGTAGGGTTACTGAGCGGATACCTCAACACCCTTTGGCATTACACCCATGTGACAGTTGCATATGTTATGTTATGTGCTAACTTGTTGGATGCAAGGATAAGTCGTATATGATTCTGCATACCATATGTTCCTTTTATGGTTTTTACTACTTGTATCTATTTTGACATTATAGATCGTTCATACCGAACATTTGTCTGACCTAAGATTATTTGCATTGCTTCTTATCATCTCGAGTGCTCTTAAATGAGTAGATGAAGAGATAGGCATGAGACTATGCATGGAGCTATGCAAACGAAAAGTAGGAGGCTGATAGTTTCTTATACATCTATATTTGGATTCGATATCGCTTAGATTCCATTGTACAGTGCTATAAAGCTATGCTAGCATTTTTATATTATGGACAGTTATTTTAGAGTTTATTTGATTCATCTGTATAAATTATACTATTACTCTGCTTTATATAATTTGACAAACCTACCATACTATAATATGTTGTTCATTTCGATTCATTTGATTATGCTACCGTGTCACTTGTTTTACATCTATGTCGTTAGTACACTTGTGGTATCAGATATTTATATATTACATACTGATAGTGGAAGGAGGTCATCGTATATGGCGTCAAAGCTTTAGTTGAGTGATCACTTGAGTTGATATTAGGATCCATTCAAGGTAAGGTAGGGGCTATCACCTTAGAATGGATCGAGCGATATATGAGAGTGCTTACTTGTTATATATTTTGATTTTAAAAACTATGTGTGTGTAGTAAGTCGCATTGCATACTCGAGTACCACAAGTGCATTTTTTTCCTTTGTGAGAGACCGGTTGTAACAACCCGTATTTTTTATAATTAAAAATATTAAATTTAATAAGGTTTTGGACTTTAATATTGTCAGAAATTAAAATTTATGATTTTTTAAATTGAATCTTATTAGATTAGAAATTTTAACCTTAAGATAAATCTTAAAACAACTAATTTTAATGATATAAAAGATGGTAACACGTATTAACATATAATTTGCTAATATTGATTGAATGTAATTGACTACGATACTATGTTAACGTAATTTCAACCAATTTAAATAATAAAGGTTAATAAGGAATAGAATAAATGATTTATAAATTGATGTAATCATGTGTTATTAATTGCAATTGGTTTTAATATGGAGTACGAAATCAATTATTTTATACGTAAATTTATTTACCTTTGTTTGTAAACAATAAGTTAGTAGATATGGATTATTAATGTATAACCATTGTTTTATTTATTATCTTATTATTAAATCCATTAGAAATTTATTTGGTAATTAATGGAGAATTAATGTAATGAAATATTACAATTGATATAAAAAGAAACGTTAACTGTCGAGTGATGAGTGTAATAAATTGAAAACTTATGTTAATCAATTTCATAAGGGAATAGTTGATTTGATAATAAGAATGTGAATCAAAATAAAAGGATTTGTTTGGAATTTAAATATATAATGAACGGGTTTTATTACAGTTGTAATTAAATGTTGGAATAAATTTAGTATATAGATATTGGGTTTAACATGGAAAATTGGATTTCAAAGAAAACAATTGGATTAATTATCTTCCCTGTATTAGGGTATGTTTTGAGATTTAATTATTGTAATTAATAGTAATTATATCTTGCCATTAATAAGAAATAGAAGTAAATGGTAATTAATTAATGATATGTGTAACTTACGTTTTGTATTAAAAATATAATGAGAATTTCAATGAGAAATATTACGTTCAAATTTTGGGTACTTAAATTTGTTACAAATATAATGATAATAGGAAATCAATTGATAAAGAAACGACATGGTTGTATGAAGTATTATTTTCGTGACTCTTTAATGGGATAATCTTTAAATATAAGTTGGTTTTAAATGGGGAGGTGTTAATTGTAAATTAATGTGTAATAAAAAGATATATGTTTCGATAAAAATAAAAGAAAAGGATTGGTTTCTTGAAAAGAATATTTTTATCAAATAAAGTGAATATTTCATTTGTGAATGTAAATTTAATTCCATTAAAACAAAGAATTGAATTTTGTTGTATGTTTCTAGTTGGAATATTTGATTTATTTAAATATTCAAACTTGATTTGAATTTAATTTATAAAAAAATAACAATAATAAAATGGTAAGAAAATAACTTGAAGGTTTGGTTAAATTTTTGATTTGGAATAGTGAGCATATTTACAAAGGAAATTTATTCCGTTTCAAATTGGAATTTGGAGTCTCAGTTCATCTTTTAATGTGTGGGGTGGCGGTCCTCATTATGTTAATTGCAGTGTTTAAATTTTATTTACCGTGTACTGAATAAAAATACATATATGTGTGTAAATTTGAGCGTATTAGGGTTAATAAAATATGTTAAAATGAACTGTTTTTTTAGTATATTAGATTTGTGATTTCTATGCACGGTCTACGTTCTCAAATTTAAATCATCGCTTTCATTTATTTTATTTTATTATTACTTTCTTTTATTAAATACATGTCTCTTTTGGTTTTCCAGTAAGTTTTATTTATTTACACGCGAGCCTTACCTTGAAATGTTTCATGTGTGTTGATGAAATTAATTGAGGTAGCACGTGTTTTGAAATTTTATACCAAAAGATTTGCTTGCCATGTAAACATGTCTTATCAAATTGCAACGTGTGTCTTTCATCTTTTGTTAATTACCTGCATGTTAGGCTCTTTTTATGTTGCAAATTTACATCTTCTTGTATCCTTCCCTTTCATATTCCAATTTCCAAACGTGCTTTACCCTTATTCGTTTCCTATTTCATAAATCTCTTCCTCTAACTTTCCATTTCCAAAACGTGCTTCCATTATTTCTTTTGCCTAAAGTTTTCTTTCTCTTCTAAAAAAAGAAAAAAAACAAACAAATGTGAGCAACTTATTTTCATGAAGCCAATCTTTTCCATTTGTTTACAAATCCATTTCGTAAAGCCTCTTTCCTCCATGTGTGAGTCATCGTGTTATATTTTTTCGTTGATTCTCCAGAATTTAGAAACATGAGCAGGCTTCAAAATTCTTAATGTGAGTAACTAACTTGTTTTATTTTATTATTAAAATGTGTGTACATGGTTTTCTATTTCATTTCCATAATATTCTTATAACTTGAATATCTTCTGCATATGAACTTCGATTAATGCGCGGTTTCTTCCTTTGGGTTTGTATCAAAATTCTGGACAACATGAAACTAGTTTGGTTTAGAGACCGTTGAAATTTTGGGCTTTTATTGGATTTTCAATTGGCTATAATCAAAGGTGAGTGATTAATCACACTCACGCAATACTAAAAATTCCATCACAAGTTAAATAAAATACATGATATGATATATAATTTTTTTTATTGATGTTTGTTGATTTACGTTGACATTTGAATTGATATTGAATCTGAATTGACATTTAATTTTATATTGGAATTTAATTGATAGTTAAACTCCGATATTGATAACTATTATATGTTGAAATATATTGGTTGATTTGGATATTGTTTGAAATGGATGCTTATTGATTGATATGTTGGATGTATGGTCATTTATTTTTTTAGTGTGTCCCTGTTATCACCTTGTATATTATTGACATCATTTAAATGTTCCTCTGAATCATTTTAGAATTGGATAATTAAGACATTTAAATTATGGGTTGAAATGATATATACCCATACAATTTCTTGAATTTGGATTATTTATTGAAACTGAATTATTTAAAAAGTTTAAGTTTTTAATTTATTTTAAATAAAGTGGTTAAAATTAGTATTTTGAATTATTTGAAATCTCGTAAGATATTGCACTAACGTTGTACACTTGATAGGAGATGAAAAATCCCATAACATCTCTGAAGCCATTGCACTCATATTTTTATTTGAGATTGATTTGACTTACATAGGAATTTGTTTTAGTTCTGACTCGAGTGTATTGTTTTTCATTATGCTCGGGTCGGCCTGAGTTTTTCAGTGTTGAAGATTATTTTCTGGTGGACAAAGATGAAGATTCAGTATATTATTGCTATTTATTATTCCACTACATTGTGTGTTCCGCTTCATTATTTGTTTATTTAGGATGTATGTATAACTCTGATTTGAATTTGTAAAAGTGTAATCAAATGTTATTTGTAAAATAGCTTCATGAACTGTTTATTTGATTATTATATTTTGTTGTTCCGCTGCGAGAATCTGTGTTTTGTTTTATCTTTTCTTTTCTTTCTTTTTTTCTTCTTATTTACCCCATTAACAATCCTCCCTTTTGAATGGTTTGAGTTTGACATGTGTGGTTTATTGTTAATTTGAACCATCCAAAAAGGTGGGTCGTTACAATTGGTATCAGAGCTTTGGTTTAGAGATACCTTAGCCTGTGGGGTAAACTCATTAGAGATAGGGTTAGCAATACCCTAGAATGAGTTTGAGTATGTGTATATATACGAGAGCGTGTATTTGTTAGTGTTATAAATGTTTTATATAAGTTTTGAAATGAAATAATTTTTCCTAATATTATATGTTATATATAAAGAAATTTTTTTATAATTGTTGTAGTTATTTGTAATTTGTTTGATTTGTGACA
Source organism: Allium fistulosum (assembly GCA_030737815.1). Classification (NCBI taxonomy): domain Eukaryota; kingdom Viridiplantae; phylum Streptophyta; class Magnoliopsida; order Asparagales; family Amaryllidaceae; genus Allium; species Allium fistulosum. The sequence continues at coordinate 489,869,217 of CM060903.1, forward strand.
TGGTAATATTTAATTATTATCATTTATTGTTGATTTGTTATATTTAGTCAGTTTATAAGCATTGGCTAATTATCGTTGATTTAATTTATGGACTAAACACTAGTTTAGTAATGGTGTATTAAAGAGAATAAAATGAATAATTAGGATATTCAATATGAAATTGAAATGTTGTGAATTTCGTTGTTTGTTGACCGGTAGTTTCAACTATTGAAAAAAATGGAATATTTGGATATTTTTGGATAATCGAAACCTTTTGAATTAATATATGAGTTGAAACTTAGAAATTGCGTTGAATTATACAATTGAAATTGATAAGCTTAATTTGAAAGCAAGTGAAACAAGGTTTAATTTGTTATATCTATGTCTAGTAAATGAATAGAATTTTTGTATACATTCTTGGCATGTAATGTAATAATATACAAGTGTGAACTTTAAGCCTTGGGATGTTTAAATTGAAACTATGATTAAAAAAATGTTGTAAATGAGATTAAATTGGAAAAAATATGTTTATAAACTTAATTAACATTTATGAAATGTGTCATAAATAAATTGAAAGGTAAAGGTGAAACTAAATGGGATAAGCAAATATAAATTAAAAGTGAAATGATTATAAATAACGTCATAACTTGTAAATTGTTTATGAAATAAATGGATGTTGCAATAAATGTAGTATTGAATGAGAAATTTTACATGTGAAATTGAATTTAATTTAAAAATGAAGAGAAATACAAGCAATGTTATGAGAATAAATATATTAATGTTTTATATTAAATGGAGAAATTCTGTGAAACAAATATTAAAGTGTGAAGTGATATTTGTGTTGATCAATGAGATTAATAATGAATTTAAATCAAAATGTAAGGGTGATAAAACAAATTGGAATAAGTACGTAAGTTGTACATATATTATTTTATTCATATAATTAATTTGATCTGAATTTGAGTGCACAAGTGCGAGGTGAATTACATCATTTTGTATTAGGATTTTTCATTCGATTCTTGATGGCGAATATTTGATATGGATTTTTGATTTGATTCTAAAATTCTCTATCATAGTGTATAGCTATACAAGGAGAATGATGGTTTCTAGTCAAGAAACCTTATCGAAGTTCGCATTAGGGAAGTCGAATGAACAATACTAGTTCAAAAGCGAACTTGTGTGATCGAGCGAGCGATCGAATGTGATTTTGTGAAATGAAGACATATGTACATCTTATTTTCTAATATTATTGATATGCTTTGACGTTGAAATTGAAAGTTATTGGGTTGGATATTCTTTGCAATTTAAATTGGAATTTTTCTTATATGCAAAACTACTATTAATTTAAAACCATTTTACAAAACTATTTTCTTTTATTTTTCTTATACAAATTATTTTATTTACAAAACTATTTTACAAACTATCTTATTTACAAAACTATCTTACAAACTATTTTTCAGACAATTTTATATACAAACTATTTTATTTACAAAAACTATCTTGAAGACTATTCTACAAACTATTTTATATACAAACTATTTTACAAACTATTTTATATACAAAACTATTTTACAAAACTATACTAAATTCAAAAGCTTTTATAAAGCAAAGATGTTCAATCCCATATGGCTCTTCATGTAGTGTAATTAATTTTGGAATAATTTGATTCTTATATAAGATGGAATTTATATAAGTATATGGTGATTTTGAAGATTATTGATTTTGGAAGGTATTCGATCTGAAGAGATAAATCTTATATACAACAGAATTTATGTAAGAATGATTTGATATTTGAGACTATTGGTTTTGGAAAGTATTCATTAGAAAATGAAATCTTGTATATAATGGAATTTATATAAGTGTGATATTTGAAGTTATGATTTTGGAAGGGTACTATATATAGTATGATATATTTTGAAGTGAAAGGTATGGAGAGGTACCCTTCGTGAAGAAGTATAGTATGATATGCTTCGACCCAGATGGACTTGGGGAATCCAGGAATGGATTCGACCGATAAACCCTAATATACTTGGGTGAATTCTGAAATGGATTCGAACTGATATGGTTGTCCAGACTTAAACTCATGAGTTCCTCGATTTTTTTTAGGGAAGATGCTTCTTTAGTTTACCCAATGGAGGCGCTTTCGATCTTGGGATCTGTTGTGTATGGATCTTCCAGGAATGAAGTGCATCCATTGCGTAAATCATTGAATCAGCAGTTACCACTGCAGCAGGGGTCGATGGTCCCTTGTTTACGAAATGGCTACGATATTTTTCTGGAATCCGAAAGGTGGAAGGATCTTCTGGAAAGTTTTGTGTCCATTGCGTAAATACCGGATCAGCAGCTGACCACTACTATCGTAACATCATCATTTGACGTTAGATTTTAAACGGTACTTCTCATACCTGTTTTTAAGTATTTTTCACTGGGTGTTGAAACCGGTCTACTAAGTACTTGGAGATTTCTAGTCTTATGCCTTATCAACGTATGACTAGAGTCTGCAAGAACGAGGATAAACCTGTTAAGACATCGAGTTATAAAAGTTTTTGATAAAGTATTATATAAAGGATATTTTGGTCATTTTTTTTCTTTTCTAAATACTTTAAAATGTTTAAAATATTGTCTATTTATGTACAATATGGTTTATTAGTGTTGTAAATATCGTGAGAAATTATTAATTCAATAAAACATATTTAAAGTAAATGATTATTGATTTGTTAATAAAGTTTGAAAAGTATCTTGAGATAAAACTAATAAATTTATAAATAATGGATTTAAGGTTTTCAATAGCTTCATTGTAAATATAAGTAATGATGTAAATAATTATTTTCAAATAGTTTACATATATTTATAAAGATGTTATTTAAAATATTTAAATGGTATTTATAAATGAAGAAAGAATTTTACAAATGAATTTTTGTAAAGTATTAATGTATTAAAGATGTTTGATTTGCAAATGAAGTTTTCAAATGAATATTTCAAGTAAAATTTATATAAGTTTATTTGAACGTATAATTTAAAGATATTATATAAATGGAAAAAAATTGATTTGCGAAGTTTATTTATAGCAATATACTTGACAAATAAATTTGAATCTCTATTTTGGAAGTATAGTTTGAAATATTTACTTGATTTCGAAGTACTAATAGTAAATTTATTGGTTTATTTGCTATTTGAATTTTTGTATTAAAGCACAATAAACGTTTTTCCATGATTTGAATATTCATTTTAAAACAAGTGTGTAAAATTAATTATGAAGATATGAAATTTTATACTTTGATTTGGATATTTAATGTAAGATTTGAGTATACTATTAGTTTCAGTTTAATAATCTAGAGTTTATACTTATTTTAAAATAATGAGTCTAATAAATTATCGGATTTAAGGAACTTTATGTTAAAGCTTATTATAATGTTTTGATATAAATTTCAAACATTGTTTTAGACTTTTGAAAAATATTTGCATAATGCTATAAGGATGTTTTAAATATATCTTATATTTTTACTAACTGAAAGAGGTTAAATGTTTTAATTGAATTTTTAGATATTTTGAAATATTTCTTTTCTCTTCAAGGGCGAATACCAAAACCTTAAATTTTTATTCAATAACCAAATTAAGTTATAAACTTAAGTAAGGCAGTAGAAGCTTAAGTAATATTTTTTTGAAATGATTCATTAATGACTTAAATCTTTAATGGAAACCAAATTATGTAAGTGACTGATCTTTATATAAATAAATGAATGAAAGGTAAATGATGAAAAATAACCAATCGGATAAACTTAAATAAATTTAAAATTCTTGTTGTTTGGCTGATGCGAAGTTTGGGAAAGAATACTTCTAGTTGTTGAGGTTGTATGACTAATCTATTAAGTAATTATCTAAGGCTGTTTAGCATAAGGTGCACTTGATAGTTTATTTATCACCTTGCATGATTAAAAGTTTTTGAACTAAACAAACCATTGGTTTTGGCTGCTATGGATGTATGATGGATTCTTAGGTTGCATAAATGGTTGTATTGTTTGTTTGATTATGTTTATATTGATTTGCTTTTGTTGCAAACTGAAACAACTTAAATATCTCTCTAATACATAATTCTCACTATTTTGGATTATATAAGTGTAATACAAGTTTATGGAAGCAATAGTTACTGCTTTTGGTTCCATAAATAAATTTGTTTTCCCAACAAATAGGTACGTTTTCGGATTACGGTTTTATAGCGATATTTTATTGTTATCCCATGATTTGGGATATTTAATTTTGGGATGGTATATATACGTTTATTATTGATATTATTATTTTTCCAAACCTAACCACGCAAAGTAGATGCTGCCGAAATTTTTCGTGGAAGTTGAGTTATTTTCAGTTTTATATTAAACTTAAATATGTAAGTTAAATTGTTATAAATTGATTATTTTGAATAAAATATTTCAAATTCCATGATTCCTTTTTGTTCCTTTTCGAGGATGAAAAGTTTTGAGTGGGGGAGACTGTAACAACCCGTACTTTTTATAATTAAAAATATTAAATTTGATAAGGTTTTGGACTTTAATATTGTCAGAAATTAAAATTTATGATTTTTTAAATAGAATCTTATTAGATTAGAAATTTTGACCTTAAGATAAATCTTAAAACAACTAATTTTAATGAGATAAAAGATGGTAACACATATTAACATATAATTTGCTAATATTGATTGAATGTAATTGACTACGATACAATGTTAACGTAATTTCAATCAATTTAAATAATAAAGGTTAATAAGGAATAGAATAAATGATGTATAAATTGATGTAATCATATGTTATTAATTACAATTGGTTTTAATATGGATTATGAAATCAATTATTTTGTACGTAAATTTATTTACCTTTGTTTGTAAATAATAAGTTAGTAGATATGGATTATTAATGTATAACCATTGTTTTATTTAATATCTTATTATTAAATCCGTTAGAAATTTATTTGGTAATTAATGGAGAATTAATGTAATTGAAATATTATAATTGATATAAAAAGAAACGTCAACTGTTGAGTGATGAGTGTAATAAATTGAAAACTTATGTTAATCAATTTCATAAGGGAATAGTTGATTTGATAATAAGAATGTGAATCAAAATAAAAGGATTTGTTTGGAATTTAAATATATAATGAACGGGTTTTATTACAGTTGTAATTAAATGTTGGAATTAATTTAGTATATCGATATTGGGTTTAACATGGAAAATTGGATTTCAAAGAAAACAATTGGATTAATTATCTTCCCTGTATTAGGGTATGTTTTGAGATTTAATTATTGTAATTAATAGTAATTATATCTTGCCATTAATAAGAAATAGAAGTAAATGGTAATTAATTAATAATATGTGTAACTTACGTTTTGTATTAAAAATATAATGAGAATTTCAATGAGAAATATTACGTTCAAATTTTGAGTACTTAAATTTGTTACAAATATAATGATAATAGGAAATCAATGGATAAAGAAACGACGTGGTTGTACGAAGTATTATTTCCGTGACTCTTTAATGGTCTTTAATGGGATAATCTTTAAATATAAGTTGGTTTTAAATGGGGAGGTGTTAATTGTAAATTAATGTGTAATAAAAAGATATATGTTTCGATAAAAATAAAAGAAAAGGATTGGTTTTTTGAAAAGAATATTTTTATCAAATAAAGTGAATATTTCATTTGTGAATGTAAATTTAATTCCATTAAAACAAAGAATTGAATTTTGTTGTATGTTTCTAGTTGGAATATTTGATTTATTTAAATATTCAAACTTGATTTGAATTTAATTTATAATAAAAATAACAATAATAAAATGGTAAGAAAACAACTTGAAGGTTTGGTTAAATTTTTGATTTGGAATAGTTAGCATACTTACAAAGGAAATTTATTCCGTTTCAAATTTGACTTTGGAGTCTCAGTTCATCTTTTAATGTGTGGGGTGGTGGTCCTCATTATATTAATTGCAGTGTTTAAATTTTATTTACTGTGTATTAAATAAAAATACATATATGTGTGTAAATTTGAGCGTATTAGGGTTAATAAAATAAGTTAAAATGAACTGTTTTTTTAGTATATTAGATTTGTGATTTCTATGTACGGTCTATGTTCTCAAATTTAAATCGTCGCTTTCATTTATTTTATTTTATTATTACTTTCTTTTATCAAATACATGCCTCTTTTGGTTTTCCAGTAAGTTTTATTAATTTACACGCGAGCCTTGCCTTGAAATGTTTCATGTGTGTTGATGAAATTAATTGAGATAGCACGTGTTTTGAAATTTTATACCAAAAGATTTGCTTGCCATGTAAACATGTCTTATCAAATTCTAACATGTGTCTTTCATCTTTTGTTAATTACCTGCATGTTAGGATCTTTTTATGTTGCAAATTTACATCTTCATGTATCCTTCCCTTTCATATTCCAATTTCCAAACGTGCTTTACCCTTATTCATTTCCTATTTCATAAATCTCTTCCTCTAACTTTCCATTTCCAAAATGTGCTTCCATTATTTCTTTTGCCTAAAGTTTTCTTTCTCTTCTAAAAAAAAGAAAAAAACAAATGTGAGCAACTTATTTTCATGAAGCCAATCTTTTCCATTTGTTTACAAATCCATTTCCTAAAGCCTCTTTCCTCCATGTGTGAGCCATCGTGTCATATTTTTTTCGTTGATTCTCCAGAATTTAGAAACATGAGTAGGCTTCAAAATTCTTAATGTGAGTAACTAACTTGTTTTATTTTATTATTAAAATGTGTGTACATGGTTTTCTATTTCATTTCCATAATATTCTTATAACTTGAATATCTTCCGCATATGAATTCGGATTAATGCGCGGTTTCTTCCTTTGGGTTCATATCAAAATTCCGGACAACATGAAACTAGTTTGGTTGAATTTAGAGACCGATGAAATTTTGGGCTTTTATTGGATTTTCAATTGGCTATAATCAAAAGTAAATGATTAAACCCACTCACGCAATACTAAAAATTCCATTACAAGTTAAATAAAATACATGATGTGATATATAATTTTTTCTTTACTGTTTGTTGATTTAAGTTGACATTTGAATTGATATTGAATCTGAATTGACATTTAATTTTATATTGGAATTTAATTGATAGTTAAACCCCGATATTGATAACTATTATATGTTGAAATATATTGGTTGATTTGGATGTTGTTTGAAATGGATGCTTATTGATTGATATGTTGGATGTATGGTCGTTTATTTATTTTAGTGTGTCCCTGTTATCACCTTGTATATTATTGACATCATTTAAATGTTCCTTTGGATCATTTTAGAATTGGATAATTAAGACATTTAAATTATGGGTTGAAATGATATATACCCATACAATTTATTGGATTTGGATTATTTATTGAAACCGAATTATTTAAAAAGTTTAAGTTTTTAATTTAAACTTCGGATTTATTTTAAATAAAGTGGTTAAAATTAGTATTTCGAATTATTTGAAATCTCGTAAGTTATTGCACTCACGTTGTACACTTGATAGGAGATGAAAAATCCCGTAACATCTCCGAAGCCATTGCACTCATATTTTTATTTGAGATTGATCTGACTTACATAGGAATTTTTTTAGTTCCGACTTGAGTGTATTGTTTTTCATTATGCTCGGGTCAGCCTGAGTTTTTCTGTGTTGAAGACTATTTTCTGGTGGATGAAGATGAAGATTCGGTATATTATTTCTATTTATTATTCCATTACATTTTGTGTTCAGCTGCATTATTTGTTTATTTATGATGTATGCATAACTCTGTTTTGAATTTGTAAAAGTGTAATTGAATGTTATTTATAAAACAGCTTCATGAACTGTTTATTTGATTTTTGTATTTTTTCGTTCTGCTGCGAGATTCTGTGTTTTGTTTTATCTATTTTTTTCTTATTTACCCCATTAACAATCCTTCATTTTGAATGGGTTGAGTTTGAAATGTGTGGTTTATTATTGATTTGAACCATCCAAAAAGGTGGGTCGTTACACCGATCATTCTTATTATAGCTTATAAGGATCTTGGGTACTTCATATGTTTCAAAGCATATCCAACTGTATAGGTAACCCGATGTTTTATTATGTGATTATCCTTGGTCTAGACATGGCTCCATATATAAGATTTAAAGTACTCTAAAGTTAAAAGACAATTGTGCAACGTCACATGAGATTTATTATTTAAATGAGATACAGTAATCTATAGAAGGCTTTCAGTGAATCATTATGCAGTTATCCCTTAATAAGTAAAAGTTGTAACCTTTTACAATCCCAACGATCATGAGTAAATCATTTTCTATCTTACAAGTCACATATGCTGATGTAGCCTATGTATTGATATCGTTCTATAGAACCTTTGACTAGGAACATTTAACAATATGTGTTCGTTAGTATAATCTGGTACTCATGGTTACAAATTCATTCATAGTTGTGATCGACTACACACTTTGACTTTGATGTTTCTACTTGTATGCTATGATGTTCACTTAAAACATTATTTGTGACGCCCCACCTCTATACTCACGCTAGCCAAGAACACTACTGGGTAATGCCGTCGAATAGCGCGAAGAATAAGGCTGTTGAGGAGCGACCATCCGAGTAATTGCTTTGGGCGAGTACCGATATGTCAGATAATATAAGATGTATTTCATTTCAAGAGGAAATCCGACATATCTCATACAAACTCAAAGCTACCACAAAGTGGCTAAGTGGACCTCGAAAACAAATATAGAAATAAGCATAACATAAATCAGTCACAGATGTTCATATCCCAAAGGAGGAAACATATATGAATATAACACGTAAAGTGTACATCAGAGTAGTGGTCAAATCTTTTCTGTGGCATCTCGAATAAAATCGGGACCTAAAACCAGCTTCTCACCGGCTTCAAGCCAACACGAAGGAGATCGGCACGGCCTTCCATAGAGTGCCTCGAAAGATGCCATACCAATACTAGATTGGAAGCTATTGTTATAGGAAAATTCAACAAGAGAAATATGATCTTACCAACTTCCACCAAAATCAAGAACACATGCACGAAGAAGATCTTCAAGAGTTTGATTCACCCGATCAGTTTGTCCATTGGACTGGGGATGATAAGCGGTGCTAAAATTAAGCTTTGTTCCCAAAGCTTTTTGAAGACCTTTCCATAATCCACTAGTAAACAATGGATCACGATCGCTAACGATAGAAGTAGGAACTCCATGCAATTTAACAATTTCCTTGACGAAGAGTTTAGCCAAAATAGGTACGGTCCGATTAGACCGAACGGGAAGAAAATGGGCGGATTTTGTAAGTCTATCTACTATCACCCATAGGCTATCATGACCCGAACGAGAAAGAGGAAGACCGCCAATAAAGTCCATGGAAATTTGATCCCACTTCCATATTGGAATTTCCAACGGTTGCAATAACCCACCGGGCCTTTGATGTTCGGCCTTAACGAATTGGCAAGTCATGCAATGCTTAACAAAGTTAGCAATATCGGATTTCATTCCCTCCCAATAATAAAGTCGCTTCATATCTGCGTACATTTTACTACTACCGGGATGAATGGAAAATTTAGAACGATGAGAATCTTCTAATATATCTTTACGAAGATCAATAATATTTGGCACAATAAGTCTACCAAATTTTCGAATACCGCCACGAGCATCAATATCAAAGGCTTTCAAACCTTCAATATAAATTTTATCCCTACAACTTTGGCTAAGAAGAACCAATTCGGGATCATGCTTTTGAGTTTAAGAATGCGGTCTAAAAGAGAAGGATGAGCTTCAAGGCTACACAAAACAAGAGATGAACATAAATCGGATTCACGATCTCGAATCTCACAAGTGGATAAAGTCTCAAGATCATTCCACTCGGATATCATAATAGAAACAACCACTTGTTGCTTACGGCTAAGGGCATTGGCAACACGATTTCCTTTTCCGGGAGTATAAAGAATATCAAGATCATAAGAGGCAAGGAACTCGAGCCAACGTTGTTGACGCAAATTAAGTTCCTTTTGAGAAAATAAATACTTCAAAGATTTATGATCGGTGTAGAGAACAAATTTCTCTCCCAAAAGATAATGACGCCAAATTCTAAGGGCGAAAACAATAGCCGCGAGCTCTAAATCATGAGTGGCATATCTAGTCTCGGCAGGTTTTAGTTGCCTAGAAGCATAAGCGATAACACGTTCCCTTTGCATAAGAACAGCTCCCAAACCAATACGACTAGCATCGGTATAAACAATAAATCTCGGTTCCCATCGGGAATCACAAGAATAGGAGCATCGGAAAGAAGTTCTTTTAATTTTTGAAATGAAGCTTCACATTTGTCTGACCAAATGTATTTAACTCCCTTCTTTGTCAAATTAGTAAGAGGTACGGAAATCTTGGAAAAGTCTTTTATGAACCGACGGTAATAGCCCGCCAATCCAAGAAAGCTACAAATTTCCGTCACACTCTCCGGTCTCTTCCAATTTTGAATCGCTTCAACCTTTGAAGGATCCATGGAAATTCCGGATTCAGAAATGATATGTCCGAAAAATTTCACACGAGATTGCCAAAAATGGCATTTAGAAAATTTTGCTTTCAATTGGTTGCTCCTAAGAGTTTCCAACACAATACGAAGATGATTTTCATGCTCCTCCTCGGTTTTAGAATAAATAAGAATGTCTTCTATAAAGATGAGAACAAATCGGTCGAGGAAGTCTTTATTGTACATACGATAAGGAGGACGAGTAATAGGTAGAGCTACAGGGATTAGATTAATTCTGAACTCAATTGCTCGTTTAGGTGGTAATCCTAGAACGGGCTCAAATATGTCGGGAAATTCACAAACAATGTGAATGAGAGAAATAACTTCTTCCTCATCATCATTATCGTCATCATGAGGATTTAGAGAATACAAGGATGCTTTCGAATTGGAATCTGAATCTTTCAGAACAAGAGAAATTTGCTTAACGGATTGAGGATGTCGAAGATATATAGTCTGCTCAGGACATAGGATATGGGCTTCATAATGGTTAAGCCAATCCATACCCAAAATCATTCCGAAACCAAGGTAACGCATAACATGCAAATCGGCACGGAAAGAGTAATCACACAAAATAATTTTACATCTTCACATAATAAACTGAGTGTTGCGGACCCATCAACTGGATTCGCAATTCTCAAAGAAGTCATCAAGCCAATAACATTCAAAGACAAAGCATCAACAAGTTCTTTTGATATAAAAGAGTGAGATGCACCCGTGTCGAAAAGAACTTGAATAGGAAAAGATTCATGCGAGAAAAGATGCGGTCGCATGTTCGAAGCCAAGCCTGGACATCTATAACGCTCTCGGAAGCTTTGAATGGCTTTCCACCCAAATTGGTGTAATCACTGCACAAGCATGCAAACCCAGATTTAGGATGTGTGGGCTCAGGAATAGGTCCGACAGCTTGAGCATTTCTTACAAGATCAAGAAGTTGCTGAGCAGACATAAATACTCCATCCTGGGGAGTAGCACTAGATTGACCCGCGCTGGGATGGCCTGGTCTAACCATTTCTCTTCTTTAAGAAAGAAAGAAAAGAGGAAAAAGGTTAATCTCAGAATGAATATCAAACAAACTTGATTGATAAAACAAGGCATCATAAAAAGAAATAGGATAGAACGGTACAAAGACTCGAATTAAATCCTATGGCACGATTCCTAAGAAAGACTTAGGACAATGATCCTTGCTAGATTATTCTACATTGTTTCGAAGTTTGGCTTTGATACCATGCTGTGACGCCCCACCTCTATACTCACGCTAGCCAAGAACACTACTGGGTAATGCTGTCAACTAGCGCGAAGAATTAGGCTATTGAGGAGCGACCATCCGAGTAATTGCTTTGAGCGAGTACCGATATGTCAGATAATATAAGATGTATTTCAAAGAGGAAATCCGACATATCTAATACAAACTCAAAACTACCACACAGTGGCTAAGTGGACCTCGAAAACAAATATAGAAATAAGCATAACATAAATCAGTCACAGATGTTCATATCTCAAAGGTGGAAACAGATATGAATATAACACGTAAAGTGTACATCATAGTAGTGGTCAAATAAGATCCACGATATCACAAAAGAATAGACACAAGTGCTAGACAAAAGAATAATTATACATCAAGGAGTCTCTATCTCAAATGTATAATAACAAAAACTACAAAACTATATAGTTAGACAAAAGTCAGAAAATGATCCTGGGTAAGGAGTCAAGCAGAAGCACCTGTAGCATCTCGGTCTGACCCGAGTATTATTTAAAAAGAAAATAATAAACGGATCAGTCTAGCAATAATTATCACTAAAGAAATGAGGTATAAGCAGAGATATAATTAGAACGTATGATAACAACAATGTCATACCAGGACAAGTATGATTTAAACAGCAACAAAATCATAAAATATCTCAAGAATCTCAAAGCACCAAAAAGAATATCATATTCTTAATTTTATTCACCAAACTACAAATATTGACAAACATATTAATGCCAATCGCAAAAGTTGGTGAAACACAAATTCTAGAAATCATCAATTAGAAATCCAGAAATCACAAAGGGGGAGGCCTATCACAAACGGGAGCATGAAAACTAACCAACACGTGTATCACAAACGGAACGCTATTCCATGGTCGCTAACAATAAATTTTGAGCCGAAGCTCCACAAACGGTCCAAAGACCACGGGTCGCTACCCCGCCAAATTGAACCGAAGTTCCACAAAACGGGGTTTAGTCTCCCTCGCAGACAAATAGACATCGCACATCGCTAGTATAAATCACAAAATGATCATCATCGATCAATAAAAAGTGTCGATTACACTAAGCTAGTAAATATATGAGTTTAGCTTCATGTTCCATAACCAATAGCTTAACTTAAATATTTACGAACAAATTGTAGATTCCCACTCAAAAATTGTCACAAGAGTTCAATGGAACAAGTCCAAGAATTAACCGACGAAGTAAACGCAAGCGTTTCATACCACTTGTTTTGCTAAGCCGTTTAATTAGATTTTCTCATACGAGTGAGGTAAAGGTTGGTATATACTAATAGATTGGAAATCGGTTTTGAAAACATGCTTTGTATTTTTAAAAATAGAGTTGAAATCATCTTTGTAAAAGAGTTTGAATATTTACTACTAGTATAGAAACTTTTGTATTTAGAAGTGACAAATCACAAAATGATTGTAGAAACAATCAATCGCAAAAATCCACATTTGAAGATGTGAATTGAATCCGAAGAAATCGATACCGAATCCATCAAAATGGATATTCTCAAAAACCCCGAAAAAGAAGTCATCAAAGTCAATAATAAATGATAACAATAAATCGGATAATCACGAATCGATAAAAGTTGGAATCTCAAGTTAAATAGGCAAAATAGGCAAAATGAAGCAGGTCAGTCGACTGGCCCTCTACAGTTAGTCGACTGAAACAGAAACCAATAAATTTCATTTCCTGTAGTCAGTTGACTGACTACAGCGAGCCAGTCGACTGAGTGTAGAAAACAAAGACTTCTGTTTTCTGCAGACAGTCCCAGATGGACTCGGATTCTACAGCGAGTCGACTGACTGCAGGAGGTCAGTCGACTGACTGGCACTGGGGCAGTTTTTCATCCTATCCAAATGAAGAGCAAACTCTTCCAATTTGCGATTGGACATGCAATGGGCATTAGGGGTTTATGCCAATCGACAACCTAGCCCTATAGGCTCTCCGAAACACCACCAAAAACATGTTCACAAATCAAAGCTAGGATTTTCAAAGTTTTGACTTCAAAACACCAAAAATTGAAATGTTCACCAAATCAATTCAAATCAAAAGCAAATGAATATGCACAAGTGTTAGGAATTCATACCTAACAACAAAGATAGCTATAGACATAGATGTGAGATAAAAATCTCATCTTTATCCCAAAAATGATGAAGGAGAAGCTTGAAAGCAAAGGAAGATCAAGCACTCTTAAATTTCAACTCAAGAAGCTTGAATCTAAGCTCAAAAGAAGAACATTTCCTAAGTTAGGTTTAGGAAATTTCTGAAATTAAAGAGAGAATGAGTTGGAGAAGAAGAAGGAGATATTTACCAAAGCTTCTCTTTGAATTTGGAGCAAGGATTTGGTTTTGCAATTGAAAACTAGGGCTTGAAGTTTCTAATTTCTCATTCCTCTCCCCATTTTCAGTTGTGCTTGGGTGTTTGAGAAAAATAGAAATGAAGTGAAGAGGAGAGGAGAGGGCTGAACTAGGTTATAGAGAGAGTTAGGGTGAAACCCAAACCCAAAGCCCAATAGGAAATAGCAAAATTCAACTTACTCCAAATATATCGATGTTTATACTTAAAAAAGTCGCAAATGCCATTTTGGACTCAATGAAAGTGGTCTCGAGTCCCAATTCGACTGTTTACAAAAAGTAGATTTACGGACTTTAATCCGATTAACGATTCTATATTTAAATAAGATATTTAAATATTCTAAACTTTAAAATATGGGGGTTGTTATAGACTCCCCTCCTTAAAGAAATTGCGTCCTCGCAATCTTTAAGAGATAAATAAGAAGTAACAACAACAACAAAAGCATATCAACACAAAAAGAAGAAATTTGAAATAAAAAGTTCACCTTATGGAGCATGAGAGAGCAAGTCCGGATGTGTTCTCTCGATGAATTCTCTGGATTCCCAAGAGCAATCCTAAGGATTTGAGGACCATTGAACTTTCACAAGAGGAACGTCTTTATTTCGAAGGCGTTTGACCTCCGAAGCAATAATTCAAATAGGATGTTGCTCATAAGTCAAATTAGGCGAGACTTTAATTTCTTCAATAACACAGGGCTCAAGAATAGAATCGGAATCTCGAAGGCATTTCCGTAGTTGAGAGCCATGGAATACGTCATGAATAGCAGAAAACTGAGCCGGTAATAAAAGGCGGTAAGCCACGGAACCAATGCGTTCGGTGATGGGAAATGGACCAATGTATCGAGGTGCTAATTTTCCCGATCGACTGAAACACACAACACCTTTCATAGGTGAAGTACGAATAAACACAAAATCTCCCATAGAAAATTCTAATTTCCTTCTTCGATTATCGGCATAGGATTTTTGTCTACTTTGAGCTTCTTTCATCCTATGACGAATAAGGTCAATCTTTTCTGTGGCATCTCGAATAAAATCTGGACCTAAAACCAGCTTCTCACCGGCTTCAAGCCAACACGAAGGAGATCGGCAAGGCCTTCCATAGAGTGCCATGAAAGGTGCCATACCAATACTAGATTGGAAGCTATTGTTATAGGAAAATTCAACAAGAGAAATATGATCTTCCCAACTTCCACCAAAATCAAGAACACATGCACGAAGAAGATCTTCAAGAGTTTGATTCACCCGCTCAGTTTGTCCATTGGACCGGGGATGATAAGCGGTGCTAAAATTAAGCTTTGTTCCCAAAGCTTTTTGAAGACCTTTCCAAAATCCACTAGTAAACAATGGATCACGATCGCTAACGATAGAAGTAGGAACTCCATGCAATTTAACAATTTCCTTGATGAAGAGTTTAGCCAAAATAGGTACGGTCCGATTGGACCAAACGTGAAGAAAATGGGCGGATTTTGTAAGTGTATCTACTATCACACATAGGCTATCATGACCCGAATGAGAACGGGGAAGACCGTCAATAAAGTCCATGGAAATTTTATCCCACTTCCATATTGGAATTTCCAACGGTTGCAATAACCCACCGGGCCTTTGATGTTCGGCCTTAACGAGTTGGCAAGTCATGCAATGCTTAACAAAGTTAGCAATATCGGATTTCATTCCCTCCCAATAATAAAGTCACTTCATATCCACGTACATTTTACTACTACCGGGATGAATGGAAAATTTAGAGCGATGAGAATCTTCTAATATATCTTTACAAAGATCAATAATATTTGGCACAATAAGTCTACCAAATTTTCGAATACCTCCATGAGCATCAATATCAAAGGCTTTCAAACCTTCAATATCAATTTTATCCCTACAACTTTGGCTAAGAAGAACCAATTCGGAATCATGCTTTTGAGCTTTAAAAATGCGGTCTAAAAGAGAAGGATGAGCTTCAAGGCTACACAAAACAAGAGATGAACATAAATCGGATTCACGATCTCGAATCTCACAAGTGGATAAAGTCTCAAGATCATTCCACTCGGATATCATCATAGAAACAACCGCTTGTTGCTTACGGCTAAGGGCATCGGGAACACGATTTCCTTTTCCGGGAGTATAAAGAATATCAAGATCATAAGAGGCAAGGAACTCGAGCCAACGTTGTTGATGCAAATTAAGTTCCTTTTGAGAAAAAAATACTTCAAAGATTTATGATCGGTGTAGAGAACAAATTTCTCTCCCAAAAGATAATGACGCCAAATTCTAAGGGCGAAAACAATAGCCGCGAGCTCTAAATCATGAGTGGCATATCTATTCTTGGCAGGTTTTAGTTGCCTAGAAGCATAAGCGATAACACGTTACCTTTGCATTAGAACGGCTCCCAAACCAATACGACTAGCATCGGTATAAACAATAAAATCTTGGTTCCCATCGGGAATCACAAGAATAGGAGCATCGGAAAGAAGTTCTTTTAATTTTTGAAATGAAGCTTCACATTTGTATAACCAAATGTATTTAACTCCCTTCTTTGTCAAATTAGTAAGAGGTACGGAAATCTTGGAAAAGTCTTTTATGAACCGACGGTAATAGCCCGCCAATCTAAGAAAGCTAAGAATTTCCATCACACTCTCCGGTCTCTTCCAATTTTGAATCGCTTCAACCTTTGAAGGATCCACGGAAATTCCGGATTCAGAAATGATATGTCCAAAAAATTTCACACGAGATTGCCAAAAATGGCATTTAGAAAATTTTGCTTTCAATTGGTTGCTCCTAAGAGTTTCCAACACAATACGAAGATGATTTTCATGCTCCCCCTCAATTTTAGAATAAATAAGAATGTCATCTATAAAGATGAGAATAAATCGGTCGAGGAAGTCTTTGAAAACTTGATTCATAAGGTCGACGAAATAAGCTGGAGCATTCGTCAAACCAAATGGCATAACAAGCCATTCATAAGATCCATAACGAGTACGGAACGACGTCAAAGGAATGCTATCCTCCGCAATACGGAGCTGATGAAAACCAGTTGCTAAGTCTAACTGCGAAAAGTCTTTAACACCACTAAGTTGATCGAATAAATCATCAATCCGAGGTAAGGGATATTTATTCTTGATGGTGAGATCGTTAAGCTTGCGGTAATCAACGCAAAGCCTAAGTGTACCATCAGATTTCTTCACAAAAATAGCTGAAGCTTCCCATGGAGAGGAACTAGATTGAATAAATTGCTTCGCTTCCAATTCAGATAATTGTTTGCGCATCTCCTCATTTTCTTTATTGGACATACGATAAGGAGGACGAGTAATATGTAGAGCTCCAGGGATTAGATTAATTCTGAACTCAATTGCTTGTTTAGGTGGTAATCCTAGAACGGGCTCAAATATGTCGGGAAATTCACAAACAATGTGAATGAGAGAAATAACTTCTTCCTCATCATCATTATCGTCATCATGAGGATTTAGAGAATACAAGGACGCTTTCGAATTGGAATCTGAATCTTTCAGAACAAGAGAAATTAGCTTAACAGATTGAGGATGTCGAAGATATATAGTCCGCTCAGGACATAGGATATGGGCATCATAACGGTTAAGCCAATCCATACCCAAAATCATTCTGAAACCAAGGTAACGCATAACATGCAAATCGGCACGGAAAGAGTAATCACACAAAATAATTTCGACATCTTTACATAATAAACTGAGTGTTGCGGACCCACCAACTGGATTCGCAATTCTCAAAGAAGTCATCAAGCCAATAACATTCAAAGACAAAGCATCAACAAGTTCTTTTGATATAAAAGAGTGAGATGCACCCGTATCGAAAAGAACTCGAATAGGAAAAGATTCATGCAAGAAAAGATGCGGTCGCATGTTCGAAACCAAGCCTGGACTTCTATAACGCTCTCGGAAGCTTTGAATGGCTTTCCACCCAAATTGGTGTAATCACTGCACAAGCGTGCAAACCCAGATTTAGGATGTGTGGGCTCAGGAATAGGTCCGACAGCTTGAGCATTTCTTACAAGATCAAGAAGTTGCTGAGCAGACATAAATACTCCATCCTGGGGAGTAGCACTAGATTGACCGACGCTGGGACGGCCTGGTCTAACCATTTCTCTTCTTTAAGAAAGAAAGAAAAGAGGAAAAAGGTTAATCTCAGAATGAATATCAAACAAACTTGATTGATAAAACAAGGCATCATAAAAAGAAATAGGATAGAACGGTACAAAGACTTGAATTAAATCCTATGGCACGATTTCTAAGAAAGACTTAGGACAATGATCCTTGCTAGATTATTCTACATTGTTTCGAAGTTTGGCTTTGATACCTTGCCGTGACGCCCCACCTCTATACTCACGCTAGCCAAGAACACTACTGGGTAATGCTGTCGAATAGCGCGAAGAATAAGGCTGTTGAGGAGTGACCATCCGAGTAATTGCTTTGGGCGGGTACCGATATGTCAGATAATATAAGATGTATTTCATTTCAAGAGGAAATCCGACATATCTAATACAAACTCAAAGCTACCACACAGTGGCTAAGTGGACCTCGGAAACAAATATAGAAATAAGCATAACATAAATCAGTCACAGATGTTCATATCTCAAAGGTGGAAATAGATATGAATATAACACGTAAAGTGTACATCAGAGTAGTGGTCAAATAAGATCCATAATATCACAAAAGAATAGATACAAAGTGCTAGACAAAAGAATAATCATACATCAAGGAGTCTCTATCTCAAATGTATAATAACAAAAACTACAAAACTATGTAGTTAGACAAAAGTCAGAAGATGATCCCGGGTAAGGAGTCAAGCAGAAGCACCTGTAGCATCTCGGTCTGACCCGAGTATTATTTAAAAAGAAAATAATAAACGGATCAGTCTAGCAATAACTATCTCTAAAGAAATGAGGTATAAGCAGAGATATAATTAGAACGTATGATAACAACAATGTCATACCAGGACAAGTATGATTTAAACAGCAACAAAATCATAAAATATCTCAAGAATCTCAAAGCACCAAAAAGAATATCATATTATTAATTTTATTCACCAAACTACAAATATTGACAAACATATTAACGCCAATCGCAAAAGTTGGTGAAACACAAATTCTAGAAATCATCAATTAGAAATCCAGAAATCATAAAGGGGGAGGGCTATCACAAACGGGAGCATGAAAACTCACCAACACATGTATCACAAACGGAACGCTATTCCATGGTCGCTAACCATAAATTTTGAGCCGAAGCTCCACAAACGGTCCGAAGACCACGGGTCGCTGCCCCGCCAAATTGAACCGAAGTTCCACAAAACGGGGTTTAGTCTCCCTCGCAGACAAATAGACATCGTACATCGCTAGTCTAAATCACAAAATGATCATCATCGATCAATAAAAAGTGTCGATTACACTAAGCTAGTAAATATATGAGTTTAGCTTCATGTCCCATAACCACTAGCTTAACTTAAATATTTACGAACAAATTGTAGATTCCCACTCAAAAATTGTCACAAGAGTTCAATGGAACAAGTCCAAGAATTAACCGATGAAGTAAACGCAAGCGTTTCATACCACTTGTTTTGCTAAGCCGTTTAATTAGATTTTCTCATACGAGTGAGGTAAAGGTTGGTATATACTAATAGATTGGAAATCGGTTTTGAAAACAAGCTTTGTATTTTTAAAAATAGAGTTGAAATCATCTTTGTAAAAGAGTTTGAATATTTACTACTAGTATAGAAACCTTTGTATTTAGAAGTGAAAAATCACAAAATGATTGTAGAAACAATCAATCGCAAAAATCCACATTTGAAGATGTGAATTGAATCCGAAGAAATCGATACCGAATCCATCAAAATGGATATTCTCAAAAACCCCGAAAAAGAAGTCATCAATGTCAATAATAAATTATAACACTAAATCAGATAATCACTAATCGATAAAAGTTGGAATCTCAAGTTAAATAGGCAAAATAGGCAAAATGAAGCAGGTCAGTCGACTGGCCCTCTGCAGTCAGTCGACTGAAACATAAACCAGAAAATTTCATTTCCTGCAGTCAGTTGACTGACTGCAGCGAGCCAGTCGACTGAGTGTAGAAAACAGAGACTTCTGTTTTCTGCAGACAGTCCCAAATGGACTCGGATTCTACAGCCAGTCGACTGACTGCAGGAGGTCAGTCAACTGACTGGCACTGGGGCAGTTTTTCATCCTATCCAAATGAAGAGCAAACTGTTCCAATTTGCGATCGGACGAGCAATGGGCACTAGGGGTTTATGCCAATCGACAACCCAGCCCTATAGGCTCTCCGAAACACCACCAAAAACATGTTCACAAATCAAAACTAGGATTTTCAAAGTTTTGACTTCAAAACACCAAAAATTGAAATGTTCACCAAATCAATTCAAATCAAAAGCAAATGAATATGCACAAGTGTTAGGAATTCATACCTAACAACAAAGATAGCTATAGATATAGATGTGAGATAAAAATCTCATCTATCCCAAAAATGATGAAGGAGAAGCTTGAAAGCAAAGGAAGATCAACCACTCTTCAATTTCAACTCAAGAAGCTTGAATCTAAGCTCAAAAGAAGATAATTTCCTAAGTTAGGTTTAGAAAATTTCTGAAATTAAAGAGAGAATGAGTTAGAGAAGAAGAAGGAGATACTTACCAAAGCTTCTCTTTGAATTTGGAGCAAGAATTTGGTTTTGCAATTGAAAACTAGGGATTGAAGTTTCTAATTTCTCATTCCTCTCCCCATTTTTAGTTGTGCTTGGGTGTTT
Source organism: Allium fistulosum (assembly GCA_030737815.1). Lineage (NCBI taxonomy): Eukaryota > Viridiplantae > Streptophyta > Magnoliopsida > Asparagales > Amaryllidaceae > Allium > Allium fistulosum. Next base: position 489,890,121 of record CM060903.1, read on the forward strand.
GAGAAAAATAGAAATGAAGTGAAGAGGAGAGGGCTGAACTAGGTTATAGAGAGAGTTAGGTTGAAACCCTAACCCAAAGCCCAATAGGAAATAGCAAAATTCAACTTACTCCAAATATATCGATGTTTATACTTAAAAAAGTCGCAAACACCATTTTGGACTCAATGAAAGTGGTCTCGAGTCCCAATTTGACTGTTTACAAAAAGTAGCTTTTCGGACTTTAATCCGATTAACGATTCTATATTTAAATAAGATATTTAAATATTCTAAACTTTAAAATATGTGGGTTGTTACATTATTTATGTATATACATACAATATAAATAAACCAAAAAGCATAAATTCATTTTGGATAAGATTTATTATTAAAGTTAAATCACATAGTCGAATTATAGAATTTTCCATAGCGAATACACTTGACTAATCATTTGGGTTGATTCGCTATTGACAGGCTACAGGGTCGATCATTGGAAGCTTGCCAATCTTTTATGATGGTGATAATGGACTGTTTAGGCTCGACATTTTTTGTGGTCAAATGTGCGCTATTTCTTTGTTATAACAAAGGCATGGTTCACAAGCCTTCAATGGATTTTATGGGCCTTCTAGTGTCGACTTTCCAGTTTGGATAATTTTCAAAATAGTTGTTATTACTGATATATAAGAAATTATATTTTACTATGTACTAAGAATGCACATGTTGAAAAAATATTTACGGAGGGATTGTATCCAAAGCTTACAAGTTTAGTATGCTCTTCAAAATTTATAGGCAAGGTATGGTTCTTTGGTACATTAAATACGTGTGTAGTACACACATTTATATGTGTGTACACACCCTTTAATTAAAAAGATGTTTTTGTTAATATCAAAAATTTAGACCATGATCTTATTCCCGTAAAATATATGGACATTTGATTGAGTTTACCTTTTTGCAACAAGTGTAACTTACACGTAACAACAATTGTTAAACATGCATTTAAATTAGATAAAGGAGAAAGAAAGAAAATATACAATGATGCAATATCAAAAAGGATAAAATTTTGAAATAAGTAAATCAAGGCAACTTATGCATATAGCACTTTCGAAACTCATCATCAAAACAGACCGGTTACAGCCATGTCAGTAGATAAACTAACCACACGAATATAATGCAACTATATATTGCACATAAGTGTTCATGCTATTCGTTCAAATTTGAGATGCACATAAGTGAAGGTGCAACTGTTAATGGTGCTTAGTTATGTACTTGTTTCTTCACATGCTTGTGAAACTAATAGCAGTGGTTATTATCTTTACATGCAAATATAGGTTTCTCATAACTATTTTTTGTCATCATATACATGGAATATCATTCACATCACTTAGTACATTATTATATCAAACAGTACATTTACCATACACTAAAATATAAACTTCACATAATACATATCATAACATATCAATAAATTACTATTAGAACCACAATTTTGGTATTTTGATGATAACAGCCATCCAGCAAAGCTACTAATATGTTTATCAAGTTCTATTTTTTTAAATGTAAGCTTTATAATAGCACGACATCAATGAAAAAGAACGAATGCTATATTTACCGCGATATTGGAAAATACAAGCATAAATTAAAAAATAAAGCAAATGAAGACATATGAAATGGTAAAGGGCTTACATGGAAAATTATTGGCTTAACAAATCTACTAGAACACAATGAAGTCAAAGAAATACTCGAAGAAGGACAAATAGGCACAAAAGTCATGTTATTTATCGAGTCTATATCGAGTCTTTTTAGTTTATATTTGTGAAAACCTCGTAAATATTCTCTAAATCACTCCAAAAATTATTAGAACCTTCTACCATCCTAAATTGTTGTTGATTTTTTTTGGAATATTTCAGAGTGTTGGAAAAGCTCGTACAAAGGAGTATAACTTGTCACGACTGAAAGAACCACATGTCGACCAATGCAACATCCACAGGTCGACCTGTGGATGTTCACATATCAACATGTGCATAGATAAGAGGTCGACATGTGAATTCCTGAAGTTGCAAATTTGGATTCCTGTTGATTCTTTTCATCGCATCTCTTTGTTTCATTTCTCCTTATCTCCATTCCAACAGTCGACTCTCTTCAATTTCTTTTTTTTTTGAAACGCAAGCAGGGTTGAATGGACCCTTACCATTTTTATTAAACACACAAACACAAAACAAAGGAGAGCAAAAAATGCTGTCCCAAAACAGATACAGGGAAAACAAAGGAGATTGAAAGAAAACAGAAAAAAAAACACCCAAACAAGAACAACAAAAATACAGGCAAAACAGCCACCCTAATCCATCGAGTCATAAGCATCATGATGTGAGGATTTCACCTTGACCCTAGAACTTATGATATTGATCAAAGCAGTTTCAACCTTCAATTTATTCTCAAAGACTCTAGCATTTCTCTCAGCCCAAATGACATCCACATACACTTTCAGAATCAACAAAAGCAGAAAGGACGTTGCATTCTTCCATCTAGTATTCCTGAAAAGCCTGTTCCACTCAGCTCCACCATGAAGAACAGGCTCATTAAAACCAGCACTAATAAGACAAGCTTTCCATATTTTATTAGTAAACACACAGTCAAAGAATAGGTGAGAACCATCTTCAACAACATTATTGCAGAAAACACAAACCAAGTCCACAGTGAAACCCCTTCTGCATAACTTCACCTTAGTCATGAGAGCATTCTTTAGGACTTTCCACAGATTGAAGTTCAGTTTATGAGAAGTTAAAGAATTCCAAACTCTAGTATGCCATCTAAAAACCGGGTTGATATCATCTCTTTTCAGTGCTTTGTAAATTCTTGATATAGAGTGCTGCTAATGCTTAGCATCCCACACATACCCATTACCACTTGGGGGAAGCCTGTAGCATTTCACAGCATCCCACAGTTGATTGATGATAGGATTGGAAGTGTAGGGGAACACAAACTCACCATCGTAAAAATAATCAGTAGCCCTGGCATTCAAGGGGATGCCAGATTGAATTCTCTGATCGAAGGTAAGTAGGTCATGCAATAATACTCCTCTACTTACCCACGGTTCAAACCAGAACTTAGCAGAACAATCAGGGCCAAGTAACAGCTGCACATGAGGAAGTAAAATGCATCTGAGTTTAAGAATGGATCTCCATACCCAACCACACAGAGGAGAGGGTACCATTTTCCAGAAATTTTTATTGCCAAGATGATGATGCCTAGCCCACTTAACCCACAGGTTCGGTTTGATATTGATAAGATTGTCAAAATGCTTAGAAAAGGCAGCCTGATTCCAAGTAGTCAAACACTTAATACCCAATCCACCATATTTTTGGGGTTTTTCCAAATTCGCAAAAGCAATTGGAATGAGTTTAGTAGAATACATATCCCCAGTCCAAAGAAAGTGGTTCGTAGCTCTCCTAATGCTAGATAAAAGAGCAGAGGGTAAGATAAAGCACCTGCTCCAGTAGACCGTCATGGCATGGATAATGGACTTATTGATAGTGGATCTGCCTGCCTGAGTTAACTTATTGCTAGCCCATCTATTCATAGCTTCAGTGATTCTTTCAAACAGAGGTAAACATGCAGTAGAGCCAATTCTTCTAGAGGACAAAGGAATGCCCAGGTGCATGGTTCCAGCAGGGAGAATAGGTAATTGACTTTCATGAATGATGGTCTGCTTGTCATTGTCATTTAGACCAGACAGCAAAATGTAAGACTTACTTCTGTTAACCTGAAGACCAGTGCACTTCTCAAAGGTATGAAGGATGCCTTTGACACAGTTAATTGAAGAAACAGTTGGCTTAATAAATAGAATCACATCATCAGCAAAAAAGAAGAGAGGTGATGAGCGGATTCCTGCATTTGGGATGCAACTCAAGGTTGTTATTCCTGACCTCTTTGATAATAAGCTGAGTTAAAAATTCCATAACAATGATGAACAAGTAGGAAGACATCCGGTCTCCTTGCCTTATGCCTCTCTTACTTCTAAAGTATCCAACAGTGCCACCATTATAACATAAGGAGTAGGAAACTGTGGATATACAAGTATATATCCAGCTGACAAAATGGCAGGGAAAACCCATTAAACCCATAATGCCAGTCAGAGCTTCCCAGGACACAGTATCGTAAGCTCTCCTAATATCAAGCTTCATCATAGCTCTAGGAGAAACGTGAGTATGACCATAACCATTAAGAAGTTCATGAGTTACCAACACATTATCAAGAATGCTTCTATTATTCAAAAATGCAGTCTGGTTCTCAGAAATCACTGAAGGAAGCACATGTCTTAGCCTAGCAGCAATGACTTTAGATATGCATTTGTATATAACGTTACAACATGCAATAGGACGAAAAGCATGGAGAGTAGCAGCGTGCTTAACTTTAGGCACTAAACATAAATTGGTAGCATTGATGGGGATAGGCAATTTATTGTGCACAAAGAAATTGTGCATGGCAGCCTTGAGGTCATAAGCAACTATATCCCAACAATGAGTAAAAAAAACCGCATTAAAGCCATCAGGGCCACCACAGGAATCTCTCTTCATACCAAACATTGCATTATAAATTTCTTCGTCAGTGACAGTAGAAGATAAATAAAGGATGTCCACGTCAGACAGAACAGGCAGAGGAGTTGACAAAAGATCATGTGTGGAAGGGGACCATGATTCGTCAGGGGAGAAAAGATTAATATAATGGTTAATGAAGGCTTTGTCAATGTCTTCAGGCTTGTTTATAATCCTACCATCATCAATCTGGATTTGATGGATGTTTCTTTTGGCATTTTTGATGTTTAAGGAACTATGATACAGTTTAGAATTTCTATCACCATACAAATCCCACTCCTTCCTCAATTTCTGTTTCTTCATGCTTAGCTCAACTTCCAAGGCATCAGTAAGACGCTTAGTCAGGTCATGTTCCTGCATAGAAAGGCTGACATTACCTGGATCTTCAAGCATCCTCAGTTGGATAGTAGACAGTTGACTTTGTAAATTAGTTGAGAACTTGTTACCATCACCATACTTGTTCTTTGCCCATCTCTTTAAAGCTTCTTTGGTTGCCTTCAGTTTTTGCTGCAAGATAGACATTTTGTTACCATATTTAGGGCAGTTCCAAACAGAATTAACTAAAGGCATGAATTCTGGATCATCGATCCAAGAATTAAAAAATTTAAAACTTGATTTTCTTTTAATGGCATTGCAATCAAGGGTTAAAAAAACAGGAGAGTGGTCAGAGAGCAGAGGGGGGAGGATATGAGTCAGAGAGTTGGGGAATTGGGAAACTGCTTTAGTGTTGAGAAATGTTAAGTCAAGTCTACTCATAGTTCTCACACCAGATCGACTTTTGTTGTTCCATGTGAATTTTGGACCAACATAGGTAGGTTCATGTAAGTTGGAAGCTGAGATAGCACAGTTTAGAGGAGCAATGTCAAAGATTGAAAGGGGAGTGCCACCACAACGATCATCAGCAGATAACATACAGTTGAAGTCACCTAACACAAACCACGGATGAGTATCCTACCTCAGATGCGGTATATAGTTCAGCATAACAAGCCAAGCAGCTGAATGATTTTCCCCATAAATTAAAGTCAGATAGAAGGAAGTTGAAGTAGGAAGATGCAAGGCATGGAAATGGATGAATTGCTTGTGGGATATTATCGGAGTGAGAGTGTAGATGATAGGATCAGAAAGCACCATGATTTTGCCATATGGAGCCTCATCCAAATTATGATGAACAGTCCATAGAGGATTAATAAGATTGGCAGCTCTGAGGGTAAGATCAAGGTTAAGCTTGGTCTCAAGAATACCAAAAATGCCAATATTATTCTCAAAGATAATGTGTTTAGCTTGCACAAGTTTAATATCCAAATGTGCACCTCTAATATTCCAAAACCCAATATTTTGTAACATGGGAGAAACTTATTGTTGGGGGTTATGCAATCTCATAGACCTCCTTAGGCATGAATTTGGGGTTGTGTCCTTTTCAGGTAGAGTTTCAACATAATCAATAACTTTGCCTTTGTCAAAATCAGACAAGATAATTTCCTTTTTTCTTGTTGCTACTGTGGATCTTATGTAAAGGAATTGGAGATTTGGGAATAGCATGAATAGGGGGATCCGGATTAAACAAATAACCAGGGGAGGGAGAAATATGAGAGTAAGGAGGTTTCGATTGATTGGAAAGGGAAATGGATACATCTGAAACATGCACAGAGACATTGTGTGCATGTGGCCTTACAGCTTGCTCAAGAGGTAAGGATGCAATTTCACATGTCTTATGTTTTGTCTCACTGGGTATCAAGTAAGGATTACCACCCACTAAGTCATTGCTTCTAATTTTTCCAGATTGACTATTAGTTTCAGCTAGCAAAACTTCTTTTTGTTTTCCTTTTACCAAATCATTCTGTTTTGACTTTCTTGTCTCAACCAATTCCTGAACTAGCTTACCATAATTATTTGCAAGTTGAAGATTATCATCTAAATCAACAATGTCACAATGTTCTTCTGACTTTTTCTCAAGGCAGACATCCATACTATCATTAACTACTAATGCTTCCTTGCTGGTAAGATCAGGTAAACCTAATAACTGTTCAGAGCTTCTTTTGTCACTTCCTCCTCCATTCTCCATTTCTTCATTTTCCTCGTTTACTTCTTGTAGCACTTGAAATTTATTACCTAGGTTCATCTCCACCACCTCAACAACTTCTCCTTCTTCAACAAAGTCCACCACATTATTTTTCCTATTAAAAGATTCAGATCCTTCTTTTCTTGATACAATTCCTCTATCACTCCCAATGTTACCACTCCCATTGTTTTCCTTGGTCTGCAATAAGTCACACTTCCTTTTGCTTCCATGCTCAACTTTCTTCCAAGCTTTTATAGGCTTAATATGCATTAGATTGTCATTTTTTCCTTTCACCATGGAGTCTTTATTTGATGCTTGTTTTGGTAATATATTCAACTTACTATTTATGACTTCATCTGACTTAACAACGTTTTTGCAGCTGAAAATATCATGCCCAAATACCTTACAAGTTGTACATGCTAGTGGCTTCCACTGATATTCCACAAAAACAGTTTGCTTAGTACCATCCTTACGCAGTACTTGAAAGCTATCCACTAGCTCGGAGATGGGTGTCACTTCCACCAAAGCTTTAGCATAGGACAACCTTTCCATTTTCTCTGTACTTTCATCTAAACATTTTACACTCCCAATTCTTCCAGCAAGCCAATTGGTGCCAAGTAGGGACCATGCTGCTAGAGGTATGTTGTAGATGTGAATCCAAATAGGAACCGAAGTGAATGAACCACACACATTGCTTACTGTGGGGTCCCATTGTTTAATAATAAACAATTTGTTCCTAATAATTAACGGGTCAGCCTGGAGAATCCTACTACGATCATCTTCACTTGAAAAAAGAAACAAGAAGACCACTCCATCAGATTTCACCTTAATGTTTCCTTTTTAATGCCACACACGCTTGAGGTGTTGAACCACAGCAGTAAAAGATAGGGGTTTATCAAGGAAGAAGCCAACTAAATAATCTTGCCAAATGCATTGCCCAGCTTCTTGAACAACATCAGGAAGAACTAGAGCATCACCAACGTATTCATTGACGAAGTTAACAGGCATGTACTTCCCCGCATTGCGAGGTTTTTTCTTGAAAAGAGAAGTCCATGCTTGTTGACTAGAGATGTTGATGGGAGGAGAAGGCTGAACAACCAACGGCGGAGAGGAGATTGGGAAGGATGAAGAGCAAGAAGAAAGGCCATGGTGGACAGGAGAACGCAGTGGCAAAGGTGGGGGATCAGGGTCAGGCAATGGGGGATCAGGGAAAGGTAGTGGAAGGCCTGGAAGGGTTGGGGAAAGGGAGGGAGGAGGGATTGAATGGCCTGGAATGGAGGGGGAAAGGGAGGGAGGAGGGAAGTGCTCTGCCATTAAAAGAAATGAAAGGGAGGGGAATTTTGCCACTGACTCTCTTCAATTTCAGATAGTTAAAACCTATTTTACATATATACAACAAATATAGAAACCACCAATCTCTCTCAAAACAGTCAAAAGATTCTCAAATGTTCTGATACATTGCCTTTCTTATACCGACCAATATTGATCCAACCACCATTCATTCAACTCCACATTCATCTCGGGTATATACTATATAGGTTAGAGTAATATATTCTACTAAAAATAGACATAGAATATTAAAGGTACACATTGATCTATTGTTTACTTTGTAAAAAGGTTGAAGTCATTTTTATTTGTTCAGGAAAAGTAGAAGCCTTGTTCTATTGTTCAAGCAAAGCCGATGCCATGTTTGGTTGTTCGAGAAGGCTATATTGAAGTTATATGTAAGAGTCTTGGGCAGTTGTAATATACTATTTATTTGAGTTAAGTGAGAATTTATGTAACAACCCCCCTGAAATGAGCCTAAATTCTAACGTAGTAAAAGCTCATCGAAACTTAGAGCCATCTCAAAGCTAGCTGTTGGTTGGTAAAAAGAACAATACAAAGCTATTTATCTACACATTAAGAATCTCACGGTGGAAGGATAAAATATAATAACAACAACTGTACCTATTTTATTCAAATTTCAAGATGTCATTCAAAACCATAACAAAATGATCATAATATCAAAACCCAACAATAGTCATAACAAGTAAAGAAATAAACTACTGCAACAAGTCTCGTCATCATCTCCGCCTTCGACATTGCCCTTTCTAACCTGTGTTGTAATGAGGAGGGAGTCAGAAAAACATATGTCTGGTGAATAAAAATCTCAAGACTTACTATATTAGTACTTGGGCGGTATAATTTAAATAGGAATATATCTTACGTTTTCTACCTACATCATAATCCTTTTCACAAAAGCTTTTCTTAAACCTAAATAAAAAGGTTTTCCAAATATAAGCCCGTGGTCAACTTGCTATCGATCCAATAACCCATATTTATCATCTAGAATGTCCTATCAACGTAAGGGATAGTACTCAAGTCACTTAATACCTTTTAATGGAAATTAGGCAAACTTCGACCATTTAATACCTTATTTAAGACACGTCCACATCATTTACTACCAATAATCCCAAGGCGGACTCCTCACTAGTAACTATCTAGCTGACATTGCATGGAATCTTTTGACGACCCACATTTCGGAAGGTTTAAATCGACAATAATCCACACATGTCCAATTTAAACAATCCGGAACATAGATAATCAATTGGGTTAATTGAGAAAAAGAAGAAAAGAAGAAGAAAACAAACACAGAATCTCGTAGCGGAACGATAAAATATAATAATAAAATAAACAGTTCATGAAGCTGTTTATATTATACATTTGATTATAATTTATACAACATTTATCAGTCATATATACAATAGGGATAAATAAAATAATGCTGCAGACAATAAGAGGCCCCGGTCTCTTTAACAACCAAACGTCGTTTTACACACCGGTTGGTGCTTTTATATTTCAAAAACAATTCGTACTTGATATTAAAATATCATATTCTCTTCAAAATCAAATTCATTTCGAAATCATCATATGTACTCAAAATATACAATTTCACTTCAAAATCATTTTTTCCTTAATATCTCTATTTCGCTTCCAAAATTGTTTCAAATTTCAATTTAGGTTATAACTTCATTTTAACCTAGGACCAGTTTGAATTTTTAGAAAATATCTTGAATAGTTTTAAAATAGATAAATAGTTGAAATAGTTTAATATAAATAGTTTGAATATTGAAATGGTTTATATAGTAAAATAGCTTGGAAAATTAAAATAATTTGAATATTTTTAAAAAGATAGGTTTTAAACTATTTATAGTAAAATGATTTATTTGAAAATAGTTTCAAAGTCAAACCGATTCAATTCCAACCTTCCAATTCAAATCAATTTCAATTTCAATTTAAATCGATTAGATTCCGATTTCAATTCGGATTGAATTCGATTCAAATTTCCATTCAAATTAATTTCAATTTCGATTTTCATATTTAACTTCAAATTTGATTCAACAATTCGAGTCAATGGTTTAAATTCCAATTCAATTCTAATTTTAAACCATTTCAATTTATATCAATTTCAATTTCAATTCCAAAATATCGATTTAAATCATTTAAATCAAATTTAACTTCGATATTCAATTTAAGATTCAAATCTTTAAAATAATTCAATTCCGAGCTTAAATTTTGAAATATCCATTTAAATTACTTTTACTTGGATTTATTTCAAAGTTCGAGTAAAAGTTCAAATCACTTAAACAAATCAATTTCCATCATCCAAATGGTTTCTCAAATATAACTTCAAAATTTCAAACTCAATTCTTTAAACAATTCCTGTTGGCAATTTCATTTTTAACATTTCGAGCTCGAGTTCAAAATGATTCCATTTCCATAAATTCGATTTTATTTCTTAAAATCAAAATCAATTTAAATAATTTCAAATCAAAATCTTAAAATCATTTAATTTACCCAATCCGGTGTCCGTATATAATTTTCTATCCCATGGCCAAGTGATCAGTTATTTCAATTTAACCTCAGGGATGGATATATATCATTTCAATCCAAATCACAGTGTGATAGGTATATATCATTTCAACCTATTTCTTAATTTATTCGAAATAAGTCAAATAATATTTATATACTGCCAAATGAGATACAGGGTGATAACAGGATATATATATATATATAATTATATATATATATATAATAAATATTATTCAACCATCTAATATATCAACCAATAGCATTCAGTTCCAATCAATATCCAAATCAACCAATAGTTCACAACAATTACATAGTATCAATTTCGGGTATTTACTAGCAAATTAATTCCCATTTCAAATTTAACTGTCAATTTAATTCCTATAGTCGATTCATATGTCAATTTCATTTCCAAACGACAGTCAATAAAATTAAATAACTTAACGATCTCAATTTAACGAACATAAAAATATTATAGTACGTCGTGAATGTTAAAACACTCACCTTTTATTTGAAATTAAAAATTTCCTCAGCTTCATATAAATTCCTATTGAACTCCAAATCGTAGTCCTCGTCGATACGAACATAGTGCCACTCGTTTCGCTCGAGACGGACCTCGTACGGAGAAGTTATACGATAATCAATATAATGATTATAATTAACATATTAATTAATTTAATAAAAATAATTAATAACCTAATTACCTTCCATTGCTCCTCTCTTCTCCCGGTACTCATGAACGAGACAAAAAAACCCAAATCGCGTATCCTTATTCCTGCACGCAATCAACTTCCTATTTTTTTTAGCCACGATCTTGCCATTGCCACAGTCCACATCGCTGCCTCACATTTGCCGCCCCACCAACAAGCTCGCACGCGCGAGCAAAACTGTGAAGCCCCAAAACGCAGTCGAACAGTCGTCATGCCCACCTCGTGCTCGTGCGTCTCGAAGCTTAGGAAACCCTATGCCAAACCCTAACCTCTGCAGTGAACGAGAGCTGTGCCTCTCGCCTTCCCCGAGCTGAGTTACCGCCCTTCCGACATCAACACGTGTAACGACCCATAAATTTTGACAATTAAAAATAGTTAATTTAATAAGATATTGTAAGTTAATGTTGGAAGAAATTAAAATTTGTGATTTATTAAGGAAAATAATAACTGGAATGAAATTGTAACCATATAAATTTAAGTTAATTATTAACGACTTTCGTGAAAACCCAATTAATTGAAATAAGTTAAATTTTACACTTGGTTATAAATTGAATATAAGAGAACTAATATAAATATTGAATAAATTATTGAAATAGTTTGTAATAAATGGTAATTGAGTAAAATCAGTGTTATGTAAGTAATTATAATATTGGTTTGTAAATAATAAACTTAAACAATTATTGTACGTTACCTATTTTATTAGTTTGTTAAGTTTAATTTGGAATCAATTGCAATTAATTCACTTAATTATTGTAGTTAACGTGGATTAAATTGGTAAGTGAAGAATGTTGATTCAATAAGATGTAACCAATGTAAATTCTATTCATAATATGATAATTGATGTAATAAAAAGAACGAAACCAAGAGGAAATAATTAATTGAGATTTTTAAATTTTAATTAATGTGTAAAATTGACAAAATTCCAATATAATTGAAATATAGTAATTAATACAAATAAAAGATGAAAATTGGAAAATAGTAATGTAATGAAAAATAAAACAATGTTAATTATGTTAGTTGAGTAATAATTGATTGAATATTAAGTTTGGAATCAAATAAAATCAAATTTATTGGAATTAATTTGTAATTAATTGGATTAATATCCGTTGACATTTGAACACTGTATTTATTGAAATAATTAACACTAAATTGATATGTGAATTTTCTTTTAGTTATTATAAATATCTAAGGGATCAAAAATGATAAAAATATGCTAGTTTATAAATATTGAATTAAAAGGTGATAAATTAATTTAATATTAATTATTTAATTAATGTAAAAATAGTCATTTTGGAAACTGTCTCAGATTTCGACGAAACTAGTTTCATCGGATCCATAATGGTAAATTATTGTAGAATTTTAAGTTTTGTAATGATCGGACTTGTCGTTTGATCGTACGGGCTCGAAACGCCTAGAAATAAATTTAATTGAAATCAATTTGAAATAAGCTGATTTTAAGCTAACTTCTTCATACGATAGAATTAGGACCTGAAACCTATTCCATTGAGTTTAAAACCATTGAAAACATCTATTTTGATATATTGGATGACCTATTTTTGTTTCGGGGCCAGAACGGGCTTTTTGGGTCGCATAGATAAACCCTAGTTGTTTCTCATATCATTATTTCTGTACGTACATCTTCTTCCTCCTTCATCAAACCTAATTCCCAAATTCCAAAACCTAATTTCAATTTCAAAAAAAAAAACAAGCGGATCTGTAGCAACTTCGGGTCGCGCTTCGGGTTTCATAGGCAAAAACCCTGCAGCAACTTCGGGTCAGGAAGAAAATGACTCGGGTCTCGGGTCGTTTTGGCAAAAACTCAGAGCACGCAGCGGGGTTTTGAGGCGGCGGACCGAAGTTGAACCCGAAGTCGACCCTGGACCAGATTTTTTCAATATTCTAATTATCATAACTTTTTCATACGAGCTCGGATTCATGCAAGGTTTTCTCCGCTAGGATCGTATCAAAATTTCGGACATGTTGCCGCTGGTTTGGTCGAATTCTGAGACCGTTCAAATTTTGGGTTTATTTTGGATTTAAATTCAATTTAAATTCAAAGGTGAGTGTTTTGACCCACTCACAACTTCTAAAATTTCTTATGTTAGTTAAACTAAATTTACGATGTGATTAGAAATTTATTGATCGATGTTTGGTATATTTAAATTGTCATTCTGATTTAATTTGACTTTTATTGCATTTAATTATCAGTTAATTAAATATTGAATTTTTAATTGTCAATTTAATACATGTATTGATTATCAGTTATCTATTGATGTTCATTGTTTGATTTGGATGATGATTGTGATGTATGTCTGATTTGTTGATATTGGATGACTGGATGTTGTATTTCATATTGTTATGCTATTGCAAGTTCCCTATGGGTTGAAATGATACATACCCGAATGATCTATAGATTAGGGAAAAATCGTTATGGGTTGAAATGATAGACTCGAGCGATTTTATGGATTTTATTTAATTCGGGATTGCGGTTTAAAATGATATATAACCGTAAATTTTAAATTGCGGATTGAAATGATAAATATCTATATCACTTGACCCTAGGGTAGAGAATTATATACGGACACCGAATTGGTTAAATTAAATGATCTTTGAATCCTTAATTTCTGAAATTAATTGACTGATATTTTGAATATAAGAATTTGATTTATATAACTTGAATTATTATTGGAATTGGTTTAAAGGAATTGTTTAAAGGAATTTAATTGAAATTTTAAAGTTGATTTTTGAAGTATAAATTGAAATTGTCCGAAATTGAGTTATTAAAATTGTTTGAAATATAACTTTGAAGTGTATTGAAATTGGGTTGTGTGATTTGGAAATGTGAAATTGTCCACATATGTTGAAATAAAATAAATAGTTAAATTTATATGAATTCCAAATTCATATTTTCAAATATAAACTGTTTTAAAATATATTATTTTTAAGATTCTGAATTTTTAAGATTTTCAAATTATTAAACTAGTTTAACCTATAATTTAACCTATTTTAACCATTTAATTTATTTTAAAATTAATTAAACCATTTTAACTTATATTAAATCTATTTTTAAAGCTAGTTAATCTATTTAATTTATATTTAATATTTTAAATCCCTTTAATTATTTTAAATCTATATTAACTATTTTAGAGTAATTTGACTATTAATACTTTATTAAAATTATTTATAACTATTTAAACTAATTTCTAATTCTCAAACTAAGTAAGAGAAAGTGTTTATATTCAAACTCATTGGTTTAAAGGAAATACAGTTAAATGATTTTGTAACCTAAGTTGGGATTTAAATGTTATAATTAATTGAATATGATGATTTTGAAGCAAGAATTTAACGTAATTGGAAATATGATTTTGAAAGAAATTATGATTTCGGAAACGATATGATTTCAAAGGTGAATATGATTTCAAAATGAATAAGATTTCAAAAGTGATATGGTTTTGAGAATATGATATTTTAATATAAATTGTGAATTTACTTTTGAAACGTAAAAGAACCATCCGGTGTGAAATAAGAGTTTGGTGGCCACCCCTCGATTTTTGATATGGGATTGTGTTCCGAGGTGGGCGGTAGTAGCTGTTATGCGTTACCACCAGTCTGGATCCGCAAACGGTATATCTACCCTGGCATTTCCTCGTGTGCCGTGTTCACATGCCCTAGCGCGCCTTCTACGAGTTTGTTTTGCACCATACTATAGAGTGCCCTCTGTGTAAACCTCTCGGAGAAGCGTACGGTACTGTATAGACTATGGGAATATATAAAATGTGTTAAGGGGGATATGGGTAACGCCTTAACGCTATTTTAATACTTTTACTTTATTGTAGACATATTATAATAGCGCATTGTACTACATAGTAGATAGTTTAACGGATCCTTAGGAGATGTGAATCCCGAACATCTCTTAAGTTTTTGCACTCTGGATAGGAGATGTTAAACCCCGTAAGCATCTCCGACGCCGTTTACACTCATATTTATTTACCGTTGATTTAACTTACATAAGATCTTTTAGTTCTGACTCGAGTGTTTTGTCTTTCCAATTCGCTCGGGTCAGCCTGAGCATTTCAGGGTTGAAGACCTTATTGCTGGAGGATGAAGACGAAGATTTGTACTATTATTATTTATTATTTTTATTCCACTGCATCATGTTGTTCCACCGCATTTATGTATTTATCTCTGATATGTGTAACTCTGATTCAGTGTTGTATAAGTATAATCAAATGTTTTGTAAACAGCTTCATGAACTGTTATTTGATTATTATATTTTATCACTCCGCTGCGGGATTCTGTATTTGTTTTATTTCTTTCTCTTTTCTTATTTACCACATAACGATCTGCCCTTTTGAATGGTTTGAGTTTGATGTGTGTGTCTGCTTAAAGCGTCCAAAAAGGCAGGTCGTTACAGCATGCGATGTCCAAGCATTCACGATTTTTTTTTAAAATTTTTCTTCTTCTTTCGTTTCGATCGGTTGTTGCTTTTTTTTATATCTTCGATTGCTGGTTGAAATGAGAGAAGAGAAAAGGGAGCACGAGAAATGATAAAATGTATGCGGCCTTGTATGGGTTGTCTGATGAGGATGAGAAAGTCAATATATATTCTTTTTATTGAAAATATCTAGCTTCATAACGTCCGACAATTCTCGAGCTCCAAACGAGGTGTCCCGCCTGGCGTTTCTAATGTTTTACCCTCATTCCGAACACAATGGAACTAGTCTCGAGGCCTAATTCAGTTATATGCAAAAAATAGCTTTTCAAAATCAATTTATTATAATTAAATTCCTTTAATTAATTTCGACACGTTTCAAGCTCGCATGGTCAAACGGTAAGTCCGATCGCGACGAAACTTGAAATCCTACAATAATTCACTATTACGGATCCGATGATACTAGTTTCATTGAAATCCGAGACAATGGCCAAATTGCTATTTTGACACGTTCATTAAACCAGAAATTCCTAAATTTTAATTTAATCACTTTAAATTTAATTTTTAAGTTTAACAATCTTCATTGTTGTTTAAATAAAATTTAAATCAACTTTCGGCATCATTTTCATTCGTATTAAATCCAGAATTCAATTATTTAAACAATTCTAATATTGAATCTTAAACAATTCAATTATCAAATAACCTACATTAACAATCATAAATTTTCAAATGAATTAGTTATCGGTAATTATTTTATTTTCATTTAAATAATTCAAAATTTACTATTCAACTCCAGTTATTGATTATAAACACAAATAAACATAGAATTTCCTTTCAATACTTATTATCGCCTAAATCTTCGAAATTTGTTATTTCAAAATTTTATTAAAGTTCGTATTTAAAACTACACTAATAATTCTTTAAATTTTTATTCCTACCCATTTTTATTCAATAATTACATTACATTTAATAATTTAAAATAGTTAAAAATACAGGTCATTACAAATCTCTTCATCCGCTTAATACTTCCTATTGAAGTAGAAGCTTTCCCGATATATCCTCTACCGTGCCTAACCCATAAACCCGATTGTTATCCAGCCTTTTGACCAGGCAATATTCGGACAGATTGGATACGCTAAATTTTAATTTATCAAGGTAAGAAGCCCAAAGAGATAGCCCAGGAGTCCATAAACAAAGCACAAACAAAGTCGCAAGGTCAATGCCAGAACAGCCCAAGCCAAAAGGATTTAGAAACCATCGAAGTTATGGGTCGGTATCAGACCCACTCTACGTGTCGGTACCGACCCCTATTTTCCTTCCCAACCATGCTCATGCCTATATGTCTTACATGATGCCAAGAGCCTATTTCCAATGTCGTTTCGTTGATTCAATGCCATTCACCATCGATCTCCACGAACACTTGAAGCTGCAACTCTGTTCTTCCATAACTCCATTATTTGGACCCAGAAGCAAGCAAATATTGGTGCAAACAACTATGAAATCACGAAGCTAACTACAAGACAAGCTAAGATGAATTATTGAAGACAGTCATATTGGCCATCCTATGGGTCAGTACTGACCCATAACCGTGGAGTTGTACCGACCTATACAAACTGATGAGTTGGCACCTACTTTCTTGGGACAATTGGTCTAACTCTTGGATAATGACTTTGAGATATTTTATGCGAGATATTAGGCTCCCTACCTCTATAAATATGAGGGTAGGGATCATTTTGGAGGATCTTTTGGCTCTAGTTCTTCCTTACTTATATTCTTGTAATTTTGAAACTCTCAGTGTCGTGGTTGTACCGACCTCTAACAAATTCTGCCTCCAAGTTAGATATAAGTAATAAAATCTTAAAGTGGACGTAGGCCTTGCTTTGTCGAACCACTATAAACGATGGTGTCTTGTTTATTTCTCATTTTCATTTACATTTCTTCATAATTTATTCTCTACATAAACTTTTGGGTGTATGTCAATTTTGGTTCAAACACCAACCGTTCACTACTTCCTACATTGAGAAGAGGCGGGCCCTTACACAACCACTTATTACCTTCAATCTCTAAAGCAGGTCCTTCGTATTATGATCCATACCCTACATTGACGTCTAACATTAGCTCGACTATTCATAGGCACTCGTAGCTAGATTAGTTGGGCAAATTTACCATACAGAATTCGGAACTAACCTTGCATCATCGTAGTTACTTATTGTAGACGATGTCTTACATTAGCCCCAAAGACACACTACAGGTAGCCAGATTAGCTGGGAAGACTTCCATGTGCTTTTAATCGACCTCTCATCCCTTTAACTTAGTCATAATCTATATCACTCTCTCTATATATTATCACAGATCTCATCATTTCCACAATCTTATAAGAGATCTTTCTTATTTCACCTTTAACATTAATTACCTTTCTATGCGGGATTTTAGTAAAATTAATAACCTATTTATCTATGCATTGCTATAACTATACGTTAATTGCACTAATATATATACACACACGCATACACGAGTCTAGTAATTTCTAAATGTGTGGAATTTATGCCATAAACTAGCATTTTTAAATGTCAAGTCTTTCAACAATTACACAAATCTTATCCTATATTATCAACAATACCAAAATTCCAATATGCATATCCAACAATTCTAATCAATAGACTTGTATACAATAAAAATTTAAACTCAGCTTATTACATCAAAATAAATGGAATATATTGATACTGAAAAAGTACAGTTCCAATTTTTATGCTCTGTCCCACTCCTTTTTCACATAAAAATGAACAAAGGAATTTCTATTTAATTCATGGGAATAAGCAGTGCAAATTACGAATAAAATTCGTACCTTACACACTATTCCTTAATTAAAATCTTTTAACCAAATTCAAAGAAAAGAATAAGAGTGGAATAGAAGGTAAAATTATCAAAACTGCAAATCTACACTATTTCCATTATTTTTCCATAAACAATTGAGATTCCAATACAGAATTAACATTTCTTATTGAAGGAGTTTTGGGGGTTTATAGTATGATATTTTCGCAAACCAAAACTCCCTAAGGCATATTCAAAGCCAAACTGTACTGATCAATTACTAAAATAAAAAAGGTAAGCTTTCCACTCAATGTATATCTTTAGCTTTGCCTCTTTTGGATATGATACGCCTTTGATAATCTTTGTCAGATCTCTTCCTTTTGATATATATACAGTAAGGGATTTGTACAAATAGATTAGATTCATAAATTGAAGGATTGGAGGAGAATACATCAAGAAAATAAATAATAATAAAAAATAGATGTATAGGATTTCTTACTTGAAACCCTAATGGAGTTTTTCCGAATCTATGAAGAGGCAAATTAATAGGGCTTCACTAATGTTCCCAAAATATTTGTGAATAAAAGTGAGGGGAATAGGGTCTTATTTATAGTGGTTGGAACGCACCGGAGCCGTTGGATGAAGGTCGGTTGGAAATTATAAAATCCAAAACGTTCAAATTCACAAATCCTAGCCGCCACTTGACAGTCAACGATTAACCGCCCAACCCTATCGGTCGGTCCTAGAGAGCGATCGACAGTGACATTTGTTTTGAGAAGATTTTTGTGTCATTGTTTTTTTATTTATTTCTTCCTTGATTATTATTTAACGTTAATGTTATTTTTAACATCTATTTAACCTCTAAGGCTAATCATTATTCACTTTAAAATTTTAAAATTAATTATTCATTTGAATTTAAATTCTATTTAACTTATTTTAAATCCGAAAACTTCAAACGTCCATAACTTTTCCGTTTAAGCTCCGTTTTCAACGAATTATAAATGGAAATTGATCGGAATTTCGCCATAAATGCAACACAAATTTCATGGTCAAATTCCAACTTTTGCAAAAAAATTGTTTTTACCCCTATCTCATTTAATTTAATTTATCCAATTTACTTATAGTTTATTTTATGGGGTGTTACATTCTTCCTCTCTTAAAAAAGATTTTGTCCCCAAAATCATTTCCAAGGGACAAATAGCGTAACACGCACTAAACATCCATGTTATACAACCAAGTTATCTATACATCTATATACTCATCCAAAAGTTCAACATGATTATGTGTTGCAGACATACTACGAGTGGCTCAATCCTAGCATGAGTGTGTGACTATGACATATAAGTACGTATGCAAAACACCCTAAACATGCATGAAAATTTCTACATGAGTGCAAAGTGATGGTGAAAAGTATAGCAACCGTCTCCTACCATCCAACTTAGAAACCACGATGCAAACAAAATCTAATTTTGGTGAGGAATGTTCTCCAAAGAAAAGCTCGGGACGAGAAGTCCTCATGCTTTCCATTACATTTCCTCCCCGTTATTCTTGAACCGGTCTAACTTCTTTATTATGGAGCTTCCTAGTTCCATGCTCAAAAATATGTGCAGTGGCATGTGATGCTATTGGCTCCGTCTCAATATCATCTAATTGATCAGGCTCTACCATTGTAGTTATGCTATCAAGGTATTTCCTCAAATATGAAACGAAAAAAAAAACATCACGGACTCCTACAAACTTATCCGGTAACTCTACACGATATGTGAGTTTCCCATTTTTCCCAATACTGGGTAAGGCCTAACAAATCTTGGTACCAACTTTCCCGACTTTCCAAATCTTACGACCTTTATATGCTTTCTAATTAACTCTATATTTTCAAAGTCCCATAAATCAAATCTGGTCTGAGTAGGATTTTGTTGGTGGTTTCCCACCAATAATTTGGCGATTTCATGGCCTCCCATAAAGCACTTTGAAGGATGCCATACCAATCTTCTATTGGTGATTTTTTGTAATACACAAATTCTACTAAAGGTACGTGCTACTCTCAGTGTCCTACAAATTCCATGATGCAAGCACTTTAACATATCCTCCAAGATCCTATTCACTCTTCCAGTTTGTCCGTCGGTCTACGGGTGGTAAGCAGTGCTAAGGTTCAATGAAGTTCCTAAAGCTGTCTGCAAACTCCTCCAAAATTTGCTAGTAAATAATGGGTTCCTATCACTAATGATGCTAACCAGGATTCCATGAAGTCGAATCACCTCCTTGATATAAATATGTGCTAGAGATGCTGTGGCTTTATTGCTCCTAATGGAAAATTCTTCTTCCTTCTTCTTCATCCTTATCCAATAGAAAGTTCTGTTCACATCCTTGTCTATTATATCTTTTCATTAACAGTGACATTATACAAGCTAAAATTTATTTTTTCTGAAATCCTAAAGTTTATGGGATTAAAGCATCCTTTTATTTCTGGTTGTTTAATTTGTTTTCCTTATTGACTTCCAGTCTTATCCACGGTTTATTGCTAGTTAAGTGTCCCTGTAGAATTTCCTTATTTAAGTTGCTTCTCAATATATATATATATATATATATATATATATATATACGAGTAACTTGGCACGTGCGTTGCACGTGTGCATGAGGAACTGGTATCAAACAACGTTGTTTGAAGGTTTTTTGGATTTTATAAAATGACTTCAACGTGGACGTAATGTTACATCGTTTATGTGTGTATGCGCACAAATAAATCGTTTTCTATATATTTAGTATAACAATGTTACATAAATAACCAAATTGTTGTAATCAAACTGTATATAAGATGTTAACATAAGTGAATATGCACACACGCACGGAGTGTGTGGGGGGATGATAATTTACAGTAAAGTTAGTTCTTGAAAAGATATACTCAATTGATTTTTTTGGAGATTTAGCACATTCATGGCTGAGAATGAAACTTAATATAGTGCATTGATAAAAGTATCCTAGTCTGTGGTACCTGTTATCAAAATTATTCACGTCATCAAAGTATATATTTGACATTTCATAAAAATGGACGAATTACTTTACTGCAAAAAATTTCATTGATGATTAGGTACTTCAAGAAAATATTTCATTACAAATGCATGGATTATCCTTGTCATTATGTGCCTCTGAAAATTCATATAAACAGATATATTAGTGTAATCGAAAATGATTTACTTAAAATTAGTTTAATGTTAAACGCAGCATGCTTATTTATTTGAAACTTATGCATTTAAAACTTTATACACGTTCAAAGTTATATATTTATTTGAAACTACGTAATCATGAGAAACTCGTATATATATACGAAGCTTTATGTTTACAAATCCAATATGCTTTCTGAACATGTATTTGAAATTTTATGCATTTCGAAATCATAGGCTTTTCAAAATCATGTTTTGAAAGACTGAAACTTGCAGTTAATTCCAAAACTTTATATATAAATTTGGAACCATAGATACCTGAAGCCTATATTTATTCATTCAAGACTTGTATATTCACAAACCCGTATATACTTTTCGAAATCCTCCATATAAATTTAAAGCTCTATGCTTTTGAAACTCAGGTACAAACCTGACACACACATGTGTGAAGCTACGTGTGTATCAGAGACTTCATACATTCAGCTGAAGTCATCTGAAATAAGCATATTATCCATGACATCAAAGTATATTTGACATCTCATAAAAATATCTACTCTAAAATAAATGAAATAAAATTACTTTACTGCAAAATTATTCATTGTTGATTACATACTCAAGAAAATATTGCATTACAAATGCATGGATTGTCCCTGTCATCAAGTAGCTTTGAAATTTGATATAATCGGACATATTACTATACTGTTGAACTAAAATTACTTTAATGTTAAACACAGCATGCTTATTTCAAATAATCCCTTCAAACCTGGTCATCCTTGCCATACAATTTCTAGAACCTTAATAAAAGCATAAATCATTGGTTACACACAGGAGATACACGAAACGACATAAATCCATTTTTTGATTGAGCATACAAAAAATACTGTATCAAAATAATACAAACTCACTGACGGAAAACAACATTGAACACTACTACGCGAGACAAAAAACTTGAAAAAACCTAAACATTGTACATATTTTAGTTAATCGGTACTTAGTAAACTTTCCAAGACTCGATAACTATTCATAATTAACCCAAAACATGTATTTCCTCTCCTTGGGCATATGATGTAGAACTTTATTTTTTAAATCTCCTTCTTAGTTTCATGCATCTTATACTCATCAAATGGATACCTCACGTTATTCTTATCTTCATCATCATTTGTTTGCTTTTCCTCTGACTATTAATTTGTTTTTGTTTCTATGCAATTAGATACATGCCTTTTTTGCGATACATTCAACGCATAGTGGAAGATATTGCTAGACTTCTTTGCATCCCTGTCATTGAGAATTGAAAGTGAAGGAATGTGTTGAAACTGCATTCATAAAGTTTCAGATTCGGTTTCAAACATCAGTCGAAAGTGGCTAGTATGGGTTAATTACTACAAAGGACATATTATTACCCTATTTCTACTTGGTGAAGCAGTTCCATCAGATTGATATTAAGATATTCATTGTCTTTACTTGGAAGTGTCAGTCTCGTGTAGTTTTTTGGTGGTGAACAGCTTGGTTGCTTGAGTGTAGAATAAAAATAACGTTATGTGCATAATACTAAGCTATATTTATGACTATACAATTACTAAAACATCTAATGCACATAAACATACACTTATTAAAGCATATAATACGCTTAAACTACAACAGCATTATTATGAAATATGTTCTAATTATAGGGCATGTAGATAGTTTATGTACAATTTAGCACATATGAAAAATGATTGTACAGCTAACTTGAATTTAATAATGAAACCATAATTGTTAAGAAATGATAATTGGTGTATTGCATCCAAAATTTAAGTTCTTTATTTTGTTACCAACAGTAGTGAAACTTAAACAGATAAACCACCAATACATTCACTATGGCATAGAACTAATGCCATAGAAGAGAAGGCTCTTTCAAAATGGAATTAAAATGGCTCAAAGTGATCCTAAATTATAAATTATGTTATTCATCTTAAGGTAGTTAGAACAAAACTTTTGATTTTGGTGAGAGAGAAAATTGAAAAATCTTTACAAATCAAATCTTTTTTAATTTGGAAAGTAGGATTTCTAATCACACTAAAATGCAACAATTTTAATCAATTCTAAGCATCATGTGTCTAATAATGTAAATTAGAATAAACATATTAAATTAAGAACGATAATAAATAAGCTAAATAAATGATCACATATATACTAAAGTTCAATAGTATACAAAATCAAATCAGTAAAAATAGATGGGTTAACCAACTTATAACAAATCCTATTATCTAATGATATGAAAAAAAGGAAGTTGTTTGGTATTTAACTATTTGATTGAATGGCTAAAATAAAATCAAGATCTTATTTCATATCTTAATTATTAGCATAAACTCATGTAGAAAACTGTTGCAAGCGAACAAATATATTAATCAACAATTTTTATGATCAAATAGTGTTCATTGGAGACCAAGGAATTTGAGAAATCAGAATAACACATCGATTCAGTTATATTTGGTATATACTTATTGTTAGGGTTGTCCGTGAAAGTTTCAGTTGAAACGAACAAACAGTAGGAAAAAACATGGACATCTCACTTAGCGTAACAACCAAGTTAGAAGAGGAAAAGTGTAGGACTGAAAAGAAAATTTAGGAAAAATAATATTCCTCGGTCGATGCCAGGGTTAGTGGAATGAAAAATGGTAGAATGAAAGTAGGATTCGAGCAATTAATTAGATGAATGAGTTAACAAAACGAATGGTCTCATAAAGACCAACATGCCGTTATTTGATATATAATGAAATAATATGAAAAAGGACATTTTTGGTAGTCAAAAAAGGTTTCACTTATCATGTATTTGCTTTAACAACTTGACAGCAAAATGGAAAAGAAGAAAGGATTATAAATACATGAAATGGTAGATATTTCAATTTATCGCCTTTTGTTTGTATATTTTGTTAACAATATCTAAAACGTATAGAATCAGAGAAAACAAACATATATGTCTTATTTCTTTATATATTTCAACTCGAAAAAGAAACTTGATTCACTGTCTATGTTTGCAAAAAAAATCACAGATAAAAAAATTCAGACATTGGATCTTGCATAGTTGAACAAATTAGATGAAGGTTTCGGTATTTAGTTTGCAGTTAGTAGACCTAATCTTCCACAACCATTAAACATACCAATAACAAACTTCAAAATCAAAGTTCTTATCAACAAATGTTAGTTGTTGTAGAATAAAATTAATTAGACGCAATTAGTGAAATTAAGATCTTAATCAAGTTTGCGGGTACCTGGCATGGAATAAAATCGGATTCCATAATCCATCTGCAATTGGAGACGTCTAAAATTTCTAGAAAGCATTTCAACCTTGATGGGGAAGCCTAATTCCTGAATTAGGCATAAAAGATGATACATGAGATATTGTACAGATCCAAAATCAGCAGACAAAATTACAAATAAAAATTTTAAAAGCTAAATTGGAGGAATATCATAAACTCGAAAGCCGATCCGTGGCGTTCGAAACCCTAGATCCACAGTCATCACCTATTTCCCACACTGCCTCTTCCTCAACGATCTGCATCTTCCATAGACCTAAGTAAATATAATAAAAGTGATAGATTAATTTAATTGATGGTTATAGTTTTGAGCTTGGTTTTGGGATTTAATTTTTTGATTTGATTTCAACAGCGGTGGATGAGTTTTAGGAGAAGAGTGGGTGTTTAAGGGGAAGCAACCGTAACTATGAAATTATGTTGTACGTGTAGACGTGAGCCCGAGAAATATGACTGCAAAGAAACTGCTGTGTGCGCTTGAAAATGGAAAAATTAACCCTGTACAAACATTTCTGATTTAACAGCAAATATATATCATTTGCGTGGATAGTAAAGCTACAGTAATAAATAATGATACCCACTTGGATCATCTAGGTGCATAAGAGGCATCACACATGATTCATTTTAGTAAAACTGACGCATTGTTATATATGCAGTTCCCTTGGTGTATCCCTGCACTGAAAATATAACACTGGATCTCCAACTCGGTAATGTATTTTCAATTTTATTTTTATCAAACCGTTCAACTTCAAACACTATATGTAGTTATAGTTAAGAAATACAAATCAAAATGGGGTTTCAAATTTAGAATATGGTAGCGAGGAGGGTTAGCAAGGTTTAAATAATGTGTCTAGCATACTAACCTATGACTCCAACACATTTATATATCATGATAAAAAAATTCGAGTTGGTTTAATCTAAAGGTGCTACTGAACTTGAATTGTAGTGAGTGATTTAAATATTTGCAACAGAACTAATCATCGTTCACTAAAATTAACATTACTACTCATCGTAGATTCAAATACTCTATCGAACTGCTATAAAATATGAAAATTTTCAAGTTAAGAGCACAAAAGTTTACCTTCTTTTCCATCTTACAAATTGACATGATCATCTTTCATCCTCTTATCTTTTAGCAAATATAAAGCCATGACCAAAAGTTGGTAGTAAATATAAAATGCAAATCAACCTATCATTCAAAATGCATATAAGTCAATGAATCAGGTAGGCACATGTATATTTGTACTTCAATATTATATACGTTTTCCATGTACATTACGTATATATGCATTAACTATAGGATATGAACATTACTGGCAATTATAAAACATAATGATTTCAATAACAGAATCATCAAACAACATATGCCAGATTTGAACTTAAAAATGGTAGAATGCAATGCTATAGGATATTAGATTAAATAAATAGGTATGACTACGTGTATATTTGTTGTCCGATATATTTACATATACACATTGCTGGATAAACAGTTAATTAGCCATACAGTAGTCTACCTAAAATAGTTGTAGCCAACAATAATGTAAGCACCTGTGGAATGTGTATGTTGTACGTATTTAAAATTTTAGGACTTCAAGCATGTCGGTAAAGTTTGAAACATATATCATCAGGTTAAAATAGACATGGAAGTCCAGGTTCATTGAAAAATTGTTTTGACTACTCTTTGGATGTTTGAAAAATTACAGAAAAAAGAACCATGAAGATAATATATGTAACAAAAGCATTATAATTTTACAAAGGCATATCACAGAAGTACACAATGAGTGATAATCGTCTTCAATGAAACTATAAATAACTTTAAACACTATAAGTAAAAATCATTAATATATCATTGAATTGTTTTGCAAACTTTTCATATGTATTAGCAACATTCATCAGGAATCTGATGTATCAAACATTGGTTTTTGAAAATCAAACAACACTATCAAGTAATATTGTAAATTGAAATTTTCCATGGTAAAACATATATGTGGTTGACATAAGCATCTAACGCATGATTTATATTTACATCTTGTACTTGTTACTGTTCCATATTACACGAATTGGACCAAATAGGAATAAACTTTGAACTCAAAATGAACAATCTACTGACCTTATAATAACAATACACAAAACGACTTCAGCCACTATATTGATTTTAGATAAATGTAAACTGTAAGTGGGACAGTCATTGCTGAAGGAAGTTTCATACCTTGCATACTGAAGGAAGACTTCTAAATAATAGAACTTCGACACCATTATTGGATGAAGGGCTAAGAAGTTTATACCAATTGAATATCTATGCTCTGAAAATTCCAGCGGCATAAATAAGAAAGTTTGGATATATATAACTATATATATATAAATATATATATATATATATAAACCTTGAAAGTAAACAATTTTATCAAGACAGACCACTAATAATGAAGAAGTCAAATAATAACAACAATAATAACAATAAAAACTATGATTCTGCTTAATTTTAGGGATATAGATAACGCATGAAACTCAGTTTAAGGGGAAGCAAGGTTCAACCGACAAAATTGAAAAAATATGAATGAAACCGTGAGTGATGTAGGGGTAAAATTAGTATCTAGAAAAAATTGGTACCTCGTAAGCCAAATCCACAAACCAATTTGAAAAATCGACGTTTGCTATATGTCTGTCTAGTCCATTGGCTAAATATGATAATTAATTCACTGCAGATTGAATCTGATATATAGTGCCAAACAAATAACTGATAGCCTAATAATGAATTATGAAATATCTCACTTCTTTGGACGTCATTCCAATAGTAATGGCTAATTTATTAGTCAATATATTATTGTCCATGCTGGTATGAACTGATTGAAAAGGATAAATAATTCACATTAAATCCAATCCTAAATATACAAACAAACAACTTACAAATTAGAAATATACGATAGTCGACCAAAAATTTAAACTATAAACTCAGCTGAAACAAATTTATAACTTTCTAATGCATGTCTGGGTTCATGGTTACAGTGACATATAATAATGAATTTGGACAAATATTTCTCTACCTTAGCTGGTTTTGCTGTCAATCTAAACATTCCCTGTTAATTATTATGAAAGGGATTCATCTACTTTTGTCGGAAGCTAAAGCATGACATAACCATCAGACCAAAAATCTAGATTTGATCAATTAGTGTGTTTCAACCTATTTGATTTACTAAAATTCACTCTCATACTTCAAATAATAAGATGAAACTTTCTTATTTTTGTCTTCAGCTCAACTAAGATGTTGCATTGTAGGAAAATCCAAATTGTAGACTTCAAAGGCTATCTACTAACTCAAGATAACCAAAACAGCCAAGGTTTTGAATGACTACTGTTATAAAATTATTTAAAATAACAAAAAGGGGTTGTTCAGAAGGACCTTTTTTCTGATGTAGTCTTCAGATGCCACAGTTGTAGTCCATCATCTGATAAATACAGAGTAGGAGATTGAAACTTAATATAAAGCACAAAACTCTATCTTTGCTTTTGCTACAGACGAATCCCAAACATGGTTTGCTGCATAATTAAATTGTCGAATTAATCTATTGAAACGTAAATTCAAATTTAAATTGACAAATGTTTTGATTTGGAATAAAATTAAACCTTTAAAAAAGCAGTATGAGATTTACCAAGTCGGTATCAGCACTTACCACCCTAATTTCAAATTCCTTAATCGAATCCCTAGCACCATCAGAGAAGAAAACATTAAAATAATTGAAGGAAAAAAACATTGTATAAATGCTAACATTGCATGACACTTTGGTAACAAAGTAAAAAAAATCTTACAACAGCAAAGTAAAAAATTTGGAGAACAAAAAATTTCCATGTAAATTCCATACTTGCAGTACAGGAAAGCATTTCAACACAAAAGAGTTTATTGACTTCAGCCATAATCCTCATTCGCCTTCTTCCAATTCCTAAATAAATAGTGCAACATCATCAAAAACCGAAGTTATTTTAAACAAATAATGATTAGATATTCAGAAACTGCAGCACCTCCGTGATTTTTGAGTTTCCAAGCGCATTAGTTACCAATCAGTAAACATACCTCGTTTTTTGCCCATACACTTACGCTTTGGTAATGAATGCAATCCCAAACAGTGGCGGCTATCCTAAATTTCAACAAAAAAAGTATAGAAAATAAACAATTGACGAACCTGAGAATTAAAATTGTAGGCTGATGTAATTATGAAAGAAATTAACATTTGTGATCCAGTTGACTCACTGAATTAAGTTTCTTCAATCATAAAAATGGAAGCGCTTCTGCTTAGGAGTCAAAGGCTAGGGCTTCTGTTGAGTCGAAGTTGTAGTTACTGCCGCAAAATTTAAAAATTTCTCGGCACTTGATTCAAAAGAAGGTAAGCAACATATTTTTGTTTTGATTTCAGTAATAGCGGATGGGTTTTGGAAGAGGAGAGGGCTTTGAAGGGAAGTAATTGTAGTTATGTGGTACTTGTACGTGTGAGGTGGGGGAATACAACCGCATATTTGGTGGGATATATAATCGCCATTATTGAAGCGAATTAGAAGAGGGACAGTTGAGGAAAGTGGAGGAGACAAATGAGAATGGACTGATCGTGGCCAAAGAGAGAATTGTTTTGACGTGCAAAAGATAAATGACAAAAGTGTCCTCAACAGTTTCTCACTTGGTAGGGTTATTTCAGGAAATGTCAAAAAGGCTTCACTTTGACCGCTTTGACCAAGGTTTTGCTTTATAGTA
Source organism: Allium fistulosum (assembly GCA_030737815.1). Taxonomy (NCBI): domain Eukaryota; kingdom Viridiplantae; phylum Streptophyta; class Magnoliopsida; order Asparagales; family Amaryllidaceae; genus Allium; species Allium fistulosum. Next base: position 489,919,748 of record CM060903.1, read on the forward strand.
TAGACGAGTAGGTTGGCACGTGCGATGCACGTGCGCAGAAGGAACTGGTGTTAAGAAACAATGTCTATGAGAGTTGTTGAATGCGACAAAATGAGTGTGACGTACATGTATTGTTGAATATTTTGGATATTGACATGCAGAATGAATCTACAACAGATGGACGTGGACGTAGAAAATTTGTATCGACATGGGAAGAAGCGTTAGATCAGACTGACATTGTGTGGGTAGGAAGAAAAGTAATATACATATGGTGTAACGAATTATTAACACATGTTCATGCAAACCGTAGAGAATAACTTTGATTTGTAATGGAAATAGAATATGGTCTTCGTTACGTATAGTAGGTGATCATAGATAGATATGAATGCATTTTGTGGGAATAGGGAAACATAATGAGTTGTTGCACCTAAGAAACTATTTGATAGTAAATTGTAGGTAGTAAGTGTAGTTGTCGTAATCGTTAAGTTGGAGCTGGATGAGTTGAAATTATTGGAAGAATATCCTTACTTTTAAGGATTCTTTGGATGGTACTAAAAATATTGCCTGATTAGATGATTTAGAATGTTTAATGGAGCATTAATGTTAATTTCTTCTTTGGAAGTAAAAAAGAAAAAGAATCTATCATAATTCATATGCTCTAATCTATAGTAAGAGGTCGCTTTTACCTTTTCCTTGCCATGTGCCATTTTCGGGGTGGATAATTATACTTTTGAAATAGAAACATAAAACAAACTACCTTTGTTACTGTGTCTGCCATACATATCAAAATTTCATACGCAAAGTATTAAAAAATTAAGTAAATTCAGCTTTTTTTTTCTTTTCAAAAAAGCTTCCATAATATTGTCTCTTCTCTTGTCTTTTCCGAATACTTCAGAAATTTGTTTTTGGCACTTGGAGTGGCATAGTATGCATATTTTGAAAGGGAGATCTGTAATATTATGTATAAAGTTGAACAGTTGGTTTCATTGGATCATTACAATATGGCCATGTGTTGTTAAAATATGGACTGTACAATTATTATATATTTATATGTGGTGGAATATTTTTGATAAAGTTGAACAGTTGGTTTCATTGGATCATTTTTGATTCAACATGCGAAGAGAAGTATATATGTACACTGCAACAACAAATACGGTAATGAAATCCAATAATAAGTTGCTGGTATCAAAAAACCTGTACGTTAAAATTGGTATGCTAGTTTTGCTTCATCCACTACTTTATCTACTATATTCTTCCAAAAAATATACAATTAAATTGCAACTCTACAATAAAGGTAACAATGATGAACAACAGATAAAATTAATACAACATTACTCTCTAATATCATGGTCTATAAATACATATAGGCACAGATGTTTTCTTATGTTTCAAAGTAATATTACATCTTTAGTATCTTTTAAGAAATATCTTGCATTAAGCAATTTTTAGTCTGATGTTGACAAAGAAACTAAAACATGATTTAAAAAAATTATATTAGACCATCTCACTACATTTACAAACATATTGGTTTTTGATATATAATTTGTTGGAAGCATGCATATGCAAGTGATTAATTAGGCGCTATATCTCACGTTAGGTCAATACAGTGGTCTTTAAACACTATTTGGAACAGGAAATAAAATGTCAACTACATCTACCGTGGCACATTCAACATGCTTGTGCATTAATAAAATTTTTCCAAAGCGAGCATAGCTGTTCACTAACTGAATGAGTAACCAAGAATAAAACATATACACACATGCATATAGTAAGAGCAAAAAGATATGAAACATACCACATAGTTTATGCATACAATTTCATGAAAAATAGACAGAAGTGATGAGAGTCATTGGCGCATCTTTTGGCAATCACCTATAGGGTAGTGGTAACCTTGAAAATGGATTCACAAACTAAAAGCTTTGGGTTCCTTTTGAATTTACTGCCAATACTTCAGGATCCCTGCTCAATCTCAAAGAAAATGAATGTCCACAAAACATTGTTTCAAAATTAGTTAAGATAAGAAGTTTAGTTTTTATTATTAAAGCAATATATATTAAGAATCATTTTAATTCTAAATAAATATATCAGTAATGTTTTGCCCAAACCATTTCCTAAGCAGGCACATTTACTTAAAAAGAAGAGCTACTGCATGGAGTTTTGTAATATTATATGAGAAATTTATAAGTTGTAACTTTGATATGGTAGTGAATGGAATAATAAAAAGCATAAGAAAAATGTTTCACGTTAATTGAATATTTAAGGTCATCATTCACGTATTAAAATAGCATGAAAACCAACTAATAGATGCATAAAAACGCAGATAAAACTATCAAAATAATAAACGTAAAAAAGCAAGAACTAAAAGCAAACATCATTCCAAGAATTTGAGAATCTAACTATTATAGCTTTGATAGAACTCTTAGAATTCCAATTAGCAATATAATATCATTCATTCATTTCATAGTTTTAGTCTAGTTAGAACTCTTAGAATTCCAATTAGCAATATAACATCATCCATTCATTTCATAGTTTTAGTCTAGTTGAACATGTAAAAATATAAAAAAAGCATAAGAAATACTGAGAAAACATACGGTTAAGCTTAAAATTAAAAGAAAAAAATGAATAGGCTCAAAAGTTACAAAAACAATATGATTATCAATGCAAATGAGAAGTACATAAAAAGATTTCAACTTCACATTAGAAACTCCTAATTCGCTTCAAAATATGTATTCGGAAACAAATACCAACTGAACTCCAATTAAATTAATAATTTACCATAAGATTGAATAACATTTAGAAAAATAGAAAATGGACATCACAAAACAAATTTGAGAAACAAATTCTTCAAAAACTGAAGATTATCAAAATTAATGAATCTGAATTTGCAAATTCTTATATCCACTATAGTGAAATTCTACATAGGAATCAACTCCATTTCCAAATGACTCATATCTATTAAAACATTAATGAAAATAACCTTTTTCATAAAAGTTAATATACTTAGGGACTCAAACATTTAATTGCGGTTAAAAACATTCCATTACACATTTACTGCTGTCAATTAATTTTAGCATCGGTACATGATTAACATACCTGGCATTTCCTGTGAAATGGAAAATTTTGAATCGCGACTTCAAGTCGAACATCGAATAGAAACAAAACCGAAAGAGATTCAGTTAAGCATCACTTTCCCAATTCATCAATCAAAAGGGAAAAAGAAGAGGAATAGGAAGAAGCTGCGGCGGCATACCTTAGTAAAAGAATGTAGGATTCTCAGAACCTCTCCCATTCATCTTGCACGAAAACGGACCTGATACCAACAAAAAACATACGAAAAAAACCACAGAACCTAATGACAGTCAGAAGTTAGATTTTACCAAATTGAACCATTTCAGATCTACATGTTTTGTACCTTTCTGCTTTCTTTATCGAACTATATTACTTGGAACTTTCCATCATCAAAATCATTTTCCATGCAATACCGAAACTGAACAAATATAATTTCTAAATTTCTAAACAAATGATGAACCACATTCATATTAAAAAGTGAATCAAAAGATAATATGAAATTTTTAGTAGAAACAAAGAGAGATCAATTAGTAAATAATAACTGCAAATGTTGTGCACAATTGTAGCAATATAGTTTTTCTTCTTCTTTTTTTTAGCGCTGTTGCATGCTGCAGCAGCCTGCTACATCACAGTAGCCTAGCGTTGTGTCGCAGCAGCATGGTGTTGCTGCACTGCAACAGCCTGTTGCTGCCTCACAGGCAGTTTTTTTGTAACATTTAGGTACTTTTATAAAATCATGCAAAGTGACTAACTTTATTTAAATAAGATACATCAAACTTGAATAAGAAAAAAAAGAGTATAGGGACATGCATTATAAGACAACAAAAGGAATCCTAAATAAACCATGTCGTCATAGTTTAAGTGGCTGTAGAGATTTATTTTATGCAAGTCCAGAAACTATAAGTACCAACTTACAAAACATTCTTTCATTTTTTGGTTTTAATATATCTGCCTTACTTTTTATTTCTTGTTTTTTAGAAGAATGGTGTTCCTAAATTTCTGACTGTAATATTTGTATTCTTGTCTTGAAGCTTTTCGTTTTCCCTAGTTATGTATCTGTTTGTTAGAAAATTGTAAATTTTCTGTATGCAAATATAAATTCTGAACATACAAACATATAACAATAACACGGCTTTTGCTAAGATTTTTACATATTAAATAGTATCGGGTTGTAATTTCATACTACCCGTTTATATAACCTTTTAAAGTATCTGAATTAGCATTCTTGGATTGTTTTAAATTCATGGAAAGATATATAATAGCAAATTATATTTCATTGTGATTTCATATTTTGAGTGCCAGAGACATGGCAAGTAGAAAAGGTAATTTTGTCCATTTGTTTTGAACTGCGTACAATATTCTAAAAAAGAACTTTGCTACACTCGGTGCCTAAAAGTGTTTAATGTACATGGTAACAAAGCCTAATAGGAGATTATATTTATATATTCTTTAGCTACTTTGAATTAACTTATACCGTTGTTTACCTAAAGGGGAAAATAGCTTTGTAGTACAAAAATTGAAGGTAGAGTTAATTTACAGTAGATTTTACAACTCATACAATGGCAATAGTGACAACACTAAATGTTTGTTCCATGTATGCATGTGTGCAAACTCCAAAGAACTGGAAACATACATGAGCTCTATCTCAAACACTTTTCCAGGAATAGTTTAAACTTTTGTATTATTTGTGGCTTAATATCGGCTTGACCATCAAAATTTTCTCTAGAAGCAATTTCTAAACATGCTTCAAGGGATGGATACAGTTCTCATTCTGTTATTTGAATTTTCAAGATCTTAACAATTTATTAGAGAACAGAAGAATTTTACTAAAGTAATATTGTAACTGGTTGTTTGCTTGATGTTTCCATGCATTTATGACACTTCATTTAAGTCATTAAGTTAATAGAATATGTGAACAGTGAAAGCATAACTAAAGAGAAAGCAAAGCAAATATTCCAAATTATTAATACATCTCCATTTATTAAAAATTCTAAAGACAACTATATGATGTTTTAGAGTTTAGAAGCTCAAAATGACGAATTATGATATGCTTGTTTGCTTTGCACTCATAAATCATCTAGCCAAGTTAACTTTGATAAACAGATGAAGAAGAGGTAGGAAAATTCAGTGGACACTTAATCTCTCTTTCAAGTGCACACATACATACATTTATCTATATGTGTGGACAAACACACACCATACATATATAGTAACTGTTAGATCTCATTGTGTTTACATAAGAGGTTGAAGTCATGGGAAGATCTGATGTGTCATAAATTGTATCCACAATTGGGGTTCCAATAAAATTTCATATGTGTGTTATAATAGTTAAACATCAATATAAAGCTTTTGAATTTACCAAATTGGCTACACATTTATTATCTAACAATGAAGGGAATTCATGAGCATTTTAGTCATTCATTTTGACCACATTCAGATCTCACATGTCCGTTCTAGTTTCTCAATCTAAAATAATTAAAAGTAGACTGCAAGAGGAGCTGACAGTAAGGTACATGAATTTAAGCTGTATATTATAGCATTAACTTTTATGCATAACAAAACATCGAGTTAGAAATTTTTAGTTACCCGTTAGAAAGAACTGGACCAAGATTTTATGCATCCGACGTAAGCTCTTGGCTTCATTCTATGGCGAGCAAGAGTCGTAGCCAGTGTACCTGCATTACTATCGAAATCATATGTATAGTGTGCTTATTTACTCTCTTTTTTCTTTTTGATATTATGTGTATATATTTCGCAATGGCTGAATATAAAAAACAAACCATAAATTTCTGGAAAAGTAATTTAGAAATTCATAATAAATCATGTACACTGATTATTTTCATGTGCGTATATAGATATATATATATATATATATATATACATATATATATATTATATGTCAAATTTAAGTTTTGAAACTGTAATCTTCAATAAATAGTTGCATTCTCCGTTTTAAGTCAAACTTTACCTTTAAACACCAGTTTGATTTGTAAAGAAAGGGGAAGCTCACTGAACTCTGCTTTAATCTACTCGATTCATTGAACCCTTTCTCTGGAAACCACACTCAAGCTAGTTGGGTGACTCAACATATATAAGGAAACCTGACAAATTTAGTGTGGTTTACGACAATCGCATGAATATAATTGAAATCAATGTAGGGGACCTAACTATATATGCAGATGTAAACTGAGAATTGATAACGTAGATAGCTGATGAGCATTCTGCTGTATGATTGTATGTATGCAGTTAGCTGTTATACCATCAGTAAGACTGTAAATTATGCAACTGAATTTTAAGGGCTTTCACAATCACATTAAGGTCAACTGTTCTTTTCTTTTTCTATCCATATGAAACAAAAGCTAGACTTGTGATGAGAATTCTTCTTAGCGTATCAGTTGCAACAACAAAACCATGCTTTGAATTACAGTAACTTAATACAATATGACATAACATAAACTAATTCATACGAATTAAAATTAAACTTACTCGATCTTGACATTGAACCACACAACAAAATCATGATCTTCTTCAGCCTCATTTTCTTGACTCGGTAGGAATAGACACTTGAGTGAAGAAATGTGCATTGGTACCTAAGCTTTTGTGGCTCAAGCATTATTCCAAACATGTTGTGCGCATGTATGTGACTATGATTATGAAAAATAATGTATTAGTTACATATATCACGGTTAGTTGAAAAAACGAATCTAACAAATTGCATCATCAAAGCTTAGTGACGAATATATCACAGACCGTTAAAAAAAACCAAATAGCAACGAATATTTCTTTAACAGAAACTACATTAAAGCTTCAAAGAACCAACAAAGTTATAAATTGAAACAACTCAATCACGTACCTGAAAGATCAAGACATACCAAATTGGAAACTGCCCATCTTCAATTTCAGAACCCGCAAGCTTTCATGTCGTAGTGAGGCATTAGAGATCTGCCATTTTTATATGTTTTCTTTTATTAATTAGAGTTGTAACGACCCGACTTTCCAGACCCGGAAAATCGAACCATTTTAGTTAAGAAGAAGAGGTAGAAGAAGAAAAATAGAAAACATCAGAATCTAACCATCGCAGCGGAATAAAATATAATATATATTAACAGATCTTTACACAAATCAAAACTATATCAGTTTTATATAATATAGCATCAGAGTATACATAACATACAACTGGACAATAACCATATCATGTCCTCAATACAACAGAGTACAACAATCAACACAGCGGAATATATATATAAACAAGTACGGAATATACGTCTCGCCATCCAGCTCATCTCCTGAGCTCCACAGCATCATATCCTGTAACCTATAATACTCGGTCTGACCCGAGCATCATATAAAACAATACCCGAGTCAGTCTGGAATACCAGCGTGAGAAAATCACACTCAATTGATTATTAAAGTTTCAAAAATCCTTTTGAAAATAAAAGCATCTCGTAAGACCACGCCACAAATAAACATGTCGGGTTTTTACCTTACGATAGCTAAAACACTTTTTATAAAAATCCTCTGATATTATAATAGTGTCTATTCACAAATACTTATTAAAATAGCTGAAATTGTTACATGATTAAATTCCAGCATACTAGGTATACAAACAAATACCGTACAAGGCACGTAGGGAGAATGGATTTCCAACGAATGACTAGGCACTGGGGTACCACCTGTCACAGTACGTGGCCTAGATCACAGTACCGAGGAGTACGCCCGCTCCCCTGCAACACAAGGCCGGAATCACCTATGGGCAATTCCGAATATGATCACCCCACGGTTGGGATCAGCAACCGCACCACTAAGCCGAAATATAAGGGACATCTAGACAGGGATGACCACACTCTCCAGTGGGCGCTACCCACGAAGCCTTGCTGCATAACCCCTGATTTTCAGTCATTCCCGGTTGATGAGGCTTGAGGCTAAACGATACCTTATCAGAACATATCCCTTAGAATGCCCATCGTCCACCTGACGATGTCACGAAAGCATTCGTCCATACAAGTCCGTCCCAGGTTCGAACGGAACCGAAGGCACTATTCCTACTACATCCATTTTGGAAATATCCTCAGGATTAGTAGCGACTAGCCCTTGCACTTCACAGCTCCATCTTCGACTCCGAACACGTTACACGAAACGTACAAACCGGATCGAAGTGGTATTCGAGTCTCCAGACCTAGAATCCCGGTATACGGAAACTCGATCCCGGTCTCTTCGAAACGATCAGCGCATTTGGCCAATATTGATAGTCGGTTATTTAACTATCAATTAACATCCACAAGCAACCATCACACAATAAATAATTTCCCACATTATTTATTTGCCCAAATATCTTTCCAAGATATATTTCCAAATTTTCAAAGCTCATTTGAAAACAATTTCAAAACAGTTTCCGCTGAAGGAAAACATTTCCCAAATAATTATTTCCACTGAATCACCAAGTACAAAATACTTTTAATTTTAAAATAATTTAAAAACACCAAATATATTTTATAACATTGAAATTTTAAAACTACTTTAATACTTTATCAAAATATATATTTTAAGAATATTTAAAATAAAACCACTTTATAAATATAAGCTGACTTCCTCTTTAAAACATAATACCAAATTACTTTTATATAATTACTACAATAATAGATTTTTGAAACTACTTACTTTAAAAAGTTAACATTTAAAAATAATCAATTTTCTAAAACATGCTTTTTAAAACATATTAAAACTTTTAACTTATATTTAAAACTACCTTGAAAACGTACTTGGCTATCCAGAGAAATACACTTCTCATTTCCATCCTTTAAAAATAAATCAACATTTATTTTAAACCAATTCACATCCCTTTATAAATTCCCACCTTGAATTTATATTTTCTAATATCCACTGATATTTTATTTTACTTTATAAACCCAGTTTATAAATTCCAAAATCTCATTTCTCTTCTAAAATTCCAATTTTAAACAACTAAATCAATTTCCAATTGATTTCCCAATTTACTCTACTTACTTTGAAATAAATTTCCTTTGCTACTTCATTTATTCCAAAATACATTAACCTTTAGATTTTATTCCTTATTACGAGTTAAACCCCTTTTTACCAATATCAATTACAGATTTCCAAAACTCCTTATTTATTCTTTAATTAACTTTAATCCTTAATTTCAAAAATAACTTCTTTTATTCTTCAAATAATATCACTTAAGTATAAAATTTATTATCCCTTGTAGATTCAAAATCCCCTTATTTCATATTTGTTAAAATTCCAAATCACCTTATTTTTATTTCAATTCGTTATAAATTTTATCCCAATTCCTCGAATTATTTTACTTAAACTTTTATTCCTTTATTTCTTTTCAAAAATTCAATTCCATAGATTTTATAATTTATTATACTGGACAATCCAAATCAACCACATCATCCAATATAAAATCATCACATGATATCAAATATTCAGAACACAGAATATTAAATAATCTAATAATTTTGAGGAATCCAGTTGGATCCCTCCAACCTGTTTCCCTACATCCACAGACGTTAGCACAATATAAAATACCAATTCCACTTCAAGGTGGAATATCGCAGTATATGGGATTTATATAAATCATCCGCTATTATGCGGCGCATAGGGTCTCATCCGCTATACAATGCGGGAATATCAACAATTCCAATATATACATATGCCAATATGTATATATTGCTATATACTACTATATATAATATAGCACATCCAAATCAATTCACCCATTCAATCAATTATTTAAATTTAACCATTTAAATTTAAATTCAACTGAGTGAGATTAACTCACCTTTTGCCCCTTCTATTTTGCAATCCATTCCCAAACCGGTTTGCTTTCTTTTAAGATTTTTGACCTTGAATAAACATTATATAATTTATCAATATTCGGAACAGTCAAACAGTTAAATTACCATTTAATTTGCTACCCTAATTAATCAATCACTTCTTCGATTACTTAAAAATAAATTTTAACTAATCTTCCTAGGATAAATAATTTCTAGTAACTAAAAATTTATAAGCAAATTGAACGAGTCAATCACCTATATATATTTATTTATTTGATTAAAACAGAATAAATTTTATTTCTTTACTATAAATATATTTTCCTCTTGTTTTCTGTATATAACTATTATTATTATTATTCTGCCTATATATATGTTAAATTAAAAACAGAACTGCTTCAAATCTAATTGTCTGATTAAATCCTTCTTTTTCTGTAAAAATAAAATAGTAATTAACTTCACTGTTAATAAAAGTCTCTCTAACTTGTATATATACATGCATAACTATAAAAGCTTATGCTTTTTTTTTATAAAATTAAATTTCTATTTATCTACATATATATATACACATTCAAATTTAATAAGAAATTAAATTGTCGTACCTCACTGCTCCTCGCCTCGAGCACAGCGTCTCCGACTCGACTCAAACCCACCATCGATCCCTCTCCCAGAATCATCAGGCAAACCCCTCACGAGTCCCACGTCGACCATCCAAGCCCTAGCTCACGATCGCACCACTACACGATTCGCCGACCCTGTCCTAGGCTCTCGAGCCACTCCGACCTCGAGCGTCGCCGTGCCCTAGTCCCATCGCGACACACGCCAATTCTCTAAATATCGTTCGCGATTTTGATCGCGATCCCCCTCGTTATTACATTTGGGACGAACTCGAATTGAAGGGGATGGGAAAGAGAACCAAGGGTTTTATTTCGTGAACTTGAGGAGGAAAGGAAGCTTGCAAATTTAGGCTTATCACAGGCTTCGATTTCGATTCTGGAAAATGAGGAGCGCGGCCATGATTTATATTTTATATTTTTTTCGAGCTTCGATTATTGTCTGGAGTGAGGAAGAGCTTTGCGATTCATTTTATAATTTCTTTCGTATTGAACGCGATTTAACGAAGTAAAAAGGTAGAGATATTTTGAGAAGGGAATGGCGTGCAGAAGAAGCCTGGCTACAGTATCTCTGCTAAAAGGGTAAAGCTTTGATGTGAAGGAATTTCTTTTGACCGGACAAACAATATACATTATATTTAAATTTAAACCGTCTCAAATAATTACTTCTAGGCGTTTATCCACCGTACGTTCATACAACAATTCCAAACACTACGAAAATTGAAATCCGATAATAAAACACTATTACGGATCCAATGGAACTGGTTTCATCAAATTCCGAGACTGTGCCTCGGAAGGCTATTTTTAAATTCAATTCAAAATAGTATATCTTTAAAACTGAACAAAACACTTTTAAATTCAATTTTAAAAGTTCTATTAACTTCAGCATTATAAATATGAATTTTCCGAGCTTCCAAAATATTTTTAATTAGCTTAGAATACCATATTTAACATTTTACCCAACTCCACATCATTTAATTTAATAATTAAATTACTCACAAAACAGCGATATTTGAAATTTAAGTTAATAATTAACCTCTGAATATTTAAAATTAATTAAATATTCCAGTTTCAAATATACAAAAATTCCGGGTCGTCACATTCCTCCCCCCTTAAAAGAATTCCGTCCCCGAAATTACTAGTTAGGAAGAATGATTCCATCCCCGTTAACTATTTTCCAAATTTAAACAGTTTTAACAATACCCAAACAATCTTTTATTAATGATACACTAATCATCTTTTAACTTCCCAAACTTATTCATAAGTTCAACCCATACCACCTACTTATCCATTCAAATTTAAATTTGAATTCAAATTTTGAATTATCACAATTTTCCAAAAAAAATTCTAACTCCCTAAATTTCCGAAAAATTTTGCCAGCGTCTCCTTTGCGCGGCTAGCTCGGTACTACTACAAAATGGCTCTACGGCCTCCCCATCTCAAAAAGAAAACAAAACGCCAAGTGGCTGGATCAAAAACCCAATCAAATTTCATATAGAAATTCAAATACATACCTTTTGTCGGACCATTAAATTTTTATCTTTAAAAATCAAAAATCCCAATTTCTCCATTGCTTTTATACACCTGTATATCTTACTAAGCAATAACATCCAATTACAGCTTCAAACCATTTTATACATTCATGTACAAATTTTCAATATTTGTTTTACTTAAGCCCGTACGATGCACATATATCATTCGTACGCAATATCATATTCGATCGCTCACTCGATCACACAATTTCACTTCCGAACTAGTATCGTCCACCCGACTTCCTAGTGCGGACTCAGATCTGGTTTCTTGATCAGAAACCGTCATTCTCCTTGCATAGCCACAAACTATGATAGAGAATATCCAGAATCAATCAACAATCCATATCCAGGTTCGCCATTGAAAATCGAGTGAAAAATTCCAACTCGGATCGATATATCTATCTCGAAATTCTGTGTTCGACATCTGGACCAAATAGCTATGCGAATAAAATAATATACGTACTTCTTACGTATAAATTCCAATTGATTATCAGTTATATCAATTCTCCTTTATTCACATTCCTTTTTGATTGTTATCCCCTTATTCACAACTATCCCATTTCACAACTTCAGTTTCACCTTAATTCAATTATTCACTTAGCATACTTTCAGTACCACATTTTCTTAAGAAATTCACTATTCATTTCTTAAGTTTAAGATAAACATTTTACATACTGCTTATACATATTTTCACTTCACTATTGAAGTTCCTATCCATTTCTATCCACTTTTGCGTTTACATTTCCACTTGAATTCAATTTATCTTCCACTTTGAATATTGAATTAGTTGCACTTACTAATTAATTTAAATCTCAATTAAAAGTTTGTTTGCAAGCTTAACTTTCGTTAGTTCCTTCGATTTCACTTACTTTACTTTCACATTTTAAATAGATTTCAATACTCAGTTTCAACCTTATTTGTTTAACAAATTTTAATTCATTTGTTGTTAGTGAAAATTTTCAAAAATTTTCTAACTCCCAAAATTTACGGAAAATTTTGGCAGAGTCTCCCTTGTACGGAGGGACTTCTGCGATATCGCAGGATGCACAAATATATATATACATCGGCCTCATGCCGGAAATCACAATATATATCAATATATGCAGTTCATATCTCCTATTTAGAATTTTTGCGTAAGCGTACCTTATTTTAGCATTTTTAAAGCAAAGCGGTTATTTATTTTAGCATGTTGTGCCATCAGATTCAGCCAACCGACTTCCCTGAACCTGTACTAACTCAATTACAACATGTAAGTGCCAAATATACAAAGTTTATTTACATTTCACTAAAATTAAAATTTCTAAAACATGGATTCTACAAACAATGCATGTTATATACTTCCATAAGCACATATGAAATGTTTTGACCCTTATTCCCATTTTTTTTCCAAACAATACTCAACCCATTCCATTTAATTTATTCACATCCATTTATTTAGCTCGAAAACAATCCAGGCTATTTCATTCAATAATTAATTCTCAATTGATTTCAACAACCTCGATTTGAGTACAGTCTTCATCCAACATTTACTTAAGTTAACAACTTAAGTTCATTTTCATTGCAGTTTGCACCAATTCATTCAATTTGTCCTTTTTAATTCTAAATTCAATATTCCGTTCATTGAATAATATCCAAGGCCATTTTCATTCATACCCACTTGAATTTTCGTTTGCAATACAAGCCATCACTATTTTAATTCAAATTTTCATTTTTTTAACACATTTCCACTTATATTTAATGTGTTAATACTCCAAGTCGAATTTTAATTAATAACTCAAATTCTGATTCTACTATTCATTTTTAATTCACTACCCAATTTTATTAATTCACAATTCAATTTCTATTTAACCAATTTAAATTCCATAACCCAAACTCATTTGGATAATATTTCAAGGTCATATTCCATTTATTTATACTTGAGTTCATTCACACTTAAGTTAATTTTGTTCCAATTTATTTCACTTAACAGCATCCAAAATATATGTGTCGAGCTTTATTTATATCATCCACATTCGATTTGTTAGTATTTTATCTCGGATTGCAATTAATAATTTCTACTTAATCCAAGTTCATTTCCCATTTCATATCCAAATTACAAAATCAACTTTCTTTCAGCCAATTAAGGTTCTATTTCCATAATCCATTACTCCATTAAGTAATTTATTCCAATTTATACCTAATATTTGGTTTATTTCATCACTTCAATCCATTAAAGCAATCCCATTCACATTTTACTCTTTATTCCGGATTATACATTAAATTTAGTCAAGTATATTTATTTCTTTTTATTTGTTTTTCTATAAACAATTAAAATAAGATTCCAGAGTTTTTAACAATTTCCCAAAATTTCAAAATCACTTTTGAAATCAATCACATCCAAACTCCTTTTGTATATTCAGCTATCTCTTTGAATTTCAAAACCAAATCCAGTTTTGCAAACAATCCCAATTTAACACGGTTTGGTAGCAATTTCTCTTTGGAAACTCGAAAATGAACATCGATGATGCTGCAGTCATCACCGAAATTATTTCCCAGCGACCGGAAGAGAATTAAATGCTTTTATCTCTTTAAACCATTTCAAATATTTTTAAATTTCAAATCCTTCCAGATTCCAAACTCAACTCAAAATATTCCTGAAATAATACCACTTATTATTTCCTCAAACTCTTTGAAAACTATTTCCAAATCTCAAGGAATTTCAAACTTTTCCCAAAATTCCAAACTTAAAATCCATTCCGATTTATTTTCCACATTTCTCTGGAATTCTATTTTAAAGTACAAATCTCATTTGTATATGAAGTTTATTTCAATTTTATAAATTACATTTGTAATCTATATCTCAAATTTTATTTTATTATAAAATTTTATTCTTTGCTTTGGTTATAAATTTCAATTTCTAGTTAAGTTTCCATATATTAATGATAATAATTCCATATTATCACTTCTAACATCCAAACAACCATATATATTAACTAGAATAGTTTACAAAACGTTTCTTTTTATACAAAAATAATTTGGGTAAAATTATTTCATTTACCCTACTTTAAAACAATACTGTGTCGAATTGTTCTATACAAGTGTTTAGAGATCCCTATCAATGTTGTGGCGTCCCACACATCGACTAGAATCCATAAACTACTCAATAAACCAATCAACACAATATAAAACAATTTTATATTCACTAACAAATACGCGCTCATATCTATTAATACTCTCAAAATTCCCACCAGAGCCAAGGTTGTCGCCAGCCTAAGCTCTGATACCAACTGTAACGACCCGACTTTCCAGACCCGGAAAATCGAACCATTTTAGTTAAGAAGAAGAGGTAGAAGAAGAAAAATAGAAAACATCAGAATCTAACCATCGCAGCGGAATAAAATATAATATATATTAACAGATCTTTACACAAATCAAAACTATATCAGTTTTATATAATATAGCATCAGAGTATACATAACATACAACTGGACAATAACCATATCATGTCCTCAATACAACAGAGTACAACAATCAACACAGCGGAATATATATATAAACAAGTACGGAATATACGTCTCGCCATCCAGCTCATCTCCTGAGCTCCACAGCATCATATCCTGTAACCTATAATACTCGGTCTGACCCGAGCATCATATAAAACAATACCCGAGTCAGTCTGGAATACCAGCGTGAGAAAATCACACTCAATTGATTATTAAAGTTTCAAAAATCCTTTTGAAAATAAAAGCATCTCGTAAGACCACGCCACAAATAAACATGTCGGGTTTTTACCTTACGATAGCTAAAACACTTTTTATAAAAATCCTCTGATATTATAATAGTGTCTATTCACAAATACTTATTAAAATAGCTGAAATTGTTACATGATTAAATTCCAGCATACTAGGTATACAAACAAATACCGTACAAGGCACGTAGGGAGAATGGATTTCCAACGAATGACTAGGCACTGGGGTACCACCTGTCACAGTACGTGGCCTAGATCACAGTACCGAGGAGTACGCCCGCTCCCTTGCAACACAAGGCCGGAATCACCTATGGGCAATTCCGAATATGATCACCCCACGGTTGGGATCAGCAACCGCACCACTAAGCCGAAATATAAGGGACATCTAGACAGGGATGACCACACTCTCCAGTGGGCTCTACCCACGAAGCCTTGCTGCATAACCCCTGATTTTCAGTCATTCCCGGTTGATGAGGCTTGAGGCTAAACGATACCTTATCAGAACATATCCCTTAGAATGCCCATCGTCCACCTGACGATGTCACGAAAGCATTCGTCCATACAAGTCCGTCCCAGGTTCGAACGGAACCGAAGGCACTATTCCTACTACATCCATTTTGGAAATATCCTCAGGATTAGTAGCGACTAGCCCTTGCACTTCACAGCTCCATCTTCGACTCCGAACACGTTACACGAAACGTACAAACCGGATCGAAGTGGTATTCGAGTCTCCAGACCTAGAATCCCGGTATACGGAAACTCGATCCCGGTCTCTTCGAAACGATCAGCGCATTTGGCCAATATTGATAGTCGGTTATTTAACTATCAATTAACATCCACAAGCAACCATCACACAATAAATAATTTCCCACATTATTTATTTGCCCAAATATCTTTCCAAGATATATTTCCAAATTTTCAAAGCTCATTTGAAAACAATTTCAAAACAGTTTCCGCTTACGGAAAACATTTCCCAAATAATTATTTCCACTGAATCACCAAGTACAAAATACTTTTAATTTTAAAATAATTTAAAAACACCAAATATATTTTATAACATTGAAATTTTAAAACTACTTTAATACTTTATCAAAATATATATTTTAAGAATATTTAAAATAAAACCACTTTATAAATATAAGCTGACTTCCTCTTTAAAACATAATACCAAATTACTTTTATATAATTACTACAATAATAGATTTTTGAAACTACTTACTTTAAAAAGTTAACATTTAAAAATAATCAATTTTCTAAAACATGCTTTTTAAAACATATTAAAACTTTTAACTTATATTTAAAACTACCTTGAAAACGTACTTGGCTATCCAGAGAAATACACTTCTCATTTCCATCCTTTAAAAATAAATCAACATTTATTTTAAACCAATTCACATCCCTTTATAAATTCCCACCTTGAATTTATATTTTCTAATATCCACTGATATTTTATTTTACTTTATAAACCCATTTTATAAATTCCAAAATCTCATTTCTCTTCTAAAATTCCAATTTTAAACAACTAAATCAATTTCCAATTGATTTCCCAATTTACTCTACTTACTTTGAAATAAATTTCCTTTGCTACTTCATTTATTCCAAAATACATTAACCTTTAGATTTTATTCCTTATTACGAGTTAAACCCCTTTTTACCAATATCAATTACAGATTTCCAAAACTCCTTATTTATTCTTTAATTAACTTTAATCCTTAATTTCAAAAATAACTTCTTTTATTCTTCAAATAATATCACTTAAGTATAAAATTTATTATCCCTTGTAGATTCAAAATCCCCTTATTTCATATTTGTTAAAATTCCAAATCACCTTATTTTTATTTCAATTCGTTATAAATTTTATCCCAATTCCTTGAATTATTTTACTTAAACTTTTATTCCTTTATTTCTTTTCAAAAATTCAATTCCATAGATTTTATAATTTATTATACTGGACAATCCAAATCAACCACATCATCCAATATAAAATCATCACATGATATCAAATATTCAGAACACGGAATATTAAATAATCTAATAATTTTGAGGAATCCAGTTGGATCCCTCCAACCTGTTTCCCTACATCCACAGACGTTAGCACAATATAAAATACCAATTCCACTTCAAGGTGGAATATCGCAGTATATGGGATTTATATAAATCATCCGCTATTATGCGGCGCATAGGGTCTCATCCGCTATACAATGCGGGAATATCAACAATTCCAATATATACATATGCCAATATGTATATATTGCTATATACTACTATATATAATATAGCACATCCAAATCAATTCACCCATTCAATCAATTATTTAAATTTAACCATTTAAATTTAAATTCAACTGAGTGAGATTAACTCACCTTTTGCCCCTTCTATTTTGCAATCCATTCCCAAACCGGTTTGCTTTCTTTTAAGATTTTTGACCTTGAATAAACATTATATAATTTATCAATATTCGGAACAGTCAAACAGTTAAATTACCATTTAATTTGCTACCCTAATTAATCAATCACTTCTTCGATTACTTAAAAATAAATTTTAACTAATCTTCCTAGGATAAATAATTTCTAGTAACTAAAAATTTATAAGCAAATTGAACGAGTCAATCACCTATATATATTTATTTATTTGATTAAAACAGAATAAATTTTATTTCTTTACTATAAATATATTTTCCTCTTGTTTTCTGTATATAACTATTATTATTATTATTCTGCCTATATATATGTTAAATTAAAAACAGAACTGCTTCAAATCTAATTGTCTGATTAAATCCTTCTTTTTCTGTAAAAATAAAATAGTAATTAACTTCACTGTTAATAAAAGTCTCTCTAACTTGTATATATACATGCATAACTATAAAAGCTTATGCTTTTTTTTATAAAATTAAATTTCTATTTATCTACATATATATATACACATTCAAATTTAATAAGAAATTAAATTGTCATACCTCACTGCTCCTCGCCTCGAGCACAGCGTCTCCGACTCGACTCAAACCCACCATCGATCCCTCTCCCAGAATCATCAGGCAAACCCCTCACGAGTCCCACGTCGACCATCCAAGCCCTAGCTCACGATCGCACCACTACACGATTCGCCGACCCTATCCTAGGCTCTCGAGCCACTCCGACCTCGAGCGTCGCCGTGCCCTAGTCCCATCGCGACACACGCCAATTCTCTAAATATCGTTCGCGATTTCGATCGCGATCCCCCTCGTTATTACATTTGGGACGAACTCGAATTGAAGGGGATGGGAAAGAGAACCAAGGGTTTTATTTCGTGAACTTGAGGAGGAAAGGAAGCTTGCAAATTTAGGCTTATCACAGGCTTCGATTTCGATTCTGGAAAATGAGGAGCGCGGCCATGATTTATATTTTATATTTTTTTCGAGCTTCGATTATTGTCTGGAGTGAGGAAGAGCTTTGCGATTCATTTTATAATTTCTTTCGTATTGAACGCGATTTAACGAAGTAAAAAGGTAGAGATATTTTGAGAAGGGAATGGCGTGCAGAAGAAGCCTGGCTACAGTATCTCTGCTAAAAGGGTAAAGCTTTGATGTGAAGGAATTTCTTTTGACCGGACAAACAATATACATTATATTTAAATTTAAACCGTCTCAAATAATTACTTCTAGGCGTTTATCCACCGTACGTTCACACAACAATTCCAAACACTACGAAAATTGAAATCCGATAATAAAACACTATTACGGATCCAATGGAACTGGTTTCATCAAATTCCGAGACTGTGCCTCGGAAGGCTATTTTTAAATTCAATTCAAAATAGTATATCTTTAAAACTGAACAAAACACTTTTAAATTCAATTTTAAAAGTTCTATTAACTTCAGCATTATAAATATGAATTTTCCGAGCTTCCATAATATTTTTAATTAGCTTAGAATACCATATTTAACATTTTACCCAACTCCACATCATTTAATTTAATAATTAAATTACTCACAAAACAGCGATATTTGAAATTTAAGTTAATAATTAACCTCTGAATATTTAAAATTAATTAAATATTCCAGTTTCAAATATACAAAAATTCCGGGTCGTCACAAGAGTTTTGTAAGTCACCGATGCAATTTCAATGAGGAAGAAAGGGTCTTGGATTTGCGAATAAATGAGAAAGAGTTTGTGAGGAGGAGGAAGGATGAAGATAGAAAAAACGTGCCGATCATTCTACAGTTAGGTGGAATACGTGCGTTTTTCTCAGTTAAAAGACACATTAATCCTTTCCAAGCATAAAGAAGTTAATACGAAGGTAAAAGGGCAATTTTGATAGTCAGAAAAAGGCATCACTTGCTTGGGTATTTGCTTTATATATAATATATATATATATATATATATATATATATATATTAGGCAGTTCAATCTCATCCAAAAACAATCACAGTGATAAAACTGGGATATATCTTATACCATATCTTACGCCTTTCCAATAACTAAGGGAGACAACTGGGGATTACAACCCTAAAATTTTAAAAGAAAATTTTGCTGGAAGCTGCCACATATAATCAACTGGTGTAAATGGTGTTGAGGTCCTAACACACTTTACTAAATCAAGATAGGCATTCCTAATATATCATTCCACTATCGCCCACTTTCCTTAATTTTTCTTCTTGGTTTCTAATAAATACGGTCCATCCATTATTTTAATTAATATACCAGTTATTGTCAAAATTGGACCATCTCTACTCAATCCTCATCTAAATCCTTTTACAAATTTCAAAATTCATCTATTACTCCGATTTAATTCCTTCATAAATGCCATAGTAATTTCCCTAATCAGTCCCTATTTTATTCCTTTCAGCACTCATCAATTAAAAATTTATTGCCCGTTAAATTTGTAATTAATGTCTATAAATCCTAATCCACTAATTACTAACTAATTCGTATCTAATCGTAAACTATGTTATATGTTTATTTATTTATTTTTAGTCGTTAAGCGCAATTATTCGTGTATACAAATTTCTAAACTAGAATACTTATTTCCACATTTTTAATTCATCGAAGCTATCATTTTAAAAGGGATTACTGTTATAATTTTCCATAAATGACATTTTTGCTTTGTTTGAGATTACTAGGGACTATTTCTTTCTTTGATTGGAACATACGAAACAACGAAAAAGAACATCCATATCTTACACATCTCTTTCTCTTTTTGGTATAACCCTTATTAATTCTAACAATGCGTTTTCACATATTTTAGAATTGGGTAATCTATGGAAATTACACGAAAATCGCTCCAAATAAATCAAAATATAGAAATTTACAAGTCAACTAAGGCAAACTAACATACAACTCAATTGTAAATCCGGAATATCTTCACAATTTTTACCAATATTCTACAATAAAATATTTGGGACCAATTTTAAATTTTCAAATCAGGTTGTACATATTATTCTTATTTTATATAATATCTTAAAACCTTTACACTGCCTTACCTAGGTAGTGATCCATATATACTCCATATAAAATTTTTGTTCAGTTCTCATCATTCTTTCGACCTAAAATTTCACAACTATAAAGTACCTTGCTTGAAACCTTTATCTATAAAACATTTACTTGGAAACTTTTTTTTATCAATTTCAAAAACTGCTTAGTTCCCAAAAGGAAGCAAAATAATTTTCCTTCTCAAATACTTTTTTCATTAAAGATTTATTCTTTCAAAAGTTGGACTTTTCATTCATAACATTAAATTGCTTGGTTTTCAAAAAGGAACTATGAAAAGTTTCGCCTTTTAATTACTTCCTATAATAATGGCTTTCTTCTTTTGAAAGTAGGATTTTTAACCCAAAAGATTTAAAAACTCGATCGTTATACCGAATAATCATTCGTTTCAGTTTGTTTTTCAAAAACATCTTGTATAATTTTAAACAATGAAAAGTGGAGTAGACGATAACTTCCATCCTATTATTTTCCTCTTGTATTATTTCTAACTAGATTACTTATCATTCTTTATATAAATTCCTAATGTTGTTGTTATCTATCTTAACCATCATTTTCTGCATTTTCTTATACAGGAATGCTCCTTCTACCCACCTTATTGAGCACACTTAACCTTCTATTCTTTCTATCCTATTTTAATCAAGTGTCATTTTCATTTATACACCCTTTTTTAAAAGAATTTTAAAGAAAAGAACTTCCAATTTGATAAAGTAGGAAAATTATCTAGTCTAACCTACGTTATACTTTACATTTATTTCAAAAATGATAAATCCCTTTATCAAAAATCTTTAGCCCAAAAACTTTTTGGCTCAATAAATTTTAAACTAAGAATTTCGAGAATGTAAAATCCTTGTAAGTTAGAACTTTTTAACTCAACTAATTTCTATATTATGAATTTCAAAATTTCTTGCTATTTCAAAATACCAACTTCCAAATTTATAAAATGTGAAAAATCATTGAGTCCATTTTATGCCCTATTTATTTCAAAAATGAAGAATCCAGATATTGAAAACTGTTTAACTCGGCTAATTTTTAAACTAAAATTTCACAAATGAATACCCCTGTTGTACCACTCTATAAAATTACATCCTTTTTCCAAACATTTCACAAAATAATCGATATCATATTTCCAAACCCGACTAAAATCACTTTTTTTCAAAAAAGTGAATTTCAACTTATGATACATAAGATCCACATTTATTAATCCTTTGAAAAAGCACATTCAAAACATTTCAAGGAATTTCCAAAAATCTTTTTACTAAATTCTTCCTTATGGGCTTAGATCAATAAATTAGCTTTATCCTTCTTTTGAAATATCCTACTCAAACCTTAAAAGAAATCCGGTTATCTTCTTGTGGTGATTAACATACGCCTTCTTTACATCATACCTCTGGATGTTTACAAGTATTTTGCCTTATAATATTTAATTACTACCTAACATGTTATTCGCTATTTCTATAAATGCCAATTGTCCATAATAAATGGTTATAATTCTAATGGACAATTCTTAATGACATTTATTTATTCATTTTAATTTTACCTATTATGCCTTCCTTATCTCTCTACAATTTCTCTAACAATCTCTTTAATTAGTCAATTATATCCTCATTAAATTCTTATAACCCCCTATTTATTCCATATTTATTGCCTTATTCATCCTTAGAGTTACAATTTTTTCCATTTACATTTTCTATCTCTATTATTTATTAAGCGGTTTATGTCATGTTCTAATTACATCTAATGTGAACATCGACATTTATTAAGCTTATAAAGTTCACAGTTATAAGAAAGCCTAGGTCAACAAAGAAATCAAATACCATTTAGCTTCTGGGTTACTTCCATATGTTGCGCTCATGCTCTTCTTAATCCACTTCTTACGATGCGACCTCCACCCCATGGGTAATCGGAGTAGGAGTATAAATTTAACTTTATTTATTTTTCCAACTCATAGTCACTTCGCCCATCCTTTCGAATGGTCGCAACTACCTTTGTAGTTAGAATTTATAGAGTTAGGCGTATCTTCAAAATAAGTATATACTTATATATAATAGATTTTTTGAAAAATACTTTTCAAAAATGACAAATACGTCACTCGTACATATACTTTTTCCCGTTGGTCGGGTAACCTAGGCTCTGATACCAAACGTAACAACCCGCCCTGAAATAAGCCTAAATTTCGACCCGAAAAAAACCCATCGAAACTTAAAACCATCTCAAAGCTAGCTATTGGCTGGTAAAAAGAACAATACAGAGCTATTTATCTACATATTCAGAATCTCACAATGGAAGGATAAAATATAATATTAACAACAACACCCATTTTATTCAAATTTCAAAATGTCATTCAAAACCATAACAAATTATTGTTATTACCAAAACCCAACAATAGTAGTAACATATCTGTGATACAATATTCCAAAATTACAACATTGTTTTTATTTCATGGTACATCAAAAACTATAAAAAATAATAAGGAAATAAATAGACTACAGCCACAAGTCTCATCATCGTCTCCGCCTTCAGCATCGCCCTTCCTAACCTATGTAGTAACGAGGAGGGATTTAGAACAACATACGTCTGGTGAATAAAAATCTCGATCCTTACTATATTAGTACTTGGGCAGTATAATTCAAATAGAAATTATGTCTTACGTTTTCTACCTACTTCTTAACTCTTTTCAAGTATAGGCCCAAAGGCTTTTCTCAAGCATAAATAAAGGGTTTCCAAATTTAACCCGTAGCCAACTTGCTATCAACCAAATAACCCATATCTATCGTCCAAAATGTCCAATCAATGTAAGAGATAATACTCAAGTCACTTAATACCTTTTAATGGGAATTAGGCAAACTCCAACCATTTAATATCTTACTTATGGCAGGTCCACATTATTTACTACCTATAATCCCAAGGCGGACTCCTAACTAGTAACTATCTAGCTGACATTGCAAGGAATCTCTTCAGCCACTTAATACTTCCTATTGAAGCGGGCCCTTTCTCGAGATATCATCTACCGTGCCTAGCCTGAAATCCTAATCATTTACTACTTCCTACATAGAGAAGAGGCAGGCCCTCACACAACCGCTTATTACCTTCAATCTTTGAAGCGGGTCCTTCGCATTATAACTCGTACCCCATGGTGACGTCTCACATTAGCCCGACTATTCATAGGTACTGGTAGCCAAATTAGCTGGAAAAATTTACCCAATAGAATTTGGGACTAACCTCGCGTTATCGTAGTTACTTATTAAAGGCGATGTCTCACATCAGCTCCAAAGTCACACTGTTGGTAGCCAGATTAGCTGGGTAGACTTCCATGTGCTTTTAACTGATCTCGCATCCCTATAACATAGTCAAACTCTATATCACTCTCTACATATATTATCACACTTCTCACCGTTTCCATAATCAAGGTCGTACAAGAGATCTTTCTTATTTCACCTTTAACATTAATTACCTTCCTACGGGGGATTTTAGTAAAATTAATAACCTATTTAACTATGCAATTATATGTTAATTACGCTAATACACACACACACAAAAGCGTGCGTGCACACCTAGTAATTTCTAAACATGCGGAATTTACACCTTAAAAAACATTAAAATGTCAACTCTTTCAACAATTATACAAGTCTTATCCCATATTATAAACAATACCAAAATTCCCATATTCATATCCAAAAGTTCCAATCAATAGACTTGTATACAATAAAAATTTAACCTCAACTTATTACATCAAAATAATGGAATATTGATACTATAAACTTACAATTCAATTTTTGTGCTCTATCCAACTCCTTTTCACATAAAAATAAACAAAGGAATTTCTATTTAATTCATGAGAATAAGCAGTGCCTACTACGAATAAAATTCTTACCTTACACACTATTTCTTAATAAAAATCCTTTAACAAAATTCAAAGAAAAGAATAAGGAGTGGAATAAGAGGTAAAATTATCAAAACTGCAAACATACACTATTTCTATTACTTTGCCATAAACAATAAGGTTCCAACATAGAATTGACATTTCGCATTAAAGAAGTTTTAAGTGCTTATAATATGATGTTTTTGCAAACCAAAACTCCCCAAAGCATATTCAAACCCAAACTATACTAATCATTTACTAAAATAGAAAAGCTAAGATTTACACTCATGGTATATCTTTAGCTTTATCTCCTTTGGATTTGACATGCCTTTGACAATCTTTATCAGACCTATTCTTTTTTATATATATGTACAGCAAGGGATTTGTACATATGGAGTAGATTCAAAAATTGAGGGATTGGAGGAGAATAGATTGAGAAAATAAACAGTAAACAAATATAGATGTATAGGGTTTCTTGCTTGAAACTATAGAGTTTTTTTGAATCTATGAAGAGACGAACTGACAGAGCTTTACTAATGTTCCCTAAATATTTATGAATAGAAGTGAGGGTTCTAGGTCTTATTTATAGTGGTTGGAATGCATCGGAACCGTTGGATGAAGGTCAGCTGGAAATTATAAAATTTGAAACGTTCAAATTCACAAACCCTAGGCGCCACTTGACAGTCAATGGGTCGACAGCCCTACCCTACCGATTGACTGGTCGTAGGGAGTAGTTAACTGTGATGTTTGTTTTGGGAAAATTTTCATGCCGCTAATTTTTTATATATTTTCTTCCTTAATTATCATTTAACGTTAACGTTATTTTTAATGTTTACTTATCTCCCAAGTCTAATCACTGTTATCTTTCAAATTTTAAAATTAATTATTCATTTGTATTTGAATTCATATAAATTATTTTAAGCCTAAAATCTTCAAACGTCCATAAATTTTCCATTTGTGCTCCATTTTCAACATATATTATATGGAAATTTATCGGAATTTTTCCATGCACTCAATGGCACAACTTTCGAATTCAAATTCCAACTTTTGCCAAATTTCCATTTTACCCTTATCTTGTTTAATTTAATTTATTCAATTTATTTATGGTTGATTTTACAGGGTGTTATGGTTTATTAGTGAAATTTCAAAAAGGAGTTCATGAACTGGATGTAGGACGAAAGGTCCAAACCATTATAAAACCTGTCGCTTGCTTTGATTTACTTTATTTATTTTCCACTGAATATATTACTTAGTTAATATTATATTTAGCTAACACTTTGTATGTTAATAGAAATTTATCAAAGTATATACTCTTGGCCATAATAGTCAATCCACCCGAACTATCAATTGGCATCAGAGCCCTGTTTAAAAAAAATTTAATATAATTTTGAACATTAATATGGCAAACACTACATTTGTAGAAGGTCAATCAACTGTACGTCCATTTCCTTTACTTGTTTAAATTATGTTTACCGGTCTACTAGAATGGGGACTTATATACAACCCAAAAACTCCACAATTTGGAAAATGACAACTTACTATAAAGAACCTTTGAAAGATTTTGAAACTCAAACCAGTGAGCAAAGAACAATGCTTGAAAAATAACTCAAAAGTTATGAACATTTTTTTGTGTTTAGATAATACTAATTTAATAAAGTCGATATATGTAGGTCTTCATATGAATTTTGGTACATAATTCAAGCCACACATGAAGGCACAAATAAGGTTTAGCAAACAAAATTTTCCATGTAAAAAATGTAGTTTCAAAATATTAAAATGAATCCCAATGAGAACATCACTGATATGTACTTCATATTTCAAAGTATTCAGCGTACCCTTACTACTCTGGCTATCACATTGATATTATGTCAAAAATACTAAACTCTTTGACTAACAAGTGGGAAAGAAAGGTCTTTCTCTTAACTATCGAAGAAACCAATTATCTCTCTAAACTTAAGGTCGAGGAGCTTATTGGAAATTTGGTGTCATATGAAGATAACTTGTAGGTTAAGAAAGAACAAGCTTAGAAGAAGAAGTCTACAACAGTTCAAATTGAGGAGGATTTAGAATTTGATACAGATGGCACTACCTATTTTGCTAAAATATAATAAGAAGAATGAAACAACAACAATTCATCCATATTAAAATTTTATGAAAGTAATGAGAATGATTATATGAAGATAAATTCTCCTAATTCTAAATAATGGAAAATAAAATTCAAAAATTAAACGAAAAGCCTAAGAAAAGGAAACGAGCATTTCAAGTTACATCGGATGATTTTAACTCATTAAACTCAGAAAGTGAGTGCAACTCAAGAAAGCAAAACATATCTTTTACGGCTTTCGATGATGAGGTATGCAATAAATTTTATTTTGATGATTTTCTTAAAGTAAATTTAGGGTTAATGGATAAACTAAAACTAGAAAAAGATAACTGTAAGAAATTAAAATGAAGCTGTAATGCCCCATCTTTAGACCCACAATAACAAAGAATATTACTAGGTAATATCGTCTTCTAATGCGGAAAATAAGGCTGGTTAGAAGCGACCATCTGCATTTATTGTTTTGGGCTAACACCGTCACATTTTACCTTTTTATCTAAACAATATAATATATGTGAATAGTCTCAGCACAAAGTAATAGATAAGTTGGCTCTAAAAAAAATTCAGAACAACATACTATATATCAAAGAACACATAATCAGATAACACGGCCGAAAATATAATACATTGAATATATACCGTGAGTCTACAAAAAAGAGATCAGACCCACATAATATACATACAAACTACACTACGTCTCAAAAATATACATGATAACTAAAGTCATTGTCTGATACAAAATACATATCAGATAAAGGTCGACTACATGATGTACATATGACATAGCTAACTGTAGATATATAATAGTCTACTCCTAAATGCTAGCATAAGTCCAAAGTCCTCAAGTCCCGGTACCCGATAAGTCTCGGTCTGACCTAAGCATAAAAATAACACCTAGATCATATTATCTCCAGTTATAAAAAATGTGAGATCTAGATAACAAGTTTATTGAAAATACATCAAGAATAACAGTTTATGGTTATTAATGTAGAACATACATAAGATCTTAAAAATTCTTATCACAAGATATTCACCTTGTCATGAAAATCATGAAAATCAAATGACTACGTGAAAGCAAGTCAACAAAGCAACTGCACAGAGGAAAGTCAAAAACAATAACAGATTTTATAATTTTTACCAAATCAACATTCTTAGTGCAGATTGCTTTCTTCCAATGGGAGACTGATATGAAAAGCTCCAAGAGTTTAGCCCGCTAAACTCCTACAGTCCAAAATGTGTCAAATGTCCATAATAGGCGTTCAACTTATTTATCGCACTGCTTGGTGCCACGCTTACAACTGATGGTGCGATTGTTATGACAACGAATATATCATGCGGTACAAACTGCTGGCTCAGTGGTATAGGGCTAGAACTAAATGAATACCATGACTCGGAAGGCGACCACCGTAGTCATGCCGCTAGGTGAACAACTAGCATCAAGGTCAAGCTACTAAATGTACTAACGAATATAATGAACTATAAATAATACACTTTTACTAAGATACTATTTTAATCCTATAGTGTCATTTCTCTTTTAATAGTAATCATTAAAGTAAAACTCGTGTCCCATAACTGCTGGGTGTTGCTAAATATTTACTATTAATTAGTAAATTTCACTACACATAGACACTACACAAACAAGTCATATAATTAAACAACGAAGTGATAATTAATATCCCATAACCACTTATTATTACTAAATTATTTAAATATAAATCTCATTTTATAGCAAAAGAATTGTTTAGCTTAAAAGCCAAACTCTACTAAATCCATCACTTAAGAAATAATTTGTTTCTTGCTTTTTGATAAAATAATCATTTTCATTTAAAAACTAAGGTAGTGTTTTTGTGTTTTCGGTTTTCAATATGTATGTCAAATATGAAAAGAATGGAGGTACGACGGAGGGGATGAAAGAAAGACAGATGGGAAGACGAAGGGAATAGAGGGACGACGGAAGAATGGATTGTTTTACGTGCTTGTGTTATTTTCCAAAACAATAAAAATAAAAATAAAGTTGTTTTCTATTTGTATGTTAATTTCATTTTCTAAATTAGTCGTTTTCGGCAATATACATGCGTCGTGGGTATTTTTGTGTGGACGAAAACCCAAAACTAAAAATAACTAACCAAACACTACCTAAGATTTCTGAATTAAAAATATTAATATGGTTTTATATAAGCTAGAAATGATTTCTTTGAGCTAAGTTAATATATATATATATATAGTTTATAAATTCCTTCTTTTAAATCAATTTATAAAACACTTGGATTTAACTATATATGTAAATATAATTCCATTTCTATCAAATCAAGGTATTATCCATATTTAAAACAGTTTATATACAATCATTGGAGCAAAGAAAATGAGCAAAAACCATCAATACAAATTATATCAAAAACTAGATAAAAACCTGGAGCGAATGCTCCAGTTTTGTTCATGATCGGTCCACCGGTGGACCCGTGATGTGAATTCTTTTGGAGCTTCGCTCCAAATTTCACGTCTCCTTCTCCGACGATCTTTCCGACAATTTTAGGTAGTATTATCCTACTTCTAAAAGTGTGATTTCACTGCATTTCAAGCATACAACATCTAGCAACAAGCATGCAATTATAGATGATGAAATCAAACATTAAAACTTACACTTTCTATAGGTTTTCTATTTTCAGTTTGTTGTAAAAGCAATTAGGCACTAGATAATATAGAGTAAATAACCTATAAACCCTATTTGCTTCAATTCAATTACTAACACCTGAAATTCAGATTTTAAAGATAATTGTGAGAGTAAAATCTCACCTTTTTTCCTTAGCTAGCACAAATCAAACTATAACAGTTCACTTCTCCAATTCTTATCAAAACCCTAGAACAACAATTTTACAAACAAGACAACAAAAGATCCAAACCCTAACCAAAATCAGAAATTGAGAGTTCTAAAAGCTAGATATAGATAGTAAAGATTTAAAATTTATCCGAATTTATAGAGATTTATTTCAATTTGTTTGAGAGGATTTTGCTAACTTTTCTACTTGAAAACTTAGAGTATTCGTTCTCTGGTTTTGGAGTTTTTGAGCAGTGTACATACTGCTTTTGTTAAAATGAGAAGGAAAGTATTCTTTCTTTTCTTTAGTAATGGGCTTAACCCAATTAGCTTCTAATTACTAATTTAATAAGTCTAATGAACTTATAAACCCATATTTAACCAACAAAGCCATTCCTTTTTTTATTTATGAACCAAATCCTTTTATTTCTTTTACATGTTTTAAACTTTAACTAGTTACTAATTTAGGAATTAAAATCCAACTCCACATATTTCCAAAATACACTCTTTTTAGTTTTAAAAGCTAATTCAACTATTATTAAATTCTCACTTATTCAGTATGAATAAAATTCCAAAAGTGAACAAAAAGAGCAATTTACACTTTAAAAACACTTATAATAATTTTACAATAATTTCATCTTTCACTTATATTTTAATAAAATTAAAATAATTATTTAAATATGTAAAATCATTATTTATCTAATTTTTCCATTTATTTAAATAAATCATTCTAAATCATATTTATCACCCTTAATTACACAAAAACCAATATTTGCCTTATTTACATTAATTAAAATTATAAATCCCTTTAATTATTCCCAGAATGATTATTATAAAATTTGATTAATCAAGGTAATTATAAAATCGGGTTGTTACTAAAACAATAATAGATTAGAATTAGTAATAGCAATGTTAAAGTAAAAGAAAGTTATTCTTGAAGAATAATTACAAAAATCACAAGATTCTTGTGAAAGGTTAAATTCTTGACCTCTTGTATTTAATGATGAAATCAAAGATGATAGAGATGAGAATGTTTGATTATCAAAGGAAAACTATGACACAAAATTACTTGGTTGATTGTTATCAAAACATTGTTAAAATTTAGAAAATAAATTAGAAATGTTATCAAATAATGTTTTGAAATTTAATAAATGTCGGGAAAATTAATAGAAAATATTAAATATTTTTAAACCTGCTAATAATAAAATAGATTAGGATTTAAAAGATCTAGGATTAGTATACGTTGTCCTAAAAAGTACAGTTCACTACATACTAATTTTAGGAACTCAAAAGTTAAGATTTCTACAAAACCGATGTTAGACAAAAATAAAGCTATTAAAATTTGGGTTCGTAAAACCAATGATAATATCACGAAAAATAGTATATTGACACTTTATTTCCAAAGTTCATAAAAATGATAATTTTATTTTTAAAGGTACTGAACCCTCATGGATATGGTTACCTTCAGACTAACCCTTGAACTATAACAAAGGAAATGGGTACCAGTATATTTAATTATCATTTTTATGTACCCAACAATATTTACAGAAGTTGAATACTGGATAGTCGATGTTCCAAGGAATAAAAAATAATTGATATGTCATTGGAAAGGGAACGTTAGCAATATTGGTATATCTAACTCATTTCCTAATTATGGATAAATTATTTTGACATCGATCTTAAAAATATCCACTAAAAAAAAAGAATTATTCTTTATGGAAAATATTTTTAAGTACCAAGTTAAAAATTGGAAATCTATAATTTCTGAACGTTGTATCACAGCATACTTTGAAAGTGATTTTCTTGAAATTTGTTGGAAAAAAAGTAGATATATATTTTCAAATGAAAAAATATTTTAAAAATCGAAAAAGGATACTCTAGAAACTTCATTAAGAGGTTCTAATTCTCAAAAGTTGTAACTTGGAAGAAATATAAGCTTTAAAGGATGAGAAATTGGAATTTGATAAAAAGTTCGTGTTCTAAAAATACAAAAAATTTATAAATAATTTTTACTAAGCTTAAGTTAAGAATTTTTAATATCAGCAATCAAGGAAAATTTTGTTCAAACTTATTTCAAAGCCTTGGGATTATAATAATGGACATAAAGTGTGAAAAATGTGAAAAGTATCAAACAAGTCCCAAAAGCAAGTAAAATTATCATTTGAAAGCAAAATAAAATTTGAGGGTATTAATGTACTTATGAGGTTAAATTCATATGAACATGCCCAAGTTTAGTTAATATTTAACTTTAACATAGTTTGTTGTAACTAAACCACAATTTATACATTTTCCCAACTCTTTACATTTTTTGACTCTTTTTATTGATGACAAATAGGGAGAAAATTTGGGCATATTAATAGAAATAATACATAAATATACGTTGAGAGATGATCAAAGGGGAGTAATATTTAATATTTATATGAGTTGTTTGGTTGTCATCATAAAAAAAGGGAGAAAGTTAGAACCACGATTATGTTATTTTGATGATAACAACCATACAACAAAGTTACTAATGTGTTTATTAATATTTATAGGTTAAAGTAAGCTTTGTAGTAGCTGAACATCAAAGAAAAACGAATGAATGCTATATTTCAGCAGATATTGGTAAAAACAAGCACAAACATCAAAATAAAGCAAAAGAAGGCATATAGAATGGAGAACGACCATTCAAAGACATTTTGTGAAGTTAGCAAATCTATTGGAATACAACGAAGTCAAATAAATACACAAAGATGGACAAACGGGCACAAAAGTCAAGTATGTTATTTATCAAGTTCTTATCAAGTCCTTTTAATTTTTTTTTTGTTAAAACCATATAAAAATCTTTGAATCACTCTAAACTTTACCACAATTTTCTACACATTCTAAAGTTTTTTTGTGAATTTTCGAGATTTTTCGAAGAGGTGGTAAAGCTTAAACAAGTAGTAAAAATAAACACAAATAGAAAAACCACATGTTAACATGTAACCTAATCACATGTCCGCCTTTATAACATCCACGGGTCGACCTATGGATGTTCAAATGTTGACTTGTGCCTAAATCAGAGGTCAATATGTGACTTGCTATAGCCATAAATCTGAATTCTTGTTGACTATCATTATCACATCTTTTCATATTTTTCCCATTCTCCTCATTCCAATAGTTGCCTCTCTTTATCTTTGAAGAGTTGCAACCTATTATTTACATTTCTGCAATAGCTATGAAACTTCAATCTCTCTTAGAGAAATCAACCGATTCTCAACTTTTATGATCTTTACTTTCCGATGGATCGCTCTTTGATATCTAATTAATATTTTCTAAACCAATCGTTTTCACTTAACTCCACATTGACTAACATTCTGAATTCATCCTATACCACTTGTTCATTCATCTCAGAGATATACTATGTGTGTTATAGGAATACCATATTGAAAAGATACATCTGCATGTTGATGATATACATAATTGTACGGTTTACTTTGTAAAAAGGCTGAACCCCTGTTCTGTTAGTACCCCTGTTCTGTTATTTAAGCAAAGTCGGAGAACTTTTTGCTTGCTTAGGCAGTTGGCTTTGAAGTCCTATGCGGGAGTTTCAAGTAGCTGTAAGATACATGCTCCTCTAGGTCAAGTTAGGGTTTGTTAGTGAAATGCTAGAAAGGAATTCTTTGAATGGATGTAGACGGGAGGACCGACTTATTTAATATTATATTTGGAAAATTTTATTCATGATTGTTATAGGTAATGATTCAATGATATTGGGCTTCAAAATTATGTAGGAATGACTACAAGACCCATAGACGATCAAGTACAAGGTGTTGCAAGGGAAAAAAGAGTGTTTTGGCTAAGTATATCAATTGATACTAATCTATGGCATGGATCAGTACTAATCCAAAATATTTGGAGCTTCTTACAATGTAGTTAAAGTGTCAAGCGATTCTATAGCGGTTGAGATGCAAAAAGTTACAATAGGGATAAAGCGGGGATATAGTAGAAAATAGTGGAGGTGCAAAAAGCTTCATTAGATATAAAACCAAATGTTTAATGTTAATTTATTCTCATTTTCAAATCACTTGTATAGAAAAAGGAAATATATTTTAATCTTATATAAAAAAAATCAAAGAATATCATGATTTATGCAGACTGAATTTGGTGACTACAATAGATTTCTAACTTAAACCGAGCATTTATGCCTTAAAATTAGGTATTTACCGTATCTTTATTGTTTTGGTTTAAAAGAGAACTAGCCAAATCAACCCTTTTATATTAATGTTGCTAAAGCGAATGCTAAAAAGCCTTTATTTAGCAGGTGTAGCAAAAAATAGCGAGACTTAAAGCGGATCTATTGTTTAATAGCGCTAAATTGAAATAGCATAGTGGTTAAAGAGTGTTATGCGCTATAACGGGGATTTTGCGGGGCTTTAACTGCACAGCTTCTTAGTGAACAGTTGTTAGCAATTTTGCTTTGGAGCACGAGCAGGTTAAAGCATGAATCATAAATAGATCAATGGATGAATTGAAGAAAAAATTCACAAGTCCATTTATCTATATAGATCAATAGATGGATCGATACCGATCCATGGACTTGTTTAAATCTAGCCTATTATTTCTCCAACCTATTTGGATATGGACTACATATATTTTTGGATAATTTTATAGAGAAAGATCTCAACTCCAAGGCCCAAAGCCAATCCCCAACACCCATAGATATCACTGTATGTGCAATAAAATATGGATCATGGTACTTTACACCTTAGAGGAGGTGCTATCATTTTTAGTCTCCATTCTTACTTTGAATCTGAGTTTGTAATTGTAATTACCTTTGTAATCTATTGTAAAATAACAACAAAATCATTTAAAGTGGATCTAGGCATAGTCTAACAACTACAAATTTAGTGCTCTTAATTTTACTTACTTTTTCATTATAATATTGCTTATTATTGTCATTTTGTCTATATTTGATCTACGATCTAATGTTATAACTCCTAATTTTTCATTGATTATAGATTAAAAAAATCCCCATTTAACCATGATTCACAACTACATACCGAGTTATTGGTTCCTCATAGCCTATTTAGGGGAATTAGATTAGCTTTTTCATCAACATTTTTAGTGCTTTCACTAAGAGGGTAGAGATCAAGCTAGATCTCTAAAGTTACTTGGATCAAATTTACATCCTCTTGGAGATCAAATCTAATGTTTCTTAAGAAGAACCTAGGAAAGAATGCTAGGTCGATTGATAAAGAAGGTAACACTAGAAATCAAAATGCAATTCGAGGACCTACATGACTACCACTGAATCTCATCACTAAAGAAAAGTTGTAGGGAGTCGTAGCCAAAGATAATCAATAAATGGACATAAAGAAATGACTGTTGATGGAAGAGATGGCTAGGCAATTAAACGTGATATACCAAGCCCTTAAGATGAACGATATCATGCAAGAGATCATGGAGGAAGAACAAATTCATATAATGGATTCGGTGAAAGAAGTTTTGGAAGAAGACATAGAATAAGTAACAATAAAATCAGGAGAATAGTAGGTAACCGAAGGAATGGTGGAAGTGGAGCAAATGCTCCAAAAGCATCAGTCGATACTGATATATTATCAATCGGTATCAATCCATTCAATGTGGAGTTGGACATCGTAGAGTCCTTAGATGAAACAGACAAGAAGGAAATACAGAGCTTGAATGGCAGGGTTGCCACTTTGAATATATTCATCTAAAAATCAACTGATAAGTGTATACCATTCTTTGATGCCCTCAAGAAGGAAAATGAAGTTTCGATGGATGTATGAATGTATGAATGTAAAGCTGCATTTCAACATTTATTAGAATATGTTCAAAAATCACCAATCTTGTCAAAGTCTGTGGAATGAGAATATTTGTTTATCTATTTAGCATTATATACTCATGCATTGAGTGCAACATTTGAGTGTGAAGGAAGTGTGATATATTATATCAATAAGCAGTTTACAGGGATATAAAAGCACTATCCTACTGCTTACCCGTACCATTGAGGAAGTTACGATTTTACTTTTGGGCTCATCTAATAAGGGTGCTGGCTGAGCAGCCCTTTAGGTTGATACTGCATCTCCCTAAGACATCGAGACGATTATTGAAGTGACATTGAGACGATTCAATATGAAATCAATTATCATCAACAAAGGAAATTCGAAGATAATAATTAGTCGATTTCATTGAAGAATTTTTTTAGGATGATGAAATGGAAAAGGAGATGGTCAAACTATCCTAATGGAAGTTTTATGTATATGTTACGTCCAATGACCATGATTTTGGAGTAAATCAAAGGGTGTTCTATGCATTAAAATTTGAGTTTTATGCAACAAAATATGAAGCGGAGTATGAAGCGTTGATAGAGGGATTCAAGATAGCAAAGGAATTGGAAGTATGATTATTGAAAATATTTATTAACACCTAATTGGTGGTATATTAAATTAAATAGAATTTCAAGCTAAGGGTGCACGATTTGTCCCTTAATTCGAATATGTCGGAATAACTGAATAAACTGGAGCACTATATGGTTATGCAAATCCCTAGAGGGGAAAATACAAATGCAGATTCTCCAGCTAAACTCGATTGCTTTAGAGATGCATAGTTATTAAGAATCATTTTAATAAAGGTGTTAATGTCTTCAAGCATTGAGGATGTATATTTTATCATGGAGACAAAAGAGAAGGAGTCGTGAATGACACCGTTTAAGGAGTATTTACTAAAGGGTCTGTTCTGAAGAGTAGAAATTAATGTGGAAGCTTTTACGAAAGGCCCCCCATTATATTATGCAGGATTACTTAGATATTTAGACAAAGATGAAGTGAAGAAAATCCTTAATAGCATTTATTAAGGAAGTTGGGGAGATCAAACTACAAGGAAGAATTTTGCAAACAATATACTATGCTAATGATAATTCTTACCCATTGTCAACATAGACACAATGGAGTTTTCCAAACGATATGATAGGCACTAGAGATATACGGAGATACAAAGAGTCTTATCCAATGATCTTATGCAAATGGGTTGCCCATGTCCACTTGTGGTATAAGGAATACATATTATTGGAGTGCTACCAATGGCACTAGGAGGAGAAAATATGAGATCGGCGCGATGGATTATTCTATTAAGTGGGTTAAGGAAAATACACCCACCACAAAAATTACAGTGAAAGTGATTAACGTTATAGTGAAAATTATTTTGTATGTTTGGATTACCTCAAAAGATGATCATTGATTATGAAACTCTATTCCAGAACGTAGAATTCTATGAATTCCATGAAAGCGAGGTATCGAGCTCAAAAATTTACTCGGTAGTGGCACATCTATGAGAAAACGGACAGGTGTATGAAGTGAACAAGATCAATAAATCCATTATAAAGAAATTATCGAAATAAGAGAAAAGGAAATTAGGTTGATGGGTTACCATGTGATGACCCATCCTTCATAATACCCTGATTCAACATCAAATGACAATGTCCGACTCTCGAATACCACAAAAAACATCTTATCGAGGTAAAATTAAAAAACAAAACACCAAACCAAGGCACAGTGATAGAATCTTAGAGCAGTATGATAATATATTATATACTGAATATATATGAACATAATAGGATAAACAATATATAAGAGACGGTGCTAATGGAAGTAACTGATAAATAAATATCAATATAGAAAGTCAAAATACAATATTTGATACAACAAGTCTCATATATAAATATCATATCTGTCATGTACTACCATAATATCAAGTATATATCCAAAGTGTCAACTTCGCCTCCAAAGTGCCCCAACTATCCTAGAAGCATATCCCTAAAAGCATTTGGCTTCCTAACTACTCAATCGAGTAACCGAGAGTTGTCATGGCACAAACAGACAAAGACAAAATGCGGATCAGACATAAAGCCAGGTGTGAAGGCGAATTATCCAAGAGTATTGTATATCAAAACCATAGATAGATAAACAAGAAACTACTGAAGTACAGTCTGTCCTCTCCACAAATATGGCTCAGGGATAATCCAAACTACCCATAAACAAGTAAAGTAAATCCAAATCAAAGGTAGGGAATCATACCATAAACTGCTCTTCTCCCATCATCAATGAGTCAGCTCATTAATATAGTGTAACCGATACGTAATAGTATGCTGTGATAAATGTAACCCAATATACAAATGCAAGGAAAATATGGATATTATAATGATACTAACAACCAACTAATATGTTATACACAACATAACACTAAATGATAAAGAGAGAATAAATCCCACCCATCATTATTGATGGGTAGAATCGGCTACAGACACCAATTGATTTAATGATCTTTATCAAAGCATCTGAAATGAAAAACAAATACAGCGATATAACAAATATTACCAACGTAGCATCTCCATACCCAAAACTGAAATACAAATATCTATAATTGATACCCATTCCCAATTGTCATTGGCTACCAAAGAGACCTATCGAGAGCAACAACTATATTGCCGACTCCTTTGAAAACCAACACCTCAAAAGAAGCTGGTCTATAGATCATGTCACAGCACCCAAGAGTACTACGAAACAATATGACATACTCTAGACTGGCATCTCATCTCTCTCCATCCTTGTTTCAGGACCACGTCCACAGGTCGTGCGCCTCAATGGTACAATGGATTCCTTTTACAAAACCGATATCGATTGTCTATGAATATACAATCCAGATTCAAGCTACCAAATGTACACACTTCCTACATGTATACATAACACTATAGTATTGTCGTCTCCATGTGGATTGTCCTTCGTTCTTGAAGTGCCTCGCACTACCCAATTTTCTCAAGTTAGGCATACTAAACCATTATATAAAAATCGCCCAAACCATGCATCTATAATTAAGTGTGTGTGTGTGTGTGTGTGTATATATCACTTAAACCGTATAATTATATATCTGTACAATATATTTCATCCACTTTTTGGTAAACCCAAGTCACACATACCGAACTGTACATACACTTAAATTATGTATCGATAAATCGCATTGAATTGCCATTAACTACCAAAGGGACCCATCGAGAGCCACAATTGTATTGTAGACTCCCATAAAGACCAACACCTTAAAATAAGTTGGCCTGTAGGTCCAGTTGTAGCACCCAAGAGTACTATGGAACAATATATAACCTACTCTAGACTGGCGTCTTAGTCTCTCTCCGTCTATGCTTCGGGACCACGTCTGTAGGTCATGCGCCTCAATGGTACAGTGGATTCCTTTTACAAAATCGATATCATTTGATTGTCTATGAATAGACAATCCAGATTTAAGCTACCCTATGTACGTCCTTTTTGCATATATGCACATTACCAAAGTATTATCATCCCTGTATGGATCGTGTTCATTTTTAAAGTACAACGTACTACCCGGTTGCTCCAAGTTAGGCATACTAAACCAATATATATATATATATATATATATTGCAATATATATATATATATATATATCACTTGACCCACATATCATGCCCATTTACATACAGAAAGGCAATGCATAACCAAATTAACAAATCTACGATCTCAATACCAATAACAATTCACACATACAATTTAACAAAAATGCATCTTACTTAAGTAACCAATCTAACAATTATATATTCTTCATATTATTTTATAGAAGTCTCAAACTTATTTTATAAAGTAACATGCTTGGCTATCAAGCTTATTTTTACTTATCTTCTATTTAAATTAAGTTTAGCTATCAATAAGGCCTCAAAGTATTATATAGCTTATGTATATAATTTCTATATATATGTATACACATATATCTCAAACAATTTCTTAGAGTCTAAAGTAAATAAATCACATTATTATAATATTCTGGATTCTATAATCTTAATCAAAGCCTATTAAACAATAAAATGCTTATTTGTAATTCAAACTTCTCAAATCACCTTTATAGAAATTCACTAATTAGTTAGTTATTGATTTACACTATAGTAAACCAATATTGAGGCCAGATAAACTTCAAAACTATTTTAATACAAGTGTAACCACCTAAATCATTGTTTTAGCATTACAGCTTATTTTAAAAGTCATACTTCTAATTTCCGATTAGTAATATAATATACAATAATATTTCTATCACTAATATACTACAAAGCAGGGTTTTATTTATAACTGTTATAAATAATATCAACTCCACCTAATTCTATTCAATTCAAATAGAACACAATATCAAAATATATGTGATCTTAATCAGTTATCCTGAATATCCACTCAAACCAATCCAATCAAATAGGGAAAAATTACATATATAGTTTTCTACCTCTCTTTGGTATTTTTTTCACTATATATAATAACGGGAATTTACACTGAAATATAAATTCAGAGATGTAAATCCAGTCACCTGAACTATAAATTCCTAAGTGTCCGGATCCAGTCCAAACCTTTATTACATTGTAGATGATCTCGAGATAATCGCAACAACGAAAACTGCAACTCTATTAGGCCTCATATGCAAAAGATATGGTATGTATACAATATGGATTATATATAAATATATATAATAGTTAATTAACTTAAATAATTAATCATTACCTTAATCCTTCTTCTTCTCTACCACACTATACACAAAACGTACACAACCCATATCCTCATCACCTTCTTTCTTGATTTCTCAACGTCCACACCACGAAAAGACATACCGATTATTCCAACACACTCCTCTACAACCACACTCCGCGACGAACCCAAAACTCGAAGTCTAGTCCTCTATAGCCATTCACAACCTTCTCCTCACCATTTACGACTCAAAAAGTCCCATTTGTCTTCTGATAGTCGAAGCTCCGGTTGTTTGCGTCAAGAGGTGGGTGCCATGATTAGAAACACATCGGTGCCATCCATTTTGCTTAACTCCTCCTCTAACTCCAACAAGCGCTAAACCTAGCCAACGCAAGCAAAAGTGGAGCTTGCCATGTCTCACTGCACCCACTATCAACACTATAGATGTAAAGCCCTCTCCTCCCCAAGCTTAATGGATTCGGTCTCGTCCCCTAAAGTGGCCTATACCTCTCGATTCAATTCAATGAAGAAGGCAGCCATGCTATATAAGAGCATGAGAAAAAATAAAAAGAGAAAAGAAAAATCAAAAATACCTTTCTGTGGATGAATATATATATATATATATATGTGTGTGTGTGTGTGTGTGTGTGTGTGTGTATCAATCATTTAATTTCTCAGATAAATCACCACAAATTTTGAGCTCGTACGCTCATATTGTTGATCGAATCGCCATAAAACTCGTCCGCGCAAATCACCTTATTTTTTTGGTCTCAATGGTATAAATTTCGTCATTACCAAAGACAGCATCCAGGATGATAGTTTTACACATTTTGAGGTCGTTTTGGTTATCAGCTAGCCTGATTCCAAAAATTCTTCAACCATACCTCTCATAATGAAGCCCTCATCCCAGAAACACAAGCAGTTAGTCGATATCCGACTGACTCGACTACACATGTATTTTTACAAAATATTTATAATATATGATAAATCATGAAAATGTTGTGATTACAAATATAGGATATTTATACTCGTTTTAATTCGCAACTTTGATCCGACTTAATAGAAGTGGTCTTAGGTCTTAGATTTGGGACCTTCAATTAATTAACGGTTAAACAATTAAATTAATTATTTAAATATTCATTCGTTTAAAAAATGTGGATTGTTACATACCATGAGCATTATGGACATATCAAATGACCCAAAAATCCACAAAGGGACAGACATCATTTGCACCGGCATACAAAACCGAGGTAATCATTACAAATGACACTTAAGTACTTTCTCATAGGTGCATGCAATATAACCCTAAGATGTACAAGGAGCTATTTATAACATCCCTCGATTCGGTGGAGGAAAAGCAAGAAGAGGCGAATCTGAGGTAAGGTGCTAATTAGTAAAGAGTGTAATGATAGTTCAATACCAAGGTCCAAAACCATAGGATAAAGATAGACGACCTCATTTTGAAATGGGTATTTCCAAACCCATGGGAACATAGTCGAAATTAGGAAGGACCTTATGTGATAAAGTAGAAGCTTCTAAATAACACTTTAAACTATCGATGGTAGATGGGACCTGATTCCACAAGCATGGAATAATGAGCATTTATTTCACTTGGTTCACTTTCTTAGGCATTTTTATTTTTGACATACTTAGGATTGAATTCTATGTAATAAGGAAACATTCATCATTGATATTTTAATAAAGTTTTCTTTTTAAATTAATGGAACTATATTCATTAAGTTAAACTTTGTGTTATGGGATCAGTAACACAAACATTGTGTTTTTCATAGTAGACTAAGTGATTAGTGGTACCTAGAGATAGGTACCCGTGGACTCCTTCGAATCAAGATCAATTCTATGGGGTATAATCTAAATAGGGGAAGATAAGATA
The DNA here is from genome assembly GCA_030737815.1 of Allium fistulosum. Lineage (NCBI taxonomy): Eukaryota > Viridiplantae > Streptophyta > Magnoliopsida > Asparagales > Amaryllidaceae > Allium > Allium fistulosum. The sequence goes on from CM060903.1 coordinate 489,962,106, forward strand.
ATTCAACCCTACAATTCCCTTCAAGATTGATGCCAAGAGGTGGGTGATGTTAAGGATTGATGCCCAAAGATAGGCATCAACAGACAAAAGATACTTTGAGTAAGCGACAACGAACACAGATGCTCAGTGAAAAGCAACAATGTATAAACAACATTCAAAATAAAGTATGACAAACAATAATAGTGCTCGTCTAAACCCGTTAAAAAAACCTTCGAAACTAAAGTAACTAATATAATACGGTTTTGTCTACGGTTGAATGTGATAAGCTTAATTCGTAGTAAATAAAACTAAGTATAATGCACTGTATAATTACTATAGTCTATTTATTCATACATAGTTATAATAAATAAATGTATTAGACTCATATATGCAAACAGGTACTTATGGATATAAAATCATTACTGGCATATATTTGAATATATGCAGGCAAAGTTATGGAAATACAAGAAGATATATGCATAATGGAAGGAAATACAATGAAAAAAAATCTTTATCATGCATAAATTTTTCCTTACAAAAATGGGAATTATACCTATAAAAGGTATTTGGTTCAAAGAGTAAAATACAAAAAGAAATGTGAAAAGTAAGGATGTTCATTTCTTGATTTTATGCTTTAGTGTGATCTTTCTCTTTCCCTATGTATCTTCTTCCAATAGAGGACCGTCGACAACTGGTAGAGGGGTCTTAGAAGTTGATAGGAGATGTTTTTATGTATCTTCGTTTTGTCGTTGTCCCTAGGTGCCTTCGGGTCAGTGGTCGGAGTAGGATTGGTCAATTTCAAGAACAAAATTTCTGTAGTCTCTCCTCCTTCATCTTGATAAGTGATATCTCCCATAGGACCAAAGGGTCTAAGAATAGGTAGCTTTTTCCTATGAGCATGCGTGAAGGCAACCTCATCTTCTTCTTCTTCCAAGTCAACAAAAACATCGTCCCCCTCAAGAAGACCTCCAATCTTTTTGGAATTTGATCCTGGTTAAGACACTATTGTTTCAACAACTGGTCGAGCCGGCAAAAGAATCGTTGGTGTAGTATCAAAAGGTCTAGAAATATGGAAAACAAGTTGGTAAAGATTATAAGCTTTGAGGGGAAATAAGTGTAGTTTCTAAAGTAGATTCAAGTTAAGCATAATACCTTCCATAGAGGGCGGTTAACACTCGCAAGTGCTTTTTCAATTAGAGTGGTGGTGCTCGGATCAGGAATCTACTCCTCTATGGTAATTAGTGATACTCAGACTCTAGGGGAAGGAATAAAAAGAAGCATTGGAACATATGGCTCAAGGATGCTAGTGGAGGCTTCATAAGATTTAAGAGGCGTTGTAGGAACTTTAACAACCATAGAGATGATTACCGGGGCAATAGACGACATAGAAATGAAATCAACATGGATTTCTTTAATAGGATTATCCATAGACTCCCTAGTCTCGAGTTTTGTAGTTGATCCCCTCGTTTACTTTATTGGCCTCCTCATCAACTTGAACTTCATGACCTCTTCTAGAGTTATCGGATCTTCAAAGTTGAAAAAACTGGTCAATATCATCCAACTCCACGAGCAATAGCCCTTCCTTTCGGTCCAGTCACATTCGTCATTCATTAATTGGCATATATGTTGATGATAACGTAATCATAGTCCACTCTAGCCATCAGATATTTTTTGTGCAGAATGCCATTTCATAGAAGCTGAAGACCATGTTGTTGAAGTTTGATATGGCCTTATCTTTATCATTGATGTCCATATAGGCCGATGCTAATTCCTTCTTTTGCGGTTTTATTGGCCTTCTGTCACAGTGATTCAACATCTTGGAAGGTGCTTTGGGCTTGGGCTAGCTCATCTTGTACTTTGGATAATTTAGTAGAAGACTTTTTTGCGATGGCCCTAACTTCGCTAAGCTCTTTAGTAAGATCTCTATTTTTTATACAAGTTTGTAGAAGTTGTTCGTTAACAACCTCAAGTTTGATATTAGTTTCATGATAAGCTTGATTAGTAGCTTCGAATTCTTCAAGCCAATATTTCTTTTCATCATTGAATTTCTTTATCGTATCAGAAATCTCTGCATCGAGGACAATAAACAGTTTCTTATTTTCTTTTGCTTGATCCTCTTTCTTGTTAAGGAGAGTCTGGTTTATGGTATTAATGCTATTTAAATGCCTTGCTACTCTACAATAAGAATCATAATGTTCTTTTGGAATATCGATCGTGTTGATGGAAGATATTATGGTTGTCTCTAGGACTGGTTCTATGTGGTACGAGAAACTAAGTCCGGTTAAATCAAGGTCTTGATATATGTGTGACCCCGAGAATGCAGTAGACATTGAAGACGCAAGAGTACTGAAAGAGGTAGCAACAATAATGTCCCTTCTGGTCGAATGCCTATGGTGTTCATATGAAGTGGTGGCTAAAGAAGCTACAGAAGTAGATATTTATGGTAAAGGAGCACAAGAGCCTCTATGCCCTTTCCCTTTTGGCTTGGAACCACTGAAGAAGATGGAACAGGAGCAGAACCCTTGGAGAAGCTATAGGGAGTAACCTTAAAGCACTGAGGAGTGTATGGACTTAAAGAGCAATCCTTATTCGACTAGAAGTAATAGCGGTGAGGTAATGAAGATGGATGCCGCGAATGATAAAAAATCAAGCCTTAGAAAAACTGATGTCGATGAGTGTAAGTCCTAATGCAAGAATAATGATACTGGTCAATATTGACCATCCCTATTTTGTTTGGGGAGGCTCATCACAGTAGCCTTTCTCATGGTCTTCATTGTGACGATGAGTATGACGACCGCCCTACATCGCCGACACCTAATGAATATGTATAGTGCTCTATAGCGATGCTCAACTGATGCGGGGCGATCATCAATGGTTGTAAAGTAAGTGAACAACATAGAACCTTTCGTATATCTCACAACAGATCGAATAAAATATAATAGTAAACATCTCAGATATAAAACAGGCGAGATAGTAAATAACTGGATGAATCACAACATCAAATTATATAGATCGATACAGTAAATAGCATAAGTGATAGAGTTATATATCAGATAATAACTCATAAATAACTGTCTCTAAATAGTAAGGCACTAGCAAGCTCCATAGTGCTGTGTAGCAGAATAGAAAATGAGTACATATAATAATACAAGAGAAAATCTCCTGCTCGCCACCTGTCCAGCTCCATGTGCTCACCAGACCTAATATCCCTAATCTACTCATTTAAGAGCACTTGGAGTAATAGGAAGCAAAGTATAAACCCCAGGTCAAACAACAGTCTGGTGTGAGTGGTAGAAATCTCAAATACTATAAAGTCAATATACCAAAACAAATGGTATGGAAAGTCATACCTGACCAATCCCTGCATCCACAGAGTTAGCATATATAAAAGATATATACTACTCTATGATAATCGTCATGGGTATTCTACACATCAAGGTACTAAGGATGTCCAGATATCTACATCGGTAATATCTACAACATGTGACATCCCTAAGGTACTAAAACAATCAAACAAACATAGCATCCATCATCTCATTCACTCACTCGGTGCTTTAGATATATGACATTCGTATGACTATCCCTATAGAGTCAAGGACTACTTAACGTCCGGTTTCTCGATACTCGAATCCATGCCACTCAGAAGGCCAGGAACTAGACTATGCACGACATAAAAAGCCCAGGGTAAATGGATCAGATTATCATTCGATCCAGGGCACGTGACATAAGCCCAAGTGAGCATCCTCACATACCATTGCTTTACGAGTACACTTAGAAACCTACGAATATCAATGATCCCTTTGCACATGTCATCCACAGCAGAGCCAATCCTGAAACTTTTCTTACAACTCCCGTTTAAAGTCGTCGTGGTTGTACTATTATAGACAACCATCGTCAGTCATAGAATGTCATCGTGTGTCCCATAACCTTACTCCAATAGTTCCTTCAATCTGGCTACTCTGCATCCCCGAAGTATAGCTATCCATCATCGAAGCCTTCACTTCCCATCACATAATCATCATCTATCCAAGCTACCACTGAACTAGGAACAACACCTTCTCAAACTACCCTCAAGTGATGGTAATTTGTATCAATTTGCATTGATCATTACTGAACTAAGAGTATGGAGCGGTACCAACCCCACAGTTGTTCGTCTTCTCAAGCACTACCAAAATAGGAACTCTACTGATCCAAGCTACCGCCATACTAGGAACTTCACCGATCCAAGCTACCACCGTCCTAGGAACTTCATCGATCCAGGTGGTAACTTCATCGATCCAAGCTACCACCAAACTAGGAACTTCACCGATCCAAGCTACCACCGTGGATCGCATGTTGATTGGATCAACCACATAGATCGGTACCGATCCAAGGGGCTGATCCAACACATAGCCAAATTCATATGATTAGGCTCCACTTCGTTCCTACTACTCTCTTTGCTCCAATCCATAGGTTGCATCCCAATCTGATACTCCAAACTTCCATGCTTTGGTTCCCCCCACCGATCCAAATTCTATGTCCATACCAATCTAAGTTTGGATCCATACCGATCCAAGTTTTGATCCATACCAATCCAAGAGCCAACTTGTGCTTTAATGCCCATATCTTGACCATGCGAACTCCAAATGACCTGTAACTTGGTGTGCAACCTTATGAGGCCTTCCTTGTTGCCCCATATCGATCGCACCCCGATATGATAACTTTGAATGCCTAGATCGTCGACGATCCAAGAACTAGTCGTAAGTCTAAATCACCATCCGATCGGCGTTTTCAACCATTCAAATATAGAACAATCATACATTCATCATATATAAGCATTAACAATGGCCAAACATCCAAATCTATCATTTTAAAGAGATCTAAATCTAAGGTGAAGGTTAGGGATCTATATGAACATGGTCAGGAATCCATAAGAATACGTTTTTACAAATCAAGTCCAAACCATCTAAAATTCATATATATGACATAATATGGTCTAAAAACATTTTTAGTATTTTTAAATAATTTTTAAAACATGATTTAGGGTGTTTAATGACCCATTTGTAAATGAGAGATTTAATCACTCACCTTAATCTTAAGCAAGACCCAAATCCTCAAATGAACAGTAGAAGGCACGAAATCCAAGGCTCCTCCAATAGCAAACCTCTAATCCCAAGTGCTAATCATGCTAATCTTCTCTTAATGATGAAATTTAGCTCATTAAATTAGGTTTAAGGGTTGTTTTTTGGTCAATGGAGGTTTTTAACTATTTTTGGGAGTTTTGAAATGATGGGGATGAGGTCTCATCAACCTTCACTTACCCCAAAGCTAAAATGGGTTATGGGTCTTAAAGCTAATGATCATAATTATCCACTTAAGCTGTTCGAAATCAACTAAAATTTCAAACAGCCATAACTCTTAGATGGTTAGTTTGTTTTTCTTCATATGACCAGTCGACGAAAAGGGAAACCATCATTCGGATCTAATGGAAGTGGTTTCAACCCCTAACTCGACTCCTATCAAAAGTAATAGTCTATATAAGACTTACAGGGTTAAAATAGTCACATAGAAATTAGCCAAAAATCATATTAATGGAAAATGTCCCTAACAGTCATTTCTTAAAATATTAGAATTCATACGGCCTCATATGAAAATAATATAAATATTCTATGATCCTTTAATACATAGAATACAGGTCATCATATTCTCTCCCCTTTAGGAATTTCTCCCCCGAAATTCCATAATCAAGTCAATTAGGGTCATCTCGAATGCCAACAATCATATACAAGCATAGACAACCATCATACATCAAACATGCATACACAGCAACTGAGGAAAAAGAAAAATCTAAGCCTATCCTAGCATGCAGGATACTATGCCATGGTACATTTCATGATATCGTAAGTGAAAGTAAAAGCGATAAATAAGAAATCTCACCGAGTAAAGAGTCTAGATATGCTGTCCCCATGTCTCCTCGGTCTCCCGACTGCAATTGCCTTCACCATCACTCCACTAAACCTTTACCAACTTCACCGTCTTCCTCCTATGCTGCTTCATATCACGTCCGACGATACGAATTGGCCTATAAGGTCTTCAAGCCTCAAGTTCAATCTCGATATCGTCTAGCTGATCTGGTGCGATAGTTAGGCTTGAGTTGTGAACAAATTTCCACAAATGAAAGATATGGAAGACATTGTGCACTCCCACCATTCTTTGAGGTAAGCCGGCCTTGTAAGCAAGGTTCCCAATCCTCTTTAATATTAGAAAAGGACCAACAAATCTCGGTGCCAACTTCCCTCTACTACCGAACCGAATGACATTCTTTAATCAAGAGATCTTGATAAATACCATGTCACTAACAAAGAACTCTAAATCTCAACGTCTATTACCGGTGTAGCTTTTCTGTCTGTCTTGGGCAACTTTCATCCATTGCCAAATGATCTCGATCTTCTTCGATATTTCTCTAACCATATCTGACCCCTATATCAGTTTCTCGCTCGCTTCCTACCAACATGAAGGAGCATTGCACGGTCAGTCGTATAATGCCTCGAATGGTGCCATGCCAATGCTAAACCGATAATTGTCATTGTATGTGAATTCAACAAGGTGTAAGTGATCATCCCCCGAGCCTCCAAAGTCTAGTATGTAAGCATGCAAGAGATCCTCTAAGATATGATTTACTCTCTCATTTTGGCCAATTTGAGGGTGATAAGTTGTGCAGAGGTGTAACTCTGTCTACAACGCCTCCCGGTCACTCACAATGCTCTTCGGCACACCGTGAAATCATACTATCCATTTCACATACAAGTCGATTAGATTGGCTGTTGTTCTACTTGACTTGATAGGTATAAATCTATCACTCTTGATCAACCGATCGACTGGGACCCAAATGTTATCGTGCCCTTCTCGGGTCCTCGATAGTCAATCGATGAAATCCTTCGATACATGTTCCAACTTCCATTCAAAAACTTCTAGCGGGTGCATCAAACCATTAGGCTTCTTCTACTCTACCTTGACCAACTGGCAGTTCATGCATTTTGAGGTGAATGTCCCAATGTCTTTCTTCGTCCCTTCCTAATAGTCGGTCTGCCTCTCATATCATGGTACATCTTATTACCGCTGGGATAAATAGTCAATCTCGAATGATGGAACTCACAGAAAACCTCATCTCTTAACCCATGACATTAGGAACAAACAATCTCCCCACTTTACGGAGCTGACTGTGTCGATCAAGTTCATACTATCTCATATCCTTAGACTCCACTCCCGGTTCAATCTTAGAGATGATCTCAGCTAATCTGGCATCGCGCCTCTAACTAGTACCTATCCGTTCAATAAGAGTAGGTTTGATAGTCAAGCTTGCCAACATCTTTGGTTCTAGCTCGCATCTCTGTTGGAAATCATAACCGGCAATATATTCTAACTGTGTCCACTCTGGGAACATAACCCCCAAGCTGGAATGTCTCCTACTTAAGGCATTCGCAACAACATCACCTTTACCCGGTGTATATGCAATATTAAAGTCATAGGAGTTCAGGAACTCTAACCATCATTGCTGATGAAGGTTGAGATCCTTCTGCAAAAAAAGGCACTTCAATGATTTATGGTCGATGAACAGCTTGAACCTCTCTCCTAAAAGATAGTGCTTCCAAATCTTCAGTGCAGACATAATCACTGCTAACTCTAAATTATGGGTCGGGTAAACCTACTCATGTGGCTTCAGCTGTCGACTAGCGTATGCAACAACCTTGCCTCTCTGCATCAATACCGCGCCCAATCCGGTACCACAAGCATCAGTGTATGCCATCATCTCCTCGTTCCCGCTCGTAATAGTCAATACTGGTGCACTCATCAACTTTTCCTTCAGACTCGCAAATGCTTGTTCACATCTCGCATCCCAAGTAAAAGTCTGATTCTTTTTCATCAAGTGAGTAAAAGATGCTGCTACCTTAGAGAAGTCTTGGACGAATCGTCTATAATATCCAGCTAACTCCAAGAAACTTCTAATGTCCGTAGTGTTTTTGGGTCTAATCCAACCTCGGACTGTTGCAACTTTTGCAAGATCAACAGCAATGCCCTGCTCAGATACAACATAACCCAAAAATATCACTTCCTATCTCCAAAAGTGACATTTAGAAAAAAATTCCCTTAGTTGGTGTTTTCTCAACACCTCTAGCATTATCCTCAAATGTGTCTTGTGTTCCTCCTCCGTCCGTGAATAGTCAAGAATATTATTAATGAACACAAGCACAAATTTATTTAGCTGATCCCTGAAGACACAGTTCATGAGATCAACATAGTATTTCATTGCATTGATTATCCTGAACGGCATAACTAACAACTCATAAAACCCAAATGGCACTCAAAATGCAGTAACCGACACACTCTCCTTTGCTACTCTCAGTTGGTGAAATCCCATCACAAGATCCAACTGAGAAAATACTCTGGCACCATGAAGCTGATCGAACAAATCATCAATACATGGGAGTGGATACTTATTCTTCTTTGTCACTTTATTTAGCTCACGATAACTAACAAATAATCTAAGGGAGTCATCCGCCTTCATGGTAAATACTACTGGCACTCCCCACTTAGATATACTCCTGTGAACGAACCCCTTTTGCAAAAGGTCATTCACTTGCACCTCAATCTCTCTCTGCTCTCTAGTTGCTGTCCTCCTCAATGGAATCACTATCGGGCTGGCATCCATAAAAAATCAATACATAACTCGATCTCTCTATGTGGTGGAAGTCCGGTCACTTCCTCAAATATGTCTGGATACTCCCTAACAATCGGTGCTGTTGACAATTCATCATGCAGGATATCAAGTGAATATAGAAAGATGACCATCACTTCATCGTCTGGTAGGCTGTCTAACACTACCTTCCACCCATCATCCACCCCTACCGTCACCAATGACCTCTCGCAATCCACTATCACTACATATCTACGAAGTCGTTCATTCCCCAAAATGATACCAAACCCAACGAAACCTAAAACAAAACAATCACAATTAAAAGAGCATCCATAACTTGATAAGACCAACAACGATAAACCATAAACAGCTAGTGAAGCCTCCAATAGGTTCGTCACAATCAAGGATTGGTCTACTATTTAGGGTCACAATCCCAATCTATCTACTAAGTCACTAGATATGAACGAATGTGAAGCCCCAATATCAAATAAAAATCGTATAGGAACATCATAAATGGAAAGCATACCTTGAATAACGATGCCTTTCCCTTCTCTTTTGTTGATGGAGCATTCGACAAAGTTAGAATGACATTAATAGAATACGCTTTCACCACCTGCTTCTGCTTAGGCAACTCGGGACAGTTTTTCTTGACATGTCCAAGCTTATGGCAGTTCGCACTTACTTACCACAACTTTGCAGTCCCTACTGTAGTGGCCCTTCTCTAAGAAGTTGTAGCAAACTGTCTTGGGTCGACCTTCTTCTTTTGGCCATCTTTGTTCTGGAACTAGTTCCTCTTTTTGTTCCATTTTTTCTTACCTTCCCCTCCCAATTGCGGCTTTTGTTCCTCTTTAGGAACGTATCTTTCGGTTTTGGATATAGACTTTCATGCCTTAGTGCCTTCTCAACTATCATCTCAAAAGTCTCGTCAATATGGCCCACAATTTGCTCCCCCAAGTAGTCATCCAAGCCAATGATAAATTTCTCATTTTTCTTTAGTGGAGTGTCGATGAAGGATATATCATATTTTGATAGAGCATCAAAATCAACAACGTACTCGAAGACAGCCATATCCTCTTGCTTCAGATTTGCGAACTTATGGAACAGAACTGACTTCTGAGCAGTAGGAATAAATTTCTCCTCAAATCTATCTTTGAACTAGTCCCAAGTGAACTGATCCTCGGAAGTGATAGCCCTCACTGAATTCCACCAGTCATGGCTCGCCCTTGAAGCTATCGGGAAGCCAATCACCTTTTCATAGCATCATCCAACTCTAAGTCATCGAAAATCCTTTCGCATGTATCAAGCTAATACTGCACTTCCATTGCCGACTTCATTCCTTGGAACAGTTTTCCCCTAAGATTAGCAAAGTCCTGGTTCGGCTTAGAAAAATCAGCCCGGGCACCTACACTGGAGCACCACCATTAGCAACATTCGGAGCAGCCACTTAAGCATTTTGCAGCATGTTCCTCATCATGGTATTAAACATGGTCTGCAAATCGAGATTAGCAGCTCCCAAGGGAGCTCCCTTTTCGACTCCAAAGATGGAGTTCCTAGCAGTGTTCCTTATTTGGCGACTCATTGTTCAATCTGCAATAAGGACGACCAGTCTCTCTAAAATGAATTATGCTTAAGTGGTACTCACGTGTGCTATGCGACTTATACGCTATATACTACTATATAGTTTTGAAAATCAAAATATTTAACAATTACACGCTCTCGTGTATATACACACACTCTCTTAACCCAGTTTAATGGGAAAACTCCTACCTTATCTTTACTGGATTATGATATCCCTTAGGTTAAACAATGCAACCTAAGCTTTGATGCCAAATGTGACGACTGCCCTACACCGCCGACACCCAACGAACCTGTATAGTGCGCTATAGCAGTGCTCGGACCAATCATCAAAAATTGTAAAGTAAGTAAACAACATAGAATATGTTGTATATCTCATAGCGCATTGAATAAATATAATAGTAAACATCTTAGATATAAAATAGGCGAGACAGTAAATAACTGGATGAACCACAACATCAGAGTATTAGATCCATACAGTAAATAACATAAGTCATAAAGTTATACATCAGATAATAATTCATAAATAACTGTCTCTAAATAGTAAGGCACTAGCAAGCTCCATAGTGTTGTATGGTGAAATAGCAAATGAGTACATATAATAATACAAGAGAATAGTCTCCTACTCGCCAACTGTCCAACTCCACGTGCTCACTAGACCTGATATCCCTAATCTACTCATTTAAGAGTACCTAGAGTAATAGGAAGCAAAACATAAAACCCCAGGTCAAACAACAGTCTGCTGTGAGCTGTAGAAATCTCAAATACTATAAAGTCAATATACCAAGAATTATGGTATGGAAAATCATACCTAACCTGTCCCTGCATCTATCGAGTTAGCACATATAAAATATATGCTACTCTATGATAGTCGTCATGGATATACTACACATCAAAGTACCGAGGGTGTCTAGATAACTACATCGATAGTATCTACATCATAGCGTTAGTACCTTAGGCGTTAGTTTTGAGGACAACAACCATATGACATCATATAAAATATAGATACTAATGTTTTTATCAAGTTATATATAGTATATAGTGTAGGATATTAGACATGTGTTGATTAAGAAGACTGTATGATATTAAGTGCAAATGCAAGAGGCTGATATAGAGATTCAAGAGTTAGAGATTGAAGACTTATGAATATTGAAGATTCAAGATATCCAGATAAGTTATAGAGTCGTAGATTATTATTGAAATCCTGATAACACTTCTTTGATTTCTCTCTCTTTATTTTTCAAAAAGGTTTTAAACTCTATTCTCTGATTTTAAATAGTTTTCAAATATTCTGAATTTCAAAAACAATTTTAAAAGAATTCCTATTATTCATAAGATTGATCCGTCTCAATATTTGTACTAGTCTCTGTTTGGTTTTGGTTTTTAAGTATTTTTATTTATATTGTTATTGTCCAGTTAGTCTTATTTAGGTTTTTATTTCCTTCCTTATTAATACATATATATGTATCATTCTAATTTTTTCTTTAGTCATTTTCCAGTTACAGGTATGGGAGATAGGATATCAGATTCATTTTGCAGGTTTTCTTATCTTTAGATAGCAGGACACCAGATGGTAGATAGGTCAGCAGAGAAAAGTATCTTCATCCAGGAGGCATATTCTTCAGTTTGGTACCCCTTTCTCTTGATCAAAGGCTTTAGAGCGGTTTCTCTTTTCAGCGGATCCACTTCAGAGCAGATGCTTATTCACCTTTTCTGATTCAGTTGGTTGGAGCTTCCTCATTAGTCTGGGACGCCATCCAGTAGTTTTTTTTTCCTCTAGTTTTTTAGGTTCTTCTAACACCTTAATATCGGGCGGTGGCCTTGCCGGAGCTCGATATCGGGGTGTGATGGGTGGTGGCCTTGTCGGAACTCATCTTAGGAGAACCTAAGATTTGTTATTTATGTATTTGGTTTTTGTTGCCTGCCAGGCTTGTTGGCAGCACTTTATTCGATATATATATATATATATATATATATATATATATATATTCGCATGTGTGCTCTCCTCTATTCGTAGAGGATCACACATTTTTCTCAAAAAAATATTCTTTCAAAATGGCTTTCAAATGATTTCTAACTTTTAATTTTATTTACAAGATTATTATATACTGAGTAATTAAGTTTTTAAGTATTTTATATTTTAAATATACTTTTAAATTTATTTTACTTTGTTATAGTTATAGTTTTAAGCTTTCTAAATGTTTATAACTATATTATAACATTTATTATAACTTTGATTTTAAATATATATTCACTTATACTTTATATATATTATTTTCAAAAGAAATTCATATTTAAATCTTTATATATTTCAAAATATTTCAAAATAATTTTATAAAGTTTTCTTAAGTTTCGATATGATTAAAATATGTATAAAATATGTTTAGATGAACGTACAAAGTTTCAAAATATTTTACAAAGCTTAATATTTTCAGAACAATTTTTATAAAGTGTTTTTCAAAAATACAAATTGTATGTCGACTTACTCCTATAGCATATGTCGACAGAAAGGCTGAGAATTTCAAACTCAAATTTTAATGGAAGTGTCTTTTCGTCGTATCTCTTCACGAATGGACATGACCGTTGTTTCTCTATAAATAAGAGGTTTTACCAACGAAATTTTCTTAACCAATTTCTCATTCTTTCTCTCCTTTTTTACTCTCTTGATTTCTAAAAGAAAATCTACTAAAAATATTCTCAAATTAAATCAAAATCAAAATCAAACTCTATTGATTTGATTCTCTATCAATTACTCTTTGATCCTCTCATCTCTATCACTCAAAACAAGATCAAAGTGCTATTCAAGAGGTTATAGGATCATTTGTCCTCAAGATCAAGAAACTGAGTATGTATACTCTATAAAATCATACTCTTATACTCGTGGGTGTGCTTGGTGTCCTGAAATCCAAGTGGGTGTGCTTGTGTCCCATCCGAGTCAAGTGGTTATGCTTGTTGTCTCGTTTGGATCCAAGTGGATGTGCTGGTGTCCCGTCTGAATCCAGTGAGTGTACCAAAAGATCGGAAAATCTAGAGGGTGTGTCTCGTAGCCTTGAAATCGAGATTGTATTGACTTCGATATTTGAGAAGAACTATGTACAAGAAATTGCATGGGACTAGATGTAGAGTAACTACAAACCAATACAAAAATTCCTAGTGTGATCTCTCCAACTCTTTACTTTTTTCTTTTACTGTATTTATATTTGTCTGTGATTGCATCTATGATTGTTGACTCTTCATTATTTAATTATAATCTTAAAAGAATTTAAAAAAGATTCACAAAAATAAGTAAACACTATTCACCCCCTCTTGTGTTAAATTAGCCTTAAGATCCATCTTCTGCAAACTAATATTTGGTATCAGAGCATTGGTTTTCAAAGTATTCATAATTTGATTTTTGAAAAGTTTATAATAGAAAAGGTTATTGATTATATCTTTAACACTATTTTTGAAAAGAAATTTTGCAAAATCAACATGACATTATCTTGTAAATTTGCATTCATTCTTTATGAAAAGCCACTTGATATTTTGCAAAGGTATAAATTGCAGGAACTGATATGTTACATGGCTTTTCATGAACAGATACCTGATGATCAAACTTTATAAATCAAAATGGGTAAATGGATATTAGATAGTGGATGCTCAATGCACATGACTGGAAATCGGGAGATCTTGAAGGATATCGTTTACAAAGATAATGGATTAGTCAATTTTGGAGATAACTCTAAAAGATATGTGATTGGCTTCAGTAATGTTGGTAATTCTAAAACTCCTACCATTTCTAATATTTTGTTAGTTAGGAATTTAAAACATAACCCTTAAGTATTAGTCAATTATGTGATAAGGGCTTTAAAATTAAATTTAAAAAAGATAAGCGTCATATTGAAGATATGAGTCAAACATTATCTTTGAAGGCATTAGGAAAAGAAACATCTATATATTAAGTATGAAGGTATCAAATGACAATTTATGACTTTTAGCTGAATCAAGTGATCCTTGGATTTGACACAAAAGGTTTGGTTATTTGAATTTCGAAAACCTATCTAATATTGCCAAAAATGATCTAATTAGGGGTCTTCCTAAAGTAAGTTTTGATATTAATAATCTTTGTGATGGGTGTCAATTAGGAATACTTAGAAGAAGTTCCTTTAAGTCAAAAGATATTTTTTCTACATCTCAACCCCTTGAACTTCTTTTTTAGATCTTTTTGATCCTTCGCAAATGCAATCTATAAATAATAATAAATATGTATTTGTAATCGTAGATGACTTTTCTAAGTTTACGTGACGATTTTCCTAAAACTTAAAAGTGATGCTTTTTAAAATTTTAAAATATTTGTTAAAAGAATTCAAAATCAAATGTCTATTAAAATCAAAACAATTCGAAGTGATCATGGTGGAGAATTCAAAAATGAAAATTTTTGTAATAAGAAATGTGTTACCCGTAATTTTTCATTTTCAAGAACACCTCAACAAAATGGAGTAGTCGAACGTAAAAATAGAACGATTCAAGAGTGCGTTAGAACTATATTAAATGATAGTAATTTACCTAAAAATTTTTGGACTGACGCAGTTTCTATAGCATGTTGTATATTAAATAGAATTTTAATAAGATCTTTGACTATGAAAACAACATACAAATTATTTATAATAAAAATGCTAAAGTATAATACTTTAGATTTTTTGGTAGTAAATGTTTTATATTGAATACTAAAGAAAATTTAGATTAATTTGATGCTAAATCAGATAAAGGTATTTTTATTGGATATTCAAACAGAAGTGAAGCTTATAGAGTTTTCAAAACTAGAACTAATACTATTGAAGAGACATTACATGTTTCATTTGATCAAAATTTTAAAATTAATAATACTAGTATTGATGAAGAAGAAAACGTTGATAAAACAAATGAAATTACTAATGATGAAAATAATAATAATTTCAAAATTTTATATCTATATAAGGGAATAAAATATTTGAAAGATCATCCTATATATAATATTCTAGGAAATATAGAACCTGTTGTAAAAATAAGAAATCAATTAAATTAAATAAGTAATGTCACTTGTTTTCAATTATTGAACCTATACATCTAATAAGATGATTCATGGATCCTTATTATGCAAGAGGAACTGAATCAGTTTATAAGAAATGATGTTTGGGAATTAGTTCCAAGACCTAAAGATAAATCTATAATAGGAACTAAATGGGTATATAGAAATAAAATGAATGAATAAGGAGAAGTTGTAGGAAATAAAGCACGTTTAGTCGCTCTAGGTTATTGTAAAGAAAAAGGCATAGATTTCAATGAAACCTTTTCACCCGTAGCTAGATTAGAAGCAAAAAGAATCTTACTCACTTTTGCATATCATAATTATTTTAAATTATTTCAAATGGATGTTAAAGTGCTTTTTAAATGGTTTTATTACAGAAGATGTTTATATAGAACAATCCCTCTATTTGAAGATGAAAATTTTCCAAATCATGTTTATAAATTAAAGAATGCTCTATATGGTTTAAAACAGGCTCCTAAAGCATGCTGTGATAGACTTAAATCCTATTTACTACAATCTAATTTTGAAACAGGTAAAGTAGATAGTACTCTATTTATTAAAAGAAATAACAATGATATCAATTAATACAAATATATATATAGACGATATTATTTTTGGTTCAACCAATAAACAATTAAATAAAGGATTTTTGATATAATGACTAAGAAATTTGAAATGAGTCATATGGAAGAACTAAATTACATTTTAAGATTACGAATAAAACAATTAAATAATGGTATTTTCATAAGTCAAGAAAAATACGCTAAAGATTTAGTTAAGAAATTTGATATGTCAAATACTAGCAGTAAGCCAACTCCCATGGCAACAAATGAAAAATTAAATAAGGAAGAAAATTCAAAAGATGTAAATAAAAAATTATATAGAGGTATGACGGGAGCAGTGCTCTATATAACTGCTAGTAGACCAGATATAATGCATAGTGTATGTCTCTATGCAAGATATCAATCTCAACCTAAGGAAACTCCTCTAAAATCTTAAAACGAATATTAAGATATGTAAATAACACATTAGATTATGAACTCTTTTATCCGAAAGAAGATTCCTTTAATTTAATATAATATAGTGATGTTGATTATGCCGGTTGCAAATTAAACTGAAAAAATGCAAGTGGAACTTGTCACTTTTAAGGACACTCTCTAGTTTCCTGGTGTTTGTACCAAAATTGGGCACAACACTCTTCGGAAGCCTTTGAAGAGATAAAGTGAAGAAAATAAATGTAAAAGAGGATTTATCTAACAAAAACTCCAAATCTCAGACATGAAATTAAGTAAAATGCAAGGAGACACAAGAATTTAGAGTGGTTTGGCGTATTGCCTACGTCCACTATGAAGTAGTTTGCTTTATTGATCTTTCTTTGATGTTTACAAGTGATTTCAGCAAATTACAGTGAATAACAATGATTTGCAGCAGTGAAATTCGTTGGTAGCAGCAGCAATGGAGTTCAGATCTGGATCTATTGGAGCTTGGGCGTTGGAGATCTCAAAAGAGAAGAAGAACCCCTTTTCTGTTGGCTTTGGGGGTCTATTTATATGTGTAGGAGGCTGGTATTTCGCTCAAATCTCGGGAGACCCTCTCTGGCACGTGACCAGGCCCGCACGCCCAAGCCCGTGAAGTTTCGGTCTGATCCGTGATCGATACGAACAAATTTTGTATCGATCAAGATTTCATCCAATGGAGTCGAAATTTGGCGTGGACATTCTTTAGCATGCACGCAGTCTTCTGTGAAAATTTCATAGCATTTGGACTTGTATATTAGGAGATATGATCGATACGAAATGGGATTCTCGGTGGTTGTTTAGTTCGACTCGCTCCTGTTTCGACTCGCTTCTGTTCGACTCGGTGACGTGGTGCTTGAGTCTTTGGATCACTCTGCCTTTGATGCTATCTCGAGCGAGTCGAAATATTCACCGATTGTGCGAGTCGAAGTGTGCCCAGATCGAGCGAGTCGAAATGGAGAGTCCTGAGAGATTCGAGCAGTGGCTTCGCCAATGGAGTCGAAGTTGATGGAGTCGAACAGTGGTTCGAACGGAGTGAGTCGAAGGAGTCATTTCTGGTGGATGCGAAGCGAGTCGAAGTAGGCATCTGAGGGATGTGAAGCGAGTCGACCGATGATTGGTTTTCATCCAATTTTGTATCGTTCATAACTTGAGCATACGACCTCGGATCGACTTGAGATTTGGAACGTTGACTCTCATGGCTTAGCTTGTCATGTCCTACTAATTTTGGCTTGATCCGGACTCGGACAAAATTCGTCGATATCCATACTGAGCCTGTGTATAACTGATCTCTAGGACGGGCCGTCATTGGTTACTAGTTAATTCCTTGGTGTCACGGCCTTGCCAAAAGGCGAGATAACATTTTCCCCCCAAAGTACGTCTTGTGAAAACATGACGTGCTTTGAAGTGCTGCAATCTTCATTCTGAATAGTCATCGTCTTTTCGATGAAAGCTGTAATCTTCGACTGTTTTCTCTTGAAAATGCAAGCTGTTGACGATCAACTGATGTACCTTGTATTGTTGCGACTAACTGTTGTATGCCAGTGGTTACCTGTTTGTTGTTGCAATCGTTATTGGATGAGTTTCTGATTCCTGAAAATCTGGAATATTGAATATTAGTCCGACATTCATGCATATATGTTAACCCGACTCTCGTTGACGTTTGTACGTCCACGAGTCATTGTCAGTTTATTTTATTTTTGAATTACGCATCGATCCTCTCCTGAACCGATGTGAAATTCGCTGCAACAATGCTCGATGGTTGCTTTTGGATGTTCCTTCGTAATGATCCTCTCTTGAATCGATGTGAAGGGTTGAAACATCGAAGATGATTTTCATTGGATTTATGGATGCGGAGTAAATATTTCATGTCGATATAGATGGAGTCACCAGATACGAACAGGCAATTCGTATCGA
Organism: Allium fistulosum; assembly: GCA_030737815.1. NCBI lineage: Eukaryota > Viridiplantae > Streptophyta > Magnoliopsida > Asparagales > Amaryllidaceae > Allium > Allium fistulosum. The sequence goes on from CM060903.1 coordinate 489,980,314, forward strand.
TTGAGTTGTCCTCTGGAAGCAGTGATTTGATGGAGTTGATGGATGCGACACGCTTTTTCGACTTGATGATGGATTCGAACTGAACGAGTCGAAGTGGAGCGAGTCGATATGGAGCAAGTCAATGTAGACTTCCCTGATGGATTCGAACTGCTTGTTCGACTCGGTCTTGGACTCGAACTGCATAGGAGTCGGTGTCGAAACGCAAAGGAGACAGAGGAGCGAGTCGAAATGCACAGGAGACGGAGGAGCGAGTCGAAATGCACATGAGACGGAATCAAAGGAAAGACGGAGTCGAAGGGATGTCTTTTATTGCTGCATCGGAGAGGGAGTCGAAGACAAACGATACGAAGGGGAGCTTCGCATCAACGCACCGGAGAGGGAGTCGAAACACATGTTCGAATCCACCGGGATACGAATCGTTTATTCCCTTTGCTTTCGAGTCCATATAAATACTTTGTACTTAGCCATTTTTCACTTTTTACTTTTCACTTTCCTGCCTTACTTTCGCATCGCTCTGAGACTCGAGACAACAAAGAAGAAAACAATCTTGCCTTTGAACTGATTCATCCCTTCAATCGCTCGAACTAACTGATAGATTTAGGTAATCCTTTAAGAAAACCCAACGCGTAAGCGATGAGACTCGGTTTTTAATATCAAATCAGCCAGAGTTGTGATTGATCGAAAGTTCCATGGCCTTAGCTTCGTATCGATCTGAGTAGGGGTTTCGAGAGGATGAGGCGGAGGCCTTCGTATCGATCGATGGTGGAGCTTCGCATCGAGTCGAATGCTTTGAATCTATGGATCGATACGAAGGGGCTGTGTCTGATCAATCTGAAACAATGGCCTTCGATCGAATCGAAGTGGGTGGCTTCGGAGTGAGTCGAAGTGGATGGCTCTGGATCGAGTCGAAGTGTGTAGCCTTGGGAGCGAGTCAAACTGCGCAGTCTTAGGAGCGAGTCGAACTGCGCAGTCTTAGGAGCGAGTCGAACTGCGCAGTCTTGGGAGCGAGTCGAACTGGAGGCTTTGGGATCGAGTTAGAGTGTCGCGCTCCGATCGATTCGAAATCCTTAGCCCCTTGATCGAGTCGAACTTGCATTCCGACCTTCTGACTGAGTCTGACTCACATGCACATGACCATAACTTATTGATGCGAACATGGCTCTCGTGAGCAATACGAATTGAACATTAACACTTTTGAAACTCCTTGCATATTTGAACAATTGACTCCGACGAGCTTCAAACTTGTATTACTGGACTTAACCGTTTCACTGCATATCTGATTGCCTATCGAAGCTCGTCGAAGAAACTGGAACTTATCAAAATGACACCAAACTTTAACTTGGAATGATAGTTAACAGCTGGATGGTATGGTTGTGACGGTCAGCGATGACGGTCCTTCCGACTGAATTCCAAAGTTTCGTCGTTTACATGCTTCCTTCAATCCTGTTGATCTTCTCAAATGATATACAGTATTGCACTGCACAACGCACTCACACACTTTACACTAGGGGATGCACGAGCGTTATTTGTCAATTTAACCATGATTTTTTATAAGCTAGCTAGTCATGGAACCTTCAAGTTCTCAGCAGCCGGAACTCCCAAGTTCTATTCCTCCAACCATAGAGATACCGGTTATTGAAGCCGAAGTTATAGACCCAGCTCCGGACGATCGTCCGAGTGCTCGATTTATTTGTAATCCAACAGATTCTGTGCCGTCGGGTATCTCCGAAGATATGCTAGGACGAATTTGCTTAAGGCACGGTTTGTCGCTCGACGACGTGCTACTTCCTAGGCCAAACGACAGGCCACATAATCCCCCGGAGGGGTTTACCGCTTTCAACCGTCACGCTTGCACAGCGGGGACACTTATCCCTTCAATCAATACATAAGGGAGATGTTATCGTTTCTTGGCATAGCTCCATCTCAGCTACATCCCAACGGGTATGCCTTGTTGTACAACACCTTTGTTCTCTTCATGGAGATCCTCTTTCGACCGCCGAAGTTGATCGAGATCAGATATTTATTCAACGTCAATAGCCGTGGAGACAGCCCTTCTTTCACCTTCCTGGAAGTGGTCAGAAACTACCACATTGTACTGGGCTCCTGGGGAAGGCTAAGTTATTATAAAACTGAACAGTTCTACGTTCGGTGCCCCCTGAATTTGCTAGGCGGTGGTTGGATAGACGTAAGTGTTGCCTTTTCTCTCTTGAATCATTGAGATACTAGTAACTGACTTCAAAACTGACATACTTTTACTTTCTTATAACCGCAATCTCTCATCATGATGGCGCATACTTCAGAGAGCTTTTTCGGATTCTTCAAGCGTTTCCGGGCGAAGAGAGATATATCGACTTGGTCCTGACCGACAGTAATTTTAGGACTGTCGGGCTGATAGAACGGAGACAGAGCATACATCTGGAAGGGATACATAGAGTGGTCCCGAAGAAACGGGTGAAGCGCAAAGCGCCCGCAGTCGTGATCGCCGAAGAAGTTGATCCAGAAAGAACGCCTACCGATACCGAGCTTCCAGCTGGGCCTTCTGCCGACGTCCAGGATTCGGGAGGAAGAAGAAAAGGCAAGGCTGCTGCTCACAAACGCCCTAAATCTGAGAGATTTAAATCTGTGGTCGTGTCTTTACCTTTCCCGGAGATTAGAATTTCGGAGGCTCCTCCCCCGCAAGTAGAGAGTCCTTTTGCAGGGCTTGCTGATATTCCGATCCTGGATTTTGTGTCGTCTCCACATGACGCCAGGACGGAGGAGCTTGATAGCGCTCTTGAACTGAGCGGGTCGCTTGCTACGAGTGCGGCCGACATTTCCGGTTGGTCGGGGGGTTGCACATGCATACACTTCACTACACTACATGATTCACAACTGTACATCGTCCAACTTAGGAAGTTATTAACTCTTTCTTCGTTTATCATTTTCAGGTACTATGTATGGAAGAGGATCGATGCTCGGGAATCTCCGTTCGGCCCGAAAGGCTTCTTCTTATTATGAGTCCCGTAGGAGAGACTAGGATAGAGATCGCGATCGCGAGTACTATAATCAAGATAGGTACAGGCGTGATAGGGATAGAGAATACAGACATCGGTCTAGATCACGCTCTCCTCCTCCTAGACTTCCGTCCCTACCTCCTGCTTTTGTTCCACACCCACCGGAGCCTCCTCGCCACATTCCATCTTATCATACTTCTAGATCTGAGACTCATCTTCAGAGAGTTGAGACCACGGCCTCCATGATTACAGAGCAGGTCCCAACTGAACCCATAGGAGAAAGGGCCCTTAAGCTGGCTCAGATGAGGAAAGACTTTCTGAACATTTGCTTTGATGGCTATGTCTTCCCGCCACACATAAAAAGAATTCCGTCTGGAGTGGAGAACACGATGCATGAGTACGTTCATGACATATACACCCAGTACAGAGAGTGAGTAAAGGCTGCGGAAAAAGCTTCTAAGGTTGCCTTTGAGCGAGCTAAAGCGCTTGAGAAACTGGAGACGGAACTCGCTCAAAGGGACTGGATCATACAAGTGCTTACTACCGAGGCCGAGTCTTCTCGGAAATCGGAGATTGAGGCCACCAAAAAATCCGACAAAGCGAAGGCGGAAATGGAGAGGTTGGGGCAGACACATGTTGCCCTGGTGGAGGAAATGGGCCACCGGAACACTAAAGTCACCGCCGAGCGGGATGCGGCGGTCAAGGAGCATAATGAACTCAAAGTCAAATTTGTTGATATGGCCAAGGAAAAAGATGACGCGAACAACGCAGCCCAGGTGGCGTGCGAACAAGCTGTCTTGCTTAGGGATGAACGAGATGCGACCGTGGCTAGAGTCCACAAGGTGGAGGCTGAGGTGGAGGAAAAAGTAAGGTTGGCCGAGTCCAGGCTAGAGGCTAACATCGAAGACCTTCTCGTTGTTTACAACGCTAACGTGCTGAGGCACAGGGGTCTGGCCTGGCTCAATGATTTTTCGACACATATCTACAATGCTTGGAGCCGGTTGGTTGAGGAGGAGAAGGAGGCGCATCAGGGCAAGTCTGTGGATGAATTCGAACTCGAGAATTGCATTCTGACTGAGGATGAAAAGAAGGTTCTCCACGAGTCGATGATTCTGCGTGAGAAGGAAAGACTTGGCGCCCAGCACTTTGAAGTGGGAGAGGGTTCTGGAGTTGACCACCATGAAGCAAGTCTTGAAGTTCCTGTGTCAACCCAGCCTGAATCTTCGTCTGCGGTTTATCCCCAGGCTGTTCCTGCTTATAATCCGGATCAGCCACAAATGTCTCTGGCTGCAGCGCAAGTCACTGATGCCGCCCTGCTGCCTATGAGTCAAACTGAGGAAGGTATTATGGACATTCCTCATATCTCTCTTAAGTCGAAATCTTCGATCGAGTTAAGTTCTAACAGTTCTCTTATTCTTTGTCCAGTGATTGATGCTGCACCAGTCATGCCTCCTACCACTCAAGAATCATATCAAATGCAGGAGGCTATTGTGACTGAAGCAATCACCGTGAGTACAGCTGTCCCGCTTGACGATACGCAGGGGAGTACGATCATGTTTGATGAGCAGCTGATGGATGAACTCTTTCGCCGTCACGACGATCCTCTCGCTGACTTGTCATCTGTCATGAGTGGAACTGATCCTGCTACAAGTTCTTTAATGCCGACTGTTGATGCTCCCAGCGGGGCTCGAGCAGTAACCGAAGAGGAGATGTTCGCTCAAATTGACGCTGAAATGGAAGCAGCAGCTCATGGTGGCAGCTTTGGAGGTGGGATGGCAGCACCGGGACCTGCTCCGCTCAGAATGATATCTCCTGGTGGTACTGTTTTCATCACCAGCATGCCCATTCCACCTTCTGTACTTGATCTAGTTCCTCCGACTCCGCCCGCAGAGAGCATTCCTGTCCACTCGAGTTCGGAGGAGGATATTGATATCATGCCCTCACCTGAAGACCAACCGCCGAAAAGCCAAGGCTCGAAGAGGAAGATTAGCGGTGGCTCCAGCGGGTCCACACCGAGGAGGAAGCCAAGGAAGAAGAAAGATTAGACATGCTTCCCCGGTGCATTTTGACTTTCGTTTTGTTGGCCGTGTATAGATGCGGGTTCGGCCCTGCTAGTAGGAGTATTTTGGAACAAACTTGTATACGAACTTCTTTTACAAACAATAGAAATGAAACTTCTCTTTTTTGGTTTCTTTTCTGTCATTGTGTATTTGTCTAAGTGTTTCAATATCTAGAGTGCACTTGTGAAGTTTCAGATTCCGAATCAAGTTTGTTTTTGTTTGCCAAGTTCGGAAACCATGGACATGGTTTTTGATCGGGAAGCGAGTTGAATTCTGACGTTGCATTGCTTCGATCAATGGCTGATGCTTAAGTCCTGCCCCCCAATCTTGGGGATGAGTTGTAGATTATCAGTCGACGATCGCTTCTTACTTATAACATGTTGAGTCTAGTGCCACCGAACAGATGTCTAAGGCAAGCGGAGATTGAGTAATGCATCCATGCTCATCTGATTGTCGATGATCATATCCGCACTCCGGGGAGTCCCATTTGTTTACTGGCGGTTGGTCACGCCGGCTTAAGTTTTAATCATATGCCCATGATCTAGGGACTTGGAATTGACATTTGTATTCCAACTCACGCTCTGGGAGTTTGGAGTTGATACTTGTACTTCGAATCATGCTTCGAGGACTTGAAGTTGGTGTTTGCGCTCCGTTTCGCACTTTGGGAATCCGAAGTCGATGTTTATACTCCGCTTTGCACTTTGGGAATACGGAGTTGATGTTTATACTCCGCTTTGCACTCTGGGAATACGGAGTTGGTGTTTATACTCCGCTTCGCACTCTGGGAATACGGAGTTGATATTTATACTCCGCTTCGCACTCTGGGAATACGGAGCTGATGTTTATACTCCGCTTCGCACTCTGGGAATACATAGTTGATATTTATACTCCGCTTCGCACTCTAGGAATACAGAGTTGATATTTATACTCCGCTTCGCACTCTGGGAATACGGAGTTGGTATTTATACTCCGGTTCACGCTCTGGGAACTCGGAGTTGATGTTTATACTCCGCTTTGCACTCTGGGAATACGGAGTTGATGTTTATACTCCGGTTCGTGCTCTGGGAACTCGGAGTTGATGTTTATACTCCGCTTCGCACTCTGGGAATACGGAGTTGATTTTATACTCTGCTTCGCACTCTGGGAATACGGAGTTGATATTTATACTCCGCTTCGCACTCTGGGAATACGGAGTTGGTGTTTATACTTCGGTTCGCGCTCTGGGAACTCGGAGTTGATGTTTATACTCCGCTTCGCACTCTAGGAATACGAAGTTGATGTTTATACTCCGGTTCGCGCTCTGGGAACTCAGAGTTGATGTTTATACTCCGCTTCGCACTCTGGGAATACGGAGTTGATGTTTATACTCCGGTTCGCGCTCTGGGAACTCGAAGTTGATGTTTATACTCCGGTTCGCTCTGGGAACTCGGAGTTGATGTTTATACTCCGCTTCGCACTTTGGGAATACGGAGTTGATGTTTATACTCTGGTTCGCGCTCTGGGAATTTGGAGTTGATGTTTATACTCCGGTTCGCGCTCTGGGAACTCGGAGTTGATGTTTATACTCCGGTTCGCGCTCTGGGAACTCGGAGTTGATGTTTATACCTCGGTTCGCGCTCTGGGAACTCGGAGTTGATGTTTATACCCCGGTTCGCGCTCTGGGAACTCGGAGTTGATGTTTATACTCCGCTTCGCACTCTGGGAATACAGAGTTGATGTTTATACTCCGGTTCGTGCTCTGGGAATACGAAGTTGATGTTTATACTCTGCTTCGCACTCTGGGAATACGGAGTTGATGTTTATACTCCGGTTCGCGCTCTGGGAACTCGCAGTTGATGTTTATACTCCGGTTCGCGCTCTGGGAACTCGGAGTTTATGTTTATATTCCGCTTCGAACTTTGGGAATACGGAGTTGATGTTTATACTCCGGTTCGCGCTCTGGGAACTCGGAGTTGATGTTTATACTTCGGTTCGCGCTCTAGGAACTCGGAGTTGATGTTTATACTCCGCTTTGCACTCTGGGAATACGGAGTTGATGTTTATACTCAGGTTCACGCTTTGGGAACTCGGAGTTGATGTTTATACTCCGGTTCGCGCTTTGGGAACTCGGAGTTGATGTTTATACTCCGCTTCGCACTCTGGGAATACGGAGTTGAATGAAGGACTGTCGTGTATCAATCCTTTTTTGACTTTGATGTGATGGCTTGCCCCCGAGCTCGGGTTTCACTTGGCGAGTGATTGGTTGCATCGCGGTCACTCTCTATTTGAATAAATTCCACCGTATGGTGAAACTTAGCTCTCCGTGAATAGTGATGGTCATATGAAGCATTTCAAGTAAATCACAGCTCTGGCTCGAAGAGATTGCATTTTATTGCTGGAATAAGAAAGTATGGCAAAGTCAGTTGCCTTATTACAAGTTCTAATTTCGAAATGCAAAAACAAATTGCGGAAAAGGAAAGTAAACTAAATGGATAAAGATAGCCTGTCATGTGTAATAGCGGCGAAGGCTCTCGCTATTCCAAGCTCTTGGCAGAGTAAAACCGTCGACGGTCGATAACTTGAATGTGCCATCTCCGAGCCTTCATTCAATAACATACGGTCCTTCCCATGTCTGCTTCATATGCGAAGGAACCGGATAGATTCTTTTTAAGATGAGATCGCCTAGTTCGAAGGTTCGCGGACGAACCTTGGCGTTGTACATTCGGGCAACTCGACTTCGATGCGCTTCTGCCCTCAAATCAGCTTCTTCACGCTTCTCATCTAGTAGATCGAGAGATTCAGCAAGTAATATAGAATTTTTCTTTGGATCATAGTATGTCACACGATGAGAAGGTACTTCTAGCTCGACTGGAATAACGGCTTCTGAACTGTAAGAGAGAGAGAATGGAGTGTGACCAGTCGCAGTCTTGTGGGTTGTTCGGTAAGCCCATAAAGCCATAGGAAGTTCATCGACCCACTTGCCACCGACCTTTTCCAGTCTTTTTTTAGAATAGACTTTATAACTTTATTAACTGCCTCGACATGTCCGTTTGCTTGAGGGTGCACAACTACAGAGAATTTCTTTTGGATGTGAAATCGTTTGCAGAAATTTTTAAATTCAGCGCTGTCGAATTGGGTTTCGTTGTCCGTAATAATGGTGTGCGAGAGACCGAATCGACAGATGATGTTGCGAACTATGAAGTTGATTACTTTCTTCGTTGTTATGGTAGCGAGAGCTTCGGCTTCAGCCCACTTCGTAAAGTAGTCAACTGCGACGATGGTGTATTTCGCACCACCTTTTGCCAAAGGTAGAGCACCAATGATGTCGATGCCCCACATCGCAAACGGCCATGGGCTGACCATCTGCGTTATCTCGGTAGGAGGAGCCCTAGGAATTCGGGCATATTTCTGGCACCTATCACATTTCTTTGCATAGTCCGACGCATCGCGATTCACGGTCGGCCAGCAGTATCCGTAGCGAAGTATTTTCTTGGCAAGTGCTTGCCCCCCGGTGTGATCGCCACATTCTCCCTCGTGCACATTGTGCAATACTTGTTTAATTTCATCGTGAGCGATACACCGGAATAGAGGGACTGAGTACCCCCTTCTGTACATGAGTCCATTCTGGATGGTAAATCGTGAGGCCTTCCGAAGGACTTGTCTCTTTTCACTCCTGCACTCCGGCAGGGTTCTGTGCTCGATGTAATTTCTGAGTGGGGTCATCCATGAATCCTTTTCGGGAACGGTTTCTCATACTCGGTTTATTTCTGCCCGGTCAATGCTTGGAGAGGGTAACGTCTCTACGGGAACGAGTCCCATTTGTTGAGCTTCGCCTGTGCTGGCTAGCTTCGCCAATGAATCGGCCTTTTGGTTGCATTCTCGAGGTATACAGTAGATGGCGTAGTAATCGATCTGATCTAGTATTTCCTTAACTCGAGCTAAGTAAGCAGCCAACCTTCGATCTCTTGCTTGATACTCTCCCCGTGCCTGACACACAACTAATTGTGAATCACAATAAATTTCCACTGCGATAATTCTCAAATCTCTAGCAAGTTTCAAGCTAGCTAAGAGGGCTTCATATTCAGCTTCATTATTAGTCGCATGAAAATCTAACTTTAAGGCATAACATATGGATCGACCCTCGGGAGTTTCAAGTACAACACCAGCGCCTGAACACTGGTCGTTTGATGCTATGTCGGTATAAAGTTTCCAGACGTATTCAGGGGATTCACTGGCTTCGGGCAAGTCCTCTGGGATGGTAAATTCAGCTATGAAATTGGCTAGGACTTGTCCTTGTATGGCCCGTCTCGGAGCGTAAGTAATGTCAAACTGGCTCAGTTCGATGTTCCACTTGAGTAACCTACCAGACGTTTCAGGCCGCGAAAGGACCTGTCGTAACGGCTGTCCGGTGTAAACAACAATGGGATGTGCCTGGAAATACGGACGGAGTTTTCTTGATGCAATAACAAGGCAATAAGCCAACTTCTCTAGCTTCGGATAATTTCTTTCAGCCCCATTCAATCGTTTGCTGATGTAGTATACCGGCTTCTGTATCTTGTCTTCTTCTCGGATTAATGCAGCGCTGATAGCATTCTCTGATATCGCCAAATATACGAACAACTTCTCATGGTCGATAGGCTTCGATGGGATAGGTGGTGTGGATAGATGTTGAACTAGTGCTTGGAAAGCGCCTTCACATTTCGCGGTCCATTCAAAGTTTCGTTTTCCTTTTCGGATCGGATCGAAGAAGGAATGCACTTGTCCGTGGACTTTGAAATGAACCTGCTCAATGCTGCTACTTTCCCATTGAGACTCTGGACTTGCTTTATGGTTTTCAGAGTTTCGAGATTTCTGATTGCCCAAATCTTTTCAGGATTAGCTTCGATTCCTCGGGCGTTGACAATGAACCCAAGGAATTTCCCGGATGCAACTCCAAAGTGACATTTCAGTGGATTTAGCTTCATTTCGTATTCTCGAAGTATGTTGAACATGGTTTCCAGGTCTTTAACATGGTCAGTAGAGAGTCATGACTTCACAAGCATGTCGTCTACGTATACTTCCATGGTTTTCCCGATTTGATTGGCAAACACCCGATTGACCAATCGTTGATAAGTAGCCCCTGCATTCTTGAGTCCGAATGGCATAACTTTATAGCAATAAAGTCCCAGATTGGTTGCGAAGCTAGTATGTTCTTGATCGGGTAAATGCATCGGTATCTGATTGTAGCCAGAGTACGCGTCCATGAAGGATAAGAGTTCATGCCCAGTTGTCGAATCTACTAGCTGATCAATTCTGGGAAGTGGGAAACTATCTTTGGGACATGCTTTATTCAGATCGGAATAATCGACACATGTTCTCCACTTTCCATTCGGCTTTCGGACGAGCGTGGGATTTGACACCCATTTAGGATATAGCGCATCTCGAATGAATCCGTTCGCTTCAAGCTTTTCTACTTCTTCTTTAAGGGCGGCATATCTCTCTGGATCCATACCACGCCTTTTCTGCTTGACCGGGACATGTCGCGGGTCAATATTCAGTGTGTGGCTCGCGATGTCTGGCGAGATCCCACACATATCAGAATGTGTCCAGGAAAACACGTTAAGATTTTCCTGCAGAAATTCAACCAATTCCTCCTGAGTTTTCTGGCTTAGCTGAGATCCAATCTTCATCAATTTCGAATCATCGTCATTGTCAACTGGGACATCAATCGTCAGTTCGGCCGGGGATGCTTGACTTTCTTTAGATTCTCCTTCGTCTTCAGTTTCTATGGGGTCAAGATCCTTGAGGAATTGGCTGGGGTACCCGGGCCTAGGCTCGGGCGTTAATTGTCAATTATCGGTAAAACGGACGCAGAGAGATTCCTCTATGCCCTTTCCCTTCTCCTTTCGCTGCGCCTCCCGCAGCTCAGCAACATAACAGGCCCTGGCAGCAGCCTGATCTCCTTGAATGATCCCCACTCCACGGTCAGTAGGGAATTTTAAAGTCAAACACCATGGGGCAATGGCTGCCCTGAACTCAGCGAGGGCCGGTCGGCCCAAGAAAGCATTATATGGGGAGTCTATGTCCAAGACAATGAACTGCAACATCCGTACTCTCCGACGTTCTCCAACTCCCAATTCTACTGGCAGTTCCACCATCCCGGTGGGTATAGTATCACTTCCGTTGAAACCATGGACTCGGGATTGACACGATTTCAAGTCCGTGGCTTCCATTCTCATTTGATCATAAGCTCGCTTAAACAAGATATTCACGAAGCTTCCATTGTCAACTAAGATTCTCTTCATCCAAGCGGGGCCTACTTGAGCTGAAATGACCAGTGGATCGATAGTGGGGGCTTTGACTTTATCAGCGTCTCTGTTCCTGAACACGATGTCATCTATCATCGTCTTCTGTTGCTTGGCCGGATGCCCTTCCTCAGAGTTACTATAACATTCGAAGTCTGCATGCCTGATAGAACTGGCATACGACTCCATTTCCTTCCAGCTTCGATCTGCTGGGTGAGGACCACCACTTATTGTATTGATGACCAACCTCCCGCCTGTACGAGCGGGTTCCTCCTGTCTTTCTTGATTCGACGGACGATTCTAATTTGATGGGCCCGCACCACCAGACTGCGGCGCCCGCACATACTGATCCAACTTCCTTTCGCGTATCAGTTTTTCGATGAGGTCTTGTAAGTGATGGCACTCATTGGTGTTGTGACCATAACTTTCGTGGAATCTGCAAAACTTCCCTGTCTAGATTTTCCTTTCAGTTGGTGGTTTCGGGGCAGGTTTCTTGTGTTGCATGGTATTGCAGGTCTACAAATACACATTTTCCAACGACGTGTTCAATAGAGTGTAATTATCGTACATAGAAGCTCTACGCCGTGGACCACGATTCTGATCGCGTTTCTTATTTTGGTTTCCATTGTCCCTCTGCTAATTTTGTTTATTTTGTACGTTCAACTGAACCTTTCCAGAACTGTCTCCAGACTGTTTAATAGCGAGGATTCCTTCGATGTTGGGCCCTGCGTCATCCTGCTTCCTAGACTGTTTCGCATCCTCCCTTCTCAAGAATTGGGCTGCCTTGGAATAGAAACTTTCCAATGACGCAGGTGGTTTTCCAGCTAACCAATTTCCGAACTCGGAATCAGTATCAATCCCCTTAGTCAATGCCATCAGGATAGAGTTATCATTGGGATTGCTTATTTCAGCACACGCAGCATGGAATCACTCCAAGTAACGCCTAAGTGTTTCTTTGGGAGCTTGTGTAACACTAGACAGAGTGTTAACGTCCTTAGGCCTTGCTACGTGCATACGGAATTGTTCAACGAACTTTGTTGCCATCTGATCAAAATTAGAAATGGATCGTGGTGGCAAACGAGTAAACCACATGGTAGCGATGCCCCCTAGAGAAATGGGGAAACTACTGCATTTTACTACGTCATCAGCTCTCGCAACAATCATCAGCCATTCGTATTTCAGGATGTGTTGATTGGGATCGGACTTCCTTTATGAACTGGCAAAGTTGGCATCCTGAAGCGCCGAGGTGGTTCAGCATATAAAACTTCATCGGTGAAAGGGGTATGACTCCAGGAGATTCCCCAGTCATCATTAGAGAGACCCTGACTTTCACGGATCATTTGGCGGATCATCGCTGGTATATCCGGCGTTCGGGTACTTGGAGCATGTTGTGCCAAGGTGTGGTTGGGTTCCACAGTGCGAGTCTGGACCGGGAGCGGTCGACGGTCCGTGCCTCGCCTCCTTGGTTCAACATCCTCAGGGACATAAGGCTTAGGAGTCTGCTCTCGTTGGTTACGTTGAGGATCAGCTTGGTTTCTAGCATCACCTCCCCGTCCGGCGGTGGTGGTAGTAGCAATGTTGCCGGTAACATGGTAAGGAGCAGCTCCTCCTCGAGTTGAAGGTTCTGTACAGAGACTAGCGGATTGTCCAGCTCTAGGTTGCCCAAGGTTCGAAGCAGGTTGGTGTCCCGTGGCTTGGGTGCAGCTTACACCTAGCCGTGGACGTGTGGATCTGGTTTGGCCATCGGAGGAGGCTGAACTTTCTATGGAAGAATATGAACCTTGGTCTCTTCTAGATCTTCTGTGCCTTTGGCGATTCAGCTGGTTGGACAACTCTGTGTTGGCGCGTAGTTGTTTAGTTAGTTGTTGGCGACTCTGGGTCAACTCTTGAAGCAATGTATGGAATTCCTGTCTAGTGATTGGACCTAATGGATCTGAAGGTCCTGCAGCATTTTGGTTGGATGGAGGTGATTGCACGGGATTCTGTCGGTCCCGGGCTCCTTGATCAGTAGCTGTAGAAGTGGTACGTGTGCTCACCATAATAAATTGATGAAAGTCCTTTCCTAGATCTAATGCAGATCTGAATAGAATGGAAGGGCTTCAAAGTTCTAGATCTGGATCTTCTTCTTAAATTTGTGCAATCTGATATAGATAGGAGATCCAAAGAGCGGGAGAAAAATTGGGTTTTCTCAGTGAAAGCACCAAAGTGTTTGTACCAAAATTGGGCACAACACTCTTCGGAAGTCTTTGAAGAGATAAAGTGAAGAAAATAAATGTAAAAAGAGGGTTTATTTAACAAAAACTCCAAATCTCAGACATGAAATTAAGTAAAATGCAAGGAGACACAAGAATTTAGAGTGTTTTGGCGTATTTCCTACATCCACTATGAAGTAGTTTGCTTTATTGATCTTTATTTGATGTTTACAAGTGATTTCAGCAAATTACAGCGAATAACAATGATTTGCAGCAGTGAATTCGTTTGTAGCAGCAGCAATGGAGTTCAGATCTGGATCTGGTGGAGCTTGGGCGTTGGAGATCTCAAAAGAGAAGAAGAACCCCTTTTCTGTTGGTTTTGGGGGTCTATTTATAGGTGTAGGAGGCTGGTATTTCGCTCAAATCTCGGGAGACCCTCTCTGGCACATGACCTCAGATGCCTACTTCGACTCGCTTCGCATCCACCAAAAATGACTCCTTCGACTCGCTCCGTTCGAACCACTGTTCGACTCCATCAACTTCGACTCAATTGGCGAAGCCACTGCTCGAATCTCTCAGCACTCTCCATTTCGACTCGCTCGATCTGGGCACACTTCGACTCGCTCAATCGGTGAACATTTCGACTCGCTCGAGACAGCATCAAAGGCAGAGTGATCCAAAGACTCAAGCGCCACGTCACCGAGTCGAACGGAAGCGAGTCGAAACAGGAGCGAGTCGAACCAAACAGCCACCGAGAATCCCATTTCATATCGATCATATCTCCTAATCTACTAGTCCAAATGCTATGAAATTTTCACAGAAGACTACGTGCATGCTAAAGAATGTCCACGCCAAATTTCGACTCCATTGGATGAAATCTTGATCGATACAAAATTTGTTCGTATCGATCACGGATCGGACTGAAACTTCACGTGCTTGGGCGTGCGGGCCTGGTCACGTGCCAGATAGGGTCTCCCGAGATCTGAGCGAAATACTAGCCTCCTACACCTATAAATAGACCCCCAAAGCCAATAGAAAAGGGGTTCTTCTTCTCTTTTGAGATCTCCAATGCCCAAGCTCCACCAGATCCAGATCTGAAATCCATTGCTGCTGCTACCAACGAATTTCACTGCTGCAAATCATTGTTATTCGCTGTAATTTGCTGAAATCACTTGTAAACATCAAAGAAAGATCAATAAAGCAAACTACTTCATAGTGGACGTAGGCAATATGCCGAACCACTCTAAATTCTTGTGTCTCCTTGCATTTTACTTAATTTCATGTCTGAGATTTGGAGTTTTTGTTTGATAAATCCTCTTTTTACATTTATTTTCTTCACTTTATCTCTTCAAAGACTTCTGAAGAGTGTTGTGCCCAATTTTGGTACAAACACCTGGTTTAGCAAAAAGAAAAAAATCTATACCTCTATCCACAACAGAAGCATAATATATTTCAGCGGCATTAGCCTGTTCTCATGATATTTATATGCAACAAACATTAAAAGATTTTGGTCTAAATTTTAATAAATCACCAATATACTGCGACAATATTAGCACGATTAATTTATCAAAGAATCCAACTCATCATGGAAGACCTAAACATATAAATATACGACATCACTTCCGAAGCGATAATGTAAATGAGGAAATAATCTCACTTGAATTTATAAATATTGAAAATCAAATAGCTGACATATTAACAAAACCATTAAATCAAACATTATTTATTAAGCTAAGAAGAGAGTTAGGAATATGTTCTTTCTCAGAAATATAAAAATAATAGCATATAAATTATAAATTATAAATAAAATCAAAACAACAAAATTACACTAGATGTGTCGATATATCCATACTATGTATGTCGACGTATGTAGTTATTTTCAGATTTCAAATTACCCTCCTTAATTCAAAACTTAAAACTGATATTTATAATCACTTTATTTCGAAATCAAAACCATTTTACAGTCTTCTTCTTTTTGAAATTCTCAAATGAAATAAAATTAATAGATCCTAACCATTCCAAACATCTAAGGCATACATTTTCCTTCGATTCTTCTACTTCGGGCCCTCTCCAAAACTCTACATTAGCCAAAGTGACTAAGATTGAGAGTGATCTGAAGCATACTCTCAAGATGCTTTCTAAAATGGAAGACATAAAGTTGAGAATAAGGATGGAACAAGAGAAATTAGGCAAAATTCTAAGAAATCTTCAGAAATACCTATTGGATAACCCCACAAATCCAATTTCATTGAGGATGATGCTGCGAATTTGGTCTTTTATGATCCTATGAGTAACAGTGAAGAGGAAGAAAAGGAAGAAGAGGAAGTCGATGACAATGAGGTCAAATGTGTTAGAGAAGTATGCTTTGGCAAGAACGGAAATTTGGTCGAGCAAAAAGGGAATTTATGTCTCTATTATCCTTTCTGCCTATTCATAAATCCCCAATTATAAGGAAATCACGTTAATTTAGTTTAGGAGAAGGATGTTTGATTTGGTTGAATTGTTGTTTCTTAGATTGTTCATTATGTATGATTGATTTGGTTTGGATTGATATTAGGATTGGTGTACATGGACTTATATTAGGGTTAGAATTGATTTGACTTTGGTTTGGTTTGATTTTTGTTTGGTTTGAATTGAATTTATGTATTGGATTGGATTGATTCATGTTTGCACCAAAATTTGGACAAACACCCAATTGAGATTTTGTAGAGATATAAATGAAGAAAATCCAATGAAAACAAAGGAAGCAAGCAATTAAATAATAGGAAATAAGCAATAATAAGAACACAATGATTTATAGTGGTTCGGCATTGAAAGCCTACGTCCACTTAGGAGGAATAACTTATTAATCACCTGAATTGCTGAGTACAAAGGGATGGATCGAGAATGATCCGTAGTTACAATGGAGTACAAAGGAAAAAGCAATGTAAAAGAACCCAAAAATGAACAATCAAGCCTATACTTATAGGGAAGACGGTGAAATATCTTCCTGAAATTTCGACAGCGGAGTCTCCGGATCCAGAAGAAGTCATGGCATCGATCGCGGGTCCCACGTCATTCATAACAACGATCAGCACCGATCGTTCCATGAGCTCTTTTTGGCATGCAATCGATATGGTCATTCCATGAGCTCTTTATCATGCGTATTTAACTTATAGATTTTGAGATATCAATCGTTTTCCATTGAGTTGAACTGTAATATCGATACGGTACATTCCATAATTGGTGAATATGGATCGTACCCGATCCATTTTCAGTAAATAGTATATTTTCATATTTTTATCGTACTATTGAGTCCATCTTCTACTTTTCATTTTGCTACTGCTTCATACTATCATCTATGCCTGATCTTCGATTTTCATGATCGTTAATCTGACTTGTCGGTTCCGACAACGGTCGAGTCTAAATTGTCTAATCAGTTCGTATATAACCAGGCTAAAGGGATGGATAAAACTTGCCCCCCAAAGTACGTCTTGTTTCCACATGATGTGCTTTGAATCGATACAAGTTAGAGTTGTCGGAAAGGATCCCATCCAGCTTACTGAACAGTTGTCATCCCTTCGATGAATTGTTTTCCTTAAAGAGTCATATCTCTTTCAGTTTGACATGATGATTGAATGATTTCCAATAGTATAAATTATGGATTGTAATTTGCCAATTAATATATGTGCCCAGTTGTATTGAGCTAGTAGGCCTTGGTTATATGATCCATTCTTTCTCTGATAACTCCAGGTGAGAATTCAATTTCTGTCAATTTCAAGAAATTGAATTTTTGGGATGCACACATGCATATTCATGTACACGTTCTTATCGCTGGCTCCTAGATGCGTTCGTATGCTCACGGGTCGTTGCCAATTTGGTGGAATGAAATTCAATCATTTGCATTTTTTTCTTTTTTAAAAGATGGTCAATATGAATCCATCAAGTAAATGGATCGTATTTGACCCATTTTAAATATGGATCGTGTCAAATTGGTTTGAGATTAGATCATGTCTGATCGTCCTCCCCCCTCTTTTTTTAAGTATCTAAGGAAAAGGATCGGTACACTCCCATCATAGAACAATCACACCCGATCGTTTATTGGTTGGCCATTTAATTGAATCGTAGGTTAAGAAAAATGGATCGGCATAAGACTATCATAAAATGAGCGTACCCGATCATTTCGGTTGGACTTCCATTGAACTACAAACTTTGATGGTTCGTATTGCTTCCTTCATATATATACTTGAACACTTAGATTATTTTCCCTATTTTATTTCATTAGCAAGAGTACGCTAACCAAACCAAAAGGAAAGTAAACTCCATCTTCTTCCTTCTCTTCACTTCCAATCCAAATTCTCAGATCTAAAATTGTTTCCCAAACTTCATCGATTTCTTAACCGGTCAACTCCTTCACTATACCCACCATTATTGCCTCCAACTCCTCAAATCTAGTTTCAACATCGAATCCAAATCGCATTTGCTTTTCCACTTTTATACATAGGTAGGTTTGATTCTTTTCTTACTTGTTTTAATTTAGTGATGAGATGATGGGATCTCATACAAGGTGCATGATTCAGGCTATGGGCGATTTGATCAGTTGGAGCAGAGGGCGAGATAGTGATGTGGTGTTGAGATTGGATGGAACGTGCTTGTTTGAGGTTGAAGGTGGAAGATTGTTTTCTGTCGATCATTCTTGGGGGTCTAAAATATGGGTTGTCACCAATCATTTCTAATGAGGTTGATGTGGTAAAGTATGAAATGGCCGATCCACATTAATCGAAAGAATATAGCATAGGGAATGAAACGGAGTTTGATCGATCGTTTCGATGGATTTGTATTTGAAAAAATAAAGAGAATTTGGACTGGTCATTTTCTGGTAGAGTTTTTGGCTGATTGTTTTTATTGGATCGGTGTTTGGAGTCTTGAATTTAAGTGAAGTTTGAAACCAAAGTCGAAGGTTGGAACGATCGGAACGATCACAACGATCGATAGGAGTACGATCGGTTGAAGAACGATCACTTGTGAAATGATCATGCAAAAATGATCGGTTATGCGCATTGGGATCGATCGGTCGTAACATTATTTTGGATCGGTTGTTGGTTTAACTTTGACGAACATACTTAAAATCCTCAAGCCTTAATTAGAACTTAATGATGAGCTTCGTCCTTGAACGTTGGAGTGGTCATACATGGCTTGCATATGAAATGGACTGCAAATTCAAACGTATATGACAATCGAATTAATGCACAAACTTGACTAATCTTTTGCATATTATATTTGTTGCCTATGCCTTAGATAAATTTTTGAAGCTCATTCACTTCTATACGTAGAATTCGAACTTCAACATGACAACTATTGATCCCGATGCTTAGACTAAATTCTTAACTAATGACGTAGAGAATTAGTTGAGATGGTCAGCGATGACGGTCACTCCTATCGAACCCCGGAGTCTCGTTATAGTCATAGTCTTTAGTTCTGAACTATTCTTCACTACATTGCACGACACTACACCACTTTGCACTAGCACATACATTGCACAAAGGAAACGAGTTATTTTTTCCAATGATGATTATCTACTTAGTTTAGTAGTCATAAGTTCCAGACACTCAGGCCATTTAGCTGCCATGTCTTCTGAACAGATTTCACAGCACAACTGTGCAAGTGTCGAATTGAGCTCCGCAACTGCTTTTGATAAACTCTCCGCCAGACATCAAGCTGAATAACCGAAAAGTTCATGTGCATCACCTGACCTTTCTTTGCGTTCTTGTCCTTCCAGCAGAAGTGATAGACATGCTCCCAACACTTTAGAAGACACTATATTTTTGGAAGAACTGAAGGATTCTATGGCTTCGAAAATTAATGAAGCCTCTCTTCGTAGAATTTGTGCCGAACATTGGATTCCATTTGATGATGTGCAAGTCCCGACTCGGGATGACAGAGCTTATTTCCCTGAAGGGTTTACTGCATGCAACAAGTTCATGTGTTGGGTAGGATGCGTCCCACCCTTCAATTCATTTATCTGAGAGATGCTATATCATATGAGATTAGCACCGGCACAACTGCATCCAAATGGCTATGCCTTGCTTAACTGTACCTACATGGCATTCATGGAGTTTTCATTTCGTCCTTCAACTCCTGAAGACATTCAATTTCTTTTCACCTTCAAGCGACGAAAGGGAAGCCTTTCGTTCACATTTCTCGAGTTAGCCAAGAAGTGTCAGATCCTGACCGGTACTTGGAACTAGTTGAGCGATTTCAAAAGTGAGTGGTTGTATATTCGCTGCCCTCCCAGCTTCACCAGACGGTGGTTAGAAGGATGTAAGTATTACTCCTTGCTTAATTTCTCGAGTGCTTGTATCCAGGTTGTATCCTGAATTAAGCAATGTTTCTAGTTTGTGCAGGTTCTTATCCACGACCTGATGAAAAACAATACACAAACATGATCTTTGTGCTCTAAAGGATTCCATCAGAAGATAGAGACATTGAGAATTTCCTTACCGATGAATGTCTCATTACCTACTGCTTGATGGAAGAGGGTCATAGTGTAGGGCTACTGGTCATTGCTAGAGTTATGGTGACTGGGCACCAGGATGCAATGATGATGAAGGCCATCAAGTTGATCCTGTCATGACCCGAGTTGAGGGGGCTTAGGAAGCTACCGATAAAGATGCAATAGGAGATAAGGGTGACGACCTCGATGGTGATGACGTAGGTCCTAGTTTCGGGGCTGCAGTTGGATCCTCTCAAACCTCATAGCTCCCCGCACTTGAAAAAAGAAAAAGGAAGAAACTTGTTGTAGGTTCCCTAAGAGTCGCCTCTTTAAACAGGCCAAGCTATCCATCGCCCCACATGTTATTCCGGATCAATCCGCTTTTCAACCTTCAGAGCACTTGGACGAAACATTTGAAGCATTATCTGATCTTCCAACACCGAATGATGTTGATGCCTTTCATTTTACTAACACGAGTGTTGGCAGATAGAATCTCCTTCCAGGGCTAGGGCTGAAATCCCTCCTAGCACTAGCGGAGAGGTTACTCCTGCCAATAAAGCTTTAATAACTGGTCCGTTGGGGGGACACAAGACACCACATTCGCACGCACTTCACAATACTCCATTGCACTTATCTCGCATCCTTCAATACTTATAGCTGATTCATTCAATGGGTAAGGAAGAAGCACATGTTTCAGTCTCTATAGGAAATATCACGATAGAATCCTGGTTCTTGTTCGGGCTCATGCCGCCAAGGTAGTGGTCGTGAATAAGACCCTAGCTCTCACTCCCGTCGGAATCGAGATTACCGGAATAGAGGTGACAGTGACAAATCTTCCCATGATAAATATCAATCCAAGTCTAGATCTCCTTCTCCTAAAGATTCTGAAAGGCAACAAGATCACTGCAACAACGTTCCTCCTATTAACACTTCTTATGGTACCCCTTCCACTTTAGTTTCTTCATAATCTATTATTCCATCTCATCCTCAGTGACCCGGTGATTGCCGACATCATAGTGATCGTGATGCTCACCAACAAAGGTCGGGCAAAGAAAGCGCTGACACCCAATTTGTCACTGAAGCTCAACAAGTCAATGTCGTCGCTTGCATGGCCCAACTTGAGTCGGATTTTCTAAATGTATGTCTCGATGGTTTTTTCTTTGTAATTAATCTTAAGAAAGTTCCTGAATAAGTCCAACAAACGACTATAGATTGTGTGAATGATATCCACAAGCAGTATAATGAGTGGATGAGAGCGACAGAGAGGATTTCTAAATTATCTTAGGAGAGAGCGGTAGAGATTGAGAAATTTAAACGCCAAGAGGCCCAGGAAAAACAGATCATCGAAACTCTAACCAATGAGTTAGAATCTTCAAAGAGCTCACAGATAGAAGCCGAGAAAAAAGTAGAAACGACCATCAAGGCACTCAAGGATGAGAAGGCCGGGCACTTGGCCAAGGTTGAAGCGCTTCATCATCGGAACCATAAACTGGTGTTAGAAAGGGATGCGGCCCAAAGAAGCGCGGCTAAGTACAAAATTAAGTTTGAGCATGAATCCAAAGACAAAGAGGAAGTGCAGAAAATCGGTCAGGATGCTTGTGAGGAATTGGTTATAGTCAGGCTTGAAAGATACACGGCTGTTGGAATGTCCAAAGACATTGATGCCCTCGTTAAACGAGAAGTGGAGGCCATGAAAGAAAAGGTTGCGGTGGAGGTTAAGGGACAATTAGATCCACCACTTATTCTTTACAATGCTAACGTCCTGAAGCATAGAAACTTGAAGTGGCTCCGGAATGATTACCCTTACCATCTTGTACGTGCTTGGGAGCATCTTGTTTAGGAGGAGAAAAAGGCTCTCGACATTGAAGAAATAGATCTGATGAGGCTGAAGGTGAAATTCTATTGAGTGATGAACCTAAGATTCTACATGAAACCCATCTTATACTCAAAAAAGAAAACGCCACAACCTCTCAACATGAAGCTGGTGAAGGTTCCAGATCTGTGTCACACAATTTTGTAGATGATCAGAATTTGGTGATCCAAGCTATTCCCATCACCACTATGGATTCTTCTATCGAGCCTGGTTATAATCTGGAGAAGCCATATACTGCTACATCTAGTGGGCTCTACCCGATTATGGAAGGAGATTCCGATGGCACTCCGGCTCACATGGAGGACCAATCTGGAGAAGGTATTTCATTAAACTCACCAGTTCTTCAGAAAGCTGGAGTGTCTCCGGTCAATATATCTAATCTCTTTAGCTATATTTCCTCAGCTTTAGATCCATCAGCTGCAGTTCCACCTCTTCCACAAAAATCTCAACCAGGACCTCAGGTGCCAATGATGGAGTCCATTACTGTCATGGCTTCGGCAACAACCAAAGATGTCCAGTAAGAGGAAGCTTTTATGATCAACGAGCACTTGGTGGATGCTTTGTTGAGGGAAGAAAGTGATCCACGTCAAGAGATTCTTGTTGATGACGATGTTGTGATTATTGAAACTTCCCAATCCTTGTTAAGCCCCTCTATGCAAGAAATGGCACAAAAACTCGGGGCGGACATTGCCCTTGAGACGAAAGTCAAGCGGGAGAAAATGGAGATCGTTCCCCCTCCCATCTCCATCGTTTTTCCTGAAGAAACCGTGGATGCTTCCGCTCCTCATCCAGAACCTGCTCAAGATGCACCTACTGGGTCAACCTAGAATACTCTAGTGAAAGGCCAAGGAAGCGGGAAGAGAGGAGAGAATAGGAGTGGGGAAAGTTTGAGTGAAATCTCTCTCGATTCCAAGAAGAAGAAGAGGAAGCCGAGGAGGAAGTGATTCTTTGCATGCACTCATGCTCCCAAGTCTTTTGGGTTTTTGTAACATCCCATAAATAGAGGCCCGAAGCTAAACGCTATAGATGCTATAGTCATCCATAGCATTAACTTCCGGTGACCAAATACGATAATGTTAATGGTATCCATAATATCAGAAGCACATGAATATGAAACAAGATCACAGATTTCAAAAACAACTTTTCTGATTACATTTCACAAAACATGTTTCATATTCCATTACATAATCCCAATTATTTCTCAAGTTCAGATTAAATATAATTATTACAAAATACACCAAGAGCGACATATGAAGATGCCCCCTTGGATGACCAGAGTACTACATAGTCATAACTGACTAATACAACACATCGGAAATAAAACAAACATAATAACTCCTAAATAGCTAACTTCAACCTCCTGCTCGTCTTTGGAAGCTTTATTCGTCCACCTACTAAAAACCTGTAAATCCTCAACCCTTAGCCTACTCAAATTGATTTTGAGCACCCGAGAGTTTAAGGGGAAAAACATAAACTTCGAGTCAGACACAAAGATACTTGTGAATAATACTATACATCTCGGTTATTTGATATTAAGTGAGACCACATCGCTTAGCGGAATAGGTTTCCCCTCATTAATATCTTTTAAAACATATCTTTTGCAAATCTTAATCCTACAACCAAAACTGGTTAAAACAATAATATCAATATCATGAAAGCATATAAACCAGGTAACAAATGGACTATCTATCCGAACAATGTAGTTTTGTTTAGCTAACTACTAACCTTTGCCTGACTTAGGCCTACTAGACAAAATAAAAAAATAATCTAACTTCTGTTAGATATTCCCTTTCTGGACGGTCTGTCCCTAACTTAATTCTCTCAAGGTCAACTGATCCTAATGGTTTTGTGGGCTCACCAATAACCTATCTTTGTACATATAAATTCCTTTTTGTGTGTAACATCATTTTAGTCTTATCTGTGACAAAGCCCTACACACTGGAATTTTGGACTAAATTAGCTAGGGGCTAATGGCTAATGTATAGGATGTGACCATATACCAGTCCCATCTGGTATTCTAATATCCGAGTCATTTTACATAGGGTTAACTACCCATAAATTTTCCGTGAAAACTTTTCTTATCAAATTGATTTAATCCTTTTAAATCATACTTAAACAAAGAAAACATACTATGCTTTACTCAACTCACTTTGTCATGTTATACATACAAAGCTTTGTTGATGAAAACATTTAACCTTTGAAAGTACCACTTTCGAACCCATTGAAAGTACCCCTGTTAAAACCAAGTAAACCGAGGTCGAAAAGCCAAAACATTCCTTTCGAAACCATTCATAATCACCTTTCAAAAACATTGAAATTGTCCCTTTCGGAAGCTTTAAAACCTTGGACATCATATCTTTAAAACACTTAAACATTGCCTTTCGAATACATTGGAAACCTTTCAAAACCATTGGGGGAACACCCCTTCGAAACCTTCATTTAGACCTTTTAAAAGCATTAAATCCTTTGTAAACATCAAACCTTTTGAAAGCATTTGGGTTCAAGTAAAACATGTGGAAACCTTTAGAAACCATTAAAACCTTTCCTTTTGAAACCTTTGGGTTCTACCTCCAATAGGAAAAAAGGGTCATAAAACAACTAAGTCGAAAGCACCCTTGCGGCAATAATTCCAAAGTAAAGAAGTGATGGGGTCGAAACCAACCCTTCAAAAGCATTGGAGAAGTGGCTTTAATTTAAAAACAAAGGAACCTTCCGAAAGCACTACTTCGAAAGGAAAAAAGTAGCAACAAGGGAGGTTTCGACCAAGTCAAAAGCCATTACTTAAAACAAAAAGGCGCAAACATTCCTTTAAAACAATTTAACCCAAACGAAAACTAACCAAGTCGGAAGCTAATTAAGTCGAAAGCAAAGCAGGCGCATTCTCTTTTAAAAACGAAGACACGCTTTGCCCCTTTGGAACCCCATGCTTCGACTTCATACCTTCCGCCTTAGTCCAATTTGCTACGTACCAAGTATTGATATCAGGTGCATTGGTTTCGACTGAGAAGGAGGCGGAATTAAGGCGTCGGAAGGAGGGTGTTGAAAGTGGTAAAACATGTAAAAAGCATGTTTAAACTGATTTTTAGCTTTTTAAAGTAATCTTTTTAACTAACCTGCATTGTTTGTCAAAATATTATTCGTTGCTAATTTCTTTTCTAAAAGTGTTGCCAATATTTTAGAAATAAAAAATTTAATTTATTTACAAAATACCCCTTCTCCTTTTATAAATATATAAAACATTTAAGCCCCATACCTTAAATAATTTTATACATTCATTAAAACACTTAGGAAAATTCTACAAAAATTCCTATAAATCATTTTTAATATCTTTTTCTAACATATACAATTTTCAAACCTAAAACATAAACAATTTAGCCGTAAATTATTTTAAACCCAAATATCCATTTTCCTCACTAGAAAATTAATATAAATTCCACATTAATTCAAAAAATTATGAAAATTTAAACCCATCTCTAAAATATCATTTATGATCTAAATCTAAAACCGGAAGGAAATCAGATGTAATTTAGTAGGGTTTTCATATTAAACTTATCATAAAATCCATATGAAATATCATTAATCGTCAACAAGCTTGTATATTTATATCTAATAATCAAAACATGGAAAACCATGCAAAATAATTCGGATTTAATCAAAAATCGAAAACAATTAGAAAACATGAGATGTAGTCATTATTAACCTTAGCTTTGAGATTAAGGTGTTGAGATTTGATCTTTGATTTTTTTGCTTAAGCTTTCCTCTTGATCCTAGCTTTATCTTCTCTTGTTTTTCCTTACTAGTGGCAGGCCTCAAGTTTATATTTTGTTTTGTGAATATGAAATGAACGTATAGAATATATCTTAAGGGGTTTAGGGCAAATGAATAATACTAATTCCTATATCGCCCTTGTGAATTTCCTAACATTGTGTTTCATTTCAATTTACTTAGTTCATTTGGATACATGGCACGACTACCCCTTAGTTACACAAATCTCAATCCCCTAATCATTACATTATTTTATTTAATTTAACCAATTAAATATCCTAAATAATATTACTAAAAATCAGGGTCGTTACAGACTCCCCTCCTTAAAGAATTTCGTCCTCGAAATTACGATAAGGTACACAACAAATCAATCAAAAAGGTAAAACATACCATCAAACAAATCAGGATAAGCGTCTCTAATCCTGCTCTCAGTCTCCCAAGTATAGTCTCTCTCATCGTCACTCCACTGGACTTTAACTAATCGGACTGTCTTGTTCCTTAGCCTCTTCTCATCTCTCGCGACTATACGAACTGGCTTTCTAACTATAGTCAAATTCGGCTCTACTACAAAGCCCTCTAACACAGTCGGTGCTATAGTAGTCTCTAGATCTCGAATATACTTCCTTAGATGAGAAACAGGAAAAACATCGTGGAATCCTACCAAACTGTTCGGTAACTCTACTCTATACGCGAGTTTCCTAATCTTCTCTGCAATAGGAAATGGTCCTACAAACCTGGGTGCCAATTTCCCTGATTTTCCAAATCGAATCACACCCTTCATTGGTGACACCTTAATAAAAACATGATCTCCAACAGAGAACTCTAAGTCTTTCCATTTTCTATCAGCATAACTTTTCTGCCTAGACTGAGCTTCCTTCATCCTAGCTTGAATTAACTCAATCTTCTCTGCAGCTTCTCTAACTAAATCTGAACCAAGAACCAACCTATCCTTGGTCTCGAACCAACAAACTGGAGATTTGCATGGCCTTCCATACAAAGCTTCAAACGGTGCCATCCCTATACTAGCCTGATAACTGTTGTTATACGTAAACTTGACTAAGTGTAGATGGTCTTCCCATGATCCTCCAAAATCTAGCACACAAGCTCGTAACAATCTTCCAAGACTTTGTTAGCTCTTTCTGGCCATCATTCTGTGGATGGTAAGTGGTACTCATCTTGAGCTTGGTTCCTAAAATCTCCTATAGACTCTTCCAGAACTTGCTAGTGAACAAGGAATCTCTATCACTTACTATGCTACTAGGAATTCCATGAAGTCTAACTACATTCTTCATAAACAGCTTAGCCAAAATAGGTGTTGTCCTAGTTGACTTAACTGGAATGAAATGGGCACTCTTGGTCAACCTATCCACTATGACCCATATATTTTCATTTCCTCTATTATATCTTGGCAACCTGTCTATGAAATCTATAGAAATAGAATCCCACTTCCATATTGGAATATCTAATGGCTGAAGCAACCCACTTGGTTTCTGATGTTCGGCCTTTACCTGTTGACAGTTCAAACACTGCTTCACCCATAACCCTACACCCCTCTTCATACTTTCCTAGAAGAAACTTCTCTTCATATCCTGATACATCTTATTTCCTCCCAGATGAACAGTGAACTTCGAACGATGGCATTCTTCTAAAACTTCCTTCCTAATGTCTTCCACATTCGGAACACACAATCTCCCTTTCTTTCTCAACTACCTATTCTGGTCAAGACTAAAATCCTTCAAGTCGTCGCTCTCCATTCCATCCCTTAATTTCTTGATCCGTTCAACTAACACTAGATCCTCTCCTTGCTTAGAAGCAACCCTTGCAATCGTAACTGGTCGAACTTCTAAACATGGCAACATAGCAGTTTCCTTACTGGATCTAGCTTCAGATCTCCACGGTATTCTACATGTCGTCAATGCTTCCAAATCTTTCCACTCGACTTTCTTTGCCAACACTGCATTCTGATGCTTTCTGCTAAGCACATCTGCAAGCTTATTGCCATTCCCTGGTGTGTATTCAATTCCAAAGTCATAAGCTGCTATAAATTCCAGCCATCTCTCTTGTCTCATATTTAGCTCCTTCTGAGAGAATAAATACTTCAACGACTTATGATCCGTATACAACTCAAATCTTTCTCCCAAAAGTAATGTCTCCACACCTTCAATGCAAATATCACCGAAGCTAATTCCAAATAATGAGTTGGGTACCTAACTTTATGTGATCTAAGCTGTCGAAAAGCATAGGCAATCACTTTACCTCTTTGCATTAACACAGCTCCTAACCCAGTTCCACATGCATTTGTATATACTACCAAAATCCTGATTCCCTTCTGGAACAACCAACACGGGTGCATGAGTCAATAAGTGTTTCAAGCTCTGGAATGCTTCCTCACACTTATGGTTCAAAACAAACTTCACATCCTTTCGCGTTAGCTTAGTCATCGGTACTGCTATCCGCGAAAAATCCTTAGTGAATCTCCGATAATATCCACCTAATCCAAGAAAACTCTTTATCTCAGTCACTATCTCAGGTCTCTTCTAATTATTCGCTGCTTCAATATTAGTCGGGTTTATAGACAACCCGTTCTCCGAGGCTACATGACCAAGAAACTTCACTTCTTTCTTCCAGAAATGGCACTTCGAAAACTTCGCCTTCAGCTGATGCTGCCTCAGCGTCTCAAGCACCACTCTAAGATGAACTTCATGCTCCATTTCATCCTTAGAGTAAATCAAAATATCATCTATAAACACCAACAGGAACCTAACCAAGTGCTCTCGAAAAATTCGATTCATCAAATCCATAAAGAATGCTAGCGCGTTAGTTAGTCCGAACGGCATCACTAACCATTCGTACGATCCATATCTACTTCTAAACGCCGTCAAAGGAATACTATCTTATGCTACTCTAAGCTAATGGAAACCTGTTGCTAAATGCAACTGAGAAAATACCTTGGCTCCACTCTACTGATCGAACAAATCATCAATTTTAGGCAACGAATATCAATTCTTTATCATCTTCCCATCCAACTTACGATAATCGATACATAACCTTAACGATCCGTCCGGTTTCTTGGCAAATACTACGGCTGCTCCCCAAGGTGAATTACTTGGCCTAATAAAATTCTTGCCTTCCAAATCCACCAACTGCACCTTCAACTCCCTCATCTCGGTAGGTGTCATCCTGCTGGCGGTCTACTCACTGGTTCTGCTCCAGATACTAAATCTATTCAAAACTCAATGGCTCATTTCGGTGGCAATCCTACTATAGGTTCAAAAACATCTGTGAATTCTCTAACCATGAGAACTCAATTCAACTCGTCCTCTGCCTTCACAACACCCAAGAAAGCATTCACCTCACAACTAGGGTTTTCTACGGTATATACAATCCGATCACTACCGTCAGGGTGTCTAAGCGATATTTTCCTATCATGGCATCATACTTACTTAACCAATCCTTACCCAAAATAATTCCAAACCCTACGAAGTCAAACACATGCAAACTGCAAACAAAGGTATGACCTAACAAATCAAACTCTAGGTGGTCACACTTCATCCAAGCATCGCATACCCTCCTATCGGATTTTCAACCCTTAAGGAAGTAACTAGGTATGAGGGTTCTAGGTTAAGTTTATCTACCAAACAATGAGATATAAAAGAATGTGATGCACCTGTATCAAATAGAATGCTAACTAACATACCATGAATTTGAAGTGTGCCTCCCAACATAGCTTTTCCTTTTCCTCTGTTGTTCGCCTCGAGGTAGCTGGCTCCAATGCAAACACTTTGCCCCTTCCATCCTTAGCAGGATCTTTGCATTGGTTCTTGTAATGACCAATTTGATCGCAGTTGAAACACCTTACCTCTTTCTTCTCCGCAGCTTTCTTTCCCTTGCCCATCCGGCATTTATGGGCATAATGTCCCTTCTTGTCTCACTTGTAACAGACCACCTCTGCCTTTCCCTTCTTGGCAGCTCCACCCTTCTGAGCCCCTTTCTTATGGAAAAACTTTATTTTCTGACTCTGCACCACCTGGATTTCCTTGGCCTTATTTCTTTCCAGAAAAGGAAGCATCTCCTTATTCCTCGGAGACATTTCCACAACGACATCACATGGATCCCTGATATGCGGTAACATTGCCTCAGCAAGCTCAAGCTTCAACCCTCTGATGAACTTCTCATTTCTCTTAATATTAGTATCAACCGTATCATAGCTATATATTGCTAGCTCCTCAAACCTCCTCGCATACTCAAGCATAGTCATGTTTCCCTGCTCTAATTCAGCAAACTTTCTGAGCAGTGCAGACTTAGCAATCTCTGACATAAACCTCTCTTCAAATCTCCTTTTGAAATCGGCCCATGTCATGGTCTCCTCATTAACTCCAACCGTCACACTATTCCACCAATATAAAGCTACTCCTTGAAGTTGTCTCGAAGCAAGACGTCTCTTCTGCTCATCATTGAGCCCCAAATCTACAAAGATTCTCTCACAGTGCAGTAACTAGTTCTCTACTTCAATGGCGTCTTCAGTTCCAACAAATGGCTTTCCTCCCAACCGAGCATAATCCCTACTCAGAATAGCGTAGTTGTTGACCACTGGAGCTTCCTGAACTCCTCCTGCAACTACTCCAGCAGCAACCCCCGCCTACATCATGTTGACAAAGAACTGATACATTGCTCCCATGTCAACTTATGAAACTCCAGCACCCACATTTCCTACTTGTGCCTGACCTGGGTTTCTCCTGGTATTTGGTATGGCATTTCCATTTGTTGTGGTGCTTTCCCCAAGGTTAACTCTTCCACTTCTAGTATCCATATCTGTATTCAAGCCTCGTGAGATACAGAAGAATAGCCTAAGAGAGAATACAGGTACGTAACTATAGCGTTATCCCATACCTTAATCTTGCTCTAATTCCTTAGGATTATGTTTTCAAAAATCATTTTAGTTTAATTTTTTTCCATAAACCTATGCTCTGATACCAAGTAGTGATATCCTCTATTTGGAGGCCTGAAGCCAAGCGCTACAGATGCTGCAGTCATGCATAGTATTAACTTTCGGTGACAAAATATGGTAATGTTAATGGTATCCATAATATCAGAAGCACATGAATATGAAACAAAATCACAGATTTCAAAAACAACTTTTCTGATTACATTTCACAAAACATGTTTCATATTCCATTACATAAAACAAATCGTTTCCTAGGTTTAGATCAAATATAATTATTACAAAATATGCCAAGAGTGACATATGAAGATGCCTCCTTGGATGACCAGAGCACTAAATAGTCATAACTGACTTAATACAACACATCGGAAATAAAACAAACAGAACAACTCCTAAATAGCTAACTTCAGCCTCCTGCTCGTCCTTGGAAGCTTTATTCGTCCACCTACTAAAAACCTGTAAATCCTCAACCCTCAGCCTACTCAAATCGACTTTGAGCACCCGAGAGTTTAAGTGGAAAAACATAAACTTCGTGTCAGACATAAAGCCTGGTGTGAATAATAATATACATCTCGGTTATGTGATATTAAGTGAGACCGCGCCGATTAGCAGAACGGGTTTCCCCTCACTAATATCCTTTTAAAACATATCTTTTGCAAATTTTAATCCTGCAACCAAAACTGGTTAAAACAATAATATCAATATCATGAAAGCATATAAATCTGGTAACAAATGGACTATATGTCCGAACAATGTAGTTTTGTTTGGCTAACTACTAACCTTTGGGTTACTCGAGCCTACCAGACAAAATAAACAAATAATCTAACTTTTGTTAGATACTTCTCTTCTGGACAGTCTGTCCCTAACTTAATTCTCCCAGGGTCAACTGATCCTAATGGTTTTGCGGGCTCACCAATAACCTATCTCTGTACATATATATTCCTTTCTATGTGTAACATCATTTTAGTCTTATCTGTGACAAAGCCCTACACACTGGAATTTTGAACTAAATTAGCAAAGGGCTGATAGCTAATGTACAGGGCGCGACCCTATACCAGTCCCATCTGGTATTCTAATATCTGAGTCATTTTACTTAAGGTTAAATACCCATAAATTTTCCTTGAAAACATTTTCTTATCAAAATGATTTAATCCTTTTAAATCATACTTAAACAAGGAAAATATACTATGCTTTACTCAAATCACTTTACCATGTTATACATACAAAGCTTTGTTGATGAAAACATTTAACCTTTAAAAGTACCCCTTTCAAAACAAAGTAAACCTAGGCCGAAAGGCCAAAACATTCCTTTCAAAACCATTCATAATCACCTTTCAAAAGCATTGAAATTATCCCTTTCGGAAGCTTTAAAACCTTGGACATCCTATCCTTAAAACACTTAAACATTGCTTTTCGAAAACATTGGAAACCTTCCATTTAAAACCTTTCAAAACCATTGGGGAACCACCCCTTCGAAACCTTCATTTAGACCTTTCAAAGCATTAAAATCCTTTGTATACATCAAACCTTTCGAAAGCATTTGGGTTCAAGTAAAACATGTGGAAAAATTTCGAAACCATTAAAACCTATCCTTTCGAAACCTTTGGGGTTCTACCTCCAACAAAACAAGAGGGTCATAAAACAACTAAGTCGAAAGCACTCTTTCGAAAACAATTCCTAAGTAAAGAAGTGATGGTGTCGAAACCAACCCTTCGAAAGTATTGGAGAAGTGGCTTTAATTTAAAAACAAAGGAACCTTCCAAAAGCACTATTTCGAAAGGAAAAAAACGGCAGCAAGGGGGGTTTCGACCTAGTCAAAAGCCATTACTTAAAACAAAAGGGCGCAACCATTCCTTTAAAACAATCTAACCTGGACAAAAACTAACCAAGTTGGAAGCTAATTAAGTCGAAAGCAAAGCAGGCGCATTCTCTTTTAAAAACGAAGACACGCTTCGACCTCTTCGGAACCCCATGCTTTGACCTCATACCTTCTGCCTTAGTCCAATTCGCTACATACCAAGTATTGATACCAGGCGCGTTGGTTTCGACTGAGAAGGAGGCTGAAGTAAGGCGTCGAAAGGAGGGTGCCGAAAGTGGTGAAACTTGTAAAAAGCATGTTTAAACTGATTTTTAGCTTTTTAAAGTAATCTTTTCAACTAACCTGCCTTGTTTGTCAAAATGTTATTGGTTGCTAATTTCTTTTCTAAAAGTGGTGCCAATATTTTAGAAATAAACAATTTAATTTATTTACAAAATCCCTTCTCCTTTTATAAATATATAAAACATTTAAGTTGCATACCTTAAATAATTTTATATATTCATTAAAATACTTAGGAAAATTCTACAAAAATTCCAATAAATCATTTTTAATATGTTTTATAACATATATAAATTTTAGACTCAAAACATAAATAATTTAGCCGTAAATTATTTTAAACCCAAATATTCATTTTCCTCACTAGAAAATTAATATAAATTCCACATTAATTCAGCAAATTATGAAAATTGAAACCCGTCTCTAAAATATCATTTTTGATCTAAATATAAAATTGCAAGGCATTTGGATGTCATGTAATAGGGTTTTCATATTAAAATATATCATAAAATCCATATGAAATATCAGTAATCATCAACAAGCATGTATATTTATTTCTAACAATCAAAACATGGCAAAACCTTACAAAATAATTAAGATTTAACCTAAAACTGAAAACAATTAGAACACATGAGATGTATTCATTATTCACCTTAGCTTTGAAACTAAGGTGTTGAGATTTGATCTTTGATTTTGTTGCTTAAGCTTTCCTCTTAATCCTAGCTTTATCTTCTCTTGTTTTCCCTTAATGGTGGCCAGCCTCAAGTTTATATTTTGTTTTGTGAATATGAAATGAATGTACAGAATATGGCTTAAGGGGTTTAGGATATAAGAATAATACTAATTCCTATATTACCCTTGTCTATTTCCTAACATTGTGTTTCATTTCAATTTACTTAGTTCATTTGGATACATGGCACGGCTACCCCTTAGTTACACAAATCTCAATCCCCTAATCATTACATTATTTTATTTTATTTAACCAATTAAATATCCTAAATAACGTTACTAAAAATCAGGGTCTTTATAGTTTTATTGGCCGAAATTATAGGGGATCGGACCCCGTTTTTTTATTCTTCTGCTGTGAATACTTGTACTTGACTTTCCAAGCTTATGTAAATAAAGTTCTTTTACTTTTGTCGAACTTTTGTGTGAATTTGCTTAAGCAGTTGAGCTATTACATTTTCCATTCAATGTTCTTGTAATTCATCGCTTATTCATTCAGATGATAATCCGTTAATTTTATCACA
Organism: Allium fistulosum; assembly: GCA_030737815.1. Lineage (NCBI taxonomy): Eukaryota > Viridiplantae > Streptophyta > Magnoliopsida > Asparagales > Amaryllidaceae > Allium > Allium fistulosum. The sequence goes on from CM060903.1 coordinate 490,014,219, forward strand.
AGGCCTCCATACAGTTGTGGCCTCATGTCATACTAGACACTGGGCTCAAGTCCTAGTGTTACGCTATCGTATTCAGCGGTTTTAGTGATTATACTCCTACCACCGGTTCTTGGGTTAAAGGAGTTAGATATTGGACGGTTCAGCTCTATCTTTAGCGAATTTATACTCCTCTTGTCGAGTTCAGGTCGGAGTTAATGGAATAGTGAGTAGTCGGATCACACTCGTCTATTTGTTAATACTAATATCCGCACTTTGGTGATAAGATTTCGTCAGTGGATGGTTGGATCGCACCCAATTTGTGTTTATATTTCGATCTACGCTATGGAGACTTAGAGTTATTTCGAAAAATAGTCTAACCTTATTTTCCTTGATTGATTGACTTGTACCTAAGCCTGGGGTTTAACTTGGAGAGCGGTCGATCGTGTTACGATTGTTTTTTTATTCACATCTGTCTCATTGCTTGGTGGGATTAATTTGATTATCAGATGGTCAAGTCCCATCCATTTCTCATTAGGTACTCCGTCCATTGGTTGTGAGCATGAATCATCGAATGAACAGTCGGACCATGTTCATTTTGCTTAGCTCAGTTGTGAACTTGTGTAATCGGCTGGCTCCAAACTCTAGAAACCTACTTGGATATATCAATGTTAATTAGTCGGGTATGACAACTAATATGTAATGCTATGGTATGAAGGAAATTTCAAACTTTATTTTCCAAACGGAAAGAAATGACATAATTTGTCTTATTATATATCTGGAAAATCAAATGCTAAAGAAAATTTCAAAATTGAATACGACTGAATGAATAAGAAATAAACTAAGCGAAATAGCATCGTAAATGCTCGCTATTCAATGCTCTTGGGAGTGTGACGCCATCAACAGTCGCTAGCTTGAAAGTTCCTTCTCCAAGCCTTTGTTCAGCGATATATGGTCCCTCCCAAGGAGGATTCATGTGTGACAAGACAGGAAAGACCCATTTCAAGATGAGATCACCGATTTCAAAGGTCCTAGGTAGGACTTTAGTGTTATAGTATCGGGCGACTCGATATGGATGTGCAGCTGCCATCAAATCCACTTCTTATCCTTCTCATCTACCAAATCTAGGATTCTAAGAGGAGATGTCTATTCGTTTTGGGGTCATAGTAGGTCACTCGATGAGAAGGAACTTCAAGTTCAACAGGAATTATGGCTTCAAAGCCATAAGCAAGGGCGAATGGAGTATGGCAAGTCACAGACTTGTGGGTGTTTCTATAAGCCTATAATGCTATTGGGAGTTCGTCCACCCATGTGCCTCTAGCCTTTTCCAAAAATTTATTCAGAATGGACTTTATGATTTTGTTCACAACTTCCACTTGTCCATTTGCTTAAGGGTGAGCAACTGCCGCAAATCTCTTCTCAATATAATGTCGACGATAGAAGTCTTTGAATTCAGTGCTTTCGAATTGAGTTGCAATATCAGTTAAAATGGTTCGTGGAAGGCCAAGATGACAGATGATGTTCCGGATAATGAAATTAATTACTTTATTCATTGTGATCTTGGCTAAAGGTTTTGCTTTGACCCATCTAGTGAAGTAATCAACTGCTACGATGGCGTACTTCGCATCACCTTTAGAGATTGGTAAGGAACCGATAATATCTATGTCCTATGTGGAAAATGGCCATGGACTGACCATTTGTGTAATTTCCATCGATGGAGCTCTCAGAAATTTTGCATAAATCCGGCACTTGTCGCATCATTTAGCGCAATCAGCAGCATCTCGGTTAATAGTTGGCCAGTAATACCCATAATGGAGAATTTTATTTGTTAGGGTTTGCCCCCTGGTGTGATCGCCACATTCCACTTCATGAACTTCCCTTAAGATTCATTTTATTTCATCAAGAGCGATACACCGGAGCAGGGGAACGGAAAAACCCTTTCTACACATTACTCCTTTCTGAATGATATATCGTAAATCCCTACGGAGGATTTGTCGTCTTTCGTTCCTCCGTTCGGGAAGGTGTCCCCGTAGCAATAATCTTTAATCGGAGTCATCCATGACTCCTTCTCAGGCTCCGTCTCTAGTACCTAGTCGATTTCCATCTATTTTATGCTCAAAGCGTCTAGTACTTCGACTGGAACCAAGCCCATTTGTTGTGCATCCCCGGTGCTAGCAAACTTTGCCAATGAGTCGGCCTCTTTGTTTTGGTCCTAGGGAATGTGTGTGATGCCATAATACTCAAAGTCAGTCAATAGATCTTGGACTCAGGTAAGGTATTGAGTGAGTCATTATCCTTTGGCCTGGTAATCCCCTGTGACATGGTATACCACCAACTGGGAATCGCAAAAGATTTCAAGAGATTTTATTCCCACTTCTCTGGAAAGTTTAAGTCCAGCAGTCAGAGCTTCATACTCGGCTTTGTTGTTCATTGCAGGGAAGTCAAGCTTCAAAGCGTAGCAAATCGATCAATCCTCTAGAGTTACTATCATGACTTCAGCCCAGAACAACGATCATTGGATGCTCCATCCGTATACTATTTCCACCAAATGGTAGGGGCTCCACCACTCTCTAGGAGATCGTCCCGTGCAGTGAATTATGCCATAAAGTCCACCAATGTCCCTGGATGGCTCTCCGAGGGACATAGTGATGTCAAATTAGCTCGGCTTCATGTTCCACTTGAGTAACCTGCCAGACGTCTCAGGTCACTGTAGGACCGGTCGTAACGACCGATCGGTATAAATGTTGATGGGATGAGCTTTAAAATAAAGGTGGAGCTTTCATAAAGCAATCAACAAGAAGTATGCCAATTTCTCTATCTTCAGATAGTTCCTTTCAACTCCTGTTAATCGCTTGCTAACATAATATACTGGCCTCTGAATTCGTTTCTCTTCGTGAAGCAGTGTAGCACTTATAGCGTGTATCGACATGGACAAGTAGATATATGAATCTTCGTCCACCAGCTTTGACAAGATGGGAGGCCTCTCTAAGTGGTTCACCAAAGCTTGGAATGCATTTTCATAATATAGTGTCCATTCAAAGTTCCTTATCTCTCTTCTAATCAGGTCAAAGAAAGGAATGCATTTATCCGTGGCTTTGGAAATAAATTGACTTAGGGTGGCAACCTTCCCATTTAGGCTCTGTACTTGTTTGATGGTCTTTGGCGCTTGGATGTTGCGCATAGCTCGAATCTTTTCGGTATTAGCTTCGATGCCATGGGCGTTGACGATGAAACTCAAGAACTTTCCCGACGCAACGCCAAAAGAACATTTCAAAGGATTGATTTTCATCTTGTAAGATCGAAGGATGTCAAACATTTCTGCTAAGTCTCTGATGTGGTCGCTTGATCGTCGTGACTTCACAATCATATCACCAATATATACCTCCATCGTCTTTCCAATATGATCCTTAAACATTCGGTTGACCGGGCATAGATAAGTTGCTCCAGCATTCTTCAATCCAAATGGCATTACCACGTAGCAGTACAATCCAACGTCGGTAATAAAACTGGTATGCTCCTGGTCAGGGATGTGCATCAGGATTTGGTTATATCCAGAGTATGCATCCATAAAAGACAGCAATTCATGTCCTGCGGTAGAGTCCACTAGCTGGTCAATTCTCGAAAGGGGAAAACTATCTTTCAGGCATGCTTTGTTTAAATCTGAATAGTCAACACATGTTCACTGCTTTCCATTTGCCTTTCTCACAAGTACAGGATTAGATACCCATTTAGGGTAGAGGGCATTGCGAATAAACCCATTGCTTTTGAGCCTATCCACCACCTCTTTAAGGGCAGCAGATCTCTCCGGATCCATGCCATGCCTTTTCTGTTTCACCGGGATATGCCTCGGGTCAATATTTAATGCATGGATCATAATGGCAGGTGATATCCCACACATATCAGAATAAGTCCAAGCGAACACATCAAGGTTCGCTCAGAGAAAACCGGCAAGTTCTTTCAACATTGGGGGGCTGTATTATGATCCAATCTTTAGGACCCGTGATGGGTAGTCGTGCTGACCGTGATGTCGATCGTTAGCTCAAATAGTGCAGCCTTGGTCCCTTTGGGCTCCTCCTCGTCATCTCTTGGATCTATGTCTTTATAAAACCGATTATGGTGCCTGAGTCAAGGCTCAAGCACTGGTTGTCAATTGGTTGTCAATCTTCGGTGGCTTGGATGCGGATAGACTTGTCCCCACCCTAACTTTTCTCCTTCCGCTGAGCGTCCCTCAACTTAGCCACATACAGGCACGCTGTAACACCCCATATTTTTTGTAACATTATTTAGCATATTTAATTAGCTAAATAAAATAAAATAATGTAAGATGATTAATAGATTGAGATTTGATTTAACTAAGGGTAGCCGTGCCTATATGTATAATAAACTAAGGAGATAACATGAATAAAAGTGTTAGGAAATAAGGAAGGGCAAAATGAGAAATAGGATGAACTTATACCCTAAACCTTAGAAAACTAAATACATGTTCACTTCATTCTCAAGTAAAATATTCTAAGGTCGGCCACCATTTTTAATCTCAAGAGAAGAAAATGCTAGGATTTCAAGAGAAAGAAGTAAATCCAACTTATTCAACATCAAATCTCACATCTTTAATCACAAAGCTAAGGTGAATGATTACTACATCTCATTTTTCTTATATTATTCGGATTTAAGGGTAACCCGAAATGATTTTGCATGATAATGCCATGTTTTGGATGATTGAAAGTTTATATATACTTGTTGATGATTTATACATGTTCATATTAGTTTTTATGATATGTTTGATATGGAAAACCCTATTAAATGATATCCAAATGCCTTGTAAATTTTAATGCAGATCAGAAATGATATTTTAGAGATGGGTTTCAAATTTTCATGATTTTCTGAATTAATGTGGATTTAATATTAATTTTCTAGTGAAGAAAATGATTTATTGGATTATAAATTATTTACGGCACAATAAATAATTATTTGGGTCTGAAATTTTTATATGTTAGAAAACATATTGGAAAGGATTTTATAGAATTTTTGTAGAATTTTCCTAAGTGTTTTGATGAATATATGAAATTATTTAAGGTATGGGACTTAAATGTTTTATATATCTAATTAAGGAGAAGGGGTATTTTGCAAATGATTTAAATTAATTAATTCTGAAATTATGTCAGTACTTTTAGAAAAGAAAAATTAGCAACCAATAAGAGTTTGACAAACAAGGCAGGTTAGTTAAATTTTTTACTTAAAAAGGTTTAAAATCATAAATTCATGTTAAAAGTATGTTTCGCCACTTTTGGTTTCGCAAAGGTAGCTTTCGACTATGACCCTCCGCCTCTATCCTGAAACCAATGCACATAGTATCAATTTTGGTACACAGTGAATTAGACAAAGGCGAAAGGTAAGAGTCAAAACCAAGGGGTTCCGAAAGGGTCGAAGCGTCTTTATGTTTTAAATGAAACAAGCGCCTGCTTGCTTTCGACCACATAGCTTTTGACTTAGTTGGCTTTCGACTGGGTCAATTGATGTAAAAGAAAGGTTTTTAAGGTTGCGCCTTTGTTCTAAGAAATAGCTTTCGATTAAGTCTGCTTTTGACTAATTCAATGGTTCAAAAAGGTTGGTTTCGAAATAGTTGCACCATTGTTTTTAAATAATAGCTTCCGACTATGTCGAAGCCTTTACTGCCACCTTCTACCTTAAGAAACAAAGCTTTTAAAGGGGGTTGTTTTGTTTTATAAAAACCCTACCACTTCTCTAATACTTTCAGAAGGGGTATTTCGACACCATCACTTCTCTACTTAGTTATAGCTTTCGAAAGAGTAAGCTTTCGACTCCGTTGCTTGTGACCCTTAGTGATTTCTAAAGAATAACCCAATGGTTTCGGAAGAGAATGATTTCAACTTAAGTGGTTTCGAAAGGTGTTTTTCCATATGCCTTAAATTGAATTCCAAATGCTTTCAAAGGTTTTGAAGTTTTAATACCTTCGAAAGGTTTTAAATAAGGTTTCGAAGGGGAGGTTCCCCAATGGTTTCGAAAGATCAAAAGGAAAGGTTTTCCAATGGTTTTGAATGGTTTAAAGGAAATGTTTTTCCTATGGTTTCGAAAGGCAATGTTTATTGGTTTTAATGAAGGATGTGTAAGGTTTTTAGCTTTCAAAGGAAAAGGAATTTCAATGGTTTCGAAAGGTTTATATGAATGGTTTCGAAAGGGGTACTTTCAATAAGATCGAAAGGGGTACTTTCAAATGTTTAAAGGTTTTCATCAATAAAGATTTGAGTAAAGTGTATATATATATATAACATGGCAAGGTGATTTTGAGTAAATCATAGAGTATAAATGTTTTCCTTGTTTAATTTTGGTTTAAAAGGCTTTAAATCAATTCCAGATGAAAAGGTTTTCAAGGAAAATTTTGGGAAGGTATCCCTAAGTGAAAATGACTCAGATGTTAGAATACTAGATGGGACTGGTATAGGGTCGCGCCCTATACATTAGCTATTAGCCCCAACTAATTTAGTCCAAAATTTCAGTGTGTAAGGCTTTGTCACAGGTAAGACTAAAATTATTGTTATCCCGCCTTTTGGCAAGGTCGTGACACCAAGAACTTGATTGGAAACCCAGGACAATCCGTCCCGAAGATCGGTTATACACAGGTCTACTATGGATACTGGCCAATTTTTTCCGAGTCCTGATCGAGCTACAATTAACATGGTACGACAAGCAAAGCTATGAAAGCCAACGTTCCGAATTTCAGGTCAATCGGAGTTTGTATGCTCAAGGTATGGATCGATCAAAATCAAGGAAGTCAACCTCATTCGGATCCATGGTGTACGTATCCATCATAGGCCAACTACCTTCGTATCTATCAACCCAGAAGCATCTATTTGTATCCATCCCTCGAGTTACTTCAGTTCGTATCCATCAAGCAAAAGAGGCCTGGTTCGTATCGATCACTCGCTTGATTGATACGAAGGAGAGAGTCAACGATCGATACGAGAGGAGTCATGGTAGATCGATACGAAAAGTATAATCAAGGATCGATACGAAGAAATAAATGCACAACTATACAAACTAGAATGAGGATGATCGATACGAATAGACCCTCCATTCATCGATATGAAGAATGATTCCTAGGAACGATACGAAGAAGACATGATAAAGTGAAAGAAGCGGTCATGCGGCATGAAAAGTGGATCGCTCCTAGACTATCGCTCCACGTCACCCTGATGGATACGCATAGCATCGATACGAACAACTATCAATACGAATGGGATCGATACGAACAGTTCGGCCTAATGCAAAATCAAACTTGGATCGATCATAACTCAAGATCTACAAGCCCAAATGCCACCAAATTTTCACAAGAGCTTGCTTACCACCTCAAGAATGTCTATGATCGATCTCGACCCAAAAGGAGCTATTTTTTATCGATACAAATGGAATAGGGATCGATCCCAAATGACCCCGGATCGATCAAGTGGGCCCACCCACGTGGGAGAAGAGGTATTTCGAGATCTAAGTCGGATATATTCAGCCTACACCTATAAATAGCAGCCCTATGCCTTCAAAAAAGGGACTTTTGATTCAGCTACGTCGAGACTCTTCCGGGAACCCATTGTAACTCGAGTGCTTGAGTATTCTCTGTTGTAATTAGTTAGTAGACATCAATAAAAAAAACAAACTTTCCAAAGTGGACGTAGGCTATAGCGTCGAACCACTATAAATTTCTGTGTTCTTGCATTTCTGTTTGTTTGTTTTGGCGTGTTTGTTAGATTAGCCTCTTTTTACATTTATATTCTTCATTCTAATCTCTTCAAATATGTCTGAAGAGTGTTGTGCCCAATTTTGGTTCAAATACTTTGGTGCTTTCACTGAGAAAACCCAGTTTTTCTCCTGCTCATTAGACCTACCGCCGTTGTTGGATTGCTGAAATCTAAGGAGGAGATCCAGATCTATCATCTAGTAGTTCCTTCCATTCTATTTAGATTCCACTAGATCTTGGAAAGAGTTACATCACTCACCATGGTTACTACCAGGACCGCTTCAACTGCTGCAGATCTAGAAGGACGAGATAGGCAGAACCCCACGCAGCTGCCTGCTATAGGTCAGACTACTGCTGGACCTTTGGATCCACAAGGCCCTATGACTATGGTGGAATTCCAGATTCTAATGCAAGAGCTAACCCAGAGCCGTCAGCAGCTCACCCAGCAGATCCGTTCCAACACGGAGCTCACAAACCAATTAAACGAGGAAAGATGAAGGAGGTCCAGAAGGGATCATGCTTCTTACTCATCCACCGAAAGCTCGGCTTCCTCTAATTACAATCATAGACCTACACGCCAACGGCTGGATGGAAACTATGCGCAAGCCTCCGGGCATCAGCATGCTCTGAATCTCGGACAAGCCGGGGCTGGTCCTTCTACGGGACACCAAGCTGGACCCTCCTCCCGAGGAGGGGCACTTCCTTATCACACAATCGATAGCCACGCAGCTGCTGCCACTGTAGACTTGGAAGCTGATATTTGGAATAGAGCAGATCCGACCCTTCATCAACATGTTCATGCTCCACAACCCTATGTTCCTAAAGACCCAGAGCCAAGGAGGCGAGGAACGGACTATCGACCACACCCAGACCGTCCCCGCAAAGTGGAACCCGCCCACGCCTTGGCCCCGAATGTCCAAATGCCTGACATTCCAACCATGATTCGCCAAATGATCCGTAAAAGTCAAGGCCTTACTAATGACAACTGGGGAATCTCCTAAAGTCATACACCATTTACTTATGACATTCTTTATGCTAAGCCAACTTGTCGATTCAGGATGCCCACCTTGCCCGTGTATGAAGGAAGTTCAGATCCTAATCAGCATATATTAAAGTACGAATGGCTCATGAATGCCACTCGAGCTGATGATGCGGTTCAGTGTAGGAGTTTCCTTATTTCCTTGGGAGGTATCGCAACTATGTGGTTCACCCGTTTACCACACAGATCCATTTCAAGTTCTGATCAGTTGGCCACTAAGTTTGTCGAACAATTCTGTATGCATGTTACAAGGCCAAAGGATGTCAACACCTTGTCCAGCATTACCCAAGCTCCGGGAGAGACACTCAGATGTTATCTGGAAAGGTTTCATGCTGCCTGTGCTGAGGTCAGCAAGCAAAATGACAATTCTATCTTAATGGCACTGACTAAAAGAATCGATCCTGATTCAGAGTTTGGCAATTGGTTGGTTGGGAAACCACCCACGTCGTTGGATCGTTTCTATGCTAAGATGACCCAGTTTTTAAGGAGAGAAGACATTAGGCGATCTAGGAAGCAGGACAATGCGGGGCCCAGTGGTGAAGGCGTTCAAAGTAATGTTGTTGTGAAATAGACCGGTGAGAACTTCGGCAACATGCAATTGAATATACAGAACAAGTAGAGCCAGCAGAAAGGCAATGGAGTTCAGGGTAAGAGGCGAGACCAAAATCATGGACAGAGACACAGAGCTCCCATGTTTGACTAATATACTCCCCTGAATAAATCCCTAGAGAATGTTTATCTGCAGACTTATAATACTGGCTAGTATAAGAACAGCTCCGAAACAGTCATCATAGAAGCAAATTCAAACTGGAAAGTTCTGCAGATTCCACGATTGTTATGGCCATAATACTAATGAGTGTCGTCATTTACAAGACATCATTGAAAAGTTAATCAGAGAAAGGAAGTTAGAACAATTTGTGCGGACGCCGCAGAATGGAGTTGCGGGCCCATCGAACCCAAATTAAGGTCAAAACCAGGCTAGGCCAGAGGAACCCGCGCGTACTGGCGAGAGGTTGGTAATAAATACAGTTAGTGGTGGTCCTCATCTAGCTGATCGGAGATGGAGGGAGATGGAGTCGTATGCCAGTTCGATTAGGCATGCAGACTTCGAGTGTTGCAGTAATATTGATGATGGGGCCCCAGCGAAACAACAGAAAACGATGACAGACGACATCGTTTTTTGGAACAGAGATGCTGATAGAGTCAAAGCCCCCACTATCGATCCACTAGTCAAATCAGCTCAAATTGGTCCTGCTTGGATGAAGATGATCTTGTTAGATAGTGGAAGCTCCGTGAATATTCTTTTTAAACGAGCTTATGACCAGATGAGAATGGAGGCGAAGGACCTAAAGCCATGTCAGTCTCGCATACATGGCTTTAATGGAAGTGCAACGATACCCGCTAGGATGGTGGAGTTGCCAATTGAGTTGGGAATTGGAGATCGTCGGAGAGTTCGGGTGCTACAGTTTATTGTGTTAGATATTAATTCTCCGTATAATGCTTTCTGGGGCCGACCGGCCCTCATTGAATTTAGGGAAGCTATTGCCCCATGGTGTTTGACTCTTAAGTTCCCCACAGATAATGGGGTTGGAGTTGTTCAAGGAGATCAGGCGGCTAGACGTGCCTGTTATGTTGTTGAGCTGCGGGAGGCACAGCGGAAAGAGAAGGGCAAGGATGTAAAGGAATCTCTCTGCGTCCATTTTTCTAAAAATTGACAGTTAACGCCTGGGCCTAGGCCCGGGCACCACAACCAGATCCTGAAAGATCTTGATCCACGAGATGATGATAATGAAGAGGAAGTTAAAGACAGTCCAGCTTCCCCGGCAGCGTTAACGATCAATGTTCCGATCAATGATAATGATGACTCCAGAATGATAAAGGTCGGATGTCAACTTAGCCACCAGATGAGAGAGGAATTGGTTGAATTTCTCCGGGCAAACCTAGATGTGTTTGCATGGACTCACTCTGATATGTGTGGGATCTCGCCGGACATCGTGAGCCATGCATTAAATATTGACCCGCGACATGTCCCGGTCAAACAGAAAAGGCACGGTATGGATCCAAAGAGATCTGCCGCCCTAAAGGAAGAGGTAGATAAACTCAAGTCGAACGGGTTTATTCGGGATGCATTATACCCGAGTGGGTATCTAACCCAGTGCTTGTCAGGAAATCCAGCGGGAAATGGATAACTTGTGTGGACTACTAATATCTGAATAAAGCCTGCCCTAAAGAAGTCTTCCACTTCCCAGAATCGATTAACTTGTAGATTCAACGGCCGGACACGAACTCTTATCTTTCATGGACGCATATTCCGGCTACAATTAAATACCGATGCACCTACCTAATCATGAGCAAACCAGCTTTGTCACCGATCCGGGACTCTATTGCTATAAAGTGATGCCATTTGGACTCAAGAACGCTAGGGAAACTTACCAAAGGCTTGTGAACCAAATGTTCGCTAACCAGATCGGGAAAACCATAGAGGTGTACGTAGATGATATGCTTGTAAAGTCACGACTGTCCATCAATCACATCAAAGACTTAGAAACGATGTTCAACATCCTCCGACGGTACCGAATGAAGCTCAACCCATTGAAATGTCATTTCAGAGTCGCATCTAGAAAGTTATCTAGATTCATTGTCAATGCTCGAGGAATTGAAGCCAATCCTAAGAAAATCTAAGTGATTCGGAATCTCGATACTCCCAGAACTATAAAGCAAGTGCAGAGCCTCAACGGGAAGGTGGCAGCATTGAGTAGATTCATATCCAAATCCATAGACAAGTGCATTCCCTTCTTCGACCTGATTAGGAAAGGAAAGCACAATTTCAAATGGACTGCGGAGTGCGAAGGCCCATTCGTTTGTTCAACATCTGGCGACGCCACCTATTCTGTCAAAGTCGGTTGATCATGAAAGATTATATATCTATCTGGCAATTTCGGCAAATGCGATCAGTGCTGCATTGATTCGGGAAGAAGATCGGATACAATGATCGGTCTATTATATCAGCAAGCGATTGACTGGGGCAGAAAGAAACTACTCAAAGTTGGAAAAGCTGGCTTACTATCTCATCATTGCCTCAAGAAAGCTCGTACCATATTTCCAGGCTCACCCGATCATAGTCTACACCTACCTGCCGTTACGACAGGTCCTTACACGATCTGAGACGTCAGGTAGGTTACTCAAGTGGAATATCGAGTTGAGTCAGTTTGATATCACTTATACACCGAGGCAAGCCATTCAAGGACAAGTTCTGGTGGACTTTATAGCCGAATTCACCATACCGGAGGACTTGCCCAAAACCAGTGAATCTCCCAGATACATATGGAAGCTATACACTGACGGTGCATCAAACGACCGTTGCTCAGGTGCTAGAGTAGTACTTGAAACTCCCGTAGGTCGATCCATATGCTATGCTTTGAAGTTTGACTTCCGCGCAACTAACAACGAGGCAGAGTACGAAGCTTTATTCGTGGGACTTGGACTTGCCAGAGATTTGGGAATTATTGCTGTGGAGATTTACTGTGATTCACAATTGGTTGTATGCCAGGTTCGGGGAGAATACCAAGCTAGAGATAGAGGTTGGCTGCCTATCTTGCTCGGGTTCAGGAAGTGTTGAATCAGTTCGACTACTATGTCGTCCTCTGTATACCCCGGGAGCGTAATCATAAGGTCAATTCTTTGGAAAAATTGGTCAGCACCGATGAGGCATGGAAAATAGGGCTCATCCCCATTGTGACACTTACCACTCCGAGTATCGATCAGATGGAGATGGACTGGGTGCGTGAGACTACGCCCGAGAAGGAGTCATGGATGACCCCGTTTAGGAATTATCTTGAGCACGGAGCTTTGCCTGAGCACCAAAGTCAGAGAAGACAGGTTCTCCAAAAAGCTTCGCGATTCGTTATCCAGAATGGGGTCATGTACATGAGAGGATACTTGGTTCCTTTACTTTGGTGTATCGCCCACAACGAAATCAAACGAGTGTTACATGATGTGCATAAGGAAGAATGTGGCGATCACACTGGGGGGCAAGCTCTTGCTAAGAAGATACTTTGATACGGATATTATTGACCGACTGTAAATCGAGATGCATCGGACTATGCCAAAAAATGTGAAAGATGCTAGAAGCATGCCCGAATTCCAAGAGCCCGGCCTACTGAAATCACTCAGATGGTCAGCCCATGGCCGTTCGCCATATGGGGCATCAATATAATAGGATCTTTACCTCTGGCTAAAGGTGGTGCGAAGTACGCTATCATTGCAGTTGACTACTTTACAAAATGGGCAGAAGCCGAGCCCCTTGCTACTATCACAATGAAGAAAGTGATCAACTTTGTTGTACGCAACATCATCTGTTGTTTTGGCCTCCCACAAACAATTATCACTGACAACTGAGCCCAATTCGATAGTGTCGAGTTCAAGAATTTCTATCAACATTTCAACATCCAGAAGAAATTCTTGGTTGTTGCTCATCCTCAAGCAAATGGACAGGTTGAAGTTGTTAACAAAGTTATTAAGTCCATCCTGAAGAAACGACTGGAGAAGGCTGGAGGCAGATGGGTCGATGAACTTCCCATGGCCCTATGGGCATATTAGACTACCCATAATTCCACGACCGGCCACACTCCATTTTCACTTTCCTACGGCTCTGAAGCCGTTACTCCAGTTGAGTTGGAAGTACCTTCTCATCGTGTCACATATTATGATCCAAAGACGAACGCCATATTACTTGGTGAATCTTTGGATTTATTGGACGAGAAGCGTGAAGAGGCTGATTTGAGGGCAGCCGCACACCGAAATCGCGTCACCTGATTATACAATGCTAAGGTCCGACCCAGAACTTTGAACTTGGTGATCTCGTACTCAAGAGAATCTATCTGGTCCCTTCGCATATGAAACCAACACGGGAAGGACCGTATGTAATTGAGCGGAGACTTGGAGACGACACATTCAAACTATCAACTGTTGATGGTCTCATTTTACCAAGAGCATGGAACAGCGAGAGTCTCCGTCACTATTACACATAACAGGCTTTATTTATTCATTTAGTCTGCTTTTCCTTTGAAATTTGTTTATGCATTTTGAAATTTGAACCTGTAATAAGGCAACTAACTTTGCCATACTTTCTTATTTTAGCAATAAAATGCAAACTCGTCAAGACAGAGTGGCGATTCTTGAAATGCGTCATGCGATCATCATGATGCACAAAGAGCTAAGTTCCATCTCCCGGTAGGACTCATTCAAATAGGGAGTGATCATGATCCGACCAATCACTCGCTAAGTGAAACTCGAGCTCAGGGACCGACACACTTAAATCAAAAAGGATTGAAACACGACAATCCTCTAACAAATTCCAGTTCCCAAAGTGTAAGCTAGAGTGCAAATTCCAAATCCAAGCTCGAGGAGGATGGACCCGTCCATCTACGACTTCGCTTTTCAAATCAAGGTGGATGTGGTACGACTGTCCATAACCTTGATCAACTCCCTGTTCCCAGAGTGTGAACAAGATCCAAATGCCTAAACAGATGTGACTGACCATCTGTCGGCCAACTCCAGATTCCCAAAGCGCGAATCGGAGTATAACCACACTCGGGTGTGACTGACCACCCACTGACTCACTCTAGTCCCAAGAGCACGGACTGGAGTATAAACACCAAAATAGGTGTGACTGACCACCTATCAACCAACTCCAGATTCCCGGAGTGCGAACTGGAGTATAAACATTAACTAACTCTGATCCCGAGAGCCCGGTCCGGAGTATAAACATTAAATGAGTGTGACCGACTGGCCATAAAACAACTCAAGTCCCCAGAGCGCGGACCTAATTCTAAACACTAAATGGGTGTAACTGACTGCCCATCAACCAACTCCAAATTCCTGGAGCGCGAACTGGAGCATAAAACATTAAACTGGCGTGAATAACTGCCCATAAAACAACTCTTATCCCCAGAGCTCGGATATGACTCCAAGTACTAAACGGGTGTGACCGACCACCCATGAATTATCCTATGTCCCCGAAGCATGGACGCGATTCTAAATGACGAGCAGGCGTAACCGACCGCTAGCACTCAAGCTCAATCCTCGGAGTGAGGATGCAAGTACTTATCGATTAACGAGTGTGATCGACCGCTCAAATTCATCTCACTTTAACTTCGTTCCAACTTAGTTGAATAGAGGTCAACAAAGGCGAAAAGTGTCCGCCGACCAACTACTTCAATTTTCCTCAAGACTAGGGGCATAACTTAAGTACCAGCCATTGACCAAGACAGTGTAACATCAAAATTCAACTCGGCGTTTGGTTATGACCCGAAGCCATGACTTCGGGACTTAACGACCGAACTCAAGTTCGACTCAAAAACTAAAAGCCTCACGAGTACATTGAATGGAAATATAAGTGCGGAAATGCTTAAGTGAATAGACACAGAATTATGCTGAAAAACAAAATAGAATCTCATTTCAACTATTCTTCAAAAGAAAAAGAAAAGTACAAAAATTATTTCAAGAATTCCGATAGGTAGGGCTGAACCCGCATCTATGCACGGCCTACGGAAAGCAAAAGGAAATTCCTACCTATCTACCAGAAAAGGAAACAAAAAGACATGTCTACTCCTTCGACTTCTTTTTCTTCTTCGGTGTTGATCCATTGGAGCTACCGCTCGGCTGACTTTTTGAGCCTTTGCCTCCTCGGCCTCCTTTTGCTAGTTGGTCTTCAGCCGGGAGAATTATAGCGGTCTCTTCCTCCGAACTCACGGGGATCAGAATGCTCTCGGTATGCTGAGCTGGAGAAACGGCGACACTTTCAATGTTGGAAGATAGAGGAGGCATGCGGGTATCAACGATCGTGCCACCTGGAGAAACGATAAGCATAGGGACCGAACCAGGGGCCGTCATGCCACCTCCGATGCTGCTAGCCTGCTCAACCCTCTACATTTCGGCGTTAATTTCCGGCATTATCTCCTCCTCCCGAACTGATTGAGCGTCCATTGGAATGCTGCAAGTCAGGCCCAATAAGCTAGTTGTAAACACATTTTAACCTATGTTGAAAGGCGGGTCAATGATTGGGTCGCTTTGGTGGCTGAGGAGTTCTTCCATTATTTGCTCATCAAGAACAAAGCTACTTTCATGCACCTCCCCGGTTGATGTGGCAATCGTTGTGGTGGTTGCCTCCGTCATAAGAGCCTCCTGCTCATGAAGCAATTCTTGGGTTGCAGGAGGATCAGCTGGTGCAGAACCTATGACTGAATAAACACACAAGAAGGTGTTAGAAATATCTTTCAACAACGCTCCAGCCTTCGGATGAATTTAAGAAATGTTCGGAGTACCTTCCTCAGAGTGGCTCACACGTTAGTCGGCGCGCCTTTAGAAAAATGTTCATGGACCGGGGAAATGTGTGGCTTATCTGGGTCGTACAATGGAACAGTTGGAAGGTTAATTGTAGAAGTAAGCTCGGGTTGAGTAGATGTAGGCATTTTAGAGCTTCCTTCATAATGCTCAACTCCGGACCCCTCTCCAACGTTCGGTTATTTAGCAGCCAGTTTATCCATTTCAAAAGTGACAATGGCTTCGTGAAGAACTTTTCTCTCATCTTCGGTTAATATCCGGTTCTCTAACTCGAAGTCGTCAATAGATGTAGTGTTGCGGTCTGTTTTCTCATCTTCTACCAAGAGGCACCAGGCGTTGTACAGATGTAGCGGGTAGTCATCGAGCCAGCCTAGGTTGCGATGTTTCAATACATTGACATTATAAGTGACCAGGAGGTCTTCGATATCACCATCCAACCTGGTCTCTACCGCTCTAACCTCAGTCTCAATTTTGGCCTCGGTTTATTGGACCTTTAGCTTGGCCGCATCATGCTCGTCCCTGAGTACCACGGCCTACTCACACGCCTCTTGGGTAGCTCTATTAGCATCGCCTTTTTCCTTGGTGACTTCAGCAAATTTAGCTTTTAGCTCCTCAAGCTCTTTGAGCGCCGCGTCTCTTTCAGCCATGATTGTGGTGGTTCGATGCCCCATTTCCTCGACCAAGGCAAAATGTGTTTGCCTCATCTCCTCCATCTTCCGGGTTGCCTTGTTAGCTCTCTTATTCACCTCCATTTCTGAATTTCTCAAAAACTCATTCTCGTTGTTGAGCACCTGAATTATGCAGTCCTTCAGAGCGAGATCAGTTTCTACTTTCTTGATTGTCTTCGCCCGCTCAAAGGCCACCGTTGAAACTTTCTCTGCAGTTTTCATCCATTCTCGATATTGACTATAAACATCATATATGTAGCCATGTATCGTCTGTTCTGCCTTATTGGGAATTCGCTTTAAGTGTGGAGGAAATATGAAGCCATCGAAGTAGACATTTAGGAAATCCTTCTTCCACTTAGCGATTCTAATCGCTCCTTCCCCGGTGGGTTCTATAGCGACTTTTTCAGTAGTAACGGGGGTCTCAGTCTCGATCCTCCGACGTTGCTCTTCGGGCCTTGAAGTTTGAGGAGGTGGTACTTGACGAGAAGTTTCCAAAGGATGTCTACCAGAGCCAAAAGGTTTGGGAGGAACTCTGGGTGGCGGAGAGCACGACCGTGAGCGGCGCCTATAATCCCTTTCCTTCTCCCTTTCCCGACGCTCATGCTCTTGACTGGAATGGCGACGGTCATAGTTTCTATCAGACTCGCACCTGTGAGACTCAGAGTAAGAACTAGAAGAATGACGCACAGAGCGGAGACTGCCAAGCATCGATCCTTGCCTTACCGTTGTGTTTGTGAAATGAAAAGAAAATTGGAATTAGTTATCCCTTGAAACCGAAAAACATGTGATGATAAGTTGTGCGGTGTCGTGTGTGTGTGCATGTGCAAACCCCCCAACCAACCGATTATGATGGCTCCACTTGCAGGAGTTGGCTTCCTTACATCTAAATCACTCCAGCTTGCCTCGTTTTCCAACCCGAAGTCTTGAAGTGAAGTTAGATCGTCTGGGATTGGGACATCCGCCAATCCTTCCAATGAGCTCTCCATTTGCGGAGGAGGAATCTCCTGACTAGTAGCGGGCAAAGACACCATGACGGTTTTGCACCTTAGAGATTTGTGGGCAACAGTCTTGCCTTTTCTTTTTCCCGATGCTTGAGGGTCCTGCGAAGGCACAACCACGGGCTCGTCTCTAGCCGACGAACTCTCGTCATCGCCTTGTTTGGTTATAACAATTTTGGGAGTTCTCCTTCTTATTTTCCTCGCCGGAGCCGTCCCAAGAACTCCTGCTAGTCCTAAACTCTGATCTCTATCGATCAACCCCATGGTAATCAAATTCTCATCCGTGAGGACTTCATCAATCTCCCTATATTCGGCTGGCACCGCTTGAAGAACCCTTACTATTTCTTTGAACTGGACTCCTTCGGGTCACGGAATCGAAGTTGTATAAGAAGCGAAGTGTTAGACTCCACATCAATTAGTATTATCCAGATAATCGACAAAAGGGTTGGAGCACTTACGTCAGACTTTCTAACGTCTGGAGAATCCTCGCGGACACCGAACAAAGAATCATTCGGTTTTAAAATAGCTAAGCTTGCTCTAAGCTCCCGCAACTACCTGGCAACTTCTAACCGCTTCCAGAAAAGTGAAAGAAGGGTTGTCCCCGCGACTTTTTATGTTGAATAGGTATCTGATCTCTTCTACAGTCGGAGGTAAGATGAGATGCTCCATGAAGTTAACAAATAGACTATTGAGCAAAGTGTACCCGTTCGGGTGCAACTGGGACAGAGCGATCCTCAAGTAAAGCAACACTTTTTGGATGACCTGATTGAAGGGAGGAAGCATCCTGGCTACACACATGAATCTATTGCAAGCCGTGTATCCCTCCGGGGGGTTGTGAGCTCTATCTTCCGGCCTCGATAATAAGACATCATTTAGCGACAACCCGTGTCTTAGGCAAATCTAGCCTAACTTATCTTCGAAGATATTAGAGTGGACAGAATCCTACAAGTTCATAATAAAAACTGCTCCCGGTAACTCATCCTGAGCAGGGCTAATTACTTCAGCTGCGATAGCCGGCATTTTGATTATGGGAAGAGGCAGACTCTGAACATTCTGCGACTGAGAATTTCCGGGTTCCATAGCTATGGCACTCGGTATAAATTATCGTTAGACGATAATAAACTCGTGCTTTCCCCAGTGTGAAGTGCATGAATGTGTTGTGCAGTGCTACATGATACTTAGAATTCTATAGAATTTGAGAGATGTTCAAACGACAAGACTTCGAGATTCAACCGGAATGACCGTCATCACTGACTGTCACAACCATGCCATCCAGACTTCGAAAAATGATCCAAGTTATTCACAGAATTTGTCGAGTTACAGTTCCATCGATGAGCTTCGAAGGGTAGTCAAATATGCAGTGAAACAGTTAAGTCCAATTATGCAAGGCTTAAGCTCGTCGGAGTCAAATGTCCGATTATGCAAGATTTCATATCCATCAAATTTCGAACTTGGATCGATCACCAGGAGCACAATTTGTATCGATCATGAGGAACAGAGATTCATATCGATCGTGGAATGGAGCTTCGTATCGATGCAAAATCCTCTGCTTCGTATCGATCGACGGCAACACATTTGTATCGATCGCCAGGACCAAGATTTCATATCAATCGCTCCGGATCGATACGAATGCCAATCATCAATCGGTCGATACGAATGTCCACCAGCCATCGATACAAAACAATTCCTTCATTTGATATGAAATTCCATTATGTCCAGATCGATACGAACTTTTTCTTCATCCACAATCGATACGAGATCTCCCTTCGTGTCCATCATCCTTTCTTTCTTCTTCTCTAAATAGTTCAGACTCTGGTTCCTCCTCCCTCAACCATGCTCCAACCCAATTCCGGCCTCATCATCATCAGAATTGGCCATGATTATGAGAAAATTGGCATTAAATCTCAAGACTTACTGTTTTAATGTGAGATTGTTCAACTAATTACCTAAATTAGAGTACCGATTCGAGGGATTAACAAGCTGTGTTGATTTGGGAATGAAGGCAGTTTCTATTTCTCAGGTTTTCTATCAATACGAAAGCAAGAGTAAAATGAAAACAAATGAAAAAATTTCTAAGTCCAAAATGCATTTATATGGACTCGAACTCAGAAGGAAACGATACGTCTCCCAGTGCTAAAAACCGGTAGGAACGGTCACCACATCATCGATACGAAGAGCCTTCTTCGTATCCATCCACCCATATCGGTCAGGGGATCAACTGTTCGTAACCATCAATTCAGATCGATCCAGAGCATGGCTATTTGTATCCATTGGTGACCCATCGATACAAAAGATGCAACAAAGATTTGATTGAACTATTCAAATCCATCGATACGAAACGTGTTTTCTAACTTCTCAAATCGATCCAGGAGAGGATCGATACGAAAGGAAGACCTAAAACAACCCTCAAACGTTGTTATAACTCGAATTTCACATCGATCCAGGAGAGAATCGATACGAAACTCGATATAAAAAATTAAAAAGACTTGACAACGACCCATGAGCGTGCAAACGTGAATAGGAGTCAAGTTAACATACGTGCATGTATGACAGACTAATATTAAATTTTCAAAATCGATAGGAATTGAATGCTCACCTGATGACAATTGAAACAATGAACAACAAATTGCTAGCACTTGACACTCAGTTACAACAAAATACTGCATGATCATTGGCAGTCAGCAATTCAGCATTTATATTACTAAAACCCAATCAAAGGTTACATCTTTTGATGAAAAGGCAACAACTATTAAGCGAATCGGATAGGACTTTTTGGAATAAAGATTGTAGCTTTTTAAAGTACGTCATGTTCTTACAAGACGTACTTGGGGGGCAAATGTTATCCCGCCTTTTAGCAAGGCCGTGACACCAAGAACTTGACTGGAAACCCAGGACAATCCGTCCCGAAGATCAGTTATACACGGGTCTACTATGGATACTGGCCAATTTTGTCCGAGTCCAGATCGAGCAACAATTAACATGGTACAACAAGCAAAGCTATGAAAGCCAACCTTCCGAATTTTAGATCAATCTGAGTTTGTACGCTAAAGGTATGGATCGATCAAAATCAAGGAAGTCAACCTCATTTGGATCCATGGTGTTCGTATCCATCATAGGCTAACCACCTTCTTATCCATCAACCCAGAAGCATCTATTTCGTATCCATCGCTCGAGTTACTTCAGTTCGTATCCATCAAGCATAAGCGGCCTAGTTTGTATCGATCACTCACTTGATCCATACGAAGGAGAGAGTCAACGATCGATACGAGAGGAGTCATGCTAGATCGATACGAAAAGTATAATCAAGGATCGATACGAAGAAAAAAGTGTGCATCGATACAAAATGGAATGAAGATCATCGATATGAAGCGGCTATGGATGATCTATACGAATGACCCTCCATTCATCGATACAAAGAATGATTCCTAGGAACGATACGAAGAAGGTATGATAAAGTGAAAGAAGCGGTCATGCGGCATGAAATGTGGATTGCTCCTAGACTATCGCTCCACGTCACCCTGATTGATACGCATAGCATCGATACGAACAACTATCGATACGAATGGGATCGATACGAATGGGATCGATACGAACAGTTTAGCCCAATGCAAAATCAAACTTGGATCAATCATAACTCAAGACCTACAAGCCCAAATGCCACCAAATTTTCACAAGAGCTTGCTTACCACCTCAAGAATGTCTACGATCGATCTCAGCCCAAAAGGAGCAATTTTTGATCGATACGAATGGAGTAGGGATCGATCAAGGATTGATCCCAAATGACCTCGGATCGATCAAGTGGGCCCACCTACATGGAAGAAGCGGTATTCCAAGATCTAAGTCAGATATTTTTAGCCCACATCTATAAATAGCAGCCCTGTGCCTTCAAAAAAGGGACTTTTGATTCGGCTACGCCGATATTCTACCCGGAACCCATTGTAACTCGAGTGCTTGAGTATTCTCTGTTGTAATCAGTTAATAGACATCAATAAAATAGGAAACTTTCCAAAGTGGACGTAGGCTATAGCGCCGAACCATTATAAATTCCTGTGTTCTTGCATTTCTGTTTGTCTCTTTTGGCGTGTTTGTTAGATTAGCCTCGTTTTACATTTATATTCTTCATTCTAGTCTCTTCAAATACGTCCGAAGAGTGTTGTGCCCAATTTTTGTACAAACAATTATGATTACACACAGAAGGGAATATATGTTTGTATACAGATAGGTTATTGGTGAGCCCACCATTAGGATCAGGTGACCCTGGGAGATGTTAAGTTAGGGATAAACCGTCTAGAAGAGAAGTGTTTAACTAATAATTGAGGACAGACGGTCCAAAAGAGGTGTGTCTAACAGATGTTAGATAAATTTTGTTATTTTGTCTAGTAGGCCCGAGTCAGACAAAGGTTAATAGTAAGCCAACAAAACTATAGTGTTTGGACAGATAGTCCATTTGTCACATGATATGTATGTTTGCATAATGATGCTTTACAGTATTTAACCAGTTTTGGTTGTAGTAAAAGATTTGCAAAAGACATGTTTTAAAAGAATGTTAGTGAGGGGAAACCCGTTCCGCTAAGTGGCGTGGTCTCATTTAACATTAATGACCGAGATGCACAGTATTATTCACACCAGGCATTATGCCTGACTCGAAGTTTATGTTTTTCCCTTAAACTCTCGGGTGCTCAAAATTGATTTGAGTAGGCTGAGGGTTGAGGATCTTTCAGGTTTTAGTAGGACGACGAATAAAGCTACCGGAGGATAGCAGGAAGCTAATGGATAACTATTTAGGAGTTGCATTTCTTTTTTTTGTGTTTATTTCCACTATATATGTATTAAGTCAATTATGACTATATGACTCTGATCATCCAAGGGGGCATCTTCATATGTCGCTCTTGGCATATTTTGTAATAAGTATATTTTACCATTGCCTGGGAAAATTTTTAGGATTATGTAATCTGAATATGGAACATCTGTTTTGAAATGTAATGGAAAATTGTTGTTTTGAAATCTGTGCTTTATTTCATATTCAAGTGCTTCTAATATTATTGATACCATTAACATAGCCGTATTTAGTCGCTAGAAGTTAATACTATAGATGACTGCAGCATCTGTAGCACTTAGCTTTGGGCCTTTAGATAGGGGATGTTACAACTTGGTATCAAAGCATAGGTTTATGAAAATCTTTAACTAAAAATGATTTTTGGAAACATAATCCTTAGGAATTAGGGATAGGATCGGGGTATGGGATAATGCTACAATAACGTACTTATATTTGATATATAAGTATACACTTTATCTCTAGACTCCTACCTTTGTTAGGCTATTCTTTTGTATCTCACGAGGCTTGAATACAAAAATGGATGGAAGAAGAGGCAGAGTCAATCTAGGAGGAGACAGCACCACTACAAATGGAAATGCCCGACCAAATTCTAGAAGAGGTCAGGCTCAGACGGAGAATGTTGGAGTTGGGTTCCCCAAGTAGACATGGGAGTCATGTATCAGTTTTTCGTAAACATGATGCAAGCTGGAATCGCAGCTGGATTGTTAGAGGAAATGCTGCTGGAGGAGGAGTTTAGGAAGCTCCGGTGATCAATCAGTATGCAAACTTAAGCAGAGACTATACTAGGCTTGGAGGAAAACCTTTATCAGAACAAAGGATGCTATCGAAGTAGAAAACTAGTTGCTACATTGTGAGAGGATTTTTGCTGACCTAGGGCTCAATGACGAACAGAAAAGGAGACTTGCTTCAAGATAGCTTCAAGGAGCTGCTTTGTTTTGGTGGAATACCGTAACTGCCAGTGTGGATGAAGGGACTATGATGTGGGCAGAGTTTAGGAGAAAGGTTCATGTCAGTAATGGCACAGTCAGTCTTGGTCAGGAAGTTTGCTGAGTTGGAACAAGGAGAAATGTCATTTTTGGAATATGCTAGTAGATTTGAAGAGTTAGCCCGATATGGGTATGCCACTATTGACATAGTGTTGAAAAGGAATGAAAAGTTTATTAGAGGTTTGAAGCCAGAATTGGCTAGGGCTACATTACTGCACATTAGAGATCCATATGATGTGGCAGTGGAAATGGCATTGAGACATGAGGAGATGTTAACTTGTTTGGAGAAGAAGAAGGAGGTCCAGGTTGGACAGGGCCAAAATATAATGTTTTTCCATAAAAAGAATGCTTAGAAAGGAGGTGCAGCAAAGAAAGGAAACTCTGAGGTGGTCTGCTATAAGTGTGATAAGAAAGGCCATTATGCTCATGAGTGCCGGACAGGCGAAGGAAAGAAGGATGCTGAGAAGAAAGGAATTAGATGTTTTAACTGTGATCAAAGTGGGCACTACAAGAACCAGTGCAAAGAGCCAGCTAAAGGGAATAAAGGTCAAGTGTTTGCATTGGAGCCTGCTACGTCAAAGTCGACAGCGCAGGAGAAGGGAAAGGCTGTGTTAGGAGTTACGCTTCAGATCCATGATACATCTATTAACGTTTTATTTGATACTGGTGCATCTCATTCTTTTATATCTCGATGTTTGGTAGATAAACTTAACTTAGAACCCACATATTTAGTTACTTCCTTAAGAGTTGCAAATCCGATAGGAGGGTATGCGATGCTTGGGATGAAGTGTGACCACTTAGAGTTTGACTTGCTAGGTTACACCTTTATTTGCAGTTTGCATGTATTTGACTTTGTAGGGTTCGGAATTATATTCAGAATGGATTGGTTAAGTAATTATGATGCTAGAATATTTTTCCTAGATAGTAAAATATCACTTAGACATCCGGATTGTAATGATCGGATAGTTTACACCGTAGAAAACCCCAGTTGTGAGGTAAATGCTTTGCTGGGTGTTATGGAGTTAGAAGATGAGTCCAATCGTTTTTTCGTAGTTAGAGAATTCACGGATGTGTTTGAGCATGTAGTTGGATTGCCGCCAAAACGAGCCATTGAGTTTCGGATTGATTTAGTCCCTGGTGCAGAACCGGGGAGTAGGCTGCCAAGTAGGATGACACCAACAGAGATGAAGGAGTTGAAGGCTCAGTTAGTAGACTTGGAAAGCAAGAGTTTTATTAGACCGAGTAGTTCGCCTTGGGGAGCAGCCACTGTATCTACTAAGAAGCTAGACAGATTGCTAAGGCTATGTATCGATTATCATAAGCTGAATGAGAAGACGATAAAGAATCGATATCCACTGCCAAGGATTGACGATTTGTTCGGTCAGTTGAGTGGAGCCAGGATATTCTCTCAGTTGGATCTGGCGATAGGATTTCATCAGCTTAGAGTAGCGGAAGATAGTATACCTTTAATAGCGTTCAGAACAAGATTTGGGTCATACGAATGGTTAGTTATGTCGTTCGGACTCACTAATGCGCCGGCATTCTTTGTAGATTTGATGAACCAAATTTTCCTAGAGCACTTGGATAGATTCGTGTTGGCTTTTATAGATGATATTTTGATATACTCTAAGGATGAGAAGGAACATGAAGTTCATCTTAGGGTTGTTCTTGAAACGCTGAGGCAACATCAGCTAAAAGCAAAGTTTTCGAAGTGCCATTTTTGGAAGAGAGAAGTGAAGTTTCTTGGTCATGTAATTTCGAAGAAAGGATTGTCAGTTGATCCTGAAAAGATCGAAGCATTTAATAATTGGAAAAGACCATAAACAATAACTAAGATAAGAAGTTTCCTTG
This sequence comes from Allium fistulosum, assembly GCA_030737815.1. Lineage (NCBI taxonomy): Eukaryota > Viridiplantae > Streptophyta > Magnoliopsida > Asparagales > Amaryllidaceae > Allium > Allium fistulosum. Next base: position 490,039,665 of record CM060903.1, read on the forward strand.
GATTAGTAGGATATTATCGGAGGTTTATAAAGGATTTCTTACGGATTACAACACCGATGACTAAGCTAACACGAAAGGATGTAAAGTTTGTATGGACCGATAAGTGTGAGGAAGCATTCCAGAGCTTGAAACACTTGTTGACCTATGCACCTGTGTTAGTGGTTCCGAAGGGGAATCAAGATTTAGTTGTTTACACTGATGCATGTTGTACTGGGTTGGGAGCTGTACTAATGCAGAGGGGTAAAATGATTGCCTACGCTTTCAGACAGCTTAGACCACATGAGGTTGGTATCCAATGCATGACTGGAGTTAGCTGCAGTTATATTTGCGTTGAAGGTGTGGAGGCATTACCTTTTGGGAGAAAGGTTTAAGCTTTATACCGACCATAAGTCGTTGGAGTACTTGTTCTCTCAGAAGGAGCTGAACATGAGACAACAAAGATGGTTGGAGTTTCTAGCCGCTTATGATTTTGGAATAGAGTATACACCCGGAAAAGAAAATAAGGTTGCAGATGCGCTTAGTAGAAGGCATCATAATACAGTGTTGGCAATGATAACAGAATGGAAAGACTTAGAAGCATTGTCAGCTTGTAGAATACTGTGGAGGTCTGATGTTGAGTCTAGTGAAGGATCTGCTAGGTTGTCTTATTTGGAAGTCCAACCGGTATTGATTAAGAAGATAGCTTCTAAAAAGGAAGAGGGTCCAGTTTTGGCTGAATGGATTAGAAAGTTAAGGAAAAGAATGGAGAGCGATGACTTAAGTGATTTCCATCTTGACCAAAATGGATGGTTGAGAAAGAAGGGCAGATTATGTGTTCCAAATGTGGGAGACATAAGGAAGGAAATTTTGGAGGAATGCCATCATTCAAAGTTCACTATTCATCCAGGAGGAACGAATATGTATCAAGTTTTGAAGAGAAGTTTCTTCTGGGAAGGCATGAAGAGGGATGTTGGCTTATGCGTGAAACAGTGTTTGAACTGTCAGCAGGTAAAAGCCGAACATCAAAAGCCGAGTGGGTTGCTTCAGCCATTGGACGTTCCAGTATGGAAGTGGGATTCCATTTCTATGGATTTAAACGATGGGTTACCGATATCTAATGGAGGGAGTGAATGTATATGGGTCATAGTAGATAGATTGACCAAGAGTGCCCATTTCATTCCGGTTAAGGCAAATAGGATGACACCTGTATTAGTTAAGTTATTTATGAAGAATGTGGTTAGATTGCACGAAATTCCTAGTAGTATTGTTAGTGATAGAGATACTTTTTTACTAGCGAGTTTTGAAAAAGTCTTCAGGAGAGCTTAGTAACCAAGCTCAAGATGACTACTGCTTACCATCCACAAATAGATGGGCAGATGAAAAGAGTTAACAAGATCTTGGAGGACTTGTTGCGAGCTTGTGTATTAGACTTCGGGGGATCATGGGAAGACCACCTACATCTAGTCGAGTTTTTGTATAAAAATAGTTATCAGACTAGTATAGGGATAGCACCGTTTGAGGCTTTGTATGGAAGACCATGCAAATCCCCTGCATGTTGGTTAGAGACCAGGGATAAATTGGTCCTTTGTCCTGATTTGGTAAATGAAGCAACAGAAAAGATTGAGCTGATAAGGGAAAGAATGAAGGAAGCTCAGTCCAGGCAGAAAATCTATGCAGATAGAAGACGAAAAGATTTAGAGTTCTCTGTTGGAGATCATGTTTTCATCAAAGTATCGCCGATGAAAGGTGTATCAAATTCAGGAAGACGGGGAAGTTTGCACCGAGGTTCGTTGGACTATTTCCTATTTTAGAAAGGATCGGGAAACTCGCGTATAAAGTAGAATTACCGAGTAGTTTAACATGAGTCCATGATGTTTTTCATGTATATCATCTGAGGAAATGTGTTAGGGATCCAGACACTACTATAGCACCACTGTGTTAGAAGATTTAGTAGTGGAACTAGATACGGCTATAGTTAGGAAGCCCATCCGAATAGTCGAGAGAGATGAGAAGAAGTTGAGGAACAAGACAGTCAGATTAGTGAAAGTCCAGTGGAGTGACGATACTAGAGACTGTACTAGGGAGACTGAGAGTAGGATTAGAGACGCTTATCCTGATTTGTTTGACGGTATGTTTTACCTTTGATTATTTGATGTGTTCCTTATCGTAATTTCGAGGACGAAATTCTTTAAGGAGGGGAGACTGTAACACCCCATATTTTTAGTAACATTATTTAAAATATTTAATTAGCTAAATAAAATAAAATAATGTAAGATGATTAATAGATTGAGATTTGATTTAACCAAGGGTAGCCGTGCCTATATGTATAATGAACTAAGGAGATAACATGAATAAAAGTGTTAGGAAATAAGGAAGGGAAAAATAGGAAATAGGATGAACTTATACCCTAAACCCTTAGAAAACAAAATACACGTTCATTTCATTCTCAAGTAAAATATTCCAAGGCCGGCAACCATGTTTAATCTCAAGAGAAGAAAAGGCTAGGATTTCAAGAGGAAGAAGTAAATCCAACTTATTCAACATCAAATCTCACATCTTTAATCACAAAGCTAAGGTGAATGATTACTACAACCCATTTTTCATATATTTTTCGAATTTAAGGGTAACCCGAAATGATTTTGCATGATAATGCCATTTTTTCGATGATTGAAAGTTTATATATACTTATTGATGATTTATACATGTTCATATTAGTTTTTACGATACGTTTGATATGAAAACCCTATTAAATGACATCAAAATCCTTGTGAATTTTGATGTAGATCGGAAATGATATTTTAGAGATGGGCTTCAATTTTCATGATTTTTTGAATTAATGTGGATTTTATATTAATTTTCTAGTGAAGAAAATGATTTATTGGGTTATGAATTATTTTACGGCATAATAAATAGTTATTTGGGTTTGAAATTTTTATGTGTTAGAAAACATATTGGAAAGGATTTTCTGGAATTTTTGTAGAATTTTCCTAAGTGTTTTGATGAATATATAAAATTATTTAAATATGGGACTTAAATGTTTTATATATTTAATTAAGGATAAGGGGTATTTTGCAAATGATTTAAATTAATTAATTCTGAAATTATGGCAGTACTTTTAGAAAAGATAAATTAGCAACCAATAAGAGTTTGACAAACAAGGCAGGTTAGCTAAAAAATTTACTTAAAAAGGTTTAAAATCAGAAATTCACATTAAAAGTATGTTTCCCCACTTTTGGTTTCGCCAAGGTAGCTTTCGACTATGACCCTCCGCCTCCATCCTCAAACTAATGCACATAGTATCAACTTTGGTACACGGTGAATTGGATAAAGATGGAAGGTAAGAGTCGAAACCAAGGGGTTCTAAAAGGGTCGAAGCACCTTTATGTTTTAAATGAAATAAGCACCTGCTTGCTTTCGACTTAGTTGGCTTTCGACTGGGTCAATTGATTTAAAAGAAAGGTTTTTAGCATTGCACCTTTATTCTAAGAAATAGCTTTCGACTAAGTCTGCTTTCGACTAAGTCAATGGTTCAAAAAGGTTGGTTTCGAAATATTTGCACCATTGTTTTTAAATAATAGTTTCCGACTATGTCGAAGCCTTTACTGCCGCCTTCTACCTTTCGAAATAGAGCTTTTAAAGGCGGTTGTTTTGTTTTATAAAAACCCTAACGCTTGTCCAATACTTTCGGAAGGGGTGTTTTGACACCATCACTTCTCTACTTAGTTATAGCTTTCGAAAGAGTAAGCTTTCGACTCTATTGCTTGTGACCCTTAGTGATTTCTAAAGAATAACCCAATGGTTTCGCAAGAGAATGGTTTCGACTTAAGTGGTTTCAAAAAGTGTTTTTCCTTATGCTTTAAATTGAATCCCAAACGCTTTCGAAGGGTTTGAATTTTTAATACCTTCAAAAGGTTTTAAAGAAGGTTTCGAACGGAAGGTTCCCCAATGGTTTGGAAAGATCTACATGAAAGGTTTTCCAATGGTTTTGAATGGTTTAAAGGAAATGTTTTTCCTATGGTTTCGAAAGGCATTGTTTATTGGTTTTAAAGAGGGGTGTCTAAGTTTTTTAGCTTTCGAAGGAAAAGGAATTTCAATGGTTTCGAAAGGTTTATATGATCGAAAGGGGTACTTTTAGCAAGATCGAAAGGGGTACTTTCAAATGTTAAAAGGTTTTCATCAACAAAGATTTGAGTAAAGTGTATATATATAACATGGCAAGGTGATCTTCAGTAAATCATAGAGTATAAATGTTTTCCTTTTAAGTTTGGTTTAAAAGGTTTTAAATCAATTTTAGATGAAAAGGTTTTCAAGGAAAATTATGGGAAGGTATCCCTAAGTGAAAATGACTCAGATATTAGAATACCAGATGGGACTGGTATAGGGTCGTGCCCTATACATTGTTATTGGCCCTAGCTAATTTAGTCCGAAATTCTAGTGTGTCGGGCTTTGTCACAGGTAAGACTAAAATTATGATTACATACAGAAGGGAATATATGTTTGTATACATATAGGTTACTGGTGAGCCCGCAAAACCATTAGGATCAGGTGACCCTGGAAGATGTTAAGTTAGGGACAGACCATCCAGAAGAGAAGTGTTTAACATATAATTAAGGATAGACCCTCCAGAAGAGGTATGTCTAGCAGATGTTAGATAAATTTTGTTATTTTGTCTGGTAGGCCCGAGTCAGCCAAAGGTTAATAGTAAGCCAAACAAAACTATAGTGTTCGAACAGATAGTCTATTTGTTTCCTGATAGGTATGTTTACATAATAATGCTTTGCGGTATTAAACCATTTTTGGTTGCAGTAAAAGATTTGCAAAAGACATGTTTTAAAAGAATGTTAGTGAGGGAAAACCCGTTTCGCTAAGCGGCGTGGTCTCACTTAACATTAATAACCGGGATGCATAGTATTATTCACACCAGGCTCTATGTTTGACTCGAAGTTTATGTTTTCCCCTTAAACTCTCGGGTGCTCAAAATTGATTTGAGTAGACTGAGAGTTGAGGATCTTTCAGGTTTTAGTAGGACAACGAATAAAGCTACCAGAGGAAAGCAAGTGGCTAACGGATAGCTATTTAGGAGTTGCAATTCTTTGTTTTGTGTTTATTTCCGTTGTATATGTATTAAGTCAATTATGACTATATGACTCTGATCATCCAAGGGGGCATCTTCATATGTCGCTCTTGGCGTATTTTGCAATAAGTATATTTTACCATTGCCTTGGAAACGTTTTGGGATTATGTAATCTGAATATGGAACATCTGTTTTGAAATGTAATGGAAAAATGTTGTTTTGAAATCTGTGCTTTGTTTCATATTCAAGTGCTTCTGGTATTATTGATACCATTCACATAGCCGTATTTAGTCGCCAGAAGTTAATACTATAGATGACTGCATCATCTATAGCACTTAGCTTTGGGCCTCTAGATATGGGATGTTACACACATCCGGTCACCTGATCTCTATGCACAACTCCTACGCCATTGTCAGTTGGGAACTTTAAGGTAAGAAACCAAGGGGCAATGGCTGCCCAGAATTCAGCAAGGGCCGGTCGGCCCAGAAAAACATTACATGGAGAGTCCACATCTAACACAATGAATGGCAACATCCGTACCCTCCTACGGTCAACTTCTCCTAACTCCATCGGTAGTTCAACGTAGCCCATCGCTTCCGTTGCAACATCGTCAATGTCATGAATACGGGCTTTGCACGATTTTAGTTCTTTGGCCTCCATTCTCATCTGGTCATACGCTTTTTTAAAAAAAATATTCACCGAGCTTCCACTGTTAATCAAAACTTTTCTCACTAAGGCGGGGTTGATCATAGCCGAAATGACCATTGGGTCGATCGTTGGTGCATCCACCTTATATGCATCTCTGTTTCTGAATACAATATCATCTGCCATTATACGCTGTTGTTTGGATGAAGCCCTATCTTTTATATTTGAACAACACTCAAAATTCATATGCTTAATTGTGCTATCATAGCGCTCCATTTCATGCCAGCTCTTATCAGTTGGATGTGGTCCTTCGGCTATTGTATTATTAACGAATCTTCCACCAGTCCATGCAGGCTCCTCAGTCATGTGCGGCACTTGTCCTAGGTTGGGGTCAGATGTCCCCTTCCTTCCATCCTGCAGGGCTTTAAAAAATTATTGTAGTTTTCTTTCCCGAATCGGTTTCTCGATATTCTGGAGATGCCTACACTCATTTGTGTTGTGACTATAGCATTCATGGAACCGACAATATTTTCCAGTCTGCTTTTGTTTCTCCGTTGATTCCTTCGGAGGTGGCTTACTATACTGCATGGTATTGCATGTAGACAAGTAGACGTTCTCTAGAGACGTATTCAATAGTGTGTAGGTATCACACATTGGAATCCTGGACTTCCCTCTTCCAGAATCCCTCTTTCATTGACGGTTTGTATCATCGCCTTTCTTTTACCGATTCAGTTTATTTTGGACATGTACTAGAACTTTTCTAGAGCTCTCCCCGAACTGTTTCACTGCAATGTTACTCTGCACTCCTCTCCACTCGGTCCCACGACTATTCTTCCTAGAGTATCTAGCTTCCTCTTTCCTCAAATACTGAGCTGCTTTTGCATAGAAACCCTCCAACGTTGCGGATGGTTTGCCAACTAACAAATCTCCAAAGTCAGATTCTAGATCAATCCCTCCTGTTACGGCCGTCAATGTCGAATGGTCATTAGGATTAATAACTTCTATGAGACAACCGTATAAAATCTCTCCAAGCAATTTTTAGTGATTCTCCGAGAGCCTGGATCACGCTTGATAGGGACATTGAATCTTTGGGGTACAGAACTGCTCCACAAACTTTGTTGCTAAATCATCAGATCTAAAGATTGACCATAGAGGTGATCTTGTAAACCACATCATCGCTATACCAGAGAGAGTAACAGGAAAACATCTGCATTTTATGGGATTGTCGGCTCGTGCAGAATCCATTAACCATTCATATCTCATGATGTACCGCCTGGGGTCGGTTTTTTTTCCCTGTAGGCAGGCATCGATGGCATGCTAAATCTCCTCAGATATTCCGCGTGTAAAATATTGTCTGTGAATGGGGTATGGTTTCTTGAGATTCCCTAATCATCATTGGTCAAACCCTGACTTTCCCTTACTAGCTGTCTAACCATAGCCAACAAGTCCGGCGTTTGGATAGTTAGAGCCAAGCAGTAGTCATGCTCCACCTCACATGAATGTTTCGGTCGATGTCTACAAGTCATTCCCTGCCTTCTTGGCTCAACGTCCTCTCGATGTGCGTCACGTGCGTTCACATTGTCGTCATTCTAGAGAGGTAACTAATCTGCATTAACTTGAACTCCAACATCCAGATCAATCGCGGTGTCACCAGTGTGAACTCTTCCCGTCATTTGCTGTAACCTGCCTTCAAAAGTTGGATCAGCGCCGATCGTTCAAGATAGATCGCTACCGATCATGATCGGTCTGTCTGGATCAGTCGGATGATGGTGGGTCGACATTTTGGCATGGTAACCGTTGGTTCTGCGATGTCTACGTCTATGATAGTCATCTGATGAAGTTGAGCTCTTCGATGTAGAATAGGGAATTGGCTCCCTTCTATTTTTCCCGCGTTGTTGATCCCTGAGCAGATTCATTAGATCGATATTGGCTTAAATCTGCTGGTTCAACTGTCGGCGACTATCCATGAGTTCTCTCATCAAATTATGGAAATCGGCTTTTGTGATGGAGTCAGCTGGATTCTGGACATCAACTGGACTAGTAGCATTAACACCTACTGGTAGATTACTCTGGCCTCCTTGCTGGATGTTGGCGTTCTTGTTTCCCTTCGTGTTTTGAGCGATAGATCTGGTGTTCCTAACCATTTTTGATAATTTTCCTTAGACTTTTGCAAATTTGAATAGAAATGGAAGCTTATCGGTAGAAAGCTAGACCTATCTAGTGAATGTGGGAACCATAAGTAGATGATGAGATCCAATCAAGCTGAGAATTCGCTTTCTTAGTAAAGCTCCAAAAATGTTTGTGCCAAAATTGGGCACAAACACCGGACATAGATTTTGTAGAGAAATAAATGAAGAAAATCCAATGAAAATAGAGAAAACAAGAAATTAAATAACAGAAAATAAGCAATAACAAGAACACAATGATTTATAGTGGTTCGACGTTGAAATCCTACGTCCACTTTGGAGGAATGACTTTATTAATCACTTAAATTGCTGAGTACAAAGGGATGGATCAAGATTGATCCGTAGTTAAAATGGAGTACAAAGGAAATAGCAGTGTAAAAGATCCCAAAAATGAACAATCAAGCCTGTATTTAACGGGGAAGACGATGAAATATCTTCTTGAAATTTTGATGGTAGAGTCTCCAAATCTAGAAGAAGTCATAGCATTGATCATGGGTCCCACATCATTCATAATAATAATCGAAACCAATCGTTCCATGAGCTCCTTTTGGCATGCGATCGATATGATAAGCTCCACTCTTCAATATATTGATGTTCCCAAAGTTCATGTGTATTTTACTTGTAGATTTTGAGATATCGATCGTTTTCCATTGAGTTGAATTGTAATATTGTTACGGTACGTTCCATAATTGGTGAATATGAATCGTACCCGATCCATTTTCAGTAAATGGTATATTTTCGTATTTTTATCGTTCTATTGAGTCCGTCTTCTACTTTTCGTTTTGCCATTGCTTCATACTATCATTTGTGCCTGATCTTTGGGCTTCGTGATCGTTAATCTGACTTGTCGGTTCTAACGACAGTCGAGTCTGATTTGTCTAATCAGTTCGAATATAGCCAGGCCAAAAGGTTGGATAACAACTCATAAAATTGGCTTTTCTTCTTTAAACAACATATCTCTTATTTACTTCTATCATTCTTATCTCTTTTAATATTATCTAGTTCCTTAGTTAGGGGGAGTTTGGGTTATAATTTTTGTTGATGGCAAAGGGGGAGGAATATATAAAATATCCAAGCATAGATTAAGGAGGAGTTTTGTAACTCAAGGGAGTTATATCAAATTTTATAAACATGGTAGTCATCATTAAAAAGAGGGAGATTGTCAGTAGCTTAGACACTAGTTTTGATGACAACAACCATATGACATCATATAGAATATAGATACTAATGTTTTTATTAAGTTATATATAGTATATAGTGTAGAATATTAGACATGTGTTGATTAAGAAGATTGTATGGTATCAAGAGCAGATTCAAGAGGCTGATATAGAGATTCAAGAGTTAGAGATTGAAGATTCATGAGTATTGAAGATTCAAGATATCCAAATACGTTATAGAGTCATAGATTATTGTTAATACCCTGATAGCACTTCTTTGTTCTCTCTCTTCATTTTTTAGAAAGGTTTTAAAATATATTCTCTGATTTTAAATGGTTTTCAAATATTCTGAATTCAAAAATAATTTTAAAAGAATCCATGTTTTTAAAATGATCTTTCAAAATGGCCTTCAAATGATTTATAAATTCTTAATTTTATTGACAAGATTATTATATTTGAGTAATTAAGTTTTTAAGTATTTTATACTTTAAATATACTTTTAAATCTATTATACTTTGTTATAGTTTTAGTTTTATGCTTTTTAAATGTTTATAAGTATATTATAACTTTGATTTTAAATATATATTCACTTATACTTTATATATATTATTTTCAAAAGAAATTAATATTTAAATCCTTTAGATATTTAAAAATATTTCAAAATAATTTTATAAAGTTTTCTTAAGTTTTGATATGATTAAAATATGTATAAACTATGTTTAGATGATTATACAAAGTTTTAAAATCTTTTACAAAGCTTAATATTTTCAAAACAATTTTTATAAAGTGTTTTTCAAAAATATAAAGGGTATGTCGATTTACTCCTATAGCATATGTCAACATATAGGCCGAGAATTTCAAAACTTAAATTTGAATGGGAGTATCTTTTCATCGTATCTCTTTGTGATGGACATGACCGTTGTTTCTCTATAAATAGGAGGTTTACCAATGAATTTTTTTAACTAATTTCTCATTCTTTCTTTCCTATTTTACTCTCTTGATTTCTAAAAGAAAATCTACTCAAAATATTCTCAAATTCAATCAGAATCAAATTCAAACTCTACTGATTTGATTCTCTATCAACTACTCTCTGATCCCTCTCATTTCTATCACTCAAAATAAGATCAAAGTGCTATTCAAGAGGTTATATGATCATTTGTACTCAAGATCAAGAAACTAAGTCTGCAAACTCTATCAAATCATACTCTTATACCCTTGGATGTGCTTGATGTTCTTGAAATCCAAGTGGGAGTGCATGTATCCCATCTGAATCAAGTGGGTATGCTTGGTGTCCCATTTGAATCCAAGTGGTGTGCTGGTACCCTATTCGAATCCAGCAAGTGTACCAAGAGCTTGGAAAATCTAGAGGGTGTGTCTCGTAGCCTTGAAATCCAGATTGCATTGACTTTGATATTTGAAAAAAAATATGTATAAGAAATTGTACAGAACTGGATGTAGGGTAACTCTGAACCAGTATAAAAATTCCTAGTGTGATCACTCCAACTCTTTATTTTTTTCTTTTATTGCATTTATATATGTCTGTGTTTACATTTGTGATTGTTGATTCTACATTGTTTAATTATAATCTTAAAAGAAGTTAAAAAGATTCACAAAAATCAGTAAATACTATTCACCCTTCCCCCCTCTAGTGTTAAATTAGCCTTAAGATTCGTCTTCCGCAAACTTACACATGTGACATCCCTAAGGTGATAAAACAATCAAACAAACATAGCATCCATCATCCATCTTCACATTCACTCACTCAGTGCGTTGGATATATGACATTCGTATGACTATCCCCATAGAGTCAAGGACTACTCAACATCCCGGTTTCTCGGTACTTGAATCTATGCCACTCAGAAGGCTAGGAATTAGACTGTCCACAATGTAAATAGCCCAGGGTAAATGGATCGGGTCATCACTTGATCCAGGGCACGCGATATAAGCCCAAGTGAGCGTCCTCACATACTCCTGCTTTATGAGTACACTACGAAACCTACGAATATCAATTATCCCTTTGCACACATCATCCATAGCAGAGCCCATCCTAAAACTATCCTCGCGACTTCCGTTTGAAGATGTTGTGGTTGGGAACTATTCTAGATAACCATCATCGGTCATAGAATGTCTTCATACGTCCCATAACCTTCCTTCAACAGTTTCTTCAATCCTGCTACTCTACACCTAATGGATAGCTACCCATCATCGAAGCCATCACTTCTCATTAGGTAATCATCACCTATCCAAGCTACCCTCGAGCTATGATCACCATCGATCCAACCTAACCCCGAGCCATGATCAGCACCGATCCAAGCTACTCCCGAGCCATGATCAGCAATTATCCAAGCTACCGCCGAGCTAGGAACAACATCTTCCCAAGCCACCCTTAAGTGATGGTCATCTGCATTAATTTGCATGGATCGATACTGAACCAAGAGTATGGATTTGTAACGACCTCATAGTTGTTCATCTTCCTAAGCCAACATCGAACTAGGAACTCCACAAATCTAAGCTACCACCATACTAGGAACTTCATAGATCCAAGCTACCACCAAACTAGGAACTTCACCGATCCAAGTTACAACCGTACTAGGAACTTCACCGATCCAAGCTACCACCAAACTAGGAACTTTACCGATCCAAGCTACCACCAAACTAGGAACTTCACTGATCCAAGCTACCACTATGGATCGCACATTGATTGGGTCAACCCATGGATCGGTATCGATCTAGGGGACCGATCCCACACTTAGCCAAATTCATTCGATTTTGGCTCCACTTCGTTCCTACTACTCTCTTTGCTCCAATGCATAGCTTGCATTTCGATCCCATACTCCAAACTTCCATGCTTTAGTTCCCCTCACCGATCCAAATTTTGGATCCATACCGATCCAAGTTTTGATCCATACCGATCCAAGATCCTTGTGCTTTAATGCCCATACCTTGACCATGCGAAATCCAAATGACCTAAAACTTGATGTGCAACCTTATGAGGCCTTCCTTGTTGCCCTATATCGATCACACCCCAATCTGACAATTTTTAATTCCTGGATCGCCGACGATTTGAGAACTAACCTTAAGTCTAAATCATCATCCGATCGGCGTTTTCAACCATTCAAACATAGAGAAATCTTACGTTCATCATATATAAGCATTAATAATGGCCAAACATCCAAATCAATCATTTTAAAGAAATCTAAATCTAAGTTGATGGTTAGGGGTCTGTAAGAACATGGTTAGGGTTACATAAGAACATGTTTTTACAAATCAACTTCAAATCATCTAAAATTCATATATATGGTGTAATATGGTCTGAAAACATTTCTAGTATTTTTAGATAATTTTTAAAACATCATTTAAGGTATTTAATGACCTAATTAGTAAGTGAGAGAACCAATCACCCACCTTAATCCCCATCAAGACCCAAATCACCAAATGAACGGTAGAAGGCACGAAATGTAAGGCTCGTCCAATAGCAAATCTCTAATTCCAAGTGCTAATCACGCAAATCTCCTCTTAATGATGTAATCTAGCTAATTAAAGTAGGTTCACGGGTTGCTTTCTGGTCAATGTATGTTTTTAACTATTTTTGGGAGTTGTTAAGGTCTCATCAGCCTTCACTTACCACAAAACTGAAATGAGTTATGGACCTCAAAGCCAATGACCCTAATTATACCCACTTAAGCTATTTGAAATCAAATAGAACTTCAAATGGCCATAACTCTCAAACAGTTAGTTCGTTTTGTTAATATGACCATATTGCAGAAAGGGAAACCATCATTTGAATCTAATGGAAGTGGTTTCAGACCATTACTTGGCTCCTATCAAAATTTAAAGTCCATACAAGATTTACAGGGTCAAAATGATCATATAGAAATTCGCCAAAAATTATGTAAGTGGAAAATGTCCCTGAGAGTCATTTCCTAAAATATTAGAATTATAAAACCTCTTATGAAAATAATATAAATATTTTACGGTCCTCCGATACATATAATATGGGTCCAAGGTTTTAAATATCGGATTTCGGTCACGTTTCGTCTCGGAATTTTTACACAAGTTATCTCGTATCGGGGGAGATCTCGGACGAGATGAGTACATATCGGGTGTACATCTCGGATTAACATCTCGGGTCTTATAATGCATCTCGGGAATATTTCGGATGTACTTATGTGTCTAAAATTGATGTGTCAAAAATTTATTTAACGGTTATAACTTTCTTAGTAAAAATAAAAATGGTAACATACTTGATTTACATGGAAAAAGAAATATTTTTAGAAGAGTAGTAGCTTGATTAGCTTAATTGATTTGGTAATGATTGAATAATATCCTTTTATTTGAACATAATAAAGAAGTGAAACCTTTCGTTATGACTCATTAAGATAAAAAGTAAAGAATATGTTCAAGAAGTTGGTAATTTATAATTGGATTGAGTAGTTTCTTTTGAATCAATATGAAAATAAAAAATATTATGAAAAATAAGAAAAATGTATAATTTCGGATGAGATCTCGGATTGAGATTTTGATCCATATTTCGGGTGAGATTTGAATATCTCGGACGAGATGAGTGTCGAGGGAGATATGGAGGAGATTTGATGTCTCGTCTCGTTTATGTGTGAAAAGGAGATCTCAGAGGAGATCTCGGGTGATATATAGGAGATTTAAAACCATGTATGGGTCATCATAATAAGGAGGACCACAATGTTGAGATATGGATCCGCGGTGCTTCAAGTATTAGTAGAGGACGTCGGAGTATCGATATTGACACATTTCACTTATAAATAAAAAGGGAAAGAAGTTAGAACAAAATTAAAATATTAGAATCATACTGATAGAGTTAGAGGTATGCCTCAGAGGTATGCTCTAAGGGCAATTACATAATTGGTTACATATATTTAACTCAATAACCAATCTTGTTCGAAATAAATGGTATTTTCTTTCTATTATATACTTGATATAATCTGTTATATTAATTAATTAATTTAACCAAAAGTATATTTAATAGAAAATTCATAAATTGTATGTTTTATGATAGTAGTTACAATGCGTTGTAACCATGAGTGATTTATCATAATAAAATAAATATACTGATTTAAATATTCCTAGTCAAGATATATCGAGACTGGATACCGATACATCCGTTGAGACTAGAGTACTTAATGCTCTCCAAATGTTGGGGCAGTGTATTACTCATGGTTGCTGGAGACATTAAGGGGTTACGTACTGATAGTTATTAGATAACCATGGAATGACTCACTCGATAGTTTTCTGTTGGTTAATATAACTAAGGTCAAACAGAAAATATCGGTGTGACAAAATTACACAGTTCCCTTGACTTGAGAATACTGTTAATCTTCAATTTGGAAGCTCCACTTTGATTATAGTGATTTCATGGCACGACATACATCAAATGACTATAATTGGTTCGAGTGGAAGCATTGGAAGTGAAACACTATTCAAGAGAGGATTCATCTCCTCAGTTAAATGAGGTTAGTATCATAGTCAACTGAAGTCAACTCAAAGTCAAAGTCTCTAGCCAGAGCATTTCGGATAATAATAACTATTATTATTGAACCAAGGCCTTTGTTTTTGGACAATAGAGTTGAATGTGGATGATATTGGAATTTTGACCATTACCAAATTCCATAAGTCTAATGTGATATGGTATGATGAAGAGAGTTAGTGTAAATAATTGTTACTACGGGGTAACGTTTAACAAAGTAAAATTAGATTTTACCAAAACTAGGTAAGCAGTAAATTTGGCCAAAATGTCATACCACCTGTTAAGTGACATGTGAACGTTAATATTCGAATTGTTCGATATTAAACACTGACCAAGTTAACACCTAAGAGTCACACAACCGAAATGCTGAATACTTCTTTTATCACCAGATTTAATTAATTTGTAATTATTATAAATTAATTAAATTAATTAATATTTATGAAATATTAATTACAAAATTTTGTATTTGATGTGTTGAACAATGTTAAACAATGTTTTTATAATAGTTATAAATATATTAATTGATATATGATATCGGTACGCGTTTAAATTTAAATTTAATGCAACGGATATTGTTCGACTTGGAATTAGCTTCGAGGCCTATACGGGGCATGCAAATTTTGACCAAAATAGCTTGGATAGACTAGCCAAATGTTTGCAAAAGAAGGAAGCTTTTGAAAGTTTAAAAGAGTGAAATTGGTAAGAGAGAGATAATGATAAAATCCACTTTTTTCTCCATTTGACTTTCTATTTATATGTCACTCTCTAAACCACTCCTTTTGATACTTATGTGGGCTGCGAAATAATGGATTTAAGGCTAATTTAACACTAGAGGGATAGTGAATAGTATTTTCTAACTAATGTAAATCTTTTAAAATTCTTTCAGGATTAATATCAAATCATGGATTAGCAGCACAAATTTATACTAATAATCAATCACAGATGCAATCATAGATAAATATAAAAGCAATAAAGTAAAAAGAGTTAGAGAGATGACACTAGGAATTTTATATTGGTTCAGATTTCTCCTACATCCAGTCCTGTATAATTTTTTGTACAAGCGCCTACTTTGTTGGTTGCAAGCAAACCAATTATACTCTCGGTTCAAGGCTACTAGACACACCCTGTATTCTGAGTCTAAGGCAAACTAACTTGATTTCAATAGGCTACAAGCAGACCCACTAGATTTGAACCGGCTACTAAGCATACCTACTTGATTTGAATGGGCTATAAGCATACCCACACAAACAAGAGTAGAGTTGATGTTTTTCCAAAGAAAAATAGTTGTACTTTAGATACAACGGATCCTACACCTTTTAATAACAATTTGATCTTTGAAATGGGGGAGAGATGCTTGCAATACAGTGAGTAAGTAGTAGTGAATCAATAAAATAAAGTATGAATTGATTCTATATGCTTTGAATAAAACAGAGTATAATTTTCAAGAGAAGTTTCAAGAGAATAAGGAGTGGGAAGAAAGTAAGCAATTAATTAGTTAAAAATTCATTTCCACTTCCCTTTATATAGTAAATGAACAGATGTATCTATTCATGAAGAGTTATGTCCAAATGACACTTTCATTCAAAATTTAAAAAACCATCCAACGGTCTATATTTCGACACATACAAAAGAGGTATGTCCACATATCCTAGTAATTTTTGAAAATATTTTTCTTTTAAATTATTTTGTAAATCCTATAAAAGTAATTTGAACGTAGTTTTTAGATATTTTAAACTCTTAAAAACTTTTATAAAATATTATATATATATATTGAAATTAAAATAATTATTTTTATTTTTTTGATGTAAAAGTGATCCTCACAAAGAGGAGAGCACTCAAATTTATTTATTATAAGATTGTAAGAAAACAAAAACTACCAACATGCCTGGTAGACGATTGTACAACCTGGTGAGAAAAAGGATAGGAGATTAATAAGATGATTAAATGAGGAAGCCTGAAATTGTTACAAAAGTGAGAACTTCAATCTAGCACCCATATTAGTTAATACAAAATAGTGCAAATAAACCTATAAAGGGAGGGAGATGGAACATGCTAAGCTAATGTGATGAAATGGCAACATGCATAGGTTGAAGATATAGGACAGAGCAAGTGTGCAAAAAATGCATTGTGAAATAAGCTTGAGGCACAGGGTGTAGGAGGAATAAGCTTAAGCAAAAGTCGAGGGTCTGAATTGAGAACATGCTTTAGCTCTCACTGGAATTGAGGACATGCGTTAGCACATGCGCAAGTGCTTGAACAGATGTTTAGTGGCATAGAACGTGCGTGTTGAGAAATATGTGGCATTGATGGAATTGAATAATTGTTTGAACAAAGTGTGCATTGGTTGAAATGGAGAGCCAAGGCTGAAACTTCCAAAGAACATGTATGTATTAGTTGAACTGGAGAGCACGGGCTGAGTGAACTGGAGCAACTGACATGAAGTCCGCGATGTTAGCCAAGGGTGAAACTATCGTGGAGCGGTCGACAAGGAGATCAATACTAAAAGGCAAGTCTCCTCTAATCTTTGGGTTGGTTTTCAAGCAGTAGAGGAGGAAGAGTAGCATGTGCTGGAGTGACGTATGTGATCCCATCAAGAGGTGGTCCCTAATGTTATGTCTTCTATTGACCCCTGTCCAAAGTGAGATATACCGGACAATAAAATGTAAAATAGCAAAAGAATTTATATATGAGTTATTGAACAAACATTGATTTCTTTCATACCAAAGACCCCAGCAAGTTATAGAAAATATTGTATTTAAAAATTTCCTAAGCGAATAGCTATAGTTAAATCTGAATTTGGTCCAAAATTCTTGTGGGGATGGTATTTTAGTATTTATAGCCAAGCCAAAAATAATAAATACATTACTAATTATATGTTAACTGAACTAGCAATCGAAGAACAAGTTTGCGGTGGTTTCGAGAGGCTCATTAAAAAAAGCAAATATTATTATTGGGTTGTTTGTTAGTTTAAAGTTTAGTCTAGTAATGGTGTTGAGTTTATCGTGCAATATAATCCACATATGAATTTTAACTTTAGGGGGGCATCAATTTTCCAAATAGGTTTGAAGTGCCATAAAGTAGAATTTCCCAAGAAAAATAAGAACCTATACATTAATTTAGAAGTGTGTTTTTCCTTTTTATCCCAGCACCAAATCAATTGGTTGTGTTGCTCATTCATATTAATAGTATCAATAATATTAATAACTCTTTGGTATTGCCTAAACACATTCCTGGTTAAGTCTTGATTAAAGAGATATTCCAGTTAAATATATCACGAGACCTATATACGTCACTAATGTGATCGTTCTCTTTGTTAAATGCCAAGAAGAGCTAAGGAAATTCATATTTCAATGCAATATGGGAAGCCTAAGGATCATTCCAAAATGATATTTTGTTTCCAGAGTGAGTACTAAATTGAAGACCTAGTTTAAATACGTAGAACATGTTAGAAATATTTTTCCAAAAGGAAGTGAGCAAATGCATATTTGGTTTGTACAGATTTTTAGAACCATTGCAGTAGAAGTTGCTTATTATCTCTTTCCATGTTGTTGTATCATCATCTAGGAATTTCGAAATCCATTTACCTAAAAGGGAAGTGTTAAGAATTTTAAGGTTTGTGATACTTAGACCGCCTTGAGATTTGGGCTTGCATACCATATCCCATTTATTGAGGTGGTTTAAGTAGAAGCAGTCTGACCCAGCTTTCCATAAGAAGCTCCTTCTTATGTTATCAATTTTGCTAATCATCCAGGTGAGAAAACGATAATAGGACGACCAATATATTGGTATTGCCATCAGAATCGAGTTAATAACAACTACCTCGCCCGCCCTTGACAGGCAGTTGGCTTTCCAAGAAGCCAATCTTTTATTAACTTTATCAATTTTTAGTTTAGTTTGTCTGATGGGTATACCTAGGTAATTAATAGGGTAGTTCATAATCTTACAATTAAGGGTAGTAGCCACATCCGGAGCATCGTTAGAGGTGTTGTTGATGACTACTACGGAGCTTTTATGAAAGTTATTTCTAAGCCCTCAAAGCATTTCAAATAATATAACATAAGTTTAAGAGATACTATATGATGCGGGAGGTGGGAGCAAAATAGGAGGGTGTCATCAGCGTAATGCAGAGTAGAAACTCCGTCAGAAGTAATGTCCCTTCCTAATCTAGGTAAGATGTTATTATCAAGCGCCAATTTTATTATCTTGTTAAAGACATCTGCTGTTAGATTAAAAAGCAAGGGTGAAAAGGGATCACCTTAGCGAAGACCCCTTTTGGATTGAATTTTTCCACCAAAAGTTCAATTAGCAGAGTTGGAAGACACACTAGTTTTCAAAATGAGCTCAATCTAGGAAACCCACTTTTCGGTGAATCCTCTAGCTTTTATAGTGTCAAGTAAAAATCCCCAGTCAATTGAGTAAAAGCCTTAGCAAAATATAATTTGAGGGGAGAACATGTGATGCCTTCCTTCTGACAATAGTTGATAAATTCTTAAGCAGTGGCTACACCGTCCATAATATGTCTATCTTGAATAAAAGTCGTTTGGTTTTTGATAATTAAATTATTCATTTTATTTCTCAGCCTATTGCAAGGACTTTGGTTATTATTTCAATAGAGCGGTTAATAAGGGATATTGGCCTAAATTCTGCAGGGTGTTCCGGACATTCCTTTTTAGGGATAAGTATGACCTCGACAAAGTTGAATCTGCCAATCTTGAGGCTATCTGAGTAAAGTTCTTCAAAGACTTGCATAAAATCATACTTAGTTGTAGGCCAAAAATTTTGGTAAAAAAACCATTGGGAATCCATCTGGACTCGGGGCTTTGTCACTGGCAAGGTCCTTAATGGCTATCCAAACTTCCTCTTCCATGAATCGAGAGTCTAACTCTTGAAGAGAGGGATCTATGTTCAGATATAGAGACGACAAATCTTCTTGAATTCTTCGACAACATTTGCTACCATATAAATCCCTATAGTAGTTTGTGAAAATGTTGTTTAATTCAGCTTGTTTAGTAATTTCAATATCGTTAACTTTGATAAATTTGATGGTATTAAGGCGGCATCTATCATTTGCTATATGATGGAAAATTTTAGTGTTTTTGTTGCCTTCATCAATCCATTAAACACGGGAGCATTGCTTCCACATAATTTCTTCTCGGTCCAATAGTTTGTTTAAATCTTTTTTTAGGTTGTCTAATTTTGTCCTCTCATCGCTATTTAACATCCTGTTTCCCCCTATTCTATCTAAATTTAGAATCTCGTTAAGATTCATGTGCTTTTTAATACCTATATTTCCAAATATATTGATGTTCCAGTTCTTTAAAAAGATCTAAATTCACGAATTTTGAAAACTAAGTTTTTTGTCGCATTTGTTGTGATACCTAAAACTTAGGGAGTTCCACTTTGAGATGACAAGGTTTTCGAAATTATCTTCTACAAGCCACATTTTTCAAATTTAAAAGGTTTCATTTTAGGCAATTGAATATGCGAGTTAAGAAGGATAGGGCAGTGGTCTGAGATGAGGCTGGCTAGGCTGTAAGCTTTGGATAGGGGAAATTTATCTTCCCAATTCTCATTCATAAAAAACCTATCCAATATGGCCATCGAAGAGAACTCCCAACCATTAGACCAGGTAAATCTCCTACCTATAAGGGGTAGCTCAATAAGGTTATTTTGGTTAATGAAATCAGTAAATTCTTCCATGTCAACATAAGCTCCCTCTCTAGGTGAGCGCTAACCAATGTGCCTAGTCACCTTGAATGATCCAAGGACCATAAGAAAGGTTTCTAAACTTGATACATTCGATCCAAAGCAATTGTCTAAGAGTTCTATTGGAAGGTGCATAAACGTTAGTAATATTTATTATTTGGTTGTCTTGAAAGTCTTGAAAAGTTACGTGTAAAGAGTGTCAGTTACATATAGATTGAAGGAGTTTAAATTTGTCGTCCCACCACATCGTTATAATTCCACCCAAGCTACCATTAGTCAATATGAATACCCATTCAGTTATATAATTGCCTCTAATTGATCTAATAAAACTTGGGTTTTGGAGTTTATCCTTAGTTTCTTAAAGAAGCACTAGATCCACTTTTTTTTACCTTTAAGGAAGTTTTTTATTCTAGAACGCTTTGAAGGAAGTCCTAATCATCTAACATTCCAACTAATTACTTTCATCTATATCCAGTGTTAGCTCTCTCTAATTCCTTGTTTTTAATATAGCTCAAATCATTGTCGCTGTGATTATAAATAAAACCCGTGTTTTTAGCTATATGATATGCTTAACTAAGTGTTAGAGAGTTTAGAACAATGGGTGTAAATGTACTTCCTAAAAGAACGTGTTCACCTGAATGTCAAATCCTGTGTAGAGTCGGATGAAGAAGTTTGGCACTTCGGCACAAACAATCACTGGATTTGCATTTCCATCTAGCATTAGTACTACCTTTTGGGGCAGGATCTGGGGTGACTACAAGACAGGCAGGAGTGTACATGTTGCATGCACCTTTAGCATCTTTATCATATACATATAAGGCCTCATCCAATGCACATAGGGTTCCATAGCCTTCAACAACGGGATTATCATGAATGGCTTGAATAGCAGGTGCATTAATCCTCCCATATACATAGGGTTCCAATATCCTTCCATACTTAAGAAAACTGCCATTTGGACCTTGAGAAGCAACAAAACCATCCTTACAAGCTGCAGTGTCAGCTTCTACTTTTATAACTTCTACATCGATGTGTTGGAGAGAAACTTCTACGATGGGATGACGCCTTCATCGACTTGCTGGGGAAAAGCTTTTAAAGCTCCAGTGTCAGCTTCTACGTTTGTAACTTCTACACCGTCGTGCTTAAGAGAAACTTCTACGGCTACAACAAAGCCCAACACGTTTGTAACTACTATTGCCGAAATAGCTTTGGGCCTTGAAGTACCATCTACACCTATGTCTTGCACCTTTGCATCCACTTCATCACGCACGGTATCGTGTCCAATGCGTCTTCTAACATTCTATCCTTTACAACTAGAGCTGGCATGGTAGAGTACATCTGGATTGCAAAACAAAGGGTCATCCCACCTACAACTAGATTGGCTGTCAACCACAGATTCCTGAATCCACTTTTCTACTTTGGTAAACTCCGACATTCTATCCTCTATGGAAGCTGACGAATACTACTGTTCAAAGGATCCAAATCAGAGGCATTTTCTTCAGCGTCAGGCATTGGAGTCTGCATAGAACCAATGTCCAAGGTGTCAGGTAGTGCGTCAAAGGCAGAAAAAAGAAGAAGTGACATCAGTAAAAACTCAACATCTCACCACCTGTCAAATTCACGCTCTCAGCTTAGGAAAATGGATACAGCAACTGAAGCATAGGTTGAGAATTTCCTTAGGCTTGGTCCAGATGGAAGGCAACTGGAGAATCTTGTAGTTGATAACGAAGTTTGGGATCGGGGCTGAGTTGGCTTATCACGAATGCGTCGGAAACTAGGTCTTCTCAAATCACAATGCTTTTGTTTATGACCAAACTTCCTACAGAAGAAATAATGAACAGGTTCACTGCAACCAACGGCTTGATGTTGCCCATCTCCATATTGATAACACATAGATCTGAGGTGACGTTGACGAATCCAAGGTCATTAAAATAATCTATTTTTATTTAAAATATCAAAGATTAAAAATTGGAGATAAAGATCGGAGATTGCTATCAAGGACTTTAATAATATATTCTATTGACTCTAAACACTAAGTTATAACCTTGAGATCTTCATTTCTTTGTCTTTAAACTCATGAGTCTCCATATCTTTATCTTGAGTCTTTACATTATACAGTCTTTGATTCAACACCTGTGTGATATTCTGCACTATATACTATATGGTTGTTATCATCAAAATCAACAATGGAGGTATTAAATTTTTTTTCGCTCTTCTCCCTCTAGAAATTTCGACTATCAAACCTTATTAAAACCAAAAGAAATCCAAGCTTAAATCACATCAAAATTATTCGATTCGATCATCGGTGTTATAGCAGTTTGTGAGCTAGCAATTTTAGAACTTGGAATTTGATTCAAGGAGCCATTTCATCATTTCAAAGTGAGATCTCTAGGCTTTGGTGAAAGATATTCAACATGTTTGCTAATTCATTTAATATTATTATCTATTATTAGATTATATTATAAATCTAGTATTGCATATTAGATGGTTGAATATATTAGTGCATCTACATATATGTTGATAAAAAAATTATATCCATACTAGCATTATGCTCATGGCCTAAAATTAAAAAAAATCATTTTTCAAGATTAAATAATATTATGTATATGATTTTATTAATTGATATATTATATCTTAAAGATAAAAATCATATAATAAACATTTTAAAATTTATAAAATTTTGTTTTTCACAATATTAATTCGACCGCAATGAATGTTCAATCTTAATATATTTTATATTTATTTTATATTTAATTAATGACATAACTATTTATTTAACAAGAAATTGATTACG
Organism: Allium fistulosum; assembly: GCA_030737815.1. Taxonomy (NCBI): domain Eukaryota; kingdom Viridiplantae; phylum Streptophyta; class Magnoliopsida; order Asparagales; family Amaryllidaceae; genus Allium; species Allium fistulosum. The sequence continues at coordinate 490,062,703 of CM060903.1, forward strand.
TACATAGTACTATATATATATATATTCAATATAGTTTGAAATTAATTATAAAATTTAACATAAAAATATTATATAATTTCAAATCTCAAAAATGATTTTTTATAATTTTTAATAATTTAATTAAATCGGTTTTTAAATTATTTTATAATTGGTTAATTGAACAAATCATTTTAAAATCCAAAAAAACTAAAAAGAAAAATTAGTTTTTTGTTGCGGCCTTAAATTTAGGAATTATTAAGAATATTTATCTATTTATTTATTTATGTGTAAATATATATATATATATATATTTAAAAAATTGTACACAACTTTATAGCAGAAATTCAAATAATTTTTTTAAAATTATTATATATTAATTATTAAATGATTTGTCATTTAATATAATCAACATTTACTCAAATATATCTTAATATCTTATGTATAAATTATTATAATTATTATTTCTATATATTTGTGTATACATATGATTATATTTTACATAAGTATAATTTTACATAAATATATAATTTTCGATACGCGCGAACACACACAAACACAGATATATATATATATATATATATATATATATATATATTCATTTAGACAACTCATTGAATACTAGAGGGTCTAACATGTCTGTTGTAGTGTAAATTCCAGCACCTATACACGACATTTCAAACCATGTACACCTATACACGGCATGTCACATATGTGTATGCGATACACATATTCAAATATAACACAAAATGATATAAAGTTAAACTTTATTCATAAAATTAAATTAAATAACGATTTTATTTAAAAGAAAATTAGAAAATTACTAAATTAATTAGACTTCATACGCCCAATAAGGATCTAAATTGGTTAAAAATTAAAATTTACTCATTTCTTCTACTATGGGCTGGCCCAATTTCAATAATGGTATCAGAGCTAAATATCCTATGTGGTCTAAATTAGTCATATTAGGGCTAACTAATTATGCTTACAACCCGGTTAGTAGGGTGTCTAAGAAAAGTAGTGTCTAGGCTGAATTGTTTGATAATTAAGTACCCTGTCCAACCTAGCTATCGGCCTAGCTCGAACAGTTATGTGAGACCAAAGGTTGCCCCTAATAGAAAAGGCCCAAATTTGAATTGGGCCTTGGGCTAATTCAAATTTTTTTTGAAATTCAAATTAAAATTTTAAATTTAAAAGTTAAATTTAAAATAAGAAAAATATTATAAACGTTATAGCATAGATTTTCAAATTATTTTGAAAATTATAATAAATTTTTTAAATTTAAAATAAAACGCATACTAAAAATTATAATATAATTTTTCAAAATATTTGAAAATATTATAAAATTAATTTCAAAAATATTATTTATTAATAAGATTAATAAACTAAATGATTTAATCATATAAGTTGATTAATTAATATATATATATATATATATATATGTATATATACTTGTATAATATATAACATAATGTATATAATGATATATGTTATGTTGTCTCGGATCGTTTAATACAATATGAGTATACATGTATGCATAAAAGAATTTTTGAAATTAATAAAATTTAATTAAAATTATATAATTGAATAAATTAAATAAAATATAATTAATAAATTAAAATACATATATATGATATAAGTGTGTGTTAATGTAAAGCTCATAGTGCGTGTATATACATATATATTCAATATAATATGTTATAATTGAATAATATATGATTAACTAAAGTGTTAGTTAATTTAATTAATTAAATATGATTTAATTAATATAATGTTATAAATAAAATATTATATAAGTTAAATAAAATATAAAATTTATATGATAATAAAGCTGATATAATATAAATGTATGAACTAAAGGTGGAACAATAAGAAACCCAAAATAGACTCAAGGGATAAATACATATGTATGATACGTATACCATAATTTCTTATGTGTCCCTTGAATTACGAGTGTATTTCATAAGAAATGCATTATTTTATAAGTCGACATCGCTTAATTAAAAATATTAAAGATTATGAATCTTTAACATAAAGTTGCCATATACCTTTTATATATTAATAGATTACTTGCATACTCCTTAGTTTTTGGTCTTTCCTCAAGCTAGAGATGTTATGTGTAGTACTATTAATATATAAATTAGACGAGGTAAGATACTTATACATATTTGTTGAGCTTTCCTCAAGGTATGTATAGTATACTTAGGCCATCGCGAAATGGTGGGTATGCGTGAATAATCTCTCTTTATGTTTTGAGCTTTCCTCAATGTAAAGATGAGATTAGGACAAGATCATAAGGTTAGGAGTTGTGTATGATACAATTAATAAGGAGTTATCCATCGTATACGGGAGCATGATTTGTTGAGCTTTCCTCAAGGTCAGAATCCAAAGGTATACGAGTCTTAACACCCACTAGCGAAGTCGAAAGACTTATATGTTTCATCTTAGGGTTTGGAGAAGCATAAAAGACTGGTGGGAGCCTTACTAGAAAAATGAAATGGTAACATCTAACCTTTCTAATATTGTAAGAACATCTTGTATGTGTAGTTAAAATAATATTCGATAAATTTATGCCTTAAATATAATTGATAATATGTTTATCAATTAAAATATACAAAGAAACTAAATTAATATTGACAGCTAGAAATATAAAATATACTTTCCAATAAATTTTTGCATGTTTACCCATGCAAGCACCCAATTATACAACCATTAAATACGTTTGTAACTTGGCCACTTACGAGTTTACCTGCCCAAGACCGTGTATGTCTTCAATGAGTTTTGAACTCTAGAAGTAGTACAAGAATATGGATATTTAACCCATATACGATCACATATAAATGTTGTATGGTGAACTGTTACAATTCATAATGTAGGAAACCTCGATAAAAATAGTACATTGAAATAAGCAAGTAAACTATAGTGTGAGACCGTGTATTCAATATGATTGATTACAATAATGATCTTATTGTCTTAAATGTAATGCTAGACCAAAGGTTACAAGACAGATCTAAAATTCAATCATTGAAATGTCGGTTTGATCGGTATACGTAAAGTGCAATTTATTTCATATCCTTAAAAGTTAAGAATGACCAAGTGCACTTTTGTAAAGAGTTCACTATGATATTGTGGTAAGGATTTCCTTTGAATGGTTCGACCATTTAGAAAGGAAATCAAATGTATAAGAGTGGATGTAACCTAAGGCACGATTGCGATAAAGAGAGTGAATGGTCACTTTTGCTTCATAAAGAAATTCAAAAATGAAAATTGTAAAACAATAATACATGCTTAACATTGGATAAAGAAATATGATTTCTATTTTGAAAAGTATTTTCATATAGAAAATTGTTTTCAATGATATTTATTTCTTTGAATTTAAGATACTTAATCTAAAAATTCTCGACTGTAAACCAGTTACAGTAAATGAAATAAATAGCCTATATTAAGTGGTCAAATGGAGTCTTGTATTTCATACGTTATTATAGTAATGGTGGAAAAAGTGGGAGCATGCCATATAACACCTATTGGTCGTATCAAGTTATGAAAATTATTTTTGTAGACCACACCAAACAGTATTTATGAAATAATAATAGTTTTTCGGCATTGACTGAAAAATGGACATGGTTTTATTTCAATATGAATATTTGTTATAAAGTAAAACTATAGTACTGATATTTGTGATGCATTGGACAATATAGAAGTATTTAAATATAGTTGCAATTATTTTGGAATTATGGACTAAGCCACGGTTTTGAGAAATAATTTTTTATTATATGATTATGGATCATACGCTACTAGTAAATTATCTCTCAAACAATTAAGGATAAAGCACCCATTCGGTGGGAGCATGATAAGAGTTAATGAACTCTTCAGATTGATACATATAGTTGTATGCAATCACAAGTCTATTAATACCAAAACGGTTCCACATACTTCGTTATATTCACCGATGAGTTATCGCCAACATGGACATGTGTATTTGATACACGTGTAGTATGTAGTTAATTAGCTCATAGAGTGTAAAACGGAAGTAAATAAAATAATATGAAACAGAAAATAAAATTGATTCGATTTGATCGAATATGTGAGTATATTAGAAAGAGTTCCAAACATACATAGGAATGAATAAAGATTCAACCTCAAAAGTCACTCATCCCTATAATACATAATGATGTATCAATAAGGAGTGGTCAAACCTTGCTGAACAAAGTATGATTAGTTGTGAGTGAAGCTGAGTTAACTTCTTTTAGTAAAGTCATGTATTTAAGAGTAGCACACGAGATTAAAATTAGTTTTGTCTAAAAAATAGTTTACAAAATCATACAAGATAAGGGTAGGAAACCTCAACATCTCCTAGGACAAGGAGTTGGCAGGTTGTGTGAGTCGAAATACTACACATAATAATTATTTGTGAGGAGTCTTGTATGAATCGTCCCAAAAGAGTTTGTGAATGATCGTCATTGGATGACCAATTTATGTTTTGAACATATAAGGCAATTCATAAGGTTCTTATGAATACTAATTTCATTGCACCGAGACAACTGTTGTTTCAAGAAATATAAACTTTGTAGCAAAGGAATTTCTTTTAGAAATTATTGGTAGTAAATGGTTTTGGATATGACCCAAAGATAAAAATAATTACACAGGATGAAATGAAATTAACCTAAACGAACACGTCGCATTACACTAAAGAGAAACTATGAGTTTCTTATCAATATCGAGAATAGATTATCCTCGATTTTCAATTAAACCATTAAGAGTATTGATTCTTCCATATTGTATGATGCACAAATCCAAAAGGATTTCTGTACATTATCAAAAATATGATTTTGGTAATTGTACCCAAATGGATATGATCCATCGATCGTGAACGTGTCTTCAAGAGCAAGACTAATGCAGTTGGAATATAATGAGAAACATTGACAAGAATAAAATAATAAATTTTGTTAACCCGCCTTTTGGAAAGGCAGTATACAGGCAGATTTAACCCAATAGACTGCACGGTTATCAAGGCTGGAATATTATGGATTTGGTTCGGATGGATGGATGGACAATCAATTATGGATGACAAGTATGAATATGAAGTCGGGATTGAGTGTGGTCGATTGATAAACGACGTAGGGTACTTGGAATATGGATTTTGGAAAGAGATGAGATGCTTAGAATTTGCTTCGAGTCACTATAGGGTTTGCTTCGGGTCAGGAAAGGGTTTACTTTGGGTCTCCATCTGATTAGCTTTGGGTAGGCAAGAGACAACTTGCGGTCGGTATGTTGCTTGGGGTCGGCATAAGGAGGTGCTTCGGGTTGGCGTAGCTCCAACTTTGTGTCAGCATTGCTTTGGTAAAGGGGTCGGCATTTGATTGAAGGTGGTATTGCGTTGAGGGATCAGCATTGCACTTGGTTCGAATTAGGTCGGCATCAACTTCAGGTCGGCATACTGGGTGGTTCGGGGCAAGGAGTCAGGTCGGCATGTTGTTTGGGATCGGCATTGCTTCGGGTCGGCATTTACAGTACTTCGGGTCGGCATCAGGGACGACTTTGGGTCAGCATTGGGAATGGCTCGGGGTCAACATCGAGAATGGCTAGGGGTCGGCATGTTTCACTTCACTTCGGTTCAGCATTTAGGAAACTTCGGGTCGGTGTTCATCATACTTCGGGTCGGCGACATTTATACTTGGGGTCGGCATTTGGTAGGAGCTTGGGGTCGGCATATGGCAATGCTTTGGGTCGGAAATCTACTTCGAGTCATCATCAGGTTTGCTTCGGGTTTGCACTGAGTTTCCTCCGAGTCGACATGTTGTCTACTTCAGGTCGGCGTATTTGGACGAGTTGGGCTTGACGGACGCTATGGTGGGCCTATGTAGGTGAGGAGGCCCTATAGTTGGGATTTCACCTATAAATGCAGCAGGCGTGGCTCCAGAAAGGGGGATTCTCATTCTGTTTCTCTTCATCTTCCACCTAAAGGCTACCCTACCATTTTTGTTTCAGAAATTCCCGATTGTAACTGTAATCAAATTTCAGTATAATAAAAAAGATTTTTCTAGAGTGGACGTAGGCCGGGGTTAGACGAACTACTATAAATCTTATTTTTTTTACTACTTTCATTTTAATTTTGGTTATTCTTCATATTATGTCCTATATATATACTATATTTGTGATCTATGATCGGATATTGGTGCTTTCGCTTACAATTGGGTGTTGGTGGTCAATTTTGAAGCTAATATTTTGGTGCTTTCATTGAGAAAGCTTGTACTCAGGGATTTGGAAGTTAGGATCTTGGATTTGAAAGCTTGGGAACTTAGATTTTAGAAGCAATGGCTAGGCAATCAATAAGAAGACAGAGCAGGGACAAGATGGAAACAATGATGGATGTTATGCAGGAAAGAATGCTAAAGATACAGGAGGAAATCCAGGATCAGAACCAGAAAAAAGAAGCAAGCAAGATGATGGATGGAATTTTGGCATGGATCAGAGCTTGGATGCGCGTTTGGAAGAGGATAATCTCGGATTCCCTCGCAGACTCGGGGCAGGATGGAATTAATGATCGGAGACCATTTATAGATGCTGGAATAGCTGGAAATTGGAACCCATGACTTCGAGCAGAAATTAGCAGGCTTAGATATGAATTGGATCAACCGGGAGCAAATCCCCACCAAGGAGAACGGATCAGCACAACTCCCCATGGAACTGGGGGCATGGATTTGGATGGCTTTGCTTGGAAATGGATAGCGGTGATGGAACATGAGCTGTCATCATCCTCTTGATGGCATGAACTAAATAACTAATAATAAATCCTTCACCAAAACGGCTAAGTCACTTACATATGTATGGGATCGTGAACGGTCCTTAGGCATGCTCTGAGATGGCGATGAACCGCCATAACAAATGATTCCAAAATTCACTCAAACGTGAAATCTGACATTAATCATACCGAGTCCCGTCCGAACACTCATATTTCGCCTCAAATGGCACCCTACCTTGAACGATCACATCTCGCCTCAAACGGCATGTTTAACGATGAATTTTCTATTGGTTTAGAAAATCACCGATAAATTTTGAATGAAATTTTAACCGCAAGCGCACGGCGTACAATTTTAGTACGTGGCGAGTACGGGTCGATCCGCAGTGAATTTTTAAGATTTTAAAACTTTCTACTCAATCAAATTATACCAAAATGAGAGAAGATTGTTAACTACAAGCAAAATGAAGCTAAAACTAGAATTAAAATGAAATTAAAAACTATGAGATTAGAGAAAAATTTAGAGGCAAATCCACTCTTATATTTTTGTAAATCAACAATCAAACAATCTATGATCTCCATTTTTGATATTAAGTGAAATAATTGTTGTATTTATCATAAGTATGGTTTATTTATGTTATTAATTAACATAACTTAAACCATCAAACTATAATACAACAAATAAACCACTTATCAATTCTCATAAAAATGAAGCCAAAGCAAAAGCTATTTTAAGTATGATATATTTACTATTGTAATTAGTAATATAGATCATCAAATTTTGTTTTTACTTTCATTTCAAAATCAAAAATCAAAAATCAATTATCAAATGATGATGTAAATTGTGTTTATGTTGAATAAGAATAGATCATTTGAAAATGCAACATAAGCTATCAAACCCACTTGTATAAACTTACATCAAAATCTACTTTCATGAAGCACAAATAATAGAGACCATAAATCATAGAAATGTTGAAATTACATAATATTTAAGAGCTTCATTACCCCTAAATTCAAGGGGTTTAGCTACTCATTTTTGTTATCATATCAACACATGTAAGTTTCAAAATTAAAAAGCAAAAGAAATAGAAAATAAACAAAGGAAGAAAATGAGATTAACTACTAAACTACTTGCATAAAAAAATAAAGCTACACTACTTGCATGAATGTAAATCCAATCTACTAACAAATAAAAGAAGAGAGCATAGAAGTAAAAATGAACATAAAAGTAAAAAGAAGCATGTAGAAAAGAAAAGAGAAAGAGGCTAGGAAGCCATTTTTATGTAACGACCCGTAAATTTTAACCGTTTTAATAACGTAATTAGTTGAAATTTTACGAAATTTTAAACAATAAAATTTTGAAATATAAATTTGATATTTGGAATGCGTCTAGTTAAACATAGCAACTGGTAAATTTTCGTCCGAAAATATGAAAGTTTATTTCGTGCGTAAATTCACTACAATTCAATCAGTTAAAAAGTAATGAAAATAAAATGTTTTCGAAACCTAAATATTTTTAAATAGAAAAATTCTAAACCATCTTCTGAGCAAGATGTTAGTTTGTCGTTTTTCCAAATTCGGACATCTTTGGCTCCGTCGATCTTATTTTTCAGCGTTTTTCTTGCATTTTCCGCTAATAGAAAATTCGAATTCTTATAATTCAATCGTACCACTGGTATCCGTATACCATTTTTATCGTCTCATCATGCTGACTCCAATAGTATATTCCTTTCTGTTTTCGAATTTCAGTACACCGCGAAATCAAAATGGGTTAACCGCGATAGTTTGCTATTTTAGCCTCTTGGAAACCAAGTGACTATTCAATTACCCATCAGTGGAACCGAACAGCTTTAGCTTTTATTATTTTTTTGGAAATCAACGAATGACTTTCAAAATCCCTAGTTTCAACATTTACTCTAGGCTCAATATTGATTGTTTCAGTTCGGCCTATTAGAAGAAAATATACATAACATTGCCTGTAGCTTTGCTTTATCTTTTCCATTGAAACTTTGCTATGCCAAATATGTTCCCTTTCCATTTTGGATCTGAGAGGAAAATAAAGTATCCACACTCCACCACCGAGCCTTCTCAACACGTCTTCTCCTATCTTTTTCCCATGTTGCCGCATCCTCCACTAACCCATGCGACCGCCTTGAACCCATCAAGCTTCGGCCCGAACCACCTCCGTCTCCGCCACGCCACTGTTCCACTCAAATCATCCGAGCTCCAACCCCTAACAGCCGTCCATAGGCCCCATCCCCTCTCTGCCTCGCACGCAAGCATTCACCACCATCCTCGCCGAACAACCCAGCAGCCTCCGCCCCAAACGCCACTTCTCTGCTGCATCTCCGCCCTATTCCACCTTCTTCCCTCTCTTTTCCACCTCGGCCTCTCCTCCGTCCCACGTCTGGCCAGCGACCACTCACAAACCCACTGCCATGACGACATCATCTCCCTATAGCCTTGTCCTTCTCCTCGGCTATTCCACCCTTCAGTGCAACTATCCGAGCCTCCTCAGATCTAACAGCCACCGAGTGCAGCTCCTCTAATCCCGAAGCATTCAGATCCGCTTCTCCCACTCCTTTCATTTACATTTCTCGTTCGTTTTGTGAAGGAAAAAAAATATAAAGCATGTTTTGAAAACTGGGTACGTGTTACTTTACACTTATGTTATATATGTTATAATATTTAGATCTGATAATTAGTTTATTGTTATACGGTTAAGTTATATTGCTTTGTTAGGTTATACTGTATATTGGTTTTGTTATAGGCTTAGCAACAGGTTTGATAGATATTGGTTTTGTTTTAAATATTTAGTATAAAAGAAAAATAGTTTATATATTTAATAATATAGTTTGTTAACTATATATGACTATTTGTGAAAAATATGTATATTAGACTATATATATATATATATCTGTACGGTTCAAAAGAGTATACATTATATTATAATAAATGAATATGTGTTTTATATTATAATATGTAGAGCCTGTGAGGTGTATGGTGGTCTGCATATATAAATGAGTATGTGATATATATGTATATAACCTATTATTTATCTTTAAGTTTATGGAAGCTGTATAAATTCATTAGTTATAGATATATATTAGCTAAGGTTTATCGAGTGAATGAATGGGTTTATGTTGTGTATTGAAATGGGTCTGCGTACACTTGTTTTGATTTCCTCTATAAAAGTGTCTACATATGTTTGTATGTATATTAAATTTTATAAATGTTTTATAGGTTTCGTATGTTGCTGTAGAAATTTAGAAGTATACAAGTTATCAAAGTTTACATAAATTCATATATGATATAGATTTTATTTTATTTTATCACTAAAGTTAAATTATTGATTTGGAGAGAAATAAGTATATTTCGTTTTATATATGTGGAATTTAGAATAGGATTTTTTTATATAGTTGTATATTTGAGTTCGCTTATATCAGTTACCTTCATCAATCCCGTCCTAATTTGATTTCAACTATTCTTGTTATTAGCTTTGATCGGCGAATCCATGCCAAATTAGCGTTGCTTTGAAATTCGTGCTTGGATCTGTAACTCTTCTCATTCTCCTTCATCTCTAGCCTCGAAAGGTGAGCAACCACTCACGATTAACGTTCTTTTATTTATTAAATTTGATTTTAATTGAAACGACAATTGAAATATGCTGCTGTTTGATATTTACACTGTTATTACCTGTATCAGTTCACCTGTGACATCTAACACCATTATCTGTTATATATGCAATGATAATCCAGTTTGGTTGTTAAATGATTGATCGTTTGATGTTTATATTGGATGTTAAATTGTTAATGATGTAAGTGATAAATAATTTGAAATTGAAATTGACGTAGGATAGCTAGATTTGATATATGTGTTAAATTTGATTAAATGACATTTGTATAATATGACCCCTTTAACTGTTAAACTTATTGACACGTAGGATTTGTTTAATTACACTTTGAACCACTGAATGTATGTTGTTAAATTGATGATGTATGAAATTGTAAATAAATGACAAGTGAAAACCGTAATGTAATAATCTTTAGTCTACATGAAATGATAGTGTAGATTCTAGAAATAATTATATTAATTCGTACAAATAACAATGCGAATTAATACGGTTATTTCGGGATTATTTGAATTGATTATTGGATTGTTATTGTTGTTGTTATTGCTTGTTTACTTACTTTGACACCATCCCAGTTATCACACTGCAAGTTCCCTTTGTTATGTTTTGATTTTGAATTGAATTGGAATCGGGTTGAAATGAAAAATACCCAAATTGAACTTTGACCTTGGATATAGAGAATTAAATAAAACTCGATTGGTCAAATAATTTGATTTAAAAATAAAATGAAGATTTTATTTGAATAAACAATATGGTTTTGAAATGAAGTTGAAATTTGAATTTTAAATGAAAGGAAAATGTTAATATTTAAAAATCTAAAACAAAATATAAAAAATGAAATTGATGAAAGAACGATGTTTAATTTAAGAAATGATTAAATAATTAAGTTTGAAATTATAATTAAGTTTGAAATTATTAAACTTTGAAATTATTTAATAATTAAGTTTTGAATTATTTAATAATTAAATAAGATTGAATGATTTAATAATCAAATAAGAATTGAATTCTTTGTTAAGTAAAATTGAACTTTCGAATAAGTGAAATTTACTTCGTAAATAATTGAAATTGAGTCTCTTTATTAATTAAGTTTTTGGAAAATTATTTAAGTAAGTAAATAAGTGAAATTGAATTTCTTTAACAAGAAATAAAATGTGATTTATTGAAATAAATGTAAGACTTGAAATTTAAAGAATTTGATTTGATGAATTTAATTTAATTCAATTTGTAAGTTTGATATAATGAAGTTGAATTTGAATAATGGATTTAATGAATTGGAAATTTAATTGGAATTGTTTTAATGATAAATTAATCGAATAAATATCGAATAAAATCGATAATTGAGTTTAAATCGATTTGAACGTTAATTAAGTTAAATGATTTTGGAGTGAACTTTTATATGAAATGTAATGAATATTTGAATGAAATCGATAAATGAATTTAAATTGATTTAAATGTTAAATTAAATTAATTCAAATGATTTCGAAATGAAACTTATATACGAACTTGAATCAACATTTGAATTGTGTTAAATAAAGATTGAAATTGAATTATAAGATTTTGAAATGGTAATTTGGAAGTTTTGAAACGTAAATTATGGAAATGGTTTTAGAAAGACAAATGAAATGTTGATTTACGAATTCTATTTGAAATTGAATTTGATTTGGTTTTGAAATAAATAAACGACCAATCGGTGTAATAATCATGAGAGTTATTAAAGAGACCGGAATCGGTTATGGATATACTCTCTATCTAAACCGAAACCACTTTAATAACTATACGAGGAGTGATGATCCAGAATGAAGTGGTTGGAATGATGTACGCGATGACTGAAGAAAGAGAACGACAATGGATAGCCTTGACACTTGTGTCAAATTGGAAATGACTAAAATAGGAGCCGTGCCGGGCCAATGGAGGATTAGCTACCTCAAGTGGACACACTTCTTCGAACTACTTATTACTTGTTGTCGATTGGTGCACCCTTGATTTTGGGAGTGTTGTTTCACGGTGTTGCGGGCGCTGCGGCGTTGCGTTCTCACCAGTCCGGATCAGGCGAACGGTAGTGTCACTACCTTGGGTATTGCCTCATGTGCCTTGTCATACTTGTATCCCTTTATTCGCGACCACTACGAATTTGTTTTGTACCTTTAGTATATGGATTGCCCTCTGGTGACTTCCGGTTTTGGGGAAACTACGGTCTTGTATATGCTTTTGGGAATAAAAATGTGTTAAGGGTGGAATGGGCCATGACTTAACACTATTTTGATATCTTATTATTACTGATAGACATTATCTACTTATCGTACACTACTACATAGTAGATAGTTTAACGGATCCTTAAAGGATGGTTATTCCAAACATCCTTTGAGTTACTTGTGTTTCAATTGTTATTTCACTTGAGTTGGATTTATTGATATAAGAATGTTAATCCTGACTCGAGTGTCTTGTGTTTTGCTTTACGCTCGGGTCAGACTGAGTGTACCAGTTGAAGTTGGAGCTTTGCTCGAAGATCCAGCCATCTATTCTGCTTCCAGTATTCGATGATTCCAGTGATGTATTCTGATTTGTATCTGATGTATCGTGTTACTCTTCCGTTGTATCTGGTTTAACTCTGATGTATCGTATTACTCTTCTGTTGTAAACTCTGATGTATTTTATATATTCATATAGTAGCTTCATGAACTACTATCTCTTTTATTTCCGCTGCACTTATTACTCTGTGTCTGTGATCTGTGGTTATTTATTTACTGTATATGTTCAGTTTTGCCAAATTTAAATTAACAACGCGGTATTTTGAGCAATTCAATTCCGGCATGAGTGTCTACCTATACACTTATAATGGATGCGAATGGTCCAAAATATCGGGTCGTTACAGTTGGTATCAGAGCTTTGGTAGCTCTAGGCAAAACTCAACATATAAGGTAAATGTATTTACAGAATCACTCTCATTCGAGTTTCAATCTCTTCCCTTGACTCAATTCCTTTGAATTTTGGAACGTTCCCCTCGGTTCCGAAATTCATTCGTGTCCTTCACTATTCGTCTTCTTTCAATCATGGAGCACCCCATAACTCCATTCTGAATGTTATCTATAATAGATCGGCGGTCTCGCCAATCTTAGAATGATTCGTAAAGGAGTAAACTCATTTACAATAGGCATCGATTTACCGGAGATTTCTGTATCCTCGGTTTACGATGCTATCTATTCCCTGCTATACCTGAATTCCATCTCTTGAGATCGAGTGTTGATTTACCTCGGAATTCAGCATCGATCCTATTCTTGAAGTTACGGACGACCGGTTAAGGTTGCCCGTGAATTAAATAAACTTACCCATCTCCCGATTCTGTCATTGAATTATCTTATCTTTGTTTCGAACTTATCTTCGAATCAAATTTCTCTTTGATTTGAGTCCATCAAAAATTTGAAACCCTATCCTTATTTTGAAAATTCATTTCTGTATCGTCGAGCAAAGAAATGTATTTGTAAACTAATATATATAAATGTTTTAACATGCTGTGTTGTTTGAGTTGTTGATGTTGATTTGGGTTTCCAATCGATTCGTCTGATCAACGCTATCGATAGGATTTCCAAAACACTTTAACAGAGCAAACCGACACAATATCGTTTTCAAATTTGGTAAACAAAATAAATTTTTGAATGATTATATTATATATAAATATAAGTTTTCTGAAATTAATTGTTAATAAATTTGTTGTCAGAAATGATAATATTTGGTTTTCATTTATTGTTTTGTAAACAATTGACTATTGCAATATAAATAAGTGAAGTTATAAACTTGGCTATAATGAGAAATTTGAAATCTGAAATGTATTTAAATTAGAATTTGAGAATTTAATTTTGGGTGATTTCAATTTGGTTTTTAAGTTTTAAAGTGTATAGTATTTAAAATATTTTCGAATAGAAATCGTTTCAAAGGATTTTTTTTTTAAAATGTTGAAATCAGTGCTTTCTCTTTGTCGCTGGAAAATAATTTCGGTGATGGCGGCCGCATCATCGACATTCATTTTCGAGTTTCGAAGTGGAGATACTATTCTGTAGCTTTGCTACGGTTTTGTTTTGAAAAAAAAAATATATATTTTGATTTGAATTTCTTTAGTATATTTTGATTTACATATATATAGGTATCTTATTTTAAAATTTAATTTGATTTGATATAAATATATTGTATATATCTCTAAATTGTTTAAAGTTAATCGGAAATCTAATTCTTAAATTTTGTTAAAAGATGATTTTAATTATAAATAAAACCAAAATTTGGAATAAATATTTAAACTTGAATAATTGAATTGGGAAAATTTTATTTGTATATTGTTCAACTGCATTCTAATACAACTTACCTAAATCATTCAGAAGTTGAATATGTAATTGGATAATATATAAGATAAATTGAATTTATAAATAAAATTTGAATGTTATACACTAAATTTTGATTATAAAGATGTTAATAGAGTTAGATAGGATAATAAGTAAACTCAGTTAATAATGAAATAAATTTGTTTTGAAAGAAATTAATATATTAAAATTTGATCAACTTATGAAAATACCTTGAATTTAAAAGCAATTAGTAAATATAAAGTAATTTAAATCGAAACTTTTATGGTTTAAATTAATTTATATGGGTTAAATATATGTGATTAGAGATATTAAGTAGAATAAATTTAACAATAATTTGGAATAAAGAAGAATTTAAATTGCTGAAAAATATGATTATAATAAAAGACTATTCAAATTTATGGTTTTAGAAATTGTAAATTTAAGATAATTGGATAATAAGATAATGAATTTAGAAATAATTGAGATTGATTTTAGGGAAACCAAATGGATTAAATCAATTATTGAATATCAATTAATTTTAATTTTAATTTATATGGTTTAAATTAATTGTTATTTTTCAAATCTGTTTTTCTTTCTAGTTGTTTCTATTCTCCTACCTCGTTCCTTTTCGGGGACGAAAAGTTTTGAGTGGGGGAGAGTGTAACGACCCGTAAATTTTAACCGTTTTAATAACGTAATTAGTTGAAATTTTACGAAATTTTAAACAATAAAATTTTGAAATATAAATTTGATATTTGGAATGCGTCTAGTTAAACATAGCAACTAGTAAATTTTCGTCCGAAAATATGAAAGTTTATTTCGTGCGTAAATTCACTTCAATTCAATCAGTTAAAAAGTAATGAAAATAAAATGTTTTCGAAACCTAAATATTTTTACATAGAAAAATTCTAAACCATCTTCTGAGCAAGATGTCAGTTTGTCGTTTTTCCAAATTCGGACATCTTTGGCTCCGTCGATCTTATTTTTCAGCGTTTTTCTTGCATTTTCTGCTAATAGAAAATTCGAATTCTTATAATTCAATCGTACCACTGTATCCGTATACCATTTTTATCGTCTCATCATGCTGACTCCAGTAGTATATTCCTTTCTGTTTTCGAATTTCAGTACACCGCGAAATCAAAATGGGTTAACCGCGATAGTTTGCTATTTTAGCCTCTTGGAAACCAAGTGACTATTCAATTACCCAACAGTGGAACCGAACAGCTTTAGCTTTTATTATTTTTTTGGAAATCAACGAATGACTTTCAAAATCCCTAGTTTCAACATTTACTCTAGGCTCAATATTGATTGTTTCAGTTCGGCCTATTAGAAGAAAATATACATAACATTGCCTGTAGCTTTGCTTTATCTTTTCCATTGAAACTTTGCTATGCCAAATATATTCCCTTTCCATTTTGGATCTGAGAGGAAAATAAAGTATCCACACTCCACCACCGAGCCTTCTCAGCACGTCTTCTCCCATCTTTTTCCCATGTTGCCGCATCCTCCACTTACCCATGCGACCGCCTTGAACCCATCAAGCTTCGGCCCGAACCACCTCCGTCTCCGCCACGCCACTGTTCCACTCAAATCATCCGAGCTCCGACCCCTAACAGCCGTCCATAGGCCTCATCCCCTCTCTGCCTCGCACGCAAGCATTCACCACCATCCTCGCCGAACAACCCAGCAGCCTCCGCCCCAAACGCCACTTCTCTGCTGCATCTCCGCCCTATTCCACCTTCTTCCCTCTCTTTTCCACCTCGGCCTCTCCTCCGTCCCACGTCTGGCCAGCGACCACTCACAAACCCACTGCCATGACGACAGCATCTCCCTATAGCCTTGTCCTTCTCCTCGGCTATTCCACCCTTCAGTGCAACTATCCGAGCCTCCTCAGATCTAATAGCCACAGAGTGCAGCTCCTCTAATCCCGAAGCATTCAGATCCGCTTCTCCCACTCCTTTCATTTACATTTCTCGTTCGTTTTGTGAAGAAAAAAAAATATAAAGCATGTTTTGAAAACTGGGTACGTGTTACTTTACACTTATGTTATATATGTTATACTATTTAGATCTGATAATTAGTTTATTGTTATACGGTTAAGTTATATTGCTTTGTTAGGTTATACTGTATATTGGTTTTGTTATAGGCTTAGCAACAGGCTTTGATAGATATTGGTTTTATTTTAAATATTTAGTATAAAAGAAAAATAGTTTATATATACAGGTTTTAATAATATAGTTTGTTAACTGTATATGACTATTTGTGAAAAATATGTATATTAGACTATATATATATATATATATCTGTACGGTTCAAAAGAGTATACATTATATTATAATAAATGAATATGTGTTTTATATTATAATATGTAGAGCCTGTGAGGTGTATGGTGGTCTGCATATATAAATGAGTATGTGATATATATGTATATAACCTATTATTTATCTTTAAGTTTATGGAAGCTGTATAAATTCATTAGTTATAGATATATATTAGCTAAGGTTTATCGAGTGAATGAATGGGTTTATGTTGTGTATTGAAATGGGTCTGCGTACACTTGTTTTGATTTCCTCTATAAAAGTGTCTACATATGTTTGTATGTATATTAAATTTTATAAATGTTTTATAGGTTTCGTATGTTGCTGTAGAAATTTAGAAGTATACAAGTTATCAAAGTTTACATAAATTCATATATGATATAGATTTTATTTTATTTTATCACTAAAGTTAAATTATTGATTTGGAGAGAAATAAGTATATTTCGTTTTATATATGTGGAATTTAGAATAGGATTTTTTTTATATAGTTGTATATTTGAGTTCGCTTATATCGGTTACCTTCATCAATCCCGTCCTAATTTGATTTCGAGTATTCTTGTTATTAGCTTTGATCGGCGAATCCGTGCCAAATTAGCGTTGCTTTGAAATTCGTGCTTGGATCTGTAACTCTTCTCATTCTCCTTCATCTCTAGCCTCGAAAGGTGAGCAACCACTCACGATTAACGTTCTTTTATTTATTAAATTTGATTTCAATTGAAACGACAATTGAAATATGCTGCTGTTTGATATTTACACTGTTATTACCTGTATCAGTTCACCTGTGACATCTGACACCATTATCTGTTATATATGCAATGATAATCCAGTTTGGTTGTTAAATGATTGATCGTTTGATGTTTATATTGGATGTTAAATTGTTAATGATGTAAGTGATAAATAATTTGAAATTGAAATTGACGTAGGATAGCTAGATTTGATATATGTGTTAAATTGATTAAATGACATTTGTATAATATGACCCCTTTAACTGTTAAATTTATTGACACGTAGGATTTGTTTAATTACACTTTGAACCACTGAATGTATGTTGTTAAATTGATGATGTATGAAATTGTAAATAAATGACAAGTGAAAACCGTAATGTAATAATCTTTAATCTACATGAAATGATAGTGTAGAATCTAGAAATAATTATATTAATTCGTACAAATAACAATGCGAATTAATACGGTTATTTCGGGATTATTTGAATTGATTATTGGATTATTATTGTTGTTGTTATTGCTTGTTTACTTACTTTGACACCATCTCAGTTATCACACTGCAAGTTCCCTTTGTTATGTTTTGATTTTGAATTGAATTGGAATCGGGTTGAAATGATAAATACCCAAATTGAACTATGACCTTGGATATAGAGAATTAAATAAAACCCGATTGGTCAAATAATTTGATTTAAAAATAAAATGAAGATTTTATTCGAATAAACAATATGGTTTTGAAATGAAGTTGAAATTTGAATTTTAAATGAAAAGAAAATGTTAATATTTAAAAATCTGAAACAAAATATAAAAAATGAAATTGATGAAAGAACGATGTTTAATTTAAGAAATGATTAAATAATTAAGTTTGAAATTATAATTAAGTTTGAAATTATTAAACTTTGAAATTATTTAATAATTAAGTTTTGAATTATTTAATAATTAAATAAGATTGAATGATTTAATAATCAAATAAGAATTGAATTCTTTGTTAAGTAAAATTGAACTTTCGAATAAGTGAAATTTACTTCGTAAATAATTGAAATTGAGTCTCTTTATTAATTAAGTTTTTGGAAAATTATTTAAGCAAGTAAATAAGTGAAATTGAATTTCTTTAACAAGAAATAAAATGTGATTTATTGAAATAAATGTAAGACTTGAAATTTAAAGAATTTGATTTGATGAATTTAATTTAATTCAATTTGTAAGTTTGATATAATGAAGTTGAATTTGAATAATGGATTTAATGAATTGGAAATTTAATTGAAATTGTTTTAATGATAAATTAATCGAATAAATATCGAATAAAATCGATAATTGAGTTTAAATCGATTTGAACGTTAATTAAGTTAAATGATTTTGGAGTGAACTTTTATATGAAATGTAATGAATATTTGAATGAAATCGATAAATGAATTTAAATTGATTTAAATGTTAAATTAAATTAATTCAAATGATTTCGAAATGAAACTTATATACGAACTTGAATCAATATTTGAATTGTGTTAAATAAAGATTGAAATTGAATTATAAGATTTTGAAATGGTAATTTGGAAGTTTTGAAACGTAAATTATGGAAATGGTTTTAGAAAGACAAATGAAATGTTGATTTACGAATTCTATTTGAAATTGAATTTGATTTGGTTTTGAAATAAATAAACGACCAATCGGTGTAATAATCACGAGAGTTATTAAAGAGACCGGAATCGGTTATGGATATACTCTCTATCTAAACCGAAACCACTTTAATAACTATACGAGGAGTGATGATCCAGAATGAAGTGGTTGGAATGATGTACGCGATGACTGAAGAAAGAGAACGATAATGGATAGCCTTGACACTTGTGTCAAATTGGAAATGACTAAAACAGGAGCCGTGCCGGGCCAATGGAGGATTAGCTACCTCAAGTGGACACACTTCTTCGAACTACTTATTACTTGTTGTCGATTGGTGCACCCTTGATTTTGGGAGTGTTGTTTCACGGTGTTGCGGGCGCTGCGGCGTTGCGTTCTCACCAGTCCGGATCAGGCAAACGGTAGTGTCACTACCTTGGGTATTGCCTCATGTGCCTTGTCATACTTGTATCCCTTTATTCGCGACTACTACGAATTTGTTTTGTACCTTTAGTATATGGATTGCCCTCTGGTGACTTCCGGTTTTGGGGAAACTACGGTCTTGTATATGCTTTTGGGAATAAAAATGTGTTAAGGGTGGAATGGGCCATGACTTAACACTATTTTGATATCTTATTATTACTGATAGACATTATCTACTTATCGTACACTACTACATAGTAGATAGTTTAACGGATCCTTAAAGGATGGTTATTCCAAACATCCTTTGAGTTACTTGTGTTTCAATTGCTATTTCACTTGAGTTGGATTTATTGATATAAGAATGTTAATCCTGACTCGAGTGTCTTGTGTTTTGCTTTACGCTCGGGTCAGACTGAGTGTACCAGTATTCGAGTCTCACCTTTGAAGTTGGAGCTTTGCTCGAAGATCCAGCCATCTATTCTGCTTCCAGTATTCGATGATTCTAGTGATGTATTCTGAATTGTATCTGATGTATCGTGTTACTCTTCCGTTGTATCTGGTTTAACTCTGATGTATCGTATTACTCTTCTGTTGTAAACTCTGATGTATTTTATATATTCATATAGTAGCTTCATGAACTACTATCTCTTTTATTTCCGCTGCACTTATTACTCTGTGTCTGTGATCTGTGGTTATTTATTTACTGTATATGTTCAGTTTTGCCAAATTTAAAATAACAACGCGGTATTTTGAGCAATTCAATTCCGGCATGAGTGTCTACCTATACACTTATAATGGATGCGAATGGTCCAAAATATCGGGTCGTTACAGTTGGTATCAGAGCTTTGGTAGCTTTACGCAAAACTCAACATATAGGGTAAATGTATTTATAGAATCACTCTCATTCGAGTTTCAATCTCTTCCCTTGACTCAATTCCTTTGAATTTTGGAACGTTCCCCTCGGTTCCGAAATTCATTCGTGTCCTTCATTATTCGTCTTCTTTCAATCATTGAGCACCCCATAACTCCATTCTGAATGTTATCTATAATAGATCGGCGGTCTCGCCAATCTTAGAATGATTCGTAAAGGAGTAAACTCATTTACAATAGGCATCGATTTACCGGAGATTTCTGTATCCTCGGTTTACGATGCTATCTATTCCCTACTATACCTGAATTCCATATCTTGAGATCGAGTGTTGATTTACCTCGGAATTCAGCATCGATCCTACTCTTGAAGTTACGGACGATCGGTTAAGGTTGCCCGTGAATTAAATAAAATTACCCATCTCCCGATTCTGTCATTGAATTATCTTATCTTTGTTTCGAACTTATCTTCGAATCAAATTTCTCTTTGATTTGAGTCCATCAAAAATTTGAAACCCTATCCTTATTTTGAAAATTCATTTCTGTATCGTCGAGCAAAGAAATGTATTTGTAAACTAATATATATATAAATGTTTTAACATGCTGTGTTGTTTGAGTTGTTGATGTTGATTTGGGTTTCCAATCGATTCGTCTGATCAACGCTATCGATAGGATTTCCAAAACACTTTAACAGAGCAAACCGACACAATATCGTTTTCAAATTTGGTAAACAAAATAAATTTTTGAATGATTATATTATATATAAATATAAGTTTTCTGAAATTAATTGTTAATAAATTTGTTGTCAGAAATGATAATATTTGGTTTTCATTTATTGTTTTGTAAACAATTGACTATTGCAATATAAATAAGTGAAGTTATAAACTTGGCTATAATGAGAAATTTGAAATCTGAAATGTATTTAAATTAGAATTTGAGAATTTAATTTTGGGTGATTTCAATTTGGTTTTTAAGTTTTAAAGTGTATAGTATTTAAAATATTTTCGAATAGAAATCGTTTCAAAGGATTTTTTTTAAAATGTTGAAATCCTTGCTTTTCTCTTTGTCGCTGGAAAATAATTTCGGTGATGGCGGCCGCATCATCGACATTCATTTTCGAGTTTCGAAGTGGAGATACTATTTTGTAGCTTTGCTACGGTTTTGTTTTGAAAAAAAAAATATATTTTGATTTGAATTTCTTCAGTATATTTTGATTTACATATATATAGGTATCTTATTTTAAAATTTAATTTGATTTGATATAAATATATTGTATATATCTCTAAATTGTTTAAAGTTAATCGGAAATCTAATTCTTAAATTTTGTTAAAAGTTGATTTTAATTATAAATAAAACCAAAATTTGGAATATATATTTAAACTTGAATAATTGAATTGGGAAAATTTTATTTGTATATTGTTCAACTGCATTCTAATACAACTTACCTAAATCATTCAGAAGTTGAATATGTAATTGGATAATATATAAGATAAATTGAATTTATAAATAAAATTTGAATGTTATACACTAAATTTTGATTATAAAGATGTTAATAGAGTTAGATAGGATAATAAGTAAACTCAGTTAATAATGAAATAAATTTGTTTTGAAAGAAATTAATATATTAAAATTTGATCAACTTATGAAAATACCTTGAATTTAAAAGCAATTAGTAAATATAAAGTAATTTAAATCGAAACTTTTATGGTTTAAATTAATTTATATGGGTTAAATATATGTGATTAGAGATATTAAGTAGAATAAATTTAACAATAATTTGGAATAAAGAAGAATTTAAATTGCTGAAAAATATGATTATAATAAAAGACTATTCAAATTTATGGTTTTAGAAATTGTAAATTTAAGATAATTGGATAATAAGATAATGAATTTAGAAATAATTGAGATTGATTTTAGGGAAACCAAATGGATTAAATCAATTATTGAATATCAATTAATTTTAATTTTAATTTATATGGTTTAAATTAATTGTTATTTTTCAAATCTGTTTTTCTTTCTAGTTGTTTCTATTCTCCTACCTCGTTCCTTTTCGGGGACGAAAAGTTTTGAGTGGGGGAGAGTGTAACGACCCGTAAATTTTAACCGTTTTAATAACGTAATTAGTTGAAATTTTACGAAATTTTAAACAATAAAATTTTGAAATATAAATTTGATATTTGGAATGCGTCTAGTTAAACATAGCAACTGGTAAATTTTCGTCCGAAAATATGAAAGTTTATTTCGCGCGTAAATTCACTTCAATTCAATCAGTTAAAAAGTAATGAAAATAAAATGTTTTCGAAACCTAAATATTTTTACAGAGAAAAATTCTAAACCATCTTCTGAGCAAGATGTCAGTTTGTCGTTTTTCCAAATTCGGACATCTTTGGCTCCGTCGATCTTATTTTTCAGCGTTTTTCTTGCATTTTCCGCTAATAGAAAATTCGAATTCTTATAATTCAATCGTACCACTGGTATCCGTATACCATTTTTATCGTCTCATCATGCTGACTCCAGTAGTATATTCCTTTCTGTTTTCGAATTTCAGTACACCGCGAAATCAAAATGGGTTAACCGCGATAGTTTGCTATTTTAGCCTTTTGGAAACCAAGTGACTATTCAATTACCCATCAGTGGAACCGAACAGCTTTAGCTTTTATTATTTTTTTGGAAATCAACGAATGACTTTCAAAATCCCTAGTTTCAACATTTACTCTAGGCTCAATATTGATTGTTTTAGTTCGGGCTATTAGAAGAAAATATACATAACATTGCATGTAGCTTTGCTTTATCTTTTCCATAGAAACTTTGCTATGCCAAATATATTCCCTTTCCATTTTGGATCTGAGAGGAAAATAAAGTATCCACACTCCACCACCGAGCCTTCTCAGCACGTCTTCTCCCATCTTTTTCCCATGTTGTCGCATCCTCCACTTACCCATGCGACCGCCTTGAACCCATCAAGCTTCGGCCCAAACCACCTCCGTCTCCGCCACGCCACTGTTCCACTCAAATCATCCGAGCTCCGACCCCTAACAGCCGTCCATAGGCCCCATCCCCTCTCTGCCTCGCACGCAAGCATTCACCACCATCCTCGTCGAACAACCCAGCAGCCTTCGCCCTAAACGCCACTTCTCTGCTGCATCTCCGCCCTATTCCACCTTCTTCCCTCTCTTTTCCACCTCGGCCTCTCCTCCGTCCCATGTCTGGCTAGCGACCACTCACAAACCCACTGCCATGACGACAGCATCTCCCTATAGCCTTGTCCTTCTCCTCGGCTATTCCACCCTTCAGTGCAACTATCCGAGCCTCCTCAGATCTAACAGCCACCGAGTGCAGCTCCTCTAATCCCGAAGCATTCAGATCCACTTCTCCCACTCCTTTCATTTACATTTCTCGTTCGTTTTGTGAAGAAAAAAAAAATATAAAGCATGTTTTGAAAACTGGGTACGTGTTACTTTACACTTATGTTATATATGTTATACTATTTAGATCTGATAATTAGTTTATTGTTATACGGTTAAGTTATATTGCTTTGTTAGGTTATACTGTATATTGGTTTTGTTATAGGCTTAGCAACAGGCTTTGATAGATATTGGTTTTATTTTAAATATTTAGTATAAAAGAAAAATAGTTTATATATACAGGTTTTAATAATATAGTTTGTTAACTGTATATGACTATTTGTGAAAAATATGTATATTAGACTATATATATATATCTGTACGGTTCAAAAGAGTATACATTATATTATAATAAATGAATATGTGTTTTATATTATAATATGTAGAGCCTGTGAGGTGTATGGTGGTCTGCATATATAAATGAGTATGTGATATATATGTATATAACCTATTATTTATCTTTAAGTTTATGGAAGCTGTATAAATTCATTAGTTATAGATATATATTAGCTAAGGTTTATCGAGTGAATGAATGGGTTTATGTTGTGTATTGAAATGGGTCTACGTACACTTGTTTTGATTTCCTCTATAAAAGTGTCTACATATGTTTGTATGTATATTAAATTTTATAAATGTTTTATAGGTTTCGTATGTTGCTGTAGAAATTTAGAAGTATACAAGTTATCAAAGTTTACATAAATTCATATATGATATAGATTTTATTTTATTTTATCACTAAAGTTAAATTATTGATTTGGAGAGAAATAAGTATATTTCATTTTATATATGTGGAATTTAGAATAGGATTTTTTTTATATAGTTGTATATTTGAGTTCGCTTATATCGGTTACCTTCATCAATCCCGTCCTAATTTGATTTCGACTATTCTTGTTATTAGCTTTGATCGGCGAATCCGTGCCAAATTAGCATTGCTTTGAAATTCGTGCTTGGATCTGTAACTCTTCTCATTCTCCTTCATCTCTAGCCTCGAAAGGTGAGCAACCACTCACGATTAACGTTCTTTTATTTATTAAATTTGATTTCAATTGAAACGACAATTGAAATATGCTGCTGTTTGATATTTACACTGTTATTACCTGTATCAGTTCACCTGTGACATCTGACACCATTATCTGTTATATATGCAATGATAATCCAGTTTGGTTGTTAAATGATTAATCGTTTGATGTTTATATTGGATGTTAAATTGTTAATGATGTAAGTGATAAATAATTTGAAATTGAAATTGACGTAGGATAGCTAGATTTGATATATGTGTTAAATTTGATTAAATGACATTGGTATAATATGACCCCTTTAACTGTTAAATTTATTGACACGTAGGATTTGTTTAATTACACTTTGAACCACTGAATGTATGTTGTTAAATTGATGATGTATGAAATTGTAAATAAATGACAAGTGAAAACCGTAATGTAATAATCTTTAATCTACATGAAATGATAGTGTAGATTCTAGAAATAATTATATTAATTCGTACAAATAACAATGCGAATTAATACGGTTATTTCGGAATTATTTGAATTGATTATTGGATTGTTATTGTTGTTGTTATTGCTTGTGTACTTACTTTGACACCATCCCAGTTATCACACTGCAAGTTCCCTTTGTTATGTTTTGATTTTGAATTGAATTGGAATCGGGTTGAAATGAAAAATACCCAAATTGAACTTTGACCTTGGATATAGAGAATTAAATAAAACTCGATTGGTCAAATAATTTGATTTAAAAATAAAATGAAGATTTTATTTGAATAAACAATATGGTTTTGAAATGAAGTTGAAATTTGAATTTTAAATGAAAGGAAAATGTTAATATTTAAAAATCTGAAACAAAATATAAAAAATGAAATTGATGAAAGAACGATGTTTAATTTAAGAAATGATTAAATAATTAAGTTTGAAATTATAATTAAGTTTGAAATTATTAAACTGTGAAATTATTTAATAATTAAGTTTTGAATTATTTAATAATTAAATAAGATTGAATGATTTAATAATCAAATAAGAATTGAATTCTTTGTTAAGTAAAATTGAACTTTCGAATAAGTGAAATTTACTTCGTAAATAATTGAAATTGAGTCTCTTTATTAATTATGTTTTTGGAAAATTATTTAAGTAAGTAAATAAGTGAAATTGAATTTCTTTAACAAGAAATAAAATGTGATTTATTGAAATAAATGTAAGACTTGAAATTTAACGAATTTGATTTGATGAATTTAATTTAATTCAATTTGTAAGTTTGATATAATGAAGTTGAATTTGAATAATGGATTTAATGAATTGGAAATTTAATTGGAATTGTTTTAATGATAAATTAATCAAATAAATATCGAATAAAATCGATAATTGAGTTTAAATCGATTTGAACGTTAATTAAGTTAAATGATTTTAGAGTGAACTTTTATATGAAATGTAATGAATATTTGAATGAAATCGATAAATGAATTTAAATTGATTTAAATGTTAAATTAAATTAATTCAAATGATTTCGAAATGAAACTTATATACGAACTTGAATCAATATTTGAATTGTGTTAAATAAAGATTGAAATTGAATTATAAGATTTTGAAATGGTAATTTGGAAGTTTTGAAACGTAAATTATGGAAATGGTTTTAGAAAGACAAATGAAATGTTGATTTACGAATTCTATTTGAAATTGAATTTGATTTGGTTTTGAAATAAATAAACGACCAATCGGTGTAATAATCATGAGAGTTATTAAAGAGACCGGAATCGGTTATGGATATACTCTCTATCTAAACCGAAACCACTTTAATAACTATACGAGGAGTGATGATCCAGAATGAAGTGGTTGGAATGATGTACGCGATGACTGAAGAAAGAGAACGATAATGGATAGCCTTGACACTTGTGTCAAATTGGAAATGACTAAAACAGGAGTCGTGCCGGGCCAATGGAGGATTAGCTACCTCAAGTGGACACACTTCTTCAAACTACTTATTACTTGTTGTCGATTGGTGCACCCTTGATTTTGGGAGTGTTGTTTCACGGTGTTGCGGGCACTGCGGCGTTGCGTTCTAACCAGTCCGGATCAGGCGAACGGTAGTGTCACTACCTTGGGTATTGCCTCATGTGCCTTGTCATACTTGTATCCCTTTATTCGCGACCACTACGAATTTGTTTTGTACCTTTAGTATATATATAGATTGTCCTCTGGTGACTTCCGGTTTTGGGGAAACTACGGTCTTGTATATGCTTTTGGGAATAAAAATGTGTTAAGGGTGGAATGGGCCATGACTTAACACTATTTTGATATCTTATTATTACTGATAGACATTATCTACTTATCGTACACTACTACATAGTAGATAGTTTAACGGATCCTTAAAGGATGGTTATTCCAAACATCCTTTGAGTTACTTGTGTTTCAATTGCTATTTCACTTGAGTTGGATTTATTGATATAAGAATGTTAATCCTGACTCGAGTGTCTTGTGTTTTGCTTTACGCTCGGGTCAGACTGAGTGTACCAGTATTCGAGTCTCACCTTTGAAGTTGGAGCTTTGCTCGAAGATCCAGCCATCTATTCTGCTTCCAGTATTCGATGATTCCAGTGATGTATTCTGATTTGTATCTGATGTATCGTGTTACTCTTCTGTTGTATCTGGTTTAACTCTGATGTATCGTATTACTCTTCTGTTGTAAACTCTGATGTATTTTATATATTCATATAGTAGCTTCATGAACTACTATCTCTTTTATTTCCGCTGCACTTATTACTCTGTGTCTGTGATCTGTGGTTATTTATTTACTGTATATGTTCAGTTTTGCCAAATTTAAATTAACAACGCGGTATTTTGAGCAATTCAATTTCGGCATGAGTGTCTACCTATACACTTATAATGGATGCGAATGGTCCAAAATATCGGGTCGTTACATTTTATTTCATGAAACATTGACATTACAACTTGCTTTCTTAATTTTCTAACTAATGTGAAAGAGTAAGAAGATATTTACATGTACATAAGAGGGCTATTTATACATGCATAAAACCCTAATTCAATTTTTAGGGTGTTTTCCAAAATGCCCTTTAGGAAGTGTGGCCACCAAGTAACCATTAGTCACTAATTAATCCATCATTAAATGTGCATGAAGCTTTAACCTCCACTTAGTTGTCCATTAGTTTCTAATTGTAGATTTAGGTAAGTGGGTAGGTGGGGTCCTCAATGATCATAAGCTTGAATTATTTCCACTTCATTCCTTTGTATCCCCTTGTGCATTCATATATCTTCATGAAACCCTCTTCCATATGCATCCAAATTCCTATAAAAATTATGAAAAATGTCCAAGTAAAAAGTCCCAAATTAACACATGCACAAAATGACTATTTTTCCCCTGTATGTAGATGAATATATGATGATTTGAAAATAATTGAATTTTGGTTTTAAACATGTTAAAATGCCCAAATAAGACATTTATTTAGATAAAAATAGATAAAATATGGATGTAAATATATGGACATTTACGTGCACATCAAATATACCCACACTTATCTTTTTATTCGTCCTCGAATAAAGAAAAACTAAGATAAATCCGTTTTCGTATGGAACACGATTGCATTGAGCGTATACAACAAGCCGTTAAACCTCTGGGTGTCCCCAGTAGGATGAGTGTTGTCTCGTGAGGGTTTTAAGCGGATATTACCAACAAAATCCGAATGCAAAGTGAAAATATATACAAAATGCAAGATTTATTTACAAAGAGATGAATGTGAGTATTTAAAAATATTTACAATGAAGGATTTACTTTTAAATTGACACAAATAAGTTAAATATAGGTTTTGGTCATTATCTTGAAATTTAAGTCATTTACTCGTCAAACTTTCCAATAAAAACGAAGTTATCGTAACAAATGGGCTATAGTTTAACTCGTTGTTTCGGTCGATAATATAGTGTAACTATGAAATGCATCCTTAGTTGATTATCAAAGTTTATCAAAATGGTATTTTCATTTCTTTCCAATAACAAGTCAAATCAAACAAGTTAAGATAGTGCTTGGATTTCAATTGCTTACTCTCTCTTATTTGAAATTTTTATTGATATTAACAATATTTACATATGCCTAACTCAGGTAAACTTAGGCCATATATATTACCCATGCACTACCTTGCGGACTGATGTGAGGGGAATACAGAGCATGGCGAGTGACCACACAAGTGTGAACACTTATCGACTGTAGGCGTTATTAAAAAGAATTTTTATATACATACACCTAACTCAGATAAACTGAGGCCAGATATACCGATCGTGCACTGCCTTTCGGGCTTACGTGAGAAGGGTACAGAGCATGGCGAGTGAACACACAAGTGTGAACACATGACTCTAGGTGTTAAAAATATATACATATATACAAATGTTTTTTTGTTTTTTTTTATTTTATATTTTTTTAGAAAGAGAGAGTTTTACAAAATCATCTTAGCACCATTTAACTTAGAAGATAAAAAATATTATATCCTTTACTTTAAATTTACCACTTTTTTAAACAAAGATTTTCAATTAGAATATACTTCATAATTAACACACAAGAACCTTCCTATATACTAATTAAATAATTGTTATTTGTAATCAAACTTCATTTTTATTTTTGTTAAGACAAATAAATTTTAAAATTTTCAATTTATTATACAAAACTTATACTTATCCTATAGTGTTTCTTCAAAAATAAATCAAAATGCTAAAAAGAAAATGTTTTTGAGATTTAGAAATTTTGAGATTTTTTTTAAGTTAAAAGAAAATGAAAATTCAAAAATGCCATGAAACTTAAAAAAATGAAAAGGAGATTCCCCCACACTTAGTTTTTACTGTGTCCCCACAGTAAATGCATGATATAATGAGTGTAACGGGGAAAAAATATGTACATATTTACAAAAGAGGGTTAACATTCTTACTAGACGTAGCTTGGCTCATGAAGAATCATGAGCTCCTCCTCTTGGTTACCTGGAAATTCCAAGAAAGGTTTTAAACAATGATCGTTGACTTTGAAAATCGATCCATCCCTAGAGTTTTATATTTCTATGGCACCATGTGGAAAAATAGTTCGTATCACAAATGGTCTGGTCCATCTCGATTTAAGTTTCCCAGGGAATAAATGAAGTCTTGAGTCATATAAAAGAACTTTTTGGTTAGGTGAAAACGTTTTTCTTAGGATTGACTTGTCATGAAAAACATTCATTCTTTCTTTGTAAATTTTTTCATTTTCATACGCATCGTTCCTAAGTTCTTCTAGTTCGTTGAGTTGTAATTTTCTGTTTTCACCAGCATTCTCGAGATCAAAGTTTAAGTTATTTATCGCCCACAATTCTTTGTGTTCGATTTCAACGGGTAAATGACAAGCTTTACCGTAAACTAAACGAAATGGGGACATCCCAAGGTTAGTTTTAAAAGCAGTACGGTAAGCCCAAAGCACGTCGGTCAATTTCTGAGACCAATTTTTTCGATTTTTGTTGACAGTTTGCTCCAAGATATGTTTTACTTAATGATTTGAAACTTCAACTTGCCCATAAGTTTGAGGATGATATGGAGTGGATAACTTGTGGGTTCTCGAGTATTTCTTCATTAATGTTTCAAAAGATCGATTGCAAAAATGGGTTCCGTTATCACTGATTATTGTGCGAGGTGTGTCGAACCTCGAAAAGTTGTTTTCTCTGAGAAATTTCACAATAATTCTATGGTCGTTGGTTTTGGAAGGAACAGCTTCGACCCATTTTGAGACGTAATCGACAGCAAGAAGGATATACAAGTTTCGAAAAGAATTGGGAAAATGTCCCATAAAGTTGATAACCCAAACATCAAAGATTTCGATCGTAAGAATGGGTTTAGAGGCATCATATCTCGTCGAGAAATTCATCCAAGCATTTGACATCGATCGCAAGTTTTGCAAAATTTGAATGAGTCTTTGAAAAGAGAAGGCCGATAGAAACCACACTGAAGCACTTTTTCCACAGTTTTTCGAGGACCGAAATGTCCACCGCATGCTTGATCGTGACAAAATGAGAGAACACTTTTGATTTCATAATCTGGGATGCAACGTAGAATGAATTGGTCGGGACAATACTTGAACAAGTATGGATCGTCCGAATAGAAATATTTTACTTGGGACATGAATTTTCATTTATCTTGTTTGGACCAAGATGAGGGAGTTTCTTTAGTGACTAAGTAGTTCACTATGTCAGTATACCATGGATTGATGGAGATAGAAAGAAGTTGTTCATCGGGGAATTTTTCATTGATTGGCAAAGAAGATGGTGCGTTCGGAAGACGAGATAAGTCATCGGCTATGACATTATTGGATCCTTTTTTGTCCTTGATTGTAAGATCAAACTCTTGTAGTAAAAGGATCCAACGAATTAAGCAAGATTTAGCGTCCTTTTTAGCGAAGAGATATCGAAGCGCAGAATGGTCCATGTACATAGTAATGTGTGACCCGATTAAATATTGTTGGAATTTTTCAAGAGCAAAGACTACCGCTAGAAGCTCTTTTTCAGTGGTTGTGTAGTTAAGTTGAGCGTCGTTCAGAGTCATGCTAGCGTAGTAGATAACGTGAAGGATCTTATTGATGCGTTGTCCTAAGACAGCACCAACTGCAAAGGTTGAGGCGTCACACATTATTTCAAATGGGAGATCCTAATTGGGCGCGCAAATGATTGGAGAAGAAATGAGTTCGTTCTTAAGATGTTCGAAAGAAGAGATACAATCAGTGTTAGAATCGAAAGGAACGTCTTTTCCAAGAAGAGTCGTCAAAGGACGAGCGATTTTGCTAAAGTCTTTCACAAAGCGTCGGTAAAAGCCAGCGTGTCCTAGAAATGATCGAATGTCCTTAACAGATTTGGGAATGGGTACGTTTATAATTACGTCAACTTTCGCTTTATCTACCTCAATGCCTTTATTTGAGATGATATCTCCAAGGACTATGCCTTGTTTGACCATAAAGTGGCATTTTTCCCAATTCAAAGTCAAATGTTTCTCTTTACATCGATTTAAAACCAACTCGAGATGATGTAAACATTAGAAAAAAGAATCACCAAAGATAGAGAAATCGTCCATAAAAACTTCTTGAATGCATTCAATCATGTCAGAAAAGATGCCAACCATGCATTGTTGGACAGTAGCAGGAGCGTTACAAAGTCCGAATGGAATACATCGATAAGCAAAGGTAACGAATGGACACATGAAAGTCGTTTTCTCTTGATCTTCGGGAGCGATTGGAATTTGGTTATAGCCGGAATAACAATCAAGGAAGCGGTAGAATTCATGGTCGGCTAAAAGTTCGAGCATTTGGTCAATGAAAGGAAGAGGGAAGTGGTCTTTTCATGTTGCAGCGTTTAATTTTCGATAATCAATGCAAACACGCCAACCAGTTTGAGTCCAAGTAGGAATGAGTTCGTTAGCGTCGTTTGTTATAACGGTAAGTCCAGACTTTTTCGGCACGACATGAATTGGGCTAACCCATGGGCTATCGGAGATGGGGTATATGATACCGTTATTGAGGAGCTTAAGAATTTCATCATGAACCGCATCTTTCATTTTTGGGTTAAGCCTCCATTGTGCATCACGAGTGGGTTTGGCTTCGTCAATTAAGTGAATGCGATGTTGGACAATAGCTGGGCTAATTCCCTTAATATTGGTGATCGACCATCCAATCACTTCCTTGTTTTTCGAAAGAATAGAGAGAAGAGAAGTTTCTTGGTCAAGAGAAAGATCGTTAGAAATTATGATAGGACAAGTTTCGTTTTCACCTAAGTATGTGTACTTAAGGTGATCGGGAAGTGGTTTGAGGTCCAACTTAGGGAGTTGCTCGATCAAAGAATTAGGTTGAGATTCAGACTCAACTTGAAGCGATTCAAAGGGAAGAGTATATTTAATCTCGTTGGGGATTTCGTGAAAAAAAATTCGTATTCAGCTTCGCGTTCGTCGTTAAGGTCAAGTGTCTCGTTTGGAAGTTTTCGTGAATGGCACTAACTTCCAACATTTGGTCGCAAGGTTCATTTGATTGGCTTTCAATATTGAAATGTTGAGATCCAAAGTCATGTTTCCAAAAGAGATTTTCATCAAACCGTTGCGACAATTGATTAAGGCATTTAAGGTGGCTAAGAATGGTCGGCCTAAAATCAGTGAAATTTGACACGCGGGATTTGTCACAGGTTGTGTTTCGAGAACGATAAAATCAACGGGGAATATGAATTGCCCTACTCGAATGAGCACATCCTCAATTTCTCCCATAGGCTTCTTAATGGAACGAACAGCGAATTGAAGCGTGACCTTTGTGGGTTTGAGCTCACCTAAGCCTAATTGTTCGTACACGGAGTATGGAATCAAGTTGACACTCGCGCTTAAGTCAATCAAACATTTGTTAATCGTCTTGTCTCCAATTGTACAAGAAATCGTAGGACAACCAGGATCTTTGTATTTTACAGGCATGGATTGGAACAAGACTTCACTCAAACTGGCAGCTAAGAAGACTTTTTTGAGCACTTGAGTGTGTCGCTTTTAGGTACACAAGTCTTAAGAAATTTCGCGTACGTGGGGACATGCTGAACGATGTTAAGAAGCAGGATGTTAACTTTCACTTGTTTAAAAATTTCCAACATCTTTTCCATTTGGTCTGAGTGTTTCTTTGGTCAGAGACGATGTGGAAATGGAACAGGATACTCGATAGGTGGGTCTACTTGAGTAGAGAAGAATTTTGATCGGCATTCATTTCAACGATTGGTTCCCCGTTCTGTTCAGATTTGTTCGTTGTTTTAGAAGTGTCGAGAGAGGTTTCCGATAAATCGTTTGGATTAACGACTTGATTATCGATTTGTTTACCAGAACGTAGAGTTGTGATTGCCTTCAATTGGGTGACGTTGCTATCTTGAACAACATGGCTTGATTTGAATTTGCTTTTTGATTTCTTGGATTTGGAAGGGGTTGGCTTGGGAATATTCCTCATTCACGTTCACTTACAAACGTGGCTAATTGATTTATTTGCATTTCAAGTTTTGCAATCGATTGGTTTGTGTTTTGCATATATGAGGTTAATAAATTTTGCAAATTGATGTTTGATTGAAGGCTTTGAGTAGTTGCTTTAGCCAATGTTTCAAAAGTTTTCTCAAGTGAACTCAAACGTTTATCGTCTTGAGGAGGATGAGTAGAATTTGGTTGAAAATTTGATTGTTGCAGTTGATTATGAGACAGACCCGTAAAGTTTGGTTAAAAATGGTTGGTTTGAAAAGGAGGATTCGAAGCATTATTCAGGGATGCTTGAAAATTTGGACGAACTGTATTAGTGTTGGGATTGTTTTGGTTCCAAGCAAAATTCGGATGATTTCTCCAACCTGGATTGTACGTTGGAGAAAACGAGTCGTTTTTGGCTTTATTGAAAGCATTGATTTGTTCGATAGAATTAGGACACTGATCGGCTATATGATTAGGATCGTTGCATTTGTAACACATCGGTTGGGAAGCTTGGTTCATTTGATTCGATGAGAAAATGTTATCGAATTTTTTAATCATTGCATCGATCTTAGCTTCTAAAGCAAAATGAGATCCTATCGAGTGTGCACTCGATCGTGAGTAAATTGATTTTTCGTTCGAACGTTCCTATTGGGATGACTTTTCGGCGAGGTTTTCATGAAATTGCTAAGCATCATCATGATGTTGGGCAAGAAAGCTGCCTTGGCACATTGATTCGAGCATGGTTCGTGAGCTGTTTTCGAGTCCATCGTATAAGATTTGGCAAATCGTCCATTTTTTGAAGTTATGGTGTGGACATTTTATCAAAAGCTCTTTGAATCTTTCAAAATATTTTTCGAATGGTTCTCCCTTGAATTGATGAAAATTTACAGTTTCGTTTCAGATTCTACTCGTTTTTTCCAAGGGGTAGAACTTTTTTAAGAAAGCTTTTACGAATTCTTCCCAAGTTTTAATCGATTTGACGGTAAGTTGTACAACCGTTTTTCAACGTAATCCGTAAGAGTGAATGGAATTAAGCGAAGTTTGATTCCGTCATCGGAAAGTTGTTGGAGTTTCATTGTTGCACAAACTTGTTCGAATTTCCTCAAAAAGATGTGTGGGTCATCGTGTTCAAAATTGCCAAATTTTGGAAGTGTGGCAATATGGTTCGAGTGAATTTCGAAGTGGTTACCCATAGGGGTGGGTAACGTAATGCAAGATGGAATAGAAACTCTATCGCGAAAGATTCTATCCATAAGAGTTCGATGGGCGTTCTCGTTAGCCATTTCGGGAGGATCGTTTGTCCGAGTTAAGCGGTTAGTTGTTAGTCGCGAGTCTAACGATTTGTTGTTGTGTCATGAGTCCAAGTACTCTTGCACAAGTGAAATTCGAGAAGCGAAGGAAGTTAGAATCGAGTTTGGAAAATGAAACAAGATTTGGAAAATGAAGTGAAAAATTGTTTTGTTTTCTTTTTTTTTAAAGGAAGAAAAATATTTACCAAGTGAAAATTATTTTTCAGAAGAGAAGTTTGATTTTTGTTTTTTTGGTTTTTTAAATTTTTATATGTTTTTGTTTTTGTAAATTTTTTTTTTGAATTTTCAGATTTTCAAATATTTACCAAAAGGAATTTTTTTTGTTTTTGTTTTCACAAAATGGGAATTTGATTTTCTGTTTTTGTTTTGAATTTTAAATTTTTTTCTTTTTGAAAAGATTTTATATTTTTTTCTTTTTGAAAAGATTTTATATTTTTGTTTTTGATTGAAAATTTTCAAAGGAAAAAAAATGAATTATTTTTTTGGAATTAAAAACTAAGTTAAGTAAAATTTACAAAAATTTTTGGATTTTTGATTTTTTTTTTAAATATGCACGAACTAATGCAACTAAATGAATGTAAAGGACTTAATTACAATTTTCTGTCCTTAGTAGCTCCTAACCCAAAATTGTATGATTACACTTTGTCTTAAATCAACAAAAATATTTCTCAGCCAGGTAACGGGCAAGG
The DNA here is from genome assembly GCA_030737815.1 of Allium fistulosum. Taxonomy (NCBI): domain Eukaryota; kingdom Viridiplantae; phylum Streptophyta; class Magnoliopsida; order Asparagales; family Amaryllidaceae; genus Allium; species Allium fistulosum. Next base: position 490,098,704 of record CM060903.1, read on the forward strand.
GTTATCGGTGCATCACGAATCACCGTAGCAATGCAACCGAAGGTTTAAGTACCTTCAGAGGAACAACCAGTATAATATTTACGAATCATCGTAATTTTTATAACTGGTTATTACTCTGCCGTAGCCTAGACACCAAGAAATAAAATTGTTCAAAGAAAACAATTGTGAAGATACAATTAAGCCTTAGATAAGCTCGCCACACCCTTAAGTCGAATGTCTAACCTTTATTATTAGTCAAATTCTACGATGAATGCGATTTGTGGGCTAAGGAAAGGGTGATGAAATCCCTTACCTTATGTGAATTCGGGTATTGCCCTTAGAAAATAAAATATGATGAGATGAATGCAAAACAAAAATTAAACGTGAATTTACAATGCAACTAAAATGAAGTTTTTTTTTGGATTTTGAATTTTTTTTATTTTTTTATATAAATGCAAATACAAGCAACCAACAATGCAAATCAAATAAAAACAGGAGATAGGGGCACGATGCCAGAGCATGCAGAATTTATTTTAAAGTGGCAATTTTATTTAGCAAGCAAGCAAGCAATTATTTTTGGCAAGCACTTCTTCTTTTTTGATATTCTGCTTTTGCAACCTGAAATTAAAAAACAAGATATATATAATTTTTTTATATCAAAGAAGATATAAAATAAAAACAAAACAAATAAGGGAGACAACACAAACAAAACAAATTGAAAATCAAGCAAATTAAAACTTGTTTTTTTCTTGTAAAACAAGAAAAGAACCTAAAACTCAAACTAATTAAATAAATAAAAAGAGGAGAAGGGAAAAAGAAGAAAAGAAAATATATATTTTTTTAACACAGCCCGGCCCACTAACCAAACAACTTACCTACGTTTTCTCTTTTATTTATTTTCATTTCTTTTTAAAACACGAAGAAAGGATGCCGTGGAAATAAATTACAAAATCAAATTCGCGTTTAAACACACTTTTCTCCTTCAAATCCCAAAATAAATAAATAAAATTTGAAACTTAAAAATCAGAATCGAGGGGCAATTTCAGGTGATTTGAGGTTGGTCAAGGTCGCGGTGAGATTGCAGGAGCTTTGGTTGGTCGCGATTGACTGAGGTGTTGATGTGCTAACTGGCGAAGGGGGTTCGAGCATTGCGATTGGGAGGGAAGTCTGGAGTGATTGTCGATGGAGTGGCGGGTTGTTCGTGGGTTTGATTATGATGTCGTGGAGGTTGGCAGGCAGATGGCAGTTAGGGAGGTTTTCGACAGAGGTATGTTTGTCAGTGATGGAAGTTGTTGTTGTGCAGTGTACAGCAGTTAGAGGGAGTATTTTCAATGAGGAAGAAGTGGTGATAGCAGAAGTAGATTGATTCTGGAAGAAGTGGTAACAGAAGAAGTGCAGAACTGTTGCAGTGTTGTGGATGTGTGCTATGTGGCCTTGTAGTATTGTTGAACTGGAATGAAGAGGATGTTGCTGTGTTGATATGATGTTGAAGTGGCTGTATTGAATGTAAGGAAGAGGGATGTCGTGACAGCAAGTGTTGTTTATGGTCAGAGAAGTAGTGGTAAAAGAAGTTGTTGAAGTATGATGTTATTGGCAGGTGGAAAATGAACTGTTTCAGAGATTTGGATATGGTCAGTGCACAGTGAAGTGCTGTTTGTAGCAGTGGATTGATGTAGTAATATGTATGTGTGACACAGTGTGGAGGAGAACAGTTGAATGTGTGACAGTGAGGAATATTGGTGAAGTGGGGTGGTTAGAACAGTGGAATGACTTTGTTTCAGGTGGTTGAAGTGGGAATGTGACAGTGCAGTAAAGTGGCAGATGGGTAATGAGTAGGAATGAGGCAGGAAGTGAAGTCTGTCGAATTGGATGATGTTGAACGGGACAGTATGGCTTCAGGCAGTAGATGTTTGCAGTTTTGTGGGTTGATGGAATTGGTTCAAATTGGTAATGAATTGGAGATGGAAGCAAGGAGAGAGGAAGACTGGTTGACTGTTTTGGTTGTAATGTTGAGAAAAAGTTGTAGTGGTTTGTTGAGAAACCGGTGATGAAGTTATGTCAGTGCAGTTTTAAATGTAAGCAGTGAGGCTTGTATTGCGGGTTGAAGTGGTGTAGGCAAGAAGAAGATGGTCAGTAATAGATTGTGGATTGTTTGATGTTGATGGTATATATGGTGGTATGCACAGTGATCAGAGGCAGGTGGTTGAGGCTTTTAAGACAGAGGTGGTCGATGTGTGGTGTTGAGGCAGGGAAGTCAGGTTGCTTCTGGCAGCGAAGATGAATGAGACGGTAAAAATGGCAGTGTGGTAGTTGTGAGGTTGAATATGGTGGTGTTGAAGTGGTTTGGTTAAGTATGGTCGGGAGTTTGTGCATAGAGCATGCACAGGGATGGATGAGGCCAGTGAATAGTGAACAAGGCTTGAATATGCAGAGTAAACAGTAAATGTAATGTATATACAAATTGTGATGGAAGCAATAAAAATGTAACAGACGGAAAATTATAATGTAGAAAAAGAAATGAAACAAATTTTTTTTTGTCTTTTTGAAATTATCTTGTGTAATTTCTTTTAAATAGAAATGCAAAAGCAAATTGAACTAGAAAACAAGCACACAAACAAAATGCAAACAAAAATCACACAAACACACAAATTTTTTTAAAATGCAAACACACACACAAAAATCAAACGAAAAATAATTCAAAGAATAGAAAACTAAAATCAAAATTATTCCCCAGCAACGGCACCAAAAACTTGTTTAATGACGAATTTTATATTGGTTTAGAAAATCGCCGATAAATTTTGAATTAAATTTTAATCGCAAGCGCACGGTGTACAATTTTAGTACGTGGCGAGTACGGGTCGATCCGTAGGGAATTTTTAAGATTTTAAAATTTTCTACCCAGTCAAATTAGACCAAAATGAGAGAAGATTGTTAACTACAAGCAAAATGAAGCTAAAACTAGAATTAAAATGAGATTAAAAACTATGAGATTAGAGAACAATTTAGAGGCAAATCCACTCTCATATTTTTTAAATCAACAATCAAACAATCTATGATCTCTATTTTTGATATTAAGTGAAATAATTATTGTATTTATTATAAGTATGGTTTATTTATGTTATTAATTAACAGAACTTAAACCATCAAACTATAATACAACAAATAAACCACTTATCAATTCTCATAAAAATGAAGCCAAAGCAAAATCTATTTTAAGTATGATCTATTTACTATTGTAATTAGTAATATAGATCATCAAATTTTGTTTTTACTTTCATTTCAAAATCAAAAATCAATTAGCAAATGATGATGTAAATTGTGTTTATGTTGAATAAGAATAGTTCATTTGCAAATGCGACATAAACTATCAAACTCACTTGTATAAACTTACATCAAAATCTACTTTCATGAAGCACAAATAAAAGAGACCATGAATCATAGAATGTTGAAATTACATAATATTTAAGAGCTTCATTACCCCTAAATTCAAGGGGTTTAGCTACTCATTTGTGTTATCATATCAACACATGTAAGTTTCAACATTAAAAAGAAAAAGAAAAAGAAAATAAACAAATGAAGAAAATGAGATTAACTACTAAACTACTTGCATAAAAAATAAAGCTACACTACTTACATGAATGTAAATCTAATCTACTAACAGAGAAAAGAAGAGAGCATAGAAGTAAAAATGAACATAAAAGTAAAAAGAAGCATGTAGAAAAGAAAAGAGAAAGAGGCTAGGAAGCCATTTTTATTCATGAAACATTGACATTACAACTTGCTTTCTTAATTTCCTAACTAATGTGAAAGAGTAAGAAGATATTTACATGTACATAAAAGGGCTATTTATACATGCATAAAACCCTAATTCAATTTTTAGGGTGCTTCCCAAAATGCCCTTTAGGAAGTGTGGCCACCAAGTAACCATTAGACACTAATTAATCCATTATTAAATGTGCATGAAGCTTTAATCTCCACTTAGTTGTCCATTAGTTTCTAATTGTAGATTTAGGTAAGTGGGTAGGTGGGGTCCTCAATGATCATGAGCTTGAATTATTTCCTCTTCATTCCTTTGTATTCCCTTGTGCATGCATATATTTTCATGAAACCCTCTTCCATATGCATCCAAATTTCTAAAAATGTTCAAGTAAAAAGTCCCAAATTAACACATGCACAAAATGACTATTTTGCCCTTGTATGTAGATGAATATATGATGATTTGAAAATAATTGAATTTTGGTTATAAACGTGTTAAAATGCCCAAATATGACATTTATTTAAATAAAAATAGATAAAATATGGATGTAAATATATGCACAATTACATGCACATCGCGGCACCCGACCTCGAACGGTCATATTTCGCCTCGAACGGCACCCGGCCTTGAACGGTCACATCTTGCCTCGAACGGCACCCGACCTCGAACGGTCACATTTTGCCTCGAACGGCACCCGGTCTCGAATGGTCTCATGTCGCCTCGAACGGAACCCGACCTCGAACGGTCACATTTTTCCTCGAATGGCACCCAACCTCGAATAGTCATATTTCGCCTCAAATTGCACCCGATCTCGAACGATCACATTTTGCCTCGAACGGCATCCGATCTCGAACGATCACATTTCGCCTCGAAGGCACCCGATCTCGAACGATCACATTTTGCTTCGAACGGCATCCAATCTCGAACGATCATATTTCGCCTCGAACGGCACCCAATCTTGAACGATCATATTTCGCCTCGAATGGCACATGATCCCGAACGATCGTTATTAATAATCAGGCAAGATCATTGTTAGCACAAAAATTGGTCACTAACCTCGTTGAGAAAGATTGTGTAGAGACATAAGTGATGAAGAAAAGTTAAACAAGGAAGAATATGCTAATTTGAATGCAGAAAGTAAGAACACAGGATTTATAGTGGTTCAGCGTAATCGCCTACGTCCACTATGAGGTTAAACTTTATTGCTTGACTTGATGATTGATTACAGATACAATCCGTAGACCAAACACTTGAATACAATTGCTAAGTAAAGAGGATGAGTCTTGAAAGCGGCAGAGTCTCCCCAGTGTTCCCGAAAAAAGGTCCCTTTTCACTGTGCCCCTGCCCCTCTATTTATAGACAAAGATGGGTTGGACTTCCCAGGCAGGCCTGGCAGCTGAATCCCCTGGCCCAGATGGATTGGTCCCTATATGCCGAACCAAACAGGCCGAACGGTCGGATGCCAAACCATCTTCCGCATGCCGAACGATGCTTGTTATGTGGGAACAGTAGGCTGAGCAATAATTGTAGCCGGACAAGCTGGGAAGAATGCCGAACAATCTTCTTATGCCGAACAGAAGTGAGGTGCCGAGTGGGGAGTGTATGCCGAGCAATGATTGAAGTTGACTGAGGTTAGATGAATGCCGAGCAATCTTTGGATGCCGGACGAACCTGGAAGCCGACCATTCCTGGATGCCGAGCGCTCCTTGGATGTCGAGCGCTCGCCAATGCCGAGCGCTCCTTGGATGCCAAGCGCTTGCCAATGCCGAGCGCTACGTGGATGCCGAGTACTCCTAGATGCCGAGTATTCCTGGATGTAGAGTATTCCTGGATGCCGAGTACTCCTGGATGCCGAGCGCTACATGGATGCCGAGTACTCCTGGATGCCGAGTACTCCTGGATGCCGAGTATTGCTGGATGCAGAGTATTCCTGGATGCCGAGCGCTACGTGGATGCCGAGTACTCCTGGATGCCGAGCGCTACGTGGATGCTGAGTACTCCTGGATGCCGAGTTTCCCTGGATGCCGAGTGTCCCTGGATGCCAAGTACTCCTGGATGTCGAGCGTTTGCTAATGCCGAGTACTTAGTTGCCTGGTCAAATCTCCAGGAAACACTTGCCCCCCAAAGTGTATTACGTGACCGAACGTGATACGCTTTGAATTACGTATCCTCCATGTTTTGTTTCAAATCCTTGACTAAATCCTAATGGAGATGCCTTCTTGAGAATATCAGTGGTTGAGGTGTGTGCCTAATGTGGTATAAATGCTGAATGATACGTTCGAAGCCGAACGTTCCTCATGTGTCGAGCAACTTTATGTTTCGAAGCCGAACGTTACGGCTTTGACCGGTTCTACCGGATATAGCCTTTTCAACTTCTTCTTCCTCCCTATAAAACCAGGCATCCTCCCTCTTCTCTTCTTTTACACTTTTATTTATGTCACTCTCTAAAGATTTGCGATTTTCGCCTGTTAATCGGACTTAAAGCCTACTCAATCCTTTCCAAGCTTCGATCTACTAACTAGGTATTATCCCTCTATCTAAATCCCTTCCCTGATTAAATAGTTTCAACGTGAGACTTAGGTTTGTGCGTAGCCGAGAGGGTCATGTGGAAAACTTTGATTAGGTCGTCTTTATGGCTGAATGATGTGAGGCGAGGAGGAATGACCCGAGGTGATCGCACTTAGGATAGTTAGGTGACTAGCTTCTTCGTGCCGAATTGAGACTAGAGGAGAAGAAAGAATAGAGGAAGTGTTGGAGGTGATAAGGGTGTCGAACGACATAATCTGGGATGATTCGCCGAGTGACCTGTTCTTGTTGTTCTGTGTAGATGGAGGAGGAGAGGAGTGGACCTGTAGCCAAGGGTGGAGTGCCGAACGTTAAGGCTCGGCATAACACTGGGTCGGTGTATCTTACCATATGCCGGACAGGGAAATGGAAGGCTAAGGTGAAGGCATGAATTAGTGGGGATGCGGAACGATCACGAATGCCGAACAATATTTCAGCCGAACAATACTCAGGCCGAACAAACTTAAATGCCGAACCATATCAAGGCCGAACACAACTTAAATGCCGAACCATATCATGGCCGAACATTACTTAAATGCCGAACCATATCAAGGCCGAACATAACTTAAATGTCGAACCATATCAAGGCCGAACACAACTTAAATGCCGAACCATATCAAGGCCGATCATTACTTAAATGCCGAACCATATCAAGGCCAAACAATATTTCAACCGAACAACACTCGGGCCGAACAAACTTAAATGCCGAACAGATAATTGCCTTGCCTAATCACACAACAAAACAAGTACGAGGACTCTAGCCTACCAGCATATGAAACTGACCCGGATCATTAATTCCCTATCTTTAGTAGATATAAATCTGAACTTAGATTAACATACATTTTCTGAATCTGAAACTGTAATCACCACAAAGCAGGCTTTTGGAGACGGTCAGTGATGACGGTCTTCGAAGGCGATGATTTGAAGCTCAGTTTTATTTGTGACCTTCAAATTCTCGATGCTTATACACGATTGCTTGCACTAGTTTATACACCACGTGGGGGGAATATTCGTGTTGTTAATTCTAACATTGAACATTTTTCAAGTATAGTTTTCACAGGCACTTAGCCAGATTCACTATTTAATGGAGATGTCTAAAAAATCCAGCTCCGCCACTATATCTGATAGGCCTGGGCCGTCTTCAAGGCAAGAAGTCACGGACACTTCAAATCCGTCGACTTCCCCTACTCATAACTTAGCTCCTGATGCCCTGGAGGCATCGATCCTCTTGGACAATCCGATCAACTCACAGGCTTCGAAGATTAACGAAGTCGCAGTTCGACGAATATGCTCCATCCACGGAATTCCTTTTGCCGATGTGTTGGTCCTGTCGAGACATGATCGTCCTCATCTGCCCCCAGTCGGGTATACTGCTTGTAATAAGTTCATGTGCTGGATGGGCAGCATGCCTCCATTCAATCTATTTCTTCGGGACGTGTTGCAATATATTGACATAGCCCCGTCGCAGCTGCATCCAAACGGTCACGCGTTCATATACGAGACCTACCTACTTTTCATGGCCGTCTTCTCTAGGCCTCCAACTTCTGGCGACATCAGATATATTTATATGATTAAGAAGCGGAAAGATAGCCCCTCTTTTATGTTCCTCGAGCCGTACCACAAATGCCAGATTTTGACCGGAGCATGTAGCAAATTCGCCCTGTACAAACAGGAATGGTTTATGTGCGTTGCCCTCCTGGTTTCGCGAGGAGATGGATCGAAGGCAGTAAGTCTCTTCCCTGAGTCAACATTCGCGCTCAATCGGAGCTATGCTTTTTCTAACTCCTTGTTTCATCAGGTATTAACCCGCATCCTGAGGGCCGAGGATATTCTGAGACCGTCGAAGCCATTAGAGCTCTTCCTACTGAGGAACGGGACATCTAAACCATCATTTCAAATGAATCATTGTCGAGGTTCGGACTGTTAGCAGGAGGTCGCCGGATTAGCCTTCCTGAGGGCGTTTCCATTCCCAAGTCTGCATCCGTTAAAGGGAAAAAACAAGCTGAATCGTCATCACGCCATACCCCCGATGCACATGAAGGAGGATAAAACAAAGAGGATGAAGCTCCTAAGACACAAGACGAGAATGTGGGTCCTGCTTGGGACTCGGCGGTCGAAGTGCACGATATTGAAACGTCATCTTCCCCTTCGAAGAGGAAAAAGAAATTGACGTACAAGATACGGAAGGAAAAAGTTGGCGGAATCTCCAAAGTTACACTCATCCCGCCAGAGAAAGAGGCTTCTTCACAGCACATGGAAAGTTCTTTAAAGGGTCTGTCGAACCTTACCATCCCCGACGATCTACTCAATTATGGCTTCGACGATCCGGAAGCCCTTAAGTTTCATTCGCCCGCTAGAGGCAATGCGGGAGTTCAACCCCCAGTTCAGGGAGATAACACTCCAATCAGTAAAGATAAAGGAACCGGTCCGTCGGGGGGAACACTAGGACACACACGCACACACGCACTTCACCATACACTTCAAGTTTTTCCATTACCCCGATTTTTCCTAACTCTTTAATCCTTTGCAGGTGACATGGGGCGCTCCCACAGACTCGATTGCCTCCACGGTTCTTCTATATTTCACCATCCCGGACGGGATTCAGGCTCAGGTAGACGTAGGGACAGAGACGATTACGAGGATCGAGACAACCGTCCTCGCGATTCGTCTTATCGAAAGAAAACATATTCCCAGTCTTCATATTCTCGTGATCATCCTCCTCAAACTGAGCCAGATAGAGAAAAGCTTTCGTAGAAGGGATCTCAACCTGATGTTTCCCGAGACCAACATTCTGGTTCATCGAGTACACGGCAATCTCGGGAACACTGGAAGAGAGCAGAACTTTCAAAGCCTCCCCCCCCCCCCCCCGTTACTGCGGCTGACCTAACAATAGCAGAAAAGATGGTCGATCTTAAGGCAAAATTCCCAAAAATCTGCTTTGACGGCCTGAAATTCCTCTCAGGTATTCATCACATCCCAGGGCACGTCAAGCAGAGTGCCATCGCCTGCAACAACGACGTCTATGTTCAACATGACGCGTTTGTACACTTGGTCGAAAAAGTCTCGGAGGTATCTGTTGAGCGACAACATGAAATTGACCGTTTGAAGTTGGAAGCTGGCTTTAACAAGGACATCATCAAGAATCAAGATGAAGAGCTTGCCTTGTATAAGTCGAAACTTGAAGCCGCATAGCAGAGTGCAAAAGACACTACCGAGGTCGTCACTCGTCTAGAGGCGACCCATAAAAAGGAACTTGACGAAGCAGTCCAGCGCAGCGGAGCCCTTGCCTTAGAAAATGATTCTATCCAGAAAGAAAGGGACGCGCTCGCCCTGCAAGTCAGAGAGTTGAAAGAATTACTCTCTAAGGAGAAAGAGGAGAAAACAGCCGCTCAAGAAGAGCCCCAACGATACTGCGACGAAATCATTGCTACACGGCTCTTAAAAACAAAGCTTGATGATGAACTTGCTAGGGTTGAGATAATGAAAGACGAAGCCCGTAAGGAGGGCAAGAGGAAAGCTTCCGAGGAGATTGACTCTCGCCTCGAAGCAGCTGCAAAGGCCGGTAGGGAAAAGGTCAAGTGCATGTTTGACCCGCTGATCGCTGAGTACAGCGCCCGCGTCCTTACGCACCGTGACTTGACATTCCTAGGCGAGGGCTATCTTGAATCTCTAGCTGAGGCCTGGGAAACTTTAATAAAGATCAGAAAGATCGATTCGGGCTATGAGGAAGTCGATGAGGATGCTCTGGTGAAAGAATTTCTCAGGGGGAACAAGCTAGCGGACTTATCTGCAGCTTTAGCTCTTTATAGCAAAGGCTCTCCCCTACCAAAAGAGAAAAACGACGAAGCTGGTCCATCTGTGGCTAAGGCTGTAGCTCCTCATTCTGCTGCTCCTCCTTCTGCTCAATCGGCCGGTCGGCCAACACTTGACCCATTCAAGCAGCATGCCGGCTATGATCCAGAAGATCCCGGGCTTGGCGTTCATGTGCTATCCCCTATTCTAGAGGGTGAGACTCCACGCGCAACTGATAGCCAGCCAGAACCCGGTACATAATTCTTCTTTTAGAAGTTTAAAGATCTGTCACTTTATGGTAGCGGTTATTTGTCCTAATGTTCATTCTTTATGTTTTCATGCAGACTGCTCTGATCCTGAACCAACTCCGAGGAGCGACGACGCCAAGGAGGAGGCAGAGAAAACAAGCGATGTTGCTCATGCGAGAGTAACTCATGGCCCTGACGCTCAAGTGATCGGGGCACTAGATGATGATAAGTTTGACACTTCATCTCCCGTCGAAGGGAGTGATGAAATCGAGATCACTGTCGCCTCCGAACATACTTCGAAGATGAGCATGAAGGAGCGTCTCGCAGAAGAGGAGAAAAAGAAGGTCGAGATCAAGGTCGAGCCTCAAATATTGGAACTTACCGATTCGCGGAATAGACCTTTGAAGATCATTCTCCCTGGAAAATCCAAACCGCTGGATGTTCCTTCTCCCACTCCTGACTCCGCTTCTTTGGCAAGCAGGAAATCCAAGAAGAAGCGTGAGGGAGAGGAATCATCTGAGAAAATGAAGGAAGACAAGAAGAAAAAGCCAAAGAAATAGCCACTATTCTCGTTCAACGAGATTTTGTTTAGGTCTTGTAACTACTTTTATTTTTTCGTTTCCGTAGTTTGTGTAGATAGATTTTTGACTCCAAGTTTTGGAGGAATAATTGTGTAACCCCATTTCGGACTATTAAACGAAGTTTAGTTTCTTTGTAACTTGAACGATTCTTTTGCTTTTTTTTTAGCTTTCTGAATAACCGTGGACAAAACTCAAGTTCTTATGAGTTGCATAATTCCCCAGTCCATTCTGACACTGCTCAAACATTCTTTGGAGTGGCATATTTCTTGTTCCACATTCTTGAGTACTTGGAAAAAAAATTTAAAAATTCGCGCTCCAGGGATTTAGGGTAATTCGATCCGCATTCAGGGGATTCGGAGATTCGAATTGCCTATACTCTAGTCTGCGCTCCGGGGACTTAGAGTATTTCGGTCCGCACTCAGGGGACTTGGAGATTCGAAGTCATTTATACTCTAGTCCACGCTATGGGGACTTAGAGTATTCCGGTTCGCACTCAGGGGACTCGGAGATTGAAGTCGTTTATACTCTAGTCCGCGCTCTGGGGACTTAGAATATTCCGGTCCACACTCAGGGGACTCGTAGATTGAAGTCGTTTATACTCTAGTCCGTGCTCCGGGACTTAGAGTACTCCGGTCCGCACTCAGGGGACTCGAATTGAAATCGCTTATACTCTAGTCCGCGCTTTGGGGACTTAGAGTACTCCGGTCCGCACTCAGGGGACTCGGAGATTGAAGTTGTTTATACTCTAGTCCGCGCTCTGAGGACTTAGAGTACTCCGGTCCGCACTCGGGGGACTCGGAGATTGAAGTCATTTATACTCTAGTCCGCGCTCTGGGGACTTAGAGTACTCCGGTCCGCACTCAGGGGACTCGGAGATTGAAGTCGTTTATACTCTAGTCCGCGCTCTGGGGACTTAGAGTACTCCGATCCGCACTCAGGGGACTCGGAGATTGAAGTCTTTTATACTCTAGTCCGTGCTCTGGGGACTTAGAGTACTCCGGTCCGCACTCAGGGGACTCGGAGATTGAAGTTGTTTATACTCTAGTCTGCACTACGGGGACTTAGAGTACTCCGGTCCGCATTCAGGGGACTCGGATTGAAGTCGTTTATACTCTAGTCTGCGCTCTGGGGACTTAGAGTACTCCGGTCCGCACTCAAGGGACTCGGAGATTGAAGTCATTTATACTCTAGTTCGCGCTCCGGGGACTTAGAGTACTCCGGTCCGCATTCAGGGGACTCGGATTGAAATCGTTTATACTCTATTCCGCGCTCTGGGGACTTAGAGTACTCCGGTCCGCACTCAGGGGACTCAGAGATTGAAGTCGTTTATACGAGTTCGTACATCATTCAGAATAATGTAACTCCAGCAATTCATCAACCGACTGTGAGATATGGAAACATTAGTAATTTATGGGAAAGACGGCTTCAAGCCTTTATTAATGAAAAACAACAAAATTGCCTGATTACACGGTCAAAAAGAAACTAAGTGATAACGGAACGAAAACATACAGGAAATAACTGTGCCTAAAACAAGAAAGAAACAGGCTAAATGTAATAATGTCGCAAATGTTCATTGTTCCATGCTCGGGGGAGTATCACGCCATCAACAGTCGCTAGCTTGAATGTTCCTTTAAGCTTCCGTTCAACGACGTATGGACCTTCCCAGTTGGGATTCATACGTGATGGTACCGGGAAAACTCATTTCAAAATGAGATCACCCACATCAAAAATCCTCGGGCGGACTCTGCCATCGTAATATCGCTTGACTCGGTGCCTATGTGCTGCCGCCCTTAATTCAGCTTCTTCACGTTTTTCATTGATGCAGTCCAGTGATTCCAACAAGAGATTCTGATTCATCCTGGGATCATAATATGTTACTCGATGCGATGAGACTTTTAGTTCCATGGGTATAACGGTTTCTGAGCTGTATGCCAAGGCAAATGGAGTGTGGCCAGTCGCGGACTTGTAGGTAGTTTTATAAGCCCATAATGCTATCGGGGGTTCATCTACCCACTTGCCTCCGGCTTTTTCCAAACGCTTCTTCAGTATGGACTTGATTACTTTGTTTACGGCCTCGACTTGTCCGTTAACTTTTGGATGCGCAACGGCGGCGAACTTCTTCTCAACACCATACTTTAAACAGAACTCTTTGAACTCTCTGCTTTCAAACTGTGTTCCGTTGTCCGTAATGATGGTTCAAGGGAGGCCAAAGCGGCATATAATGTTTCGTACAACGAAATTAATGACCTTCTTAGAGGTTATTGTGGCTAAAGGTTCTGCCTTGGCCCATTTTGTGAAATAGTCGACTGCAACTATCGCGTATTTCGCACCACCTTTGGATATAGGCAAAGAGCCGATTATGTCGATTCCCCAGATTGCAAATGGCTAGGGACTAACCATTTGTGTTAGTTCTGTTGGTGGAGCTCTCGGGATTTTCGCATATCTTTGACACTTGTCACATTTCCTTGCGTAGTCTGCAGCGTCCCGATTTACGGTTGGCCAATAGTATCCGTAGCAGAGGATCTTTTTTGCTAGTGTCTACCCCCTAGTATGGTCGCCACATTCTCCTTCGTGAACCTCCTTCAAGACCCGCTTTGTCTCATCATGGGCGATGCATCGTAATAAGGAGACCGAGAACCTCTTTCGATACATTAGTCCATCCTGCATCACATATCGCGCGGCCTTTCGAAGGACCTGTCGTCTTTCGCTCTTCTTTTCTGGTAAAGTCCCGGTCGTCAGGTATAGTTTTAATGGGGTTATCCATGATTCTCTATCGATTCCTATTTCAAACACAAAATCAACTTTCATCGCGTCGATGCTTGGAGCATACAAGGTATCAACGGGAAACAATCCCATTTGATGTGCATCGCCAGTGCTTGCGAATTTAGCCAATGAGTCGGCTTCTTTGTTTTGTTCACGCAGAACATGTGAAATGTCATATTGTTCGAGGTTCGATAATAGTTTCTGAACCAGAACAAGGTACGGAACAAGCTTCTGTCCCCTTGCTCGGTAGTCTCCTCGCACTTGGTATACCACCAGCTGCGAGTCACAAAAGATCTCAACTGATTTAACCCCAAGTTCTCCAACGAGTCTTAAGCCAGCAACCAGTGCTTCATATTCTGCTTCATTATTCGTAGCCAGGAAATTGAGCTTTAAAGCGTAACAGATCGATCGATTTTCTGGAGTTACAAGAACTATGCCAGCCCCGGAGCAAATATCGTTTGATGCCCCATCGGTGTACAATGTCCATCGAACGGGGGGAATGACACCGTGATTATCTGGTTCGTCAGATACAGTAAACTCAGCGATGAAATCTACTAATGCTTGCCCTTGTATGGCTCTTCGTGGCAAGTAGGTAATATCGAACTGGCTCAACTCGATATTCCATTTTAACAACCTCCCAGAAGTTTCTGGTCGTTGGAGTACCTGCCGTAGGGGCTGATCGGTATAGACACTGACTGAGTGTGCTTGAAAGTATGGGCGCAGCTTACGTGATGCAATCACCAAGAAATAGGCCAATTTCTCAATTTTAGGGTAATTTCTTTCTACCCCCGTTAAGCGTTTACTAACGTAATACACCGGCTTTTGGACTCGGTCCTCCTCGCGGACCAAAGCCGCACTTATAGCATGTGGGGATACGGCCAAGTATATGTACAGCATCTCGTGGTCTACTGGCTTTGACAGCACTGGAGGACTCTCCAGATGCCTCACCGGATCTCGAAATGCTTCCTCACAGTTAGATGTCCATTCGAAATTCCTCTTTCCTTTTTTTATTATATCGAAGAAAGGAATGCACTTGTCCGTGGCCCTGGATATGAATCGACTCAGCGCAGCCACTTTCCCATTCAAGCTTTGCACCTGTTTTATAGTTCTGGGCACTTGCACATCTCGAATAGCTTGAATCTTTTCTGGGTTAGCTTCAATTCCCCTTGCGTTAACAATGAATCCCAAAAACTTCCCCGACGCAACGCCGAAGGAACACTTCAGAGGGTTGATCCTCATCCCATAATATCTTAGTATATCGAACATTTCTGCTAAGTATCGAATGTGGTCGTTTGACTGTCGTGACGTCATGAGCATGTCATCCACATAGACTTCCATCGTTCTACCAAGCAGGTCTTTGAACATTCGATTCACCAAACGCTGATAAGTCGCTCCTGCGTTTTTCAATCTGAAAGGCATTACTACATAGCAATATAGCCCGACGTCTGTGACGAAACTGGTGTGTTCTTGGTCCGGAATATGCATCAGGATTTGATTGTAGCCTGAGTATGCATCCATGAATGATAACAACTCGTGTCCTGTAGTGGAGTCGACCAACTGATCAATCCTAGGCAACGGGAAACTGTCCTTGGGGCATGCCTTGTTCAAATCGGAATAGTCTACACACGTTCTCCATTTCCCATTCGCCTTTTTCACCAGCACGGGGTTCGATACCATTCAGGGTAGAGGGCGTCGCGGACGAACCCATTGGCTTTGAGTTTGTCCACCTCCTCTCTGAGAGCAACGGACCTCTCTAGGTCCATTCTTCTCCTCTTTTGTTTAACCGGGACGTATTTCGGGTCTATGTTCAACATATGACTCGTAATGGCAGGAGAAATCCCGCACATATCAGAATGCGTCCAGGCAAAAACATCAAGATTCACTCGGAGGAAATCACTAAGGTCTTCAATCATTGCGGGGCCGAGTTGTGATCCGATCTTCAGTACTCACGATGGATCATCTCGGCTGACTGAAATGTCAATTGTTAATTCAACCGGGGCTGCCTTTTCTTCCCTGGGTGTCTCATCATCGTCTCTCGGATCTATGTCTCTGAAGATCCGAGAATTATGCCCGAGCCAGGGCTCGGGCATTACTTGTCAATTATCAGTATTATGGATGTGGATGGGATTGTCCGTAACCTTTCCTTTTTCCCTCCGATGGGCCTCTCGGAGCTCAGCCACATAACAGGCACGACCAGTCGCCCGGTCGCCATGAACAACACCTACTCCTTTTGTCGGTTGGGAACTTCAAAGTTAAGCACCACGGGGCTAATGCTGCGCTAAACTCAGCTAGGGTCGGTCGGCCCAAGAACACATTGTACGGAGAATCCACATCCAAAACTACGAAGGGTAGGATTCACACCCTCCGACGCTCGCCTTGTCCCAGTTCAATTGGTAACTCAACATACCCCACTGCATCGGTTGCTGCGCCATTAAAGTCATGTATACGAGCTTTAGACGGTTTCAAATCCTTTGTTTCCATCTTCATCTGGTCATAAGCCTTCTTGAAGATGATGTTGACAGAACTTTCACAATCAATCAAAATTCTTTTCACATAAGTCGTTCCGATTGTCGCAGATATGACCATCGGGTCGACGGTAGGAGCCTCCACTTGGTCAGCATCTCTGTTTCTGAATACTATATCGTCTTTCATCATGCGCAGTTGTTTAGCAGGGGTCCCATCCTCTACATTGGAACAACACTCGAAATTTGCGTGCTTCAGGGAACTAGCATACCGCTCCATCTCTTGCCAATTCTTATCTGCGGGGTGAGGCCCACCGATGATCGTGTTTATGACTAGTCTACCCACGGTCCGGGCAGGCTCCTCGGGATGACACGAAGCTGGTGCACGACCTGGGTTGGATGTTCCCTGTCCTCCTTCCTGTGGATCCTTCATAAACTCCTGTAACTTTTTCTACCTAATCAACTTCTCTATAGCGTCGTGTAGGTGTCTGCACTCTTCCGTATTGTGCCCATAAGTCTCATGGAAGTGGCAGCCCAGTCCGCTTTTGTTCCTCGGTTGACTCCTTCGGACGTGGCTTTCTGTACTGAAAGGTATTGCAGGTTGATAGGTAAATGTTCTCAAGAGAAGCGTTCAGCGGGGTATACTCGTTGTAGCTTGGAATTCTCGGCTTCCACTTCCCCGCTTCTCTCTTCTTCCCTTGACTTCTTCCTCCGGATTCCTTAGGCTGCCCGGGCTTGTTCTGGATATTGACTTGGACTTTTCCCGAGTTGTCTCCGGACTGCTTCACAGCAATGTTGCTTTTCACGGACTCCTGGACATGTCCCGGTGCCTTATCTAGCCTTACCCACCTGGCTTCCTCTCTTCTTATGAACTGGTGTGCCTTTGAGTAAAAATGCTCTAGCGTAGTCGGAGGTTTCCTTGCTGGCCAGTCTCCAAACTCGGAATCCGGATCCACACCTCGCATCACAGCCATTAGAATTGCATGATCATTGGGATTACTGACTTCAGTCGCCGCAACATGGAATCTTTGTAAATACTCCTTCAATGACTCCCCAGGAGTCTGGATTACACTTGATAGAGACATCACGTCCTTTGGACAAGTAGTGTGTATCCTGAACTGTTCTATAAACTTCTTCGCCAACTCCTCGAAACTGGATACGGACCGCGGAGGAAGTCGGGTGAACCACATAGTAGCGATCCCAGATAGAGTAATTGGAAAGCATCTACACTTGGTTGCATCATTTGCTCTAGCTGAATCCATCATCCACTCGTATCTCATGACATGCTGTCTGGGATCAGTCTTTCCTTCATAAGCCAGGATAATTAGCATACTAAACTTTCTGGGATACGCTGCATGTAGAACAATGTCTGTGAATGGAGTACGACTTCTTGACATTCCCCAATCGTCATTCGATAAGCCTTGATTCTCTTTCATCAATTGTCTGATCATGGCTGTTAGGTCTGGTGTTTGTATGGAAGGTGGAAGGTTGGAGTCTGTTCTACGCGGCTGATCATGTTGATGCCTCCTCTGCTAGCGATCTACCAAACGTGCATCTTGAGGTTCGACATCGTTAGCGTTTAGATGGTCTGGGCCTCCAACCTCCACCTACACTCCAGTTCCTAAGTTTCCAGCTCCGGCTTGGTCACGGTCTCCAGTTGTTCGAACAGCAGCACCTACCCGCGCAGTTTCGGTCTTACGGCGTCTACGCCTGGGAGGTTCATCGGATGAAGTTGAGCTGTCGGATGAGGAATATGGAGCGGGATTGCCCCCAGCATTCTGGTGCTGTTGTTGAGTGAGTTGTGCCATGAGGTTGGCGTTGGCTTGTATCTGCTCCCCGAGTAGTCTCCTGCTTTCCCTGAGTTCTCTCATCAAGTCGTTGAACTCTATTCTGGTGACAACCGGTATTTGGTCCTGTGCGGTAGTCCCTGCACTTGGAATCGCTTGCTGATTGCTTGGTCCTGCTTGTTGCACGCTAGCAGTCTCGTGGGCGTCTGCATTATGAGAAGCTGATCTAGTACGTGGTCTTGCCATTGTAGAGTTATTGGTATGAACTTTGAGTAGTATCAATGGACATCCTATGAATGAGTCGGATCTTCTTTCAGGGATTTATTCAATCCAGTAGCTTCAAAGCAGATCCTTGAGGTCTGAGAATTCAGTTCTCAGTGAAAGCACCAAAGTGTTAGCACCAAAATTGGTCACTAACCTCGTTGAGAAAGATTGTGTAGAGATATAAGTGATGAAGAAAAGTTAAACAAGGAAGAATATGCTAATTTGAATGCAGAAAGTAAGAACACAGGATTTATAGTGGTTCAGCGTAATCGCCTACGTCCACTTTGAGGTTAAACTTTATTGCTTGACTTGATGATTGATTATAGATACAATCCGTAGACCAAACACTTGAATACAATTGCTAAGTAAAGAGGATGAGCCTTGAAAGCGGCAGAGTCTCCCCAGTGTTCCCGGAAAAAGGTCCCTTTTCACTGTGCCCCTACCCCTCTATTTATAGACAAAGATGGGTTGGACTTCCCAGGCAGGCCTGGCAGCTGAATCCCCTGGCCCAGATAGACTGGTCCCTATATGCCGAACCAAACAGGCCGAACGGTCGGATGCCGAACCATCTTCCTCATGCCGAACGATGCTTGTTATGTGGGAAGAGTAGGCCGAGCAATAATTGTAGCCGGACAAGCTGGGAAGAATGCCGAACAATCTTCTTATGCCGAACAGAAGTGAGGTGCCGAGTGGGGAGTGTATGCCGAGCAATGATTGAAGTTGACTGAGGTTAGATGAATGCTGAACAATCTTTGGATGCCGGACGAACCTGGAAGCCGACCATTCCTGGATGCCGAGCGCTCGCCAATGCCGAGCGCTCCTTGGATGTCGAGCGCTTGCCAATGCCGAGCGCTACGTGGATGCCGAGTACTCCTGGATGCCGAGTATTCCTGGATGCAGAGTATTCCTGGATGCCGAGTACTCCTGAATGCTGAGCGCTACGTGGATGCCGAGTACTCCTGGATGCCGAGCGCTACGTGGATGCCGAGTACTCCTGGATGCCGAGTATTCCTGGATGCCGAGTACTCCTGGATGCCGAGCGCTACGTGGATGCCGAGTACTCCTGGATGCCGAGCGCTACGTGGATGCCGAGTACTCCTGGATGCTGAGTACTCCTGGATGCCGAGTGTCCCTGGATGCCGAGTACTCCTGGATGCCGAGCGTTTGCTAATGCCGAGTACTTAGTTACCTGGTCAAATCTCCAGGAAACAATCATTGATCTCTTTACAGGTCATCCGCAGGTTTCAAACATCGGACTTCAGGCAATTCACAACACGCCTTTCTATCGCAAGGCATGTTTTGGGGGGAAAAGTGTTAACCGCCTTTTGGCAAGGTAGTATACAGGCGGATTTAACCTAATGGACTGCACGATTATCAAGGATGGAATATTATGGATTTAGTTTGGATGGATGGATGGACAATCAATTATGGATGATAAGTATGAACATGAAGTCGGGATTGAGCGAGGTCGATGGATAAACGACGTAGGGTGCTTGGGATATGGATTTTGGAAAGAGATGAGTTGCTTAGAGTTTGCTTCGAGTCACCATAGGGTTTGCTTCAGGTCAGGAAAGGGTTTACTTTGGGTCTCCATCTCATTAGCTTCGGGTTGGCAAGGGACAACTTGCAGTCGGTATGTTGCTTGGGGTCGGCATATGGATGTGTTTCGGGTCGGTGTAGCTACAACTTTGGGTCAGCATTGCTTTGGTAAAGGGGTCGGCATTTGATTAAAGGTGGGATTGCTTTGACGGAACGACATTGCTCTTGCTTCGAGTCAGGTCAGCATCAACTTCGGGTCGGCATACTGGGCGCTTCGGGTCGGCAAGGAGTCAGGTCAGCATGTTATTTAGGATCGACATTGCCTCGGGTCGGCAATGATAAGGCTTCGAGTCGGCATCAGGAGATATGGGGTCGTCATATTGAATCACTTCAAGAGGTCGACTACAGGATGGACTTCGGGTCGGCATTGGGAATGGCTTGTGGTCGGCATTGAGAATGGCTAGGGGTCGGCATGTTTCACTTCACTTCGGTTCGGCATTTAGGAAACTTTGGGTCGGTGTTCATCATACTTTGGGTCGGTGGCATTTATACTTGGGGTCGGCATTTGATAGAAGCTTGGGGTCGGCATATGGCAATGCTTTGGCTCGGCTACAAATCTATTTCGGTCATCATCAGGTTTTCTTTGGGTTTGCATTGAGTTTTCTTTGGGTCGACATGTTGTCTACATCAGGTCGGCGTATTTGGACGAGTTGGGCTTGACGGTCGCTATGGTAGGCCCATGTAGGTGAGGAGGCCCTATAGTCGGGATTTCACTTATAAATACAGCAGGCGTGGCTTCAGAAAGGGGGATTCTCATTCTGTTTCTCTTCGTTTTTGTTTCAAAAATTCTGGATTGTAACTGTAATCAAATTTCAATATAATAAAATGGATTTTTCTAGAGTGGACATAGGCCGGAGTTAGCCGAACCACTATAAATCTTTTCTTTTTTACTACTTTCATTTTAATTTTGGTTATTCTTTATATTTTATCATCTACATATACTCTATCTGTGATCTATGACTGTATATTGTCCATTCGCTTGCAATTGGGTGTTGGTGGTCAATTTTGACGCCAACAAATTTCAATTAGTGAAATTAGCATAATATATTCGTCATTCAAAATGTTGAAGAAAATTCGGATTTGCCCATAAAATTATCGCTTATGTTTTGTACATATGTGTCGAAATGGAATATTCTAAATAACGATTTAAAATAGACTATTTGCACATAACAACCAAAGTGTCTCGAAGTCAATGAGAGCGATATTGAGTTTGTGGGATTTCAGATATGATCCAAAAAAATGATACGAAAGTACCATTCTATAAGCATCAGAATTAAAGAAGTATTTTGATAGATATATCGAATAATTTAATTTTGAGTCAAAATGTAGAGAAACCATGCGTCCATAAGAAAGAACACTAAAAGGTACAAAGATATTTCTAGACTATAAATAAACAACATACTACTGATTGCTAATGATGTACTTATGTTAAAATCAGTAATAGTTTGATTGTTTAATGCTCGATATTGATTTTGTAAATTATATATTTTATTAAGTATAAAGGATGTTTTGAATGTCCCAAAATGATATGCAAAGACACCTTATTAAAATGTTTAATAAGGAATATGAAAGATGAATTGCTTATACTTTAGCAATAGGAATTAACATATACATTGTATTGTCTACAGTATCGTAATTTTGTTAGTATTTGATACATGAAGTAAATATCAAATCCAAATTAAGACCACTAAATAGTAGTTTAGGGTATTCTCAATTATTTACAAAATACTAGAGAATTGTTTATAGAAACAACGAACTCCTTATAAAGGAGTGTACAAACTCAAACTTCATGAGTGATATTGAGTATAACATGTCAATATTAAATTCATGAGTGATATTGAGTGATATTGAGTATAACATTGTGACAGATTCAACGAAAAGGCCAAGTACATCATCTTAAATGGCGCCACGATAGAAGGAATGTATAAAATAAATACACAAATTTATAACTGAGCTAGGGGTAATTACAAAGTATTAAGAATACTAAATGATTGTTATATGATAATAATGTAATGATAAGAGCTCACTAGAAGTCGAGAAACATACTCTGACTAGTTCCACGTGATAAAGGTAGTTTATCAGCATTAGAGAGAGTTGATTGATACAGTAGATAATTAAAACAACATAGCAAATCCATTTACGAAGGGTCTAAATTGACCAGTTCTCACCAAACTGATCGAAGGGGTGGAATAAAGATTCCATAATTGGCCTTATGTGTAAGTGGGAGATAGATAGAGTCAGAGGTATGCCTTAGGGGCAATTATGTAATTTGTGACATATATCTAATTCGGTAACAAATCTTGTTCGAAATAAAAGGTATTTTCTTTTTGTTATATACTTGATATAATGTGTTATATTAAATAATTAAATTAATTAAATGTATATTTAATAGAATATCCATAAATGGTATGTTTTTTTATAGTAGTTACAATGCGTTGTAATCATGAGTGATTTATTACAATAAAATAAAATGTATTGTTTTAAATATTCCTAGTCAAGATATATCGAGACTGGATATTGATACATCCGTTGGGGCTAGAGTACATAAAACTCTCCAAATGTTGGGATGTGTATTATCATGGCTATTGGGGGCACCAAGAGGTTACTACTGATTATTGTTGGATAACCATGGAATGACTCACTCGATAGTTTTCTGTTGATTAATACAACTAAGGTCAAACAGAAAATATTAATGTGACAAAATTACATATTTCTCTTAACTTGGGAGTACATTGATCTTTAATGTGGAAGCTCCACTTTAATTATAGTTAAATCATGGTATGGTGTCCATCAAACGAAGTTGGGTCGAGTGGAAGCATTGGAAGCGAAATACTATTCAAGAGATGACTCGTCTCTCAGTTATATGAGGTTAGTGTCACAGTTAACTGAAGTCGACTCAATGTCAAAGTCTCTAGCCAGAGCATTTCAGTCAATAATAACTATTATTATTTAACCAAGGACTTTGCGGCTGGACTATATAGTTGAATATGGACGATGCTGAAATTTTGACCATTACCAAATTCCATAGGTCCAAAGTGATATAGTTTTGACGAAGAGAATTGGTGTAAATAATTGGTACTACAGGGTAATGCTTAACAAAGTCAAATTTGATTTTATCAAAACCAAGTAAGTGATAAATTTAACCAAAATGTCACACCATCTTCTAAGTGACGTGTGAATGCATTTGACCAAATTTACACCTAAAAGTCACACAACCGAAATGATGAATACTCATTTTATCAGCAATTTTAATTAATTTTTAATTGTTATAAATTACTAAATTAATTAATATTTATGAAGTATTAATTAAAAAAAATTGTATTTGATATGTTGAACAATGTTAAACAATGCATGAATAATAGTTATAAATATATTAATCGATATACAATATCAGTACGCGTTTAAATTTAGATTTAAATGCAACAGACATTATTCGTGCTAGAATTGGTTTTAAGGCCCATATGGGGCACGTAAATTTCAACCAAAATAGCTTGAATAAGCTAGCCAAATGTTGGCAAAAGAGGGAGGCTTTCGAATTGTTTAAAAGAGTGGAATTGCTAAGAGGGATATAAGGATGTGATTCATCTTTCTCTCCATTTGACTTCCTATTTATATTCCTACACTCTACACCATTCTTTTTTATACTTTTTCTCTCCTCTCCCTCTAAAAATTTCGACTAGCATACGCTATTTAAACCGAAAAAAATGCAAGCTCAAACCACATCAAATTCTTTGATTCGATCGTCGATAGTAAAGCAGTTGGGGAGTCGACAACTCTAGATATTGGAATTTGACTTAAAGAGTCATTTCCTCGTTTCAAAGTGAGATCTCTAGCTCAGTGAAAGTTATTCAACATGTTTACTAATCCAATTAATTATTATATCTTATTATAACATATTATAGATTATTATATTATATTACAAATCTAGTTTATCGATGTTCTGTCATATGTTAGATGGTTGAATATATTAGTGCATTTGCATATGTTAATTAAAAAAATTGTATGCATACTAGCATTATACTCACAACCTAAAATTAAAAAATCATTTTTTAATTAA
Source organism: Allium fistulosum (assembly GCA_030737815.1). Lineage (NCBI taxonomy): Eukaryota > Viridiplantae > Streptophyta > Magnoliopsida > Asparagales > Amaryllidaceae > Allium > Allium fistulosum. The sequence continues at coordinate 490,122,558 of CM060903.1, forward strand.
ATAATATTATATATGATTTTATTAATTAATAAATTATATCTTAAAGGTAAAAATCATATAATAAACATTTTAAAATTTATAAAATTTGTTTTTGTACAATATTAATTCGGCAGCAAATAAGTGTTCTTCTTTAATATATTATATATAAATATATATATCTATATATTGCAGGCAAAACAAAATATTATTATTTTGCACGGGCAAGCCATATTATAGTGGTCGTGCCACTTTAAAGATATAAATAGGTGAGAGACCAAGATACCTCAACAACTACAATGCGATACACATGCGTCTCAATAAAAAAAGAAAAATAAAGTATAGGAGCGAGAGAACTATGCCTCGACTACTAAAATACCCCAACTAATCCTTCTACGCAGAGGAGGATTCATACTCATCACCAGATGAGTCAGACCCAATGATGTTAACATACTCACTATACCATAACGCAATCTTGGGATCAAATACATCGCACTCTTCATCATAAATCAAACTTCTATCCCAAGTTTCATCTTTCAAAATCTAACTATTGTGCTCACCATATTTACCATCAACTATAAGAGTAAGCATGTCACCAGAAATATGATACAATAGAGATTTATACTCACCGTCCTCTGTAGAAACAAACTTAATATATGTGTCAGACATTGGGAAATAGCGAAACAGTGTCACCTTGTGAACCCAGGTCTTCTCATTAGAATTCCAACCAATATTATCGGAGATAAATCGTGAACTAGTGCTTAGAGAAACATGAGACAAACCATTCTGGGATGGGAAGGAGCGCATTTGGGAACCAAACATGCTTCACTACTTTCTGAAGCGGGAACTTCTAAGGAAGCTTCAATTCAGCCTTTTCAACTTCAATGGCGTGGGATTAAGGGGATGCCTACAACCACCAACTAGGTGACCAAATGACTTACAGTTCGAGCATGTCGGCGGTTTCCACTTGTAACCTACATTTACCATTGAAACTACACTAGACAACAGTTCAATCGATAAAATGGACAATAATATCCTATCATGCTTAACCTCGATCAGGGCTCTTGCATAACCCAGTCTGTCCCTTCTCATTGTTGATTCATCAAAGCATACCCCTCGCCAATCAAGTTCGATAACCAATCGATACAAACCATTGATTGAAAAACATATGGAATATTTGTAAATTGTACCCAAACTGGAATAGAGAGTACCTATTCACGAGCGGCATCGATAGAGGGCGACCATTTGGTAACAATGAAAGACATCCCCATAATAATGATAAAATTAGCTTCAAGAATACAATGCCGGTCCTTGGAGCAAGTAAAATCAAAATAGAACAATGAGTTATCATGTCACATAGTAATCTTACCTTTTAATTTGCAAAATTGGTTAAGGTGAGATTTCACCATCGATAAAGGATGACTGTCATCAAGAAAGAATCCAACAAGCTATTCATGCCAAAAAAGGGTGCCAGCATCTACAACCTTTGAAGGAGGTATATTGACACCATTTACAGTTTGTAATTCAAAGTGCCTTAGGAAGTACACACCAACATTACGCGCTTTAGAGGAGAATAAGGAGGACCATGACTTCAACATATTTATTTTATATTTAATTAATGATATAACTATTTATTTAACTAGAAATTGATTATGTGTGTGTGTGTGTTTGTTTATTTAATAGTTTAAAGTTAACTATAAATTTTACATAAAAATATTACATAATTCCCATATCTCAAAAATGATTTTTTATAATTTAATTAATTTGATTAAATCAGCGTTAAAGTTATTTTATAATTGTTTAATTAAAAAATCATTTTAAAATCTGAAAAGAAAAAAAAATAAAAAAAATTAGTTTTCCTACCATGACCTTAAAATAAGGAATTATTAAAAATATTATATATGTGTGTGTGTACGTACGTATGTATGTGCATATATGTATATATATTTATATACATTTAAAATTAAATATTAAAAAAATTGTACATAACTTTGCAACAACAATTAGAATAATTTTTATAAATTATTTTATATTAATTGCTAAATGATTGATATTTAATTTAAATAAACATTTGCTCGAATATATTTTAAAATGTTATATCTAAATTATTAAAATTATTATTTGTACATATTTGTGTGTGTGTGTATGATTATATTTTACATAAGTATATTTTTACGTAAATATATATATATATATATAAATTTTGATTAACATACACACACATATTCATATAGACGGCTTATAGAATACTAGAGGGGCTAATATGTCTGTTGTACTGTAAATCCCAACACCTATACAAGGTTATGTCAAACCATGTGCACTTTATTATGTTGCATATGCATGTACACATATGTGTATATGATACACATATTCAAATACAATACAAAACGATATAAAGTAAAACTTTATTTGTAAAATAAAATAAAATAATGATTTTATTTGAAAGAATTCTAGAAAAGTTCTAAATGAATTAGACTTCAAAGGCCCAATAAAGATCCAAAATAGTTAAAAAACAATTGAAATTCACCCATTCTTCCGTTGTGGGCTGGTTAGTTCCAATATATGTAAGCCTAAGTGATGTGTATATGGTGTAGTTCCACTTAACTATGGATTATGAGCTACGTGAGTAGAAGGAATAATGCTTTTGGTTCTACTCGATAAAGGGCCTAACACGGCCTTAGGAATATCCCTACATAAATGTTTGAACCGGTGAACTAAAATTTCAAATTTTGAGTCTTTGACATTCTCCCTGGCTGACACTAATGTAAGTGTGTGCCTTAGGAGAAATTATATAATTTTTTATATAAACTTAACTCTGTAACAATCTTGTTCATGATAAATATGCTTTTTGTTTTATTTTATGTTATATGTGTTCTTATACAGTGATATAAATAATGAATTAATCACATTAAATATATATAAGTAGAAAATGAAAATATAAAGGATCTCTAATATGGCTAACTTATGTAAATGTGTATATAACTATAATCAAGCTAAATAATAATAAAGTAAATTAAGGTAAAAATAAAAACAATCACACCGGCATTTTTATACTGGTTCAGACTTCCGTCCTACGTCCAGTCCTGAAGCTCCCCCTCTAATCTCCAATAATCAAACACCCTCGCTTAGCTCGGAGGAATAGGCATTACAAGGATTTGCTAGCTTGATAATTCTGTGTTCACTCAACACGGATTCTGACTTCTATTACAGTCTTCCTATAATCTCCTCTTTGATTTGAATGAGTGAAAGCATGTGAGTTTATGGAAGTAGATCACCAAGGAATATAGAAATGATGTTCTTGGTGATGTTAAAAGCAAGTTTAGAACTTTGAAAGCAGTAGAGTTTAGAGAGAAAGAGAGGATATCAAAACAAGAAATACGATTCCATTAGATTGCTTAAACTCTAGCCTTGGACATGTATAAGTAGATACGAGAAGTCTCCTTCAGAATTTGCAACCCATTGAAGAAAACCATTGAAAAAAGAGTCGCAACCGAAGGAAGAGAGAAGACATGTCCTTTTAAAATATAACTGTTAAAATAGCACAAACGTCTGGATTAAGTAATTAGATGTTTGGATTTTAATAATGTTTTTCCAAAAAAGAAATAATTTAAAAAATCAAGAACTCGGACGTTTGAATTTTATAGTCAGACGTCTGAATTTTATAGTCAGATGTCAGACGTCTAGATTTTAAAAATATTTTTCCAAAAAATAAATAGTTCAAAAATTCATAATCTCAGATGTTCGGATTTTACAATCAAACATCTGGATTTTAAAATGATTTCCTAAAAATGAAACAGTTCAAAATACCATGAACTTAGATGTCTAGATTTTATAGTCAGCCATTTGACTTTTGAAAATAATAGTCTCGGAAGGCTTTAGTTCAAGAATGCATGTTCTCAGACATCTGAATTTTATTGCTAGACATTTGGAAACCTGGGGCAGTTAAAACTTGTTGAAAGTTTTTTTTTAGAATTTAAAATTATTTTAATGCAAACGTGTCATCTTATATAACTCATGGGAGACTGTACATGCATATCTAACATTAACACAAGATATATAACTCGTATAAATATTTGTCTTCATGTGAGCTCTTTGTTGATATATCGTTGTACCTTATTGAATCTTCGATGTCTTTGTGTCTCCAAATGTGTGTATTCAAAGCTTCTTTTTTATCATCATGTACCTGAATGTTAGCTTAGAGATTCTTTGATATGATTGTATAGTTGTTTTCGTTAAAATCCAACAAGATAGATTCTAACGTTCTGGCCCTTTTTTATGATGACAGCTATACAATTCTATACATAATTATTTCATTAAAAAAATATTATGATAAGTTTAAAAACCTCCCCCTAAATATAACATCTCCCCCTATCAATATGCAGATATATTTCTCACCCTTTTCAATATAAAAAGAATTAAGAAAAGATATATATGTATGTACAACCTTCTCTTTAATGAATGCTACCCCTTTCACCATACTTTCTCCCCCTTTGTCATCAACAAAAAGGAAAAGTATAATGAAAAATAAAAGACATATATATACAATAATGAATATACTCAAATAAGACTATAAAAAGTAGATGTACAGATAATAATATATGCTCATGGAAATATAGAAAGATGCAGTCACATGTCAAATAGAACATTATGTTTTTAAATAGTTCTGGCACTTTTGAAAACAATGTTTTATACAAAAAGAGTATCTAATATTATTACTTCGTGGTACTCTAAAATTAAAAAAATACAAACTCTAAACTATATATATATAATGTGTTAGATGTACTGAGTTTGCAATAGTTCCATTATCCATAAATACTTGTTCTCCATCATATGTTCGGAACATTTGCTATTTGAAATCCATCTCACCTTTTATCTTCCTTGGGTACCTGAAAAAAATAATTTCTATATTTTGGTACCCACTTTCTATATTATGGTCCAGAGGGTTAGGTCAAAGGTAACCAAACACATAAGGGTTTGAGATCTTTAAAAGGATAATTACTACTATAATAAACACTTTTTAGAAAACTACCTATATATTTTTGTCTAATCAAAGTATTATTAGTTTTAGGAACCCAAATTTTGATACTTTAGGATTTGGGGAATTTGTTTTACTAATATTTTTTGGTTTCCTAAACTTTATGTATAAAGTGTTGTAACATCCCATATCTAAAGGCCCAAAGCTAAGTTCTACAGATGCGGCAGTCATCCATAGTATTAACTTCTGGTGATTAAATACGGCTATGTTAATGGTATTCTTATATTAGAAGCACGTGAATATGAAACAAAATCACAGATTTCAAAAAACAACATTTTACTGATTACATTTCCAAAACATGTTCCATATTCACATTACATAATCTCATCGCTTTCCTAGTTTCAGATAAAATATAGTTATTACATAAATACGCCAAGAGCGACATATGACGATGCCTCTTTGGTTGACCAGAGTACTATATATACAATACAGCGGAATCAATCCAAAATATAACAAAAACTCCTAATTAGCTATCCATCAGCCGCCTGCTCGTCACCGGAAGCTTTATTTGCCAACCTACTAAAACCTGTAAACCTCAACCTCAGCCTACTTAAATTAATTTTTGAGCACCCGAGAGTTTAAGAGAAAATAAACTTCGAGTCAGACATAAAGCCTAGTATGAATAATACTATACATCTTAGTTATCTGTAGGGCTGCTAATTTTTACGAGTGTCCAATGTCCGTTCGTGTCCGTGGTCGACATACCTTCATCCGAGTTCGTACTATTTTCAATTAGAACATGAGCTAGGACAATAAAATTTGTATGAGCAAAAATCTCGCCGGTCCATGTTTGTTCGAATTCCTCTAAATTTCTTATAATTCAGTATATCCTCTATGTTTCTCAAAACAAATATGACAACTATTTGGTCGGCTGATTGAGTAAGGATTCATAAAATGCTTATACTTCAATACACATTGATAAAATAATATAGCTGATGGAAATTCTATTAAACAACATAAAATTTGATGTAAATAGCAATGTCCGTCCGTGTACGTTCGAGTCCGTGTCCGAAAAACGTATGTACGTGTCCGTCCGATTTTATTTAGGACACGAGACAGGACAACAAAATTTGTACGAATATAAATCTCGTTCGGTTCGTGTCCAGTCCGATTTTAATTAGGACGGAAACTGAACAAGCCTCCATCCGGTCCGGTCCGACCGATTTACACCCTTTGTTATCTGATACTAAGTGAGACCACACCGCTTAGCGGAACGGGTTTCCCCTCACTAATATCCTTTTTAAAACATATCTTTTGCAAATTATAATCCTATAACCAAAACTGGTTAAATTTGTAAAGCAATATCATGTATATATACATATCAGTTATCATACGGACTATCTGTCCATACACTAGCAAACTACTAACCCTGGGCTAACTCGGGCCTACCAGATAAACATAAAAATCTAACATTTGTTAGATGCTCCTCTTCTGGATGGTCTGTCCTTATTAACTTCTCCAGGTCTAACTGATCCTAATGGTTTTGTGGGCTTACCAATAACCTATCTTTCCGTTTTAGATTCCTTTCTGTGTGTAACATAATTTTAGTCTTACTTGTGACAAAGCCCTACACATTGGAATTATGGACCTTTCTTAGCTAGGGGCTACTAGTTAAAGTATAGGGTGCGACCCCATACCAGTCCCATCTGGTATTCTAATATCTGAGTCGTTTTACTTAGGGTTATCTACCCATAAAAAATTTCTTGAAAACCCTTTTCTTTTAGATTGTTTTAAACATTTAAATCAAACTTAAACAAGGAAAATATATACTTTATGCTTTACTCAAAATCACCTTGCCATGTTATATATAATTTACTCAAATCTTTGTTGATGAAAACATTTAAACATTTGAAAGTACCCCTTTCGAATCCATAAAAAGTACCCCTTTCGTAACGCAGCAAAAATCTTAGGCCGAAGGCTAAAACATACCTTTCAAAATCATACCTTTCGAAACCATTCATATTCGTCCTTTCGAAAGCATTGAAAAACCTTTATTCGAAAGCTATAAAACCTTGGACATCCTTCTTTAAAACCTTTAAACATTGTCTTTTGGAACCATTGGAAAACCTTCCTTTTAAACCTTTCAAAACAGTTGGAAAACCTTTCCTCTTAGACCTTTCGAAACCATTAGGGAACCACCCCTTAGAAACTTTTCTTTAAACCTTTCGAAAGCATCAAAACCTTTGTAAACAACAAATCTTTCGAAAGCATCTGGGTTCAATATAAAACATGTGGAAACACCTTTCGAAACCATTTAAAACTATCTCTTTTGAAACCATTTGGGTTCTACCGTTTATAGAGAAAAAGGGTCATTAAAACATTTAAGTCGAAAGCATCCCTTTAGAAAGCATTCCTATATAAAGAAGTATTCATGTTGAAACCAACCTTCCGAAAGCATTGAAGAAGCGGCTTGGTTTTAAAAACAAGGTAACTCTTTCGAAACCAATCTGGATCGAAAGGTAAAAGGTGGCAGTCAGGGGTTTCGACCCCTTCGAAGGCATTCATTTAAAACAAAAGGCGCAACCCATTCAAAACCTTTCCTTTGAAACATTTGACTCAACCGAAAGCCAACCAAGTCGAAAGCACTTCCTTCGAAAGTAAAAGCAGGTGCATTTTCAATTTAAAACAAAGCATGCTTCGATCCACTCGAAACCTTTGGTTTCGACCTTGTACCTCCCGCATATATCCAATTCACTACGTACCAAGTATCTGATACCATGTGCATTGGTTTCGATGGAGTCAGAGGCGGAGGTAAGGAGTCGGAAGCCTGGTGCCGAAAGCATTGAAATAGGAAAAAGCATGTTGATTTGGCTTTTTATGTTAGTCCTTTGTTCCTAACCTGCCTTGTTTGCCAAATTATGATTGGTTGCAAATTTTCTTTTCTAAAAGTACTGCCGGTTTTTAGAGATACAATTTGAATTATTTACAAAATACCCCTTCCCCTTTTTATAAATATATAAAACATTTAAGTCTCATACCTTAAATAATTTTATATATCCATTAAAACGCTTAGGAAAATTCTACAAAAATTCCTGTAAATCATCTTTAATATGTTATCCAACATATACAAATTTCAGACCCTAAGCCGATATAATTTGGCCGTAATTAATTTTAAATCCAAAATAGCTTTTTCTTCACTAGAAAATTCATATAAAATCCACATTATTCAGAAAATTATGAAAATTGAAACACATCTCTAAAATATCATTTCCGATCTATATCTAAATTCGCAAGGCAATTGGATGTCATATAATAGGGTTTTCATATCAAAACATATCACAAAATCTATGTGAATTAGCATAAATCATCAACAACATATAGATATACATTTTATTATCCAAAACATGGCAAAACATTTGCAAATAATTCACATTTCATACTAAAAACCGAAAACCAATAAGAACTTGAGATATAGTCATTATTCACCTTATCTTTGTGATTAAAGATGTGAGATTTGATCTTAGTTAAATGATTTGATTCTTCCTCTTGAATTCTTCTTCTTTGCTCTTTCTAATGGTGGCCGGCCTTAGCTCTATTTTTGTTTGTGAAAATAGAATGAACATGTAGAATTAATTCCTAAAGGGTTTAGGGTATAAGGATGTGTTTATTCCTATTTTGCCCCTTATCTATTTCATTTTTATTCTTTAGTTCATTGTTTACATGGCACGACTACCACTTATTAAATCACAAATCTCAATCCATTAATCAACTTACATTAGTTTATTTTATTTAACTAATTAAATATCCTAAATAATGTTACTAAAAATATGGGGTGTTACAGACTCCCCTCCTTAAAGAATTTCGTCCTCGAAATTACGATAAGGTACACATCAAAATAATCAAAGGTAAAACGTACCATCAAACAAATCAGGATAAGCGTCTCTAATCCTGCTCTCAGTCTCCCAAGTATAGTCTCTGTCATCGTCGCTCTACTGGACTTTAACTAATCTGACTGTCTTGTTCCTCAACTTCTTCTCATCTCTCGTGACTATACAGACAGGCTTCCTAACTATAGTCAAGTTTGGTTCCACTGCTAAATCCTCTAACACAATCGGTGTTATAGTAGTGTCTGGATCCCTAACACACTCTCTCAGATGAGAAACATGGAAAACATCGTGGACTCCTGCCAAACTGCTCGGTAATTCTACTCTATGCGCGAGTTTCTCGATCCTTTCAATAATAAAAAATGGTCCAACAAACCTCGGTGCCAACTTTCCCGATTGAATCACACCCTTCATCAGCGACACCTTAATGAAAACATGCTCTCCAATAGAAAACTCTAAGTCTTTCCGTCTTTTATCCGCATAACTCTTCTGCCTAGATTGAGCTTCCTTCATTCTAGCTCGAATCAACCAACCTTTTCTACAGCTTCTCTAACCAAATCCGAATCAAGAACCAACCTATCCCCGGTCTCTAACCAACAAACTGGAGATTCGCATGGCCTTCCATACAAAGCTTCAAATGGTGCCATCTCTGTACTAGCCTGATAACTGTTGTTATATGAAAACTCGACTAGATGTAGATGGTCTTCCCATGATCCCCAAAAATCTAGCACATAAGCTCATAACAAATCCTCCAAGACTTTACTAAATCTCTTTGTTTGCCCATCAATCTGTGGAGGGTAAGCGGTACTCATCTTGAGCTTGGTACCTAAGGTATCATGTAGACTCTTCCAGAACTCTCTAATGAATAAAGAATCTTTATCACTCACTATACTACTAGGAATTCCGTGCAGTCTAACTACATTCTTCATAAACAACTTCGCTAACACAGGCGCCGTTCTGGTTGACTTAATTGGAATGAAATGGGCACTCTTGGTCAAACTGTCCACAATGACCCATATGCTTTCATTTCCTCTATTAGACCTTAGCAACCTGTCAATGAAATCCATAGAAATAGAATCCCACTTCCATACTGGAATGTCCAAAGGCTGAAGCAACCCACTTGGCTTTTGATGTTTGGTTTTTACCTGTTGGCAGTTCAAACACTGCTTCACCCATAAGCCTACATCCCTCTTCATACCTTCCCAGAAGAAACTTCTCTTCATGTCCTCATACATCTTAGTTCCTCTCAGATGAATAGTGAGCTTCGAACGATGGAATTCCTCTAAAATTTTCTTCCTAATGTCTCCCACATTCGGTACACGCAATCTTCCTTTCTTTCTTAACCATCCATTCTGGTCAAGACTAAAAATCCTTTAAGTCATCGCTCTCCGCTCCATCTCTAGACTTTTTGATCCATTCAACTAACACTGGATCCTTTAGCTGTTTAGAAGCAATCTTTTCGATCATAACTGGTCGAACTTCCAAACATGATAACAAAGCAGTTTCTGTACTTGAACTACTCCTAGCTCTCCACTGTACTCTGCAAGTCGCTAATGCTTCCAAATCTTTCCACTCAGCTATCATCGCTAACACCACACTTTGATGTTTTCTGCTAAGCGCATCTGCAACTTTGTTGCCTTTCCCCCGTGTGTACCCAATACCAAAATCATAAGCAGATAAGAACTCTAACCACCTCTGTTGTCTCATGTTCAGCTCCTTCTGGGAGAATAAATACTTTAACGACTTATGATCTGTATACAACTCAAATCTTTCTCCCAAAAGATAATGTCTCCACACCTTCAACGCAAAAATCACCGCAGCTAACTCCAAGTCATGGGTTGGGTATCTGACTTCATGCGGTCTAAGTGGTCGAGAAGCATAGACAATTACTCTACCCCTCTGCATAAACACAGCTCCTAACCCAGTCCCACATGCATCCGTGTACACAACCAACTCCTGATTCCCCTCTGGAATAACCAACGCAGGTGTATTTGTCAATAAGTGTTTTGGCTCATGGAATGCCCTCTCATACTCATCGGTCCAAGCGAACTCCACATCCTTTCGTGTTAACTTGGTCATTGGTGCCGCTATCCGCGAAAAATCCTTAATAGACCTTCGATAGTAACCAGCCAATCCTAGAAAACTTCTTATCTCAGTCTCTGTTTCTGGTCTCTTCCAATTATTCACGGCCTTGATCTTAGCTGGATCCACTGATAACCCATTCTTTGAAACTACATGGCAAGAAACTTCATTCCTTCTTCCATAAATGACATTTTGAGAACTTCACCTTCAGCTGATGCTGCCTCAGTGTTTCAAGCACTACTCTAAGATGAACTTCATGCTCTCCTCATCCTTAGAGTACACCAAAATATCATCTATGAAAACCAATACAAACCTATCCAGGTGCTCTCGGAAAATCCGGTTCATCAAATCTACAAAGAAAGCTGGCGCATTAGTCAGTCCAAACGGCATCACTAACCATTCGTACGATCCATATCGGTTCAAAACGCCGTCAAAGGAATACTATCCTCTGCCACTTTAAGCAGATGGAAACCTGTAGCTAAATCCAACTGCGAAAGTATCTTGGCTCCACTTAACTGATCAAAAATCGTCTATCCTAGGCAACAGATATCGATTCTTTATCGTTTTCTCATTCAACTTACGATAATTGATACATAACCTTAACGATCCGTCCGGCTTCTTAGAAAACACTACGGCTGCTCCCCAAGGTGAACTACTAGGTCTGATGAAATTCTTACCTTCCAAATCCACCAACTACATCTTAAGCTCCCTCATTTCGGTAGGTGTCATCCTGCTTGGCGGTCGACTCACTGGTTCTGCTCCAGGCAGTAAATCTATTCGAAACTCAATGGCCCGTTTCGGTGGCAATCCTACTACGGGTTCAAAAATATCCGCGAATTCTCTAACCACAAAAACTCGATTTAGCTCATCTTCTATCTCCACAACACCAACAAAGCATTCACCTCACAGCTAAGGTTTTCTATGGTATATACAATCCGCTCCCTACAGTCTGGGTGTCTAAGCGATATTTTCCCATCATGGCAAAATATCCTAGCATCGTACTTACTTAACCAATACATACCCAAAATAATTTCGAATCCTACGAAATCAAACACATGCGAACTGCAAACAAAAGTATGACCTAACAAGTCAAACTTTAAGTGATCACATCTCATCCCAAGTGTTGCATACCCTCCTATCGGATTTGCAACCCTTAAGGAAGTAATTAGGTATGAGGGTTCTAGGTTAAGCTTATCTGCCAAACAACGAGATATAAAAGAATGTGATACACTAGTATCAAACAGAACACTAACTGCCATACCAAGAATCATAAGCGTACCTTCCAACATTGCTTTCCTTTTTCCCCTACCGTGGGTCTCGAGGTAGCTGGCTTCAATGCATATACTTTGCCCTTTCCATCTTTAGCAGGCTCCTTGCGTTCATTCTTGTAATGACCTATCTGATCATGGTTGATGCATTTGATATTCTTCTTTTTAGTCACCTTCTTTGCCTCTCCAGAATGACATTCATTTGCAAAATTCCATTTCTTATCGCACTTAAACCAGACAACTTCTGACTTTCCCTGCTTCACGGCTCCACCCTTCTGGGCTCCCTTCTTAGGAAAGACTTCCTTTTCTGACTCTACCCTACCTGGACCTCCTTCGCCTTATTCTTCTCCACATAAGCAATAATTTCTTCGTGTCTTAGAGCCATCTCTACTAGAACATCAGAAGGATCCCTGATATGAGGTAATGTAGCCCTAACCAATTCAGGTTTCAACCCCATAATGAACTTCTCGTTTCTCTTAATCATGGTATCTACAGTGGCATAACCATATCTTGCCAACTCCTCAAAAATTGTAGCAAACTCTAACACAGTCATCTCTCCCTGCTCTAATTCGGCAAACTTTCTGAGCAAGGTTGACCTTGCCATCACAGACAGAAATCTCTTCTCGAATCTCCTCCTAAACTTAGCCCATGTCATCGTTCCTTCATCCACTCCAACCGTCACACTATTCCACCAGTATAAAGCTGCTCCTTGAAGTTGTCTTGAAGTGAGCCTTCTTTTCTTCTCATCACTGAGCCCTAAATCTATAAAAATCCTCTCACAATGCAGCAACCAGTTCCCCACTTCTATGGCATCTTCAGTCCCAGTGAATGGTTTTCCTCCCAACCTAGCATAGTCCCTACTTAAAGCAGCATAATTGTTGACTACTGGAGCTTCCTGGACTCCTCCTCCAACTACTCCAGTAGCAACCTCTGCCTGCATCATATTTAATAAAAACTGATGCATGGTTCACATGTCAACTTGCGGGACTTCAACACCAGTATTTCCAGCTCGTTCCTGACTTGGGTTCCTTCTAGTATTAGGTCTAACATTTCCATCTGCAGTGTTACTTCCTTCTCCAACATTATCTCTTCGAGAATCCATATCTGCATTCGAACCTTCGTGAGATACAGAAAAATAACCTAATAGAGATAGGAGACTAGAGATCAAGCACATACTTATATATAGCAAATACAAGTACGTTACTATAATGTTATCCTTTACCCCAATCTTATCGCTAATTCCTTAGGATTATTTTTCAAAAATCATCTTTTTAGTTTAAAATTTTTCATAAACCTATTCTATGATACCAAGTTGAAACATCCCCTATCTGGAGGCCCAAAGCTAAGCGCTATAAATGCTGTAGTCATCCATAGTATTAACTTCCGACGACTAAATACAGCTATGTTAATGGTATTCATGATATCAGAAGCACATAAATATGAAACAAAATCATAGATTTCAAAAAACAAAATTTTACTGGTTACATTTCCAAAACATGTTCCATATTCACATTACATAATCCAATCGATTTCCCAGGTTTAGATAAAATATAGTTATTACATAAACAAGCCAAGAGCGACATATGACGATGCCACCTTGGTTGACCAGAGTACTATATATGCAGTACAGTGGAATCAGTCCAAAATATAACACCAACTCCTAATTAGCTATCGTCAGCCGCCTCTTCGTCATCGGAAGCTTTATTCGCCAACCTGCTAAAACCTGTAAACCTCAACCCTCAGCCTACTCAAATCAATTTTTGAGCACCCGAGAGTTTAAGGGAAAATAAACTTCGAGTCAGACATAAAGCCTGGTGTGAATAATACTATACATCTTGGTTATCTAATACTAAGTGAAACCACGCCGCTTAGCGGAACGAGTTTCCCCTCACTAATATCCTTTTTAAAACATATATTTTGCCAATTATAATCCTAGAACCAAAACAGGTTAAATCTATAAAGCAATATCATGTATATGTACATATCAGTTATCATATGGACTATTTGTCCATACACTGGCTAACTACTAACCTTGGGCTGACTCGGATCTACCAGATAAACATAAAAGTCTAACATCTGTTAGATGCTCCTCTTTTGGATGGTCTGTCCTTATTAACTTCTCTAGGTCTAACAGATCCTAATGGTTTTGCGGGCTTACCAATAACCTATCTTTCCGTTTTAGATTCCTTTCTGTGTGTAACATAATTTTTGTCTTACTTGTGACAAAGTCCTACACACTTGAATTATGGACCTTTCTTAGCTAGGGTCTACTAGTTAAAGTATAGGGCGCGACCCCATACCAGTCTCACCTGGTATTCTAATATCTGAGTCTTTTTACTTAGGGTTATCTACCCATAAAAGTTTCCCTGTAAACCTTTTCTTTCAAATTGTTTTAAACCTTTAAATCAAACTTAAACAAGGAAAATATATACTTTATGCTTTACTCAAAATCACCTTGCCATGTTATATAAACTTTACTCAAATCTTTGTTGATGAAAACATTTAAACATTTGAAAGTACCCCTTTCGAAACCGAGCAAAAATCTTAGGCCGAAGGCTAAAACATACCTTTCGAAATCATACCTTTCGAAACCATTCATATTTGTCCTTTTGAAAGCATTGAAAAACCTTTCCTTCGAAAACTATAAAACCTTGGACATTCTTCTTTAAAACCTTTAAACATTGCTTTTAGAAACCGTTGGAAAACCTTTCCTTTTAAACCTTTCGAAACAGTTGGAAAACCTTTCCTCTTAGACCTTTCGAAACCATTAGGGAACCACCCCTTAGAAACTTTTCTTTAAACCTTTCGAAAGCATCAAAACCTTTGTAAACAACAAACCTTTCAAAAGCATCTGGGTTCAATTTAAAACATGCGGAAACATGAAACCATTTAAAACTATCTCTTTCGAAACCATTTGGGTTCTACTATTTATAGAGCAAAAGGGTCATTAAAACATTTAAATCGAAAGCATCCCTTTCGAAAGCATTCGTAAGTAAAGAAGTATTGGTGTCGAAACCAACCTTTTGAAAGCATTGAAGAAGCAGCTTGGTTTTAAAAACAAGGTCACCCTTTCGAAACCAATCTGGATCGAAAGGTAAACGGTGGCAGCCGGGTTTCGACCCCTTCGAAAGCATTCATTTAAAACAAAAGGCGCAACTCATTTGAAACCTTTCCTTTGAAACATTTGACTGAGCCGAAAGCCAACCAAGTCGAAAGCACTTCCTTCGAAAGCAAAAGCAGGCGCATTTTCAATTTAAAACAAAGCATGCTTCGATCCCCTCGGAACCTTTGGTTTCGACCTAGTACCTTCCGCCCATATCCAATTCACTACATACCAAGTATCTGATACCATGTGCATTGGTTTCGATGGAGTTGGAGGCGGAGGTAAGGAGTCGGAAGCCTGGTGCCGAAAGCATTGAAACGGGAAAAATCATGTTGATTTGACTTTTTAAGTTAGTCCTTTGTTCCTAACCTGCTTTGTTTGCCAAATTATGATTGGTTGCAAATTTTCTTCTCTAAAAGTACTGCCGATTTTCAAAGATACAATTTGAATTATTTATAAAATACCGCTTCTCCTTTTTATAAATATATAAAACATTTCAGTCCCATACCTTAAATAATTTTATATATCCATTAAAACGCATAGGAATATTCTACAAAAATTCCTATAAATCTTATTTAATATGTTTTCCAACATATATAAATTTCAGACCCTAAGCCGATATAATTTGGCCCTAACTAATTTTAAACCCAAAATAGCCTTTTCTTCACTAGAAAATTCATATAAAATCCACATTAATTCAGAAAATTATGAAAATTGAAACCCATCTCTAAAATATCATTTCTAATCTATATCTAAATTCGCAAGGCAATTGGATGTCATATAATAAGGGTTTTCATATCAAAACATATCACAAAATCTATATGAATTAGCATAAATCATCAACAACATAAAGATATACATTTTATCATCCAAAACATGGCAAAACATTTGCAAATAATTCAGATTTCATACTAAAAACTAAAAACCAATAAAAACTTGAGATATAGTCATTATTCACCTTAGCTTTGTGATTAAAGATGTGAGATTTGATCTTGATTAAGTTTTGATTCTTCCTCTTGAATCCTTCTTCTTTGCTCTTCCTAATGGTGGCCGGTCTTAGCTCTATTTTTGTTTGTGAAAATAGAATGAACGTGTAGAATGAATTCCTAAGGGGTTTAGGGTATAAGGATGTGTTTATTCCTATTTTTCCACTTATCTATTTCATTTTTATTCTTTAGTTCATTGTTTACATGGCACATATACCTCTTATTTAATCACAAATCTCAATCCATTAATCAACTTACATTAGTTTATTTTATTTAACCAATTAAATATCCTAAATAATGTTACTAAAAATATGGGGTGTTACATGTGCTATGCTTTTTATCACTATTTTTTATTTTCTTTAATTTATTAAAACCAAATCCATTTTTACTACTCGATAGTTTTGAAATTTTAATTAAATTTTCTAAATTTTGTTTTCCTTTATTAAATTTTGTAACATTATTAGTGATTTGTTCTAACTTTTATCTTAAATCAATAACTTCCTTTTTAGTACAATCAAAGCTAGACTTGAGTTCACAAGCTTTTTCTGCAAGTTTAATGTTCCCAATATTACATGCTTTAATTTCCTCAACTAGTTTCGTATTTTGAGAAATTAATTTTTCACAAGATTTTTGAGAATTTTCCAACTCTTCTTGTAAAAAACATTTCTCATCTTTCGACATACTAATTTTTAATTTAGCCCTATTTAATTTGCCAATATTTTCTTTATATAATTTCTTTAAGTTTTTAAATTTATCATCAACTTTTATGCTAATTTCAAGAAGATCTCTATAAAAAAGATTAGAATTTACCTCATTAGTTGCCATGAGGCAAACATTAGCTTGTTCCGTTTCACTATTGATGTCACTCTCTAATGAAGATTTGAGTCTGAATCATCTCAAGTGACTTAAAATGCGTTCCTTTTCTTTTTAAAAATTTTAAATTTTCATTTGTCTTTCTTCTTGTCTTTGTTAAGTTGCGGAAAATCCTTGTTCATATGGTCGAATTTATCATATTCAAAGCATTTGGTTGAGGTTGAATTTCAAAAATTTTATGCCTTCGTCATTTTCTTAAATTTTTTGAACTTACTGTAGATTTTGGTAATAAATACAATCTTATCTTTATCTATATCTGAATACTCATCATTTGCTTGAAATATAATACTCTTCTTCTCTTGAGTTTGTTCCTTCTTAACCTACAAATTAGCTTCATATGGTATCAGATTTCCAATTATTTCTTTAACTTTGAGTTGGGAAAGATCATTGGCTTCTTCTATTGGTAGAACTTTTCTTTCCCATTCAATTGTTAAAGAATTTAAAATTTGTGTAACACGATCAAATTCAGTAAATGTTACTCCTAATGTCATGAGATCATGTTGAATAGTTTGTAAATCTTGAATACATATTTATAACAGACTCATTAGCTTTCATTTTAAATGATTGGAATTGATTTTAAGAAGATAAATCTTATTTTCATTTACTTTGCTTGTCCCTTCATGTGTAATTTAAAGCATACGTCATATGCAATAGGTGGTTTTGCAAAGCATGACCCTAGAAATTCATTTTTATCAAGTGAACGAAATAAAATATTCATAGCTTTTGCATTATTGGTTGCGGTGGGTTATTGAGCATCCGACCAAGTACTCATTTCAACAGAAGGTGCTTTATACTTATTTTAAGTAGCTTGCCAAATCTCAATACCACTGGCTTCCATAAAAATTCTCATATGTATAGACAAATATACATAGTTTGATCCGGTAAAATGTGGACGTTGTGCAGTTGAAAGACCTTCAAGAAATGTGCATGCCATATTTTTATATTTTTCAAAAACTTTGTTACATTAGTGAAAACTCCTGCTTTGATACCAAATGAAAGTACAAAGGATCTATAATATGGCTAACTTATGTAAATGTGTATATAATTATAATCAAGCTAAACAATAACAAATAAAATAAGGTAAAAATAAAAACGATCACACCAGAGTTTTTATACTGGTTCAGACCTCCCATCCTACGTCCAGTCCCGAAGCTCCCTTTCAGATCACAACTAATCAAACATCGTTAGTTAGCCCAAAGAAAGAGGCATTACAAGAATTTGCTAACTTGACAATGCTATGTTCTATTAACATGGATTTGACTTCTGTTACAATCTTCCTATAATCTCCTCTTTGAGTTGAATGAGTGAAAGCACGTGAGTTTATGTAAGTAGATCACCAAGGAATATAGAAATGTAGTTCTTGGTGATGTTGAAAGTAAGTTTAGAACTTTGAAAGCACTAAAGCTTAGAGAGCAAGAGAGAATATCAAAACAAGAAATATGATTCCATTAGATTGCTTAAACTCTAGCCTTGGACATGTATAAATAGATGTGAGAAGTCTCCTTCAGAATTTGCAACCCATTGAAAAAAACCATCAAAAAAAGAGTCGCAACTGATGGAAGAGAGGATACATGTCTTTTCAAAATATGACTGTTATGAACAGCTCAGATGTCTAGATTAAGTAGTCAGATGTTTGAATTTTAAAAATGTTTTTCCAAAAAAGAAATGGTTTAAAAAATCATGAATTCAGCAGTCTGGATTTTAAAAATAATTTTCTAGAAAAGAAATAGTTCAAAAATTCATGATCTTAGATGTCCAGATTTTATAGTCAAAAGTCTGGATTTTAAAAATATTTTCCTAGAAAAGAAATAGTTTAAAATATTATAAACGCTAAAGTCTGGATTTTATAGTCAGGCGTCCGACTTTTGAAAATAATAGTCCTAAAAGATTTTAGTTCAAGAATGCATGTTCTCATACGTCTGAATTTTGTTGCCAAATGTCTGGAAACTTGGGACGGTTAAACTTGCTGAAAATTGTTTTTTTAGTGTTTAAAGTTATTTTAATGCAAATGTGTCATCTCATATAACTCATGGGAGATTGTACATGCATATCTAAGACGATAACACAAGATATATGACTCTTACAAATATTTGTTTTTATATAAGCTCTTTGTTGATATGTCATTGTAGCTTATTGAGTCTCTGATGTCTTTATGTCTCCAAATATATGTCTTCAAAGCTTTTTTTAATCATCGTGTACTTGCATGTTAGCTTGAGATTCTTTGATATGATTGCATAGTTATTGTTATTAAAATCCAACAAAAGGGGTTCTAACAGAAAATCCTTAGGAGAAGTGTTTTATCGATTTGCAATTAAGAATGTGTTTATAATCGTTAGTACTGAATCGGTATATACATAACACTAAGAACATATAATTTTCGATGCACACACACACACACACATATATATATATATATATATTCATTTAGGCAGCTTATAGAGTACTGGAGGGGCTAACATGTCTGTTGCAGTGTAAATCTCAGCACCTATACACGAGTATGTCAGACCATGTACACATTATCATGCTGCATGTGCACATACACATGTATATGTATATGATACACATATTCAAATATAATACAAAGCAATATAAAGTATAACTTTATTTATAAAATTAAATAAAATACCGATTTTATTTGAAAGAATTTTAGAAAAGTTCTAAATGAATTAGACTTCATAGACCAATAAAGATCCAAAATGGTAAAAAAAAATCGAAATTCACTCACTTCTTCCACTACAGGCTGACTCAGTTCCAACATATGCAAGCGTAAGTGATGTGTATATGGTGTAGTTTCACTTAACCATGGATAATGTGCTACATGAGTAAGAAATAATGCTTTCGGTTCTACTCGATAAAGGGCCCTGCATGGCCTAAGGAATGTCCCTACGTATATGTTTAAACAGGTGAAATAAAATTAAATTTTGAGTCTTTGACATTCTCCCCACCTGACATTGATGTAAGGGTGTGCCTTAGGAGCAATTATGTAATTTTTTGTATAAACCTAACTCTGTAATAATCTTGTTCATAATAAAAAATGCCTTTTGTTTTATTTTATATTAATTTTGTTGTTATACGGTGATATAAATAATGAATTAGTTACATTAAATATATATAAGTAGAAAATCCTTAGGAGAAGTGTTTTATCGATTGCAGTTAAGAATGTATTTATAACCATTAGTATTGAATCGGTATATACATAACACTATTCTTTAAATGTCCCTACTCAAGATTTATCGAGAAAATGATATTGATACATCTATTGAGACTAGTTTACATAGTGCTCTCCATAAAATTGATGGTGATTTACTCATGACCGTCGGGAGCATCAAGGGTTACATACTTGTGGTTGTTTAGAAGAAACACAGAATGACTCGATGAGAGTCTTCTATAGGTTAATACAACTAGGTGAAAATAGAAGATCCCATGGTAATGATGTACCATATTCTTCTAACTTAATGGTACCGTCGATCTTAAGTATATAAGCTATACTTTGATTATGGTTAAACACTTAGCATAACGACCTTGTTACGACCGTAGTTGGGTATACGTTGAACCACTTCAAGTGAGACACTACCCAAGAGAGGATCCGTCTCCTTTACCGTGGAAGGTTAGTATCACCGTAATTGGTATTCAAATTAAAAATTAAAATTTTTGGCCAACGTAAATCGGTTAGTCAATAAATGTTACTCGATTGAACCAGACTCTAAAGTTTTCTATGGAATTAAAGACGGATATTAATAGAGTTTTTGACTTTAGACCAAACTCTATATATCTAAGTGATACAATGTTGACAAAAAGAATTCATGTATAAAATGTCATTACTGGGTGAACTTATTAATGATCAGAAATTGGATTTTTCTTAAATGATTTGTAAGCGTTAAACTTGTTTGATACCGTGTTTCAGCAAAGATCGTACAAGCTTTAGTATTAAAATTGTTTAAAATACTAACCGAAGATCGAGTTCACATCTACGAGTCAACACAACCGTGTTGTTACTTGTTTTCGAATTTTATCAATGTTAAAAATAATTTACAAATGTTATAAATTAATAATAAACTAATACAAATGTTTTCTTAATATTTGATGGGAATTTTAACTTTAAAGCTTAAAATTGATGAGAACGATGTATAAAAATTGTACATCGGTTCGATCGAAGATGGAGATTGAACAAAATAATTATATAATTGATTCAAGAGGAGTCAAAGGAGTTTTTGACCAAGTCTACACCGAGGGGAGGCCGACCATAATTTGAATGGGGTTTGGGAGACCTAGTCATCTAGGGTTTGAGAAAATGGTGATATTATGATATTTGGAGGTCTATAAGTAGATAGCTGCCATTCACTTTCTCTCTACAATTTCTCAGTAGATCTCTAGCCCCCATGAACCAGTTGAGAAGCCTAGGTGACAACATTGTAAATTGTAACCAAGGAGGAGAACGAAGGTTTGAAGAGGAAATAACTAGATAATGTGTTCGGCTGCGGGTAGATTACAATGGTGAAAGGTACTGATTTCAATTTAAACATATAATCAAGTTAAATTCACACACACACACATCACACAAATATATATATATATATATATATATAAACATGTACACATTGATATTAATTGTCCCCTGATGTGCACGTTAATGTGCATATATTTACATCCATGCTTTATCTATTTTTATTTAAATAAATATCATATTTGGACATTTTAACATGTTTAAAACCAAAATTCAGTTATTTTCAAATCATCACATATTCATCTCCATTCAGAGGCAAAATGGTCATTTTTGTGCATGTTTCAACTTGAGAATTTTTACTTGGACATTTTTTATGATTTTTATAGGAAATTTTGATGCATATGGAAGAGGGATTCATGAAGATGTATGCATGCACAATGGAATACAAAGGAATGAAGAGGAAATAATTCAAGTTCATGATCATGGAGGACCCCACCCACTTACCTAAATCTACAATTAGAAGCTAATGGACAACTAAGTGGAGGTTAAAGCTTCATGCACATTAAATGATGGATTAATTAGTGACTAATGGTTACTTGGTGGCCACACTTTCTAAAGGGCATTTTGGGAAGCTCCCTAAAAATAGAATTAGGGTTTTATGCATGTATAAATAGCCCTCTTATGTACATGTAAATATCTTCTACTCTCTCTTATTTTTACTTAGGAAATTAGCAAGTTGTAAACACAAATCAAAGTGAAATAAAAATAGCTTCTAAGCCTCTTTCTCTTCTCTTTTTTACTTGCTTTTATTTGCTTTTATGTTAATGTTTATTCTATGCTCTCTTTCTTTTCATGTTCGTAGCTAAGATTTACATTCATGCAATTAGTTTGATGTTATTTCATGCAAGTAGTTAATCTCATTTCCTTTGTTTAATTTCTATTTCTCTTTACTTTCCGATGTTGAAACTTATATGTGTTGATTTGATAACATAAATGAGTAGCTAAACCCCTTCAATTTAGGGGTAATGAAGCTCTCAAATATTATGTAATTTCAATATTTCTACGATTTATGGTCTCTTTTATTTATGTTTCATGAAAGTGAATTTTTATGTAAGTTTATATAAGTGGGTTTGATAGCTTATGTTGCATTTGCAAATGAGCTATTCTTATTCAACATAAACACAATTTACATCATCATTTACTAATTGATTTTTGATTTTGAAAGGAAAGTAAAAAACAAAATTTGATGATCTATATTACTAATTACAATAGTAAATAGATCATACTTGAAATGGCTTTTGCTTTGGTTTCATTTTCATGAGAATCTATGAGTGGTTCATTTGTTGCATTATAGTTTGATGGTTTAAGTTATGTTAATTAATAACATAAATAAACCATACTTATGATAAATGCAACAATTATTTCACTTATTACCAAAACTAGAGATCATAAATTAGTTGTCTGTTGATTTACAACAATATGAGAGTGGATTTGCCTCTAAATTGTTCTCTAATCTCATAGTTTTTAATCTCATTTTAATTCTAGTTCTAGCTTCATTTTGCTTCTAGTTAACAATTTCCCCTCCATTTGGTATAATTTGATTGAATAGATTTTTAAACTCTAACAATTCCCTACGGATCGACCCGTACTCGCCACGTACTAACTTTTGTACGTCGTGCGCTTGCGGTTAAATTTAATTCGAAATTTTTCAGTAATTTTCTAATCCGGTAGAAAAATTGCCGTTATACAAGTTTTTGGCGCCGTTGCCGGGGAATTGCTTTGATTTTGATTTTCTATTCTTCGAATTATTTTTGTTTTATTTTTGTGTGTGTTTGCATTTAATATATATATATATATATATAAATTTGTAATTGTTGTTTGTTTTTTGTTTTCATTTGTGTGCGTGCTTATTTTTCTTGTTTGTTTTACTTCTTGCATTTGCATTTCATATTTTTAAAAAAAAATTATACACACTTGCATTTAAAAAAAAAGTTTTATTCCATTGCATTGTCAAGTACATTTTCCATTTTCAATTTACATTTTCATTTGCATTCATTTACAACTTTTCATTCACTGTAACTGCCATAGACAACTCTCTGCCTTAACTGTTTACTATTCATTTTTCACTTCACATACAAGTAGCCATCATATCCATCTGCTTGCTGCCTCCCCTTTGTCCACACTACATTTTGCCACTTATAACCCCTGCTGTGGCAACTCCTTGCATTTTCAGTTCAACCACACCATAGACTGGTGCACATTATAAAACATCCCACAGTCAATAGTACATAGTTTTGTGCACCTCTGCCTGCACACGGTCCCTAGTCTCCCTGCTTCTACGAGCCAGTTACAGTCATTTCACAACCTCTTCAACTTCCTTCATCACACTCCATCTACGACAACTCTCTATAGCCATCATCTGCTCACTATTTTCCAAAACCCCTGTACACATTTCAATACATCTCCCCTCTAATCAGCTTTCATCCACCATACACATAACCATACATACACTTTCACCTTCACTGCCATGACCTGCTTGCCTGCCTGATCAACAGCAACCTACAGACATTTCTATAACTTTCCCTACATACAACAATTTCAACCACACCATCCAGTACTACAACCTTCTTTCTAACTAACCATTCATATACAAACTCCACAATTCCACTCAAACAAGCTTCATACTTCAGTCATATCAACACAACAAACACATATACCACTGCCTTTAACCACTTCATCTCATTCACCATCATTCTTGCCTACATATCAGACACATCACTGCATTGCCTACATTCCACCACTTCATTTGCATATCCTACCAAACATTCACCATATTCATTTCAAACATTCATTTCACACCTAAAATCATTCACCACATTCATTTCAAGACAGTCAACACAAAATGCACATACCTCCACATTAACATTGACCAAAACTCCATAACAAACTGTCAAAGACTTCTGCCCACTCTTCATCATACCGCATCTTCTCCTTCAAACTGCTACCAACCCATAGCCTCGACTGCTTCCACTCCAACCAGAACAACCTGTTCACTTCCGCAATTTCACACTTCAACCCACTTACAAACTGACACTCTCTGCAGACCTTCATCATCACCTTCCACTACTGCAGTTCCAACATTCCAACATCAGTCAACATCCCTGTGCCTTGCTCCACCCAAACACATGTAGTCCAACAAATAACAACCAATCAACTCTAACTTCATTGTCAAATACCCCCAGAAAACAACAAATTTCCTTTGCTCATACAAAAAAAAACTGCCTCAACATCTACATCTCAAAAACTTCATCACCTCCGACCTACTTCCATCATCACAATGATTCCACCATCAAACAAATACCAAAGCAACTCCACTACATACTGCTGCTACCAAACTGCTTGCACAACCATCAACATTTCAATCCATCGAATTGCCACTTCCTCAACATCAATCACCACCTCAACCGCGAAACTCGCAATCGCCTCGACTTCGACAATCGAATCACCAGAAGCCCCAATTCACAACGGCGACTTGGCAATCACCAGAACCACCCACTGCTATCTCCTGAAATTGCCTCTAACATCACCCACTTCCTTGCCAATTCCCCTTTGACCAATCACATCGCGACTTCAACAGAGAAACCTGACCGCAAACTCCCTCCTCGGCCACTCAATTCACCAAACCAACTCGCGACCTCCTACATCTAATTCTTCTGATTTTTTCTTTTTCTCGTGTGTTTTCATGTTATTTATTTTTTTTATTTACATAAAGGAAAAGAAATCACGTTTGAAAGTTAAAATATATTTTTCTCGTGTTTTCGAAAGTTAAAATCGTGATCTTCTTTAGTGCTGAATTGGGCCGGGCCCTTTTTTTTAAAATAAAATAAAATAAAGTGTGTTAACTATATTTCTTTGTATTTAAGTTTCTTTTCTTTCTTTAAGTTTTTTTTTTAAAAGTTATAATTTCTAGTTTTAGTTTTCATTTTCCACTTGTTTTGTTTTGCTTTCATTTGTTTTAAATTCCATCTTTAAAAAAACCTGTATATATATATATATATCTAGTTTTCATTTTAGGTTGCCAAAGCAGAATATCAAACAGAAGAAGTGCTTGCCAAAAATAATTTCTTGCTTGCTTTAAAAAAAGTTGCCGCTTAAAAATAATTTGCTAAATAATCTGCACGCTCGGGTACCGTGTCCATTTTCCTTGTTTTTACTTGAATTTCTTTGTTGGTTGCTTGCATTTGCATTTATATATAATAAAAAATTCAAAAATCCAAAAACAAAATCAAACTTCATTTTATTTGCATTGTTAATACACGTTTAATTTCTTGTTTTGCATTCATCTCATCTTATTTTCTTTTCTAAGGGCAATACCCCAATTCACATAAGGTGAGGAATTTCATCACCCTTTTCCTTAGCCAACAAACACATTTCATCGTAGAATTTGACTCATAATAAAGGTTAGACATTCGACTTATGGGTGTCGCAAGCTCATCTAGGGCTTAATTGTATCTTCACAATTGTTTTCTTAGAACAATTTTATTTTTTGGTGTCTAGGTTACGGTAGAGTAATAACCATTTATAAATATTACGGTGATTCGATGACATTATAGTGGTTGTTCCTCTGAAGGTACTTAAACCTTCGGTTGCATTGCTATGGTGATTCGTGGTGCACCGATAACCCCTGCCCGTTACCTGGCTGAGAAATATTTTTGTTGATTTAAGACAAAGTGTGATTATACAATTTTTGGCTTAGGAGCTACTAAGGACAGAAAATTGTAATTAAGTCCTTTGCATTCATTTAGTTGCATTAGTTCATGCATATTTAAAAAAATTCCAAAATAAAAAAATTTGTAAATTTTACTTAAATTTTTTTTATCCAAAAAAAAATCCTTTTAAATTTTTTCCTTCGAAAATTTTCAATCAAAAAAATATAAAATCTTTTCAAAAACACAAAAAAAATTGAAAATTCAAAAACGAAAAGAAAATCAAAATTTCCCTTTTCTAAAAACAAAAATCCTTTTGGTAAATATTTGAAAATTCAAAAACAAAAACAAAAACATATAAAAATTTTGAAAAGCCAAAAAAAAATCAAACTTTTCTTTTGAAAATAAATCTCACTTGGTAAATATTTTTCTCCCAAAAAAACAAACAAACAAAGACAAAAACAATTTTTCACTTCATTTTCCAAATCTTGTTTGATTCTCTAAACTCGATTCTAACTTCTTTCTCTTCTCGACTTTCACTTGTGCATGAGTACTTGGACTCGTGACATAAAACAAATTGCTGGACTCGCGACTCAACAACTAATCGTTTAACTCGAACAGACGAATCTCCCGAAATGGCAAACGAAAATGCCACTCGAACTCCTATGGATAGAATCTTTCCCGATAGAGTTTCTATTCCATCTTGCATCACGTTACCCGCCCCTACGGGTAACCATTTCGAAATTCACTCGAACCATAATGCCACGCTTCCAAAATTTGGCAATTTCAAACACGATGACCCATACATTTTTTGACTAAATTCGAACAAGTTTGCGCAACCATTAAACTCCAACAACTTTTCGATGATGGAACCAAACTTCGATTAATCCCATTCGTTCTTACGGATTACGCTGAAAAATAGTTGTACAGTTTACCATCGAACTCGATTAAAACTTGGGAAGAATTCGTAAAAGCTTTCTTAAAAAAGTTCTACCCCTTGGAAAAAACGAGTAGAATCCGAAACGAAATTGTAAATTTTCATCAATTAAAGGGAGAACCATTCGGAAAATATTTTGAAAGATTCAAAGAGCTTTTGATAAAATGTCCACACCATAACTTCGAAAAATGGATGATTTTCCAAATCTTATACAATGGACTCGAAAACAGCTCACGAACCATGCTCGAATCAATGTGCCAAGGCAAATTTCTTGCCCAACATCATGACGATGCTTGGCAATTTCTTGAAAACCTCACTGAAAAATCATCCCAATGGGAACGTTCGAATGAAAAATCAATTTACTCAAGATCGAGTGCACACTCGATAGGATCCTCTTTTGCTTTGGAAGCTAAGATCGACGCAATGATTAAAAAATTCGATAACGTTTTCTCTTCGAATCAAATGAATCAAGCTTCCCAACCGATGTGTTATAAATGCAACGATCCTAATCATATAGCCGATCAGTGTCCCAATTCTGTCGAACAAATTAATGCTTTCAATAAAGCCAACAATGACCCATTTTCTCCAACGTACAATCCTGGTTGGAGAAATCATCCGAATTTGCATGGAACCAAAACAATCACAACATGAATACGGTTCGTCCCAATTTTCAAGCATTCCGGAATAATGCTTCAAATCCTCCCTTTCAGCCAAACAATTTTCAACCAAACTTTGCCGGTCCGTCTCATAATCAACCGCAACAATCAAATTTTCAACCAAATTCTGCTCATCCTCCCCAAGACGATAAACGTTTAAGTTCACTTGAGAAAACTCTTGAAACATTGGCTAAAGCAACTACTCAAAGCCTTCAATCAAACAGCAATTTGCAAAATTTATTGACCTCATATATGCAAAACACAAACTAATCGATTGCAAAACTTGAAATGCAAAAGATTCAATTAGCCACGTCTGTAAGTGAATGCGAACGAGGAACATTCCCAAGCCAGCTCCTTCCAAATCCCAGAAATCAAAATGCAAATTCAAATCAAGCCCATGTTGTTCAAGATAGCAACGTCACCCAATCGAATGCTATCACAACTTTACGTTCTGGTAAACAAATCGATAATCAAGTCGTTAATCCAAACGATTTAATGGAAACCTCTCTCGACACTTCTAAAACAACGAACGAATCTGAACAGAATGTGGAGCCAAAGTTAAATCAAATGCCAATCAAAATTCTTCTTCTACTCGAGTAGACCTACCTATCGAGTATCGTGTTCCATTTCCACATCGTCTTCGACCAAAGAAACACTCGGACCAAATGGAAAAGATGTTGGAAATCTTTAAACTA
Organism: Allium fistulosum; assembly: GCA_030737815.1. Lineage (NCBI taxonomy): Eukaryota > Viridiplantae > Streptophyta > Magnoliopsida > Asparagales > Amaryllidaceae > Allium > Allium fistulosum. The sequence continues at coordinate 490,151,143 of CM060903.1, forward strand.
GTGAAAGTGAACATTCCGCTTCTTGACATCATTCAGCAAGTCCCCACGTACGCGAAATTTCTTAAGGACTTATGCACCCAAAAGCGACACACTCATGTGCCTAAAAAAGTCTTCTTAGTCGCCAGTTTGAGTGAAGTCTTGTCCCAATCCATGTCCGTTAAATACAAAGATCCTGGCCGCCCTACGAATTCATGTACAATTGAAGACAAGACGATTAACAAATGTTGATAGACTTAGGCGCAAGTGTCAATTTGATTCCATACTCCGTATACGAACAATTAGGCTTAGGTGAGCTCAAACCCACAAAAGTTACGCTTCAATTCACCGATCATTCCATTAAGAAGCCCGTGGGAGAAATCGAAGACATGCTCATTCGAGTAGGGCAATTCATATTCCCCATTGATTTTATCGTTCTCGAAACACAACCCGTGACAAATCCCGCGAGTCAAATTCTATTGATTTTAGGCCAACCATTCTTAGCCACCTCAAATGCCTTAATCATTGTCGTAATGGTTCAATGAAAATCTCTTTTGGAAACATGACTTTGGATCTTAATATTTTCAATCTTGAAAGCCAATCGAACGAACCTCATGACCAAACGTTGGAAGTTAGTGCCATTCACGAAAACTTCGAAACGAGACACTTGACCTTAACGACGAACGCGAAGCCGAGTATGAAATATTGTTTCATGAAATACCAAATGCGATTGAATACACTCTTCCTTTTGAATCGCTTCCAATTGAGTCCGAATCTCAACCCAATTCTTTGATCGAGAAACTCCCGAAGTTTGACCTCAAACCACTTCCCGATCACCTTAAGTACGCATACTTAGGTGATAATGAAACTTTTTCTATCATAATTTCTAACGATCTTTCTCTTGACCAAGAAGCTTCTCTTCTCTCTATTCTTTTGAAAAACAAGGAAGCAATTGGATGGTCGATTACCGATATTAAGGGAATTATTCCCGCTCTTGTTCAACATCGCATCCATTTAATCGACGATGCTAAGCCTGTTCGTGATGCGTAACGAAGGCTTAATCCAAAAATGAAAGATCCGATGCATGATGAAATTCTTAAACTTCTCGACAATGGAATCATTTACCCAATCTCTGGTAGTTCATGGGTTAGCCCAATTCACGTTGTACCGAAAAAGTCTGGGCTTACCGTTGTCAAGAATGATTCAAACGAACTTATTCCAACTCGTACTCAAACGGGTTGGTGTGTTTGCATTGACTATCGAAAACTAAATGCCGCAACACGAAAAGATCACTTCCCTCTTCCTTTCATTGACCAAATTCTCGAACGTTTAGCCGACCATGAATTTTACTATTTCCATGATGGTTATTCCGGCTATAACCAAATTCCAATCGCTCCCGAAGATCAAGAGAAAACAACTTTCATGTGTCCATTCAGTACCTTTGCTTATAGACGTATGCCATTCGGACTTTGTAACGCTCCTGCGACTCTCCAGCGATGCATGGTTGGCATCTTTTCTGACATGATTGAACGCTTTCTAGAAGTTTTTATGGATGATTTCTCTATCTTTGGCGATTCTTTTTCCTAATGTTTACATCATCTCGAGTTAGTTCTAAATCGATGCAAAGAAAAACATTTGACTTTGAATTGGGAAAAATGCCACTTTATGGTCAAACAAGGCATGGTCCTTGGACATATCATCTCAAATAAAGGCATTGAGTTAGATAAAGCGAAAATCGACGTAATTGCAAACCTACCCATTCCCAAATCTGTTAAGGACATTCGATCATTTCTAGGATATGTTGGCTTTACCGACGCTTTGTGAAAGACTTTAGCAAAATCACTCGTCCTTTGACGACTCTTCTTGGAAAAGACGTTCCTTTCGATTTTAACTCTAATTGTATCTCTTCTTTTGAAAGTCTTAAGAACGAACTCATTTCTACTCCAACCATTTGCGCACCCAATTGGGATCTTCCTTTCGAAATAATGTGTGATGCTTCGAACTTTGCAGTTGGTGTTGTCTTAGGACAACGCATCAACAAAATCCTTCATGTCATTTACTACGCGAGTATAACTTTGAACGATGCTCAACTCAACTACACAACAACCGAAAAAGAGCTTCTAGCTGTCGTTTTTGCGCTTGAAAAGTTTCGACCTTACTTGATAGGTTCACATATTACTGTGTAATGGACCACTCTGCGCTTCGATATCTCTTCGCTAAAAAGGATGCTAAATCCTGTTTGATTCGTTGGATCCTTTTACTTCAAGAATTTGACCTTACAATCAAAGACAATCCGATAATGTCACAGCCGATCACTTATCTCGTCTTCCGAACGCACCATCTTCTTTGCCAATCAATGAAAACTTCCCCGATGAACAACTTCTTTCAATTTATGCTGATCCATGGTACGCTGATATAGTGAACTACTTAGTCACTAAAGAAACTCCCTCATCTTGGTCCAAACAGGAAAAATACAAATTCATGTCCCAAGTGAAATATTTCTATTGGGACGATCCATACTTGTTCAAATATTGTCCCGACCAACTCATCCGACGTTACATTTCGGATAATGAGATCAGGAGTGTTCTTTTGTTTTGCCACGATCAAGCATGCGGTGGACATTTCAGTCGTCGAAAAGTGCTTCAGTGTGGTTTCTATTGGCCTTCTCTTTTTAAAGACTCATTCGAATTTTGCAAAACTTGCGATCGATGTTAAATGCTTGGACGAATTTCTCGACGCGACATGATGCCTCTAAACCTCATTCTTACGATCGAAATCTTTGATGTTTGGGGTATCGCCTTTATGGGACCTTTTTTCAATTCTTTTGGAAACTTGTATATCCTTCTTACTGTCGATTACGTCTCAAAATGGGTCGAGGCCATTCCATGCAAAACCAACGACCATAGAATTGTTGTAAAGTTTCTCAAAGAAAACATCTTTTCGAGGTTTGACGCACCTCGCACAATAATCAGTGATAACGGGAACCATTTTTGCAACCGTTCTTTTGAAACTTTAATGAAAAAATACTCGATAACCCACAAGTTATCCACTCCGTATCATCCTCAGACTTGTGGCCAAGTTGAAGTTTCAAATCGACAAATAAAACAAATCTTGGAGAAAACTGTTAACAAAAATCGAAAAGATTGGTCTCAGAAGTTGACCAACGCGCTTTGGGCTTACCGTACTGCTTTTAAAACTAACCTTGGGATGTCCCCATTTCATTTAGTTTATGGTAAAGCTTGCCATTTACCCGTTGAAATCGAACACAAAGCATTATGGGCAATAAAGAACTTAAACTTTGATCTTGAAAAAGCTGGCGAAAACCGAAAACTACAACTCAACGAACTAGAAGAACTTAGGAACGATGTGTATGAAAACGAGAAAATTTACAAAGAAAGAACCAAAGTTTTTCATGACAAGTCAATCCTAAACGTTTTTGCCTAACCAAAAAGTTCTTGTATATGACTCAAGACTTCATTTATTCCTTGGGAATCTTAAATCAAGATGGACCGAACCATTTGTGCTACGAACTGTTTTTCCACATGGTGACGTAGAAATAGAAAACCCCAGGGATGGATCGATTTTCAAAGTCAACGACCATCGTTTGAAACCTTTCTTAGAATTGCCCAGTAACCAAGAGGAGGAGCTTATGATTCTTCATGAACTAAGCTACATCTAGTAAGAATGTTAACCCTTTTCTATAAATATGTACATATTTTTCCCCGTTACACTCATTATATCGTGCATTGACTGTGGGGACACAGTCAAAAAAATTAAGTATGGGGGGAGCCTCATTTTCATTTTCATTTTTTTAGTTTCATGGCATTTTTGAATTTTCATTTTCTTTTAACTTAAAAAAATCTCTCAAAATTTCTAAATCTCAAAAACATTTTCTTTTTAGCATTGATTTATTTTTGAAGAAACACTATGGGATAAGTATAAGTTTTGGTTAATAAATTTAAACTTTTGAAAATTTATTTTTCTTAACAAAAATAAAAATGAAGTTTGATTACAAATAACAATGGTTTAACTAGTATATAGGAAGGTTCATATGTGCTAATTATGAAGTATGTTCTAATTGAAAATCTTTGTTTTAAAAAGTGGTAAATTTAAAGTAAAGAATATAACAATTTTATCTTCTAAGTTAAATGGTGCTAAGATGATTTTGCAAAACTCTCTCTTTCTAAAGAAATATATATATATATATATATATATATATATATATATATATAAAGTAAAAAAACTTTTGTATATATGTATATATTTTTAACACTTAGAGCCATATGTTCACTCGCCATGCTCTGTACCCTTCTCACGTAAGCCCGAAAGGCAGTGCACGATCGGTATATCTGGCCTCAGTTTATCTGAGTTAGGTGTATGTATATGAAAATTCTTTTTAATAATGCCTACAGTCGATAAGTGTTAACACTTGTGTATTCACTCCCCACGCTCTGTATTCCCCTCACATTAGTCCGCAAGTCAGTGCACGATAATATATTTGGCCTCAGTTTACCTGAGTTAGGCATATGTAAATATTGTTAATATCAATAAAACTTTCAAATAAGAGAGAGTAAGCAATTGAAATCTAAGCATTATTTTTACTTGTTTGATTTAACTTGTTATTGAAAAGAAATGAGAATACCACTTTGACAAACTTTGATAATCAACTAATGATCCATTTCATAATTACATTGTGTTATCAACCGAAACATCTAGCCAAACTATAGTCTATCTGTTATGACAACTTAATTTTTGTTGGAAATTTTGACGAGTAAATGACTTAAATTTTCAAGGTAATGACCAAAACTTATATTTCACTTATTTGTGTCTATTTAAAAGTAAATCTTTCATTTGTAAATACTTTCAAAAACTTGCATTCATCCCCTTGTAAATAAATCTTGCACTTTGTAAATATTTTCACTTTGCATTTGTATTTTGTGGGTAGTATCCGCTGAAAACCCTCACGAGACACACTCGTCCTACTGGGGACACCCAGAGGTTTAACGGCTTGTTGCATACGCTCAATGCAATCGTGCTCCCTATGAAAACAGATTTATCTTAGTTTTCCTTTATTCGAGGACGAATAAAAAGATAAGTGTGGGGGTATTTGATGTGCACGTTAATGTGCATATATTTACATCCATGCTTTATCTATTTTTATTTAAACAAATACCATATTTGGACATTTTAACATGTTTAAAACCAAAATTAAATTATTTTTAAATCATCACATATTCATCTCCATTCAGAGGCAAAATGATCATTTTTGTGTATGTTTCAACTTGAGAATTTTTATTTGGACATTTTTTATGATTTTTATAGGAAATTTTGATGCATATGGAAGAGGGATTCATGAAGATGTATGCATGCACAATGGAATACAAAGGAATGAAGAGGAAATAATTCAAGTTCATGATCATGGAGGACCCCACCCACTTACCTAAATCTACAATTAGAAGCTAATGGACAACTAAGTGGAGGTTAAAGCTTCATGCACATTAAATGATGGATTAATTAGTGACTAATGGTTACTTGGTGGCCACACTTTCTAAAGGGCATTTTGGGAAGCTCCCTAAAAATAGAATTAGGGTTTTATGCATGTATAAATAGCCCTCTTATGTACATGTAAATATCTTCTACTCTCTCTTATTTTTACTTAGGAAATTAGCAAGTTGTAAACACAAATCAAAGTGAAATAAAAATAGCTTCTAAGCCTCTTTCTCTTCTCTTTTTTACTTGCTTTTATTTGCTTTTATGTTAATGTTTATTCTATGCTCTCTTTCTTTTCATGTTCGTAGCTAAGATTTACATTCATGCAATTAGTTTGATGTTATTTCATGCAAGTAGTTAATCTCATTTCCTTTGTTTAATTTCTATTTCTCTTTACTTTCCGATGTTGAAACTTATATGTGTTGATTTGATAACATAAATGAGTAGCTAAACCCCTTCAATTTAGGGGTAATGAAGCTCTCAAATATTATGTAATTTCAATATTTCTACGATTTATGGTCTCTTTTATTTATGTTTCATGAAAGTGAATTTTTATGTAAGTTTATATAAGTGGGTTTGATAGCTTATGTTGCATTTGCAAATGAGCTATTCTTATTCAACATAAACACAATTTACATCATCATTTACTAATTGATTTTTGATTTTGAAAGGAAAGTAAAAAACAAAATTTGATGATCTATATTACTAATTACAATAGTAAATAGATCATACTTGAAATGGCTTTTGCTTTGGTTTCATTTTCATGAGAATCTATGAGTGGTTCATTTGTTGCATTATAGTTTGATGGTTTAAGTTATGTTAATTAATAACATAAATAAACCATACTGATGATAAATGCAACAATTATTTCACTTATTACCAAAACTAGAGATCATAAATTAGTTGTTTGTTGATTTACAACAATATGAGAGTGGGTTTGCCTCTAAATTGTTCTCTAATCTCATAGTTTTTAATCTCATTTTAATTCTAGTTCTAGCTTCATTTTGCTTCTAGTTAACAATTTCCTCTCCATTTGGTATAATTTGATTGAATAGGTTTTTAAACTCTAACAATTACCTACGGATCAACCCGTACTCGCCACATACTAACTTTTGTACGCCGTGCGCTTGCGGTTAAATTTAATTCGAAATTTTTTGGTAATTTTCTAATCCGATACAAAAATTGTCGAAACATCCCCTCTTTATCCTTTTCGGCCATGAAATAATAACAAATTTTTTGAAAATTATTTTATTTTATATTAATAAATAAAACCTTTTGATATGTGTGTGTTTGTGTATTAAGAATTATATTATTCATATATATAATTTAAAATATGTGTTTTATATATAGATTATTAATATTAAAAAAATCATTTTTCTTCTCTGTTCTTGGCTATATATATGTATATATGTTTATATATATATAAAAGGAACTTTCGTATTGTTTGAAACAAAAAACAATAATGTAGTTTAGGATTCTAGTTTATAAATGAATCATTTCATTTACATTTAATTATCTAAGTTTAACAGGTTAAACTATTTTTTAAATTTTAAATATTTGATATTTTCAAATTTATAAATAACCTAATGGATATTTTTTTTAAATTCAGTTTGTCGGCGGCTGTTAAAAAATCTATATATATATATATGTATGTATGTATTAGATAATTATTTTGAAACTGTTAAATTTACTTAAGTTTGAATTTTGAATTTATTATGCATGCATACATAGATACATACATACACACATATATAATTTGAATAAATATATTTTTTAAATATAACTATTTGTATGTGTATATATAATATCAAGACATTCATAAATATGTTTATATTTTAAAGCGTTATATCATAAATTTATATACGATATACATAGTTATTTATATAAAAGTTAATTAGAATTTTACGATGGGGAAAATAATTAACTAACGTTTTATATTAGTTTTAGTGTAAACTTAATTATTCAATACATATGTAGATCCCTTTGAACATTATTGCCATATGTTTATTCCTTAAACATCGATATTTATGAATCATAGATCATGATGGTTAATTCTTCTATAATACTCCTAGGCTAGTTCATACTTTTAATATAATTATGACGTCTGTATTTTGAATACGAACACCTTAAAATTATTAATATATAAAATTAAAATAAATTAAATTAAATTAAGAACTAAATTTGAATTAAATCAATAATAAAAAATTAACAAATAAAGAAATATTTTAAATAAATTTAACAAATTGAAATATTACTTAAACTCTTTTATTAATAAATACTAAATTTTAAGTAGTGTAAATAAATTTTATTCATATAAACACAAAATAAGATGTTATGCAAATCAATAAAAGTTTTTTTTAATTCATCCTTTTTATTCCCGTGCCAATGCACCTGATCCAACAATAGTTTCAAAGCCCGAATTATGTTTATGTGAATAATTAACCAACACGTATAGCATTATTTTCAAAAAAAACTAAACTGAATGGGTATCTAAGGAAAACGTGCTTAGACTAAGGAGAAAGTTAATCCAATTAAAGAACATTCTAAGAATGGATCTCGTATCATTTACCTGGCTCATCGAAATGGTCTGTTTCTAAGGTATGCCCTTGTAGAAGACTTAGAAGTGTTTTGAGTCTTAGGTTGATTCAAATAAGGGTATTTGAATATTATAAAATTAATTAAAAATTATTTTGAAATAAATAATCACATAATTTTATAAAGAGTTATAAAATACAAAATTTAAAATTATTTCATATTTTAATAAATATAAATTTCGTATTTTTAATTAATTAAATAGTTTCATTAATAAAGTAATACATATGAATATATATAACTTAATAAATTATAAATGTAATAATAATTAAATGTGTGTGTATTATTATATATATGTCTAATGAAAATGGGAGGTTAACTAAATAACACCCATGAGACTTAAGAGAATGTACATTTGACGTGTATACAAGATACATGATACCATGAGTTATACCCATCTCCCTTAAGTAGTCGATAATGCCCTACGAAATTATTTTTAAATTATGAATATAAAATAATAACACTCTCCATCATTTATAATATAAATATATAAATAGAGTACTTTACATAACTATAGTCGTCAAACACCCTCAAGCCATAATACAAAGGCAATGTTAATATTATTTTTAAATAAGTAAGAATGTTTATGTAACTTTGTTGAGCACTCTCAAGGGTAATATGACTCCCCTTGTGATATCGTGAAATGATGGGTTTAGTGACCTAATGTACTTCATGATTTGTTGAGCACCCTCAAGATCATGAAGATGATTAAAAGCATAGATAAAAGTGCTAATTATCGTTTATGGGGACTATAATTTGTTGAGCACCCTCAAGGTTGTAGTAACATGATAAACGAGTCATAACACCCATTGAAGGAATTTATGAAATTCTCGTATCTCTTTTAGGTTTCTTAAGAGATGTAGAATTCGGTGGGAGCATTAATAGATAAATATAATAAACCGTTCTATAACAACCCATTGTTTCTAACATCTAAATTAGTGACAAACGCCGTCAAATACACCTACACGCTAATATCAAACACTAAAGACAGTGGATCATTGGTCATGTGATTTAAAATCTAAAATCAATATGGGGGAAAAAGAGAAAACCTCTCATCAAAATTTGAGTAAAAATAAACATATCTCCACTATGTAAACATCATACAAGATCCAATACGTTAAATATCATTTACACTTTTCAATATATTAATCACCGTTAAATCTATAAAGAATGTATCTATTATGCAAGAGGAATATATCAAGTCACAATCTGTGAATCTGACCTATGTCCAGACCTTTGCTCTCTCCTTCACTCCATCATGTAAACTTCAAAAATGCATAAAAGGAAAAGAAGGAAAAAATGTTTAACTATGTTTGAACTTCGCCTAATCCTATACACTTTAGCCATAAGCTCGAGAACTATTCGATATAAAAAGACTGCCTGTGTAGTGTTTTGGGATCAAGCCCACATAGTTTTTTTACTTGCTCGACTACTCTTCTCCTGCATCAAATACTCATTAGCACATAACATTGCACAACCATAATAGCCATATAACCAACAATATCAGAAAACTATATATTCTACTTAACCACCACAATCAACCATCATAAATACGAGGTGACAATAATAATAACAACACACAATAATATATTCTTCTTAGCAACACAATTAATCATCATAAATACGAGGTAACAATAATAATGATAACACACAGCCATTTAAACATCACACAAGTTTGGCCACACAAGTATCAACCCCAAACATCAAATAAATAAACAACAAATTTTCATTAAATGTGTACCAATCACTGATTACTAGTAACATGAAAATCAACTCATTAAATGTGTACTAACTCACTATACTAGTTACACAAACATCAAATCATCAAATGTGTTCTAATCCACTATGCTAGTAACACAAACATCAAATTATCAAATGTGTATTAATATACTATATTAGTAAAACAAACATCAAATCATCAAATGTGTACCAATTCACTATATTAGTAATGCAAACATCAAATATCGACACAACAAAACCATAATTAACTACTCACTACGTAGTAAGAGTGGTAAAATATCACATACTCCTAATGTGATTTCAGCATCATAAAACAAGCATATGTGATAATTTCAATCAACTATTAATCGTGTATATTACAATCATCCAAAATAAGGTATTATTATTTCCCTCTTAAGTATAAAACTATTTTATTACTGTTTACTACAAAAATATCTTTATTTATTCTATCTCAAAACAATAATAATTCTTCAAAAATGACAATATACTTCAAAATTCTTTACTATGTATTTAATGTTTTAAACACCTCCAAACACCATTATTTAATCGAACATAGTAACTTACATCAAAGTATTTTCAAAAGCAATTAATGCTATTACTTTACATCAAAATAATAATATTCGCCTTATTACCTTTCATAATCAATTTATTACTATTTAACTAAAAAATAACAATATTCCACTGTAAATCGCAAAATTTCCTTTTATTGCTATTTATCTCAAAATAGTTGCAACTTAACCCAAAATACTTTTGAAAACACAAATTTACTACTATTATTACCATTTCCTAAATATCACTTATTTTATTTCTCAAATAATAATAATAATAATAATATTTTTCCATAAACCCCATAAACCCAATTATTTTATTACTTGCTCAAAGAGATATAATCTTTACAAAAATCATATTATTATTCATTAAATTCCACTTTATTTTATAAATAGTAGTAAAATCTCCAATTTCAATTTAAAATGGGTTTTCCATTATTATTTATGAATTTATCATAAATTCATAAATAATGACCTTAATAAATTCTCGCATTAATTTCGGTAACATTTGGCAAATCACTATTATTTACAAATAAATCTCAAAATCCATAAATAATCTTATTCTCATTCTTTCATTTATCTTATCCAAAATTTCACAATTTCACATATTTTACATTAATCGATCATTTTTCATTTTAAATCAATAATTAATTATAATTAAACTTCCATCACCAATAACAAAACAATTAACAATGAATAATCCAAACATCGTACAACGTACCCAAAAAATCACAACAAAAAATATTTATCAATTAGCATGAAATACATCAACAAATATAAATTTTCATCGATTGATATTTATTAATATTTATAAAACTCAATTAATTAATCATAACAATGTCATTTGCAAACAACTCCAAACCTCACACCAAATCGTCCAGATTTTTGTTGCCAGTCCAACGGATTACCGCACGTGAAACAAAGTTTATATGCAAAAGTTATGGAGGTTGGAAATTATAAGGGCAATTTGGTAATTTAATAATTAAATTTAATAAATAAATTAAAATATATCTCCTCTGTAATATACGCTTGATCTATAGTGTTGCGCCCCCTTTGACTCCATTTTTCCGCCACCCTCGACAACATTCATTGACATCCCTGCATCTAGCCAAGCAGAACGACACTAGCGCTGTCACCCATGGCTACCATGAGTGTTAGATTTCGATCACGTTCCACGGCTAATTCTATCATACCCGGGAACAAAAGTATTTGTTTGAAGATATGTCACCTTTTTGGAAAAGGAATTTCTTTCACAAGAAATCAGTGGTAGTATGATAGACTGGAATGAGATCCAATAAACTTCCACGTAGACAAAATGTATATATATAGTAATTCAACACCCACTGAAAATATGCAACCTATTAGAGTGGGACATTAGCAAGGCTAGCGATGCTTCAACAACACATCATCCAATACAATCTACTTCAACCAAATGGAACAACTAAATACATTGGAGCGTTCTACTCGACGATACAAAGCATTGGTTTATTTTTTGTTCAGTTCTGGCTTAAAATGAAAAGTTATGAAATAAAGAAGATTAATTTGTAAAGAAACAACAAAAATTATTCGGTAGGGTGTAATTACCAATCAGGAAAAACGGTTTGATATGCTTGCCGAACTGAATACTACCGAACCAAGTTAGTCATACATGGAAAGTGTTTATTTTGTAGAAATTCACACCTATAAATACCTCATCGATGAACAATAATGACAAACAAATTTGGAGCACTAGAACTACATAACCGAATTAGCCTAATCGAATCTTTACCTACCCGAGTTAGCTAAACCGAATTTCTAAAGCACTCTTCCTCAAGATCTACGACATTAGAACTTTGCAAATCATTAACCTATAATTATTGTAATCGATATATAGAGATCTATCAAGTGTTTTAGCATTTGTAAAACAGAGAAATTATAATTAAAGATATAAAGTGAACGTAGACCAAAAATTGTCGAACCACTGTAAAAGTTCTACGTGTCATTTAATTTTTGGTCTTTGCTTTTTCTTTCTAGTATAACTGCCTTTAATTTATGATCTAAATTAGGATAAGAACTTAACGTATTTGACGGTCAGAGGCCCCACCTTCTAAAAACTAACTCTAGGATTACACCAAGGATAGGTTATACCAGATCTCTATTTTAGGGTGCTTGGTCATTTCTGACGCAAACAAACTACTCTATAAAATAACTTTATTTTTTTCCTACTAGCACAATTTATAAGTAGCATTAAAAATATAAACATTATTAAAATATAAATTTCTACATAATAATGTACAACGATACTTAAAGCGAAATGTTCAAATGCTAAGTAAACTATTAACACATAATCAAAATTGTTCAAAAAGGTAACATTAAATCATAAAATATTGTATTTAATTTTATGATTCACGTAACGGTGTAATAAACATCATTACAACATGAAAATGTTATGTGCAATGTCATTTAAAACTAAATATTGAAATACTATGTAATATAACATTATTTTTTACCTGTTTCATGAATGCAATATGCAAGTAGAATAAAATTTTATGCAAAGAAGCTTTCAAACAACAATCTGCAAATTATATTTGTTTAAATCAACTTATAATTCAATTAAATTACATCAAATGCAACATAACATAATATAATGCCATTACAACTTGAGTCACAAAATATAAATTATTTAAAAATTCAAATCATAAGATAGTACTAACAGTAGTATGACAAACTATAATTTACTTCTTCTCACACAATTTCGCACATCCTTTTATCATCACTACTTTACCTAATGCCATTAAGTATTAAGTGGCTCACATTGTATTAATGTGGATGCATGAATTGAATTGTGATTAGTCTCACATCTCAAGATTGCATAAATGAGATGTTGTACATATATAGGATTGATAACAACAAAAGATTCCGTTTACTACAACAACTCTTGTTTTGACCATGTATTTGTTGGGGGTGGATGTTGGGAAATTGAATTATGACATTGGTGCTAAAGAGCTTCATTGGTGGTTTTGCTCCTTTTACACTAAATGAAATGCCCACTAATGGAAATGTGAGGTGGCATCAAAACTTGGACATGGTATCAAAGCCGATTGTTCGACGTACCATTATATGATGCGAGAGCGACCGAAGTAGAACTCTTAGGGACTTGAGATGCTCATTACAATGCAGTAGGCAAACTATCCCATCAATTGAATGAGGGATCATTATGTGTGAAGGCTGACACAACCGCCGAGAGGTGTAAGCGATCTGATCCAACCATTGAGAGGTGGTAGCAACCTGGCACAACCGTTCAGGTGTAAACGAACCGCACAGCTGATTTGAGGACTCTGAATAACCTCAAGGTGACATGAACAATGCTTGTCAATATGAAAATCTATTAGGCGCGGCACACATTACATTTGTCTTAGTGCATGGATTGAATTGTGATTAGCTACAAATTACAAGATTTCATAAACGAGATATATAAATGAGATAGTTAGCTCGTAACAACAAGAGATTCGATTTGTCACAACAAACGTTGCCATTGTTATGTATGTGCCTTGGGACAATGTTGACATATGCAGCGTGATGCTAGCATCGAAGAATTGCATTCAGTTTCGTCACTCCCCTACACTCCTGAAGCGCGTACGTAGGCGATCGTGGTATCGCTTGTCTCATGATTGTCCCTTTCACCTCCTTCGTCAACTCCCCATTCATCATCATCAAAACACATCCTATACCACCAACTGCCGTCGTCATACCATAACAACCTCTTCCTCCACCGTGATCCACGGTAGCAGAGTTGAAACCCCTAATTTTGAGTTTACAACCATAGAAGTTGAATCAGGTGGGTAAACAAAATAGTTGGAATTTTATGGTATTTTAAAAAATAATTATTTTTTGGTGCTAACTGTGAAACATGCGCATTGCTGGATAAAGTTTGGTCATAGCTGAAGTTTTTTCTTTTGAAAATGTGGCAGCTAAGTAACAACTATTATTATAAAAAAATAAAACATATCACATTTTTATTACTCATATCCATTTTCTGTGCGTGTAAAATCAATAAGCAAATTAAGTAGATTGCGTGCGCAATCTAGAGATGCATTGGTAATGTGCACATAATATACTGATTTACCTTTCAAGGTCAAAAGAATAAAACAAAAAAATAAAACAGAAATCATTCTCTGTTAAGAAAATATTTTTTTTGCCTCCTATTTGCAGTCGCTTCAAGCATCGTGCATGCATTTTGTCTCTCAGTCCACCACATTCTTTCCATTTTGATGAAATTTCTTTTCTTTTCTTTCAAAGTTCATCTCTTTTTTTCTCTTCTTTTTTTTCCTATCAGAAGCATGTGAAAAACACAACCATCTCAATCAATAATTTTTTCCTCCTTTTATTTCTAAATCCCCGACCACAAGAATAAGCTCTCAATTCTAATAGTTGGGTTTGATTTGGGCAGTCAGGATGGCAGCAACGACACGATGCATGAACGGTGAGTGTGCTACGACATCAGCTGAGTGGAGACGAGGGTGGCAGCTGAGATCTGGTGGATTTGCTGTTCTGTGCCATAAGTGCGGGTACTATTTTTGATCTTTAAGCATTTGAATGTAAATTGGAACCTTTGTATGAATTTGAATTTTTATTTGTTTTTGCTTGTATTTCGGGGGTTAATTTTACCGAGGGATACGTGGGTTCGTGTGCTTAGTTTGGGGGCTTTTACTGTACATAAATAAATTTGATTATTTTTCTTCTTCTTAGATGTCGTGATATCTGGTTTCAATACCAACAATCAGTCTTGATGCTGAATTGGCAAATTAGGGCTTTAACTAATTTTTTATCTGTAACTATAATGCAAGGCTAATTTACTGTAGCATTCGAAATACAGCATCTCTAGATTAAAATTTATGATTTCGGATTCTGGTGAAAACCTTGGCAGTGATAGCAAGTGACTAGGGCCAAGCTCCAGATCTGGAGTCTTGCACTGAACTTACCAAGTTACAAGTCATGCACACAGCACAGGTGCCTAGTCGTCTAGCTTGCATTTCTTGCGCTTTATCGATGTGCTTGTAGGTAGGACGAACACATATAATTGATAAATATGCTTATAGCAGACTCCGAAAATGCTAAACATACATAGATACATACATACATCCAATTCGTAAAAAAGAAAGGGGAAAAAAAGAGAGAAAAAGGGAAAAAAAAGAGGAATAAACAAAACCCAGAAAAGGCACTTGTAATTACTTTTACAAGTTATAAATTACCCGAAAATGCTAAAAGACCTGAAACATTTTTAAAAAAAATGTTAGACACAGAGATAAAGAATACTGGAACCCTGAATTCATGCTTTATCTCCTTAATTCTTGTCTCTAACCCGAATTCTATGACCTTTTATTTTCGGGCCTTCGAGCATGTTTTGAATTACCCAACCATACTGGTTATATTCATTTCTCTCCCCACTTTTGATTGGTCCACCTGTAACTTGTAACAAGTTACAAGAGTGCTTTATGTTTGGAGTATGTGTCATTACTCTATCTGACGCATGCCTGACTCATTGAACGTGCAAACAGTCCATCACTTGGCTAACACACAAAAACATATCGAGGAATTAACCAAACTCATTTTCGATGTTCAAGTGAAAGGTTTGAGTTTTCAATTTCAGCATCTTTCAAAATTCTATAACCAAAACGTCTTAGAAAACTAGGATTTTGAGGGTTTGGCACAACCTCAAATTTTATGTTTAGCAAGTGTTTAAAGACTGAGAGATGCAATCGCTATTGTATATATCAACTGCACCATGAAACATAAACATGTCATATATAAGTCCAACGACATCAATAGACTCAATGCCATACTAATAATCTACATCATATAAACACTTAAAAAACGTTATTATCATATAGAAATAAAATATTCTACTTAAAGAATGGTTACGAGGTGGAGCCTTGGGGCAACGGTTAGGTCATCCGCATGGTGATCTGGGCGTCCAGGTTTGAGTCCGAAAACAGTCTCTTCGCAATACGAGGGAAATGCCGTGTACATTATCGACCTTCCCAGAGTCCGCTATCGTGCGGAGCCTCGTGCACTGGGTTCCACCTTTTTAAAGAATGGTCACCTAATGTCGAGATAACTTGCGTCAAAACACTACTTCATAGACGAATATGTTATTGCGATTAGAAATGGGTGCCCAAAGCATTTGTTTTTTTTTGCTACCCAACCACTTCTAGATCATAGATGGCTAAAACCTTGGTTGTGTATATTTGGTTTGTGATCTGAAATTAGAAAATAATAATTGAAAATTTTACTTGTGTTTGTGAAATCTACACGCAAGTATTTCCGGCTCTCTTTTTCATAGACACACACATGCACGTTAACACTCTCAATATATATACACCAATTTATAGAATATTTATTTTAACCATTGTTTTGAAATATAATTTTGATTCTTTGAATACGTTAGGATTATTTGAATTAACCAAATTTTGTAGAGATGATCTTGGGGTATCTGTGAACATATCCATGAATTTTTGTTTGATTTGGAATTGTGTATATCGAAAAATCGCCGGAGTGCAGATGAAGTGTGTAGCGGAACCCTTCTATACACACACACATATGAGGTTGCTATAGATAATATCAATTTATCTATGATGAGCAATTACACTTTGTCTAATTTTTGTCTATTTCTTATTTTATGGTTTTTGTTTTTTTATTATTATTTTCCAAAATTGTCTCTCTATTTCGCCTTTATTTGGTCCAGATTTTAATTTCTTTACACACTTTTCATATTCTAAAAAATATATTCAAAATCTTAAAGCTAATGATGAACACTAAAGACAAGATTAATATTGGCTCCCATTCAAGAGTTGAAAATAATCAGATTGTTTAGGATCATTTGTTATCACATGATTTTCTTGAATTGAAGATTCACTAGTGAATTTTATGTTATGATTTAATACATTTTATATTTAATTAATCAGTAAACTCTAAAGCCGAATATATAGCCTATATCAAATTCATTTGAGAATAAACTAGAGGGATGTGGTAAATATTGCCGTTGCTGGTTAAAACAGAAGAAGAATTGGTTTGGTCTTTCAAATTGATACAAACCCTAGATCTGATATTATCTCTATAGAGGAGGATAAGAGAATAACTACAGCTTATGTAATTTAGGAAGCATAACTCTTTATTTATAATATTGATAATTTTTAATTTGACTTTTCAACAAATCAGAATTTCATCAGTTATCTATTTATTGATATCATGACAATTAGATCCTTAAGCCTTGTAACTTTAATTTAAAATCTGATTACTTTAAATACATTTGAAATCGAAATAACATAACACATCTTATTTTACATGTGTGACACTACATGTTGTATTTTCCCAACAATCCCCCCGGACCATCTATGTAATGATCTTAAAAGGTGTTAAACATTGTGAGATCCAAAATTTGATATTTATAACATAAGATGTATCCGAAACAATATCGTATATTAACCGTGTTAATAAAGGATCAAAGCATCATTCATTATCTTTATTGTAATTAAACCCATCAGGTTACATATACTAATACAATTAAATAATATAGATCAATCATGCGTAACATAAAAATTATATGAAATGTGATCTATACATGCATTTTTTCAACCGATCCGAGGTCCAAAAAGTTCAATATTTGAACAACATAAAACGCAAAGAAAACTTTTTACTTTATTTCTGATCAGAAAAACAAAAGACCAAATATGTTCCCGGTGAATTTCAAATTTTATCAAGGAAACTTAAAAATAGAACTAATTTGAGCTTCAAATACATAAATTCAAAATTTGAAGTTTTAACTTAGAAAAATACAAATCACAAAATATATAAATGATATAACTAAAAAAAGTTTAAAAACGAAGTGATGAATAGACATTTTTTAGTTTTATAAACATTTTAAGTTAATAACAATTATTCTTTTATATCTTATTTCTTAATTAAAGATAAATTATTTATTTTATTTCAAGAAATTAAACAAATATATGAGTAACCGTATGAAAAATAAATAATGAAATCCGATATTGAAGCCTAAATTCCCGAAATGTACAAATTATATCAAAATTTTGAAAATCGCAAAAGATCGAAAAAAACCGAGGTCTCGAACCTTGCTGCAAACATCACATCTATTATTTGATTAACTGTCTTTCATGTCGTCTATTAGTGTTTATCTTTTTACCTTGTTCCTATTTGCACAGCTGAATAGTTTTTTTTTTTTTTTGGATTTCAGTTTCGACTTTTGCATTTTAAGCATTTAGTTTTTACTTAATGTAATTCACGTGTTGGAGTGTTGGAGGTTAAAATTCTTTGGACCACCAAAACACGTGCCTTTATTGTAAAATAAGATAATTACGAAACTCATCAGACATGTTGGGAGATAGTAAAATAACAGAGAGTTTATTAAATTGTCATCATGCTGATTTACCGCATGTGATTTAGTTTGCAACAGAATGATCTAGAAATACCTACCATGATAGATGGGAACACTAGGAGAAAAGATAATTTGTGATTCAGGTTATTCATATGATGGTATCCCTATTACCATTTACAATCCACATGAGAAGTCCAGTTGGCAGCATACTGAAACACAAATTTGTACCATCTGTTTTAAGTGAACTTAGTGTTCTTATGTAATATTTTATTTCGATGTTCTGTTGTATTCCATATTCCATATGACCACCAAATTTTTTTTATTGGTAGTTTATGAGAACCCATGGTCAAGTCTATTTTAATATTATTGTTGAATAATTTTTCAAAAAACAGAATATTTGAATAAGATAGTACGGTTAAAATATCTAAAAGATTAATTTCTCAGGCAAAATTTTCTGTCGAACTGTTGAAACTCAAATTTAAAAACTTACCCCTCTCTGGTATTGTATTTGTTAAGATCTTCACCAATTTGGGAATTTTTTATTCAGTTGAGATACATGCGAAATATTATCCTGAAAATAAGTTCTTACTTTTTAGTCCATGGAAATAGTAGATACCTATCATATCACGAAAAGTTTTGAAGTGATACAGAAGAACCATTGTCAATGTTCAATCTATTGTAAAAACTAAAAAGAACAAAAAAATAAGAACTTTTATACTCTCTTTCCAATTTAAAGTCAATGTTCAATCTACATTTTCTCCCAATACATCTATTTATCAGTCTTCATCTACTATTAATTTTAGAATGACTTCCAACGTTTCCACTCTATTTCCGTTCAGCATTTAACTCATGACCACGATCATACTTCTTGGTTCTTACCTCTAGTTAAGTTGTCAACCACATTTTCTTAACATGAGCATTTTGTATTGTTTTTTTACTCTAGATTCTACTTGGCAATATACATACATATACATACCTACACACACATGTAAACACACACACACACACACACACACAAAACGACCCATGTATATATATGTAAATGTGGAAAGTCTATTTGAAGGCAACTTATTACACAATAGATCTAAACCATTAAATCTTCCTCTACTGAAAGATCACTGATTTCTTATTCTAATAACACTTATGGTGCCTACTGAGAACAATGCATTACGGGAGATGGTTGATATTGATCCGACTTAATATCTTTTGTTACCTTGGTTGGGGGCCTTGGGGTTAGGTATTGGAATATATGGATAACTTGATTAGGTACTTAAAATATAGTTTGTATTTCAGTGAATCCATGATTAAATTCAAGCCTCGTGAGATATAAACATTATATATACATGATTAAAACGACCCATGTATATATATGTAAATGTGGAAAGTCTATTTGAAGGCAACTTATTACACAATAGATCTAAACCATTAAATCTTCCTCTACTGAAAGATCACTGATTTCTTATTCTAATAACACTTATGGTGCCTACTGAGAACAATGCATTACGGGAGATGGTTGATATTGATCCGACTTAATATCTTTTGTTACCTTGGTTGGGGGCCTTGGGGTTAGGTATTGGAATATATGGATAACTTGATTAGGTACTTAAAATATAGTTTGTATTTCAGTGAATCCATGATTAAATTCAAGCCTCGTGAGATATAAACATTCAATCTCTACTACAGTTAACTTACTCTTGTCACTGTGTCAAAACTCAGAGGTGCATGCAATGGTTCAGTTACTGACACAGGAAACTCCCATACATATGAAACAGATTGTTCGTAGGATCATGTTATGTGCATCAACAATTTTTACTATAGCTCAGCGACAATCGGTTCACTGTTTTTATTATTGAATACTTGATCTCTAATTTGTTTTCTTAATCTAGGATGGCATATGAGCAATCTATTTTCTGTGATTTGTTTCATCTTGGCGAGTCTGGCTGGAGAGAGTGCATTTCATGTAGCAAGGTTTGATAGCATCTTTTATACAATCAAAACATGATATTTTTCCTGTAATATATATCTAGTTGAAATTTATACAGCGTCTACACTGTGGATGTATCGCTTCAAAACATTTAGTGGAACTAGTAGATAAAGGAGGTGTTCAATGCTTCAATTGCACAAAAAATTCTGGACCTTCTACTGTAAGCTTATTTATTTACCATTTTATACGATTTGTAAATTAGATGCGCAATAATAATTGGAAAATGTGTTACACACACACACACATATTCTACACCCCTAGGGTTTATAGATTCACACAATTTAAAATCAAATGCAACTTTAGGATGTTCAATACACACCATGAACATTATGTCAAAAAAATGAGATCATTTTGAAACTTCTAGCGTGTTTGAAATATCAAATCAATATCAACCGCCAAAACGTTAATTATAACCATCGATTTCAAATATTATTTAAATATGTTAGGATTATCCAAATTAACCAAAATTTTGTGAATATGATTTTGAGCCATGTAAGAGCATACTACAAACTTCATTTGATTTCAAAATTGTGTATCTCTAAAAATTGAAGGGGTGTAACTCGGGTGTATCATGACTGAAAATGCATAGACACCTTGGTGCGATATAACAAAGCTATTAGTTCATGAATTTCAGACAATCACTATAGCTGGGGAAGCTTTGGTGCAAGAAAATATGCAATATTGGTGAACTAAAGACGATCTAACTTAAACTTATCGGCTTCAATTGTTCAAGATGAAGCTGGCAAAAATGTTATGAAAGAGAGCACGCCTAGAAAATAAAACCATATTCCCCCAAATAAGAGAATTTAAGATTGTGCGGTTATCATATTTTCAGTTTAAAATTTAAAAAGTTTGAGGGACAACATTGTTCTCATGGTAAAACCAACTAATTGTTTATGTTGGTTATGGGTTCTATTCACTCAAATGGTCACTTGGGTCATCAAGCTTTATGCATCAAACTCTCTCTTTAATCGAAATTCAACCATAAAGCCTTATGCATTGATCTTTCTCTTTTTCTAGTTAAAAAACATATTTTAACAGTTATCTAGAAAACCTGCTAAACAGCATTATAGATTGGAAGGGAGAAAGCTACCATTTCCTAACCTTACACCATTCCATATGCAGGGTCCAAGCGAAACTATACCAGAGTTCTTACCTCAATCCAATAACCGGATTCTTTCTGTCATGGCTAGATCTCTTGAAAATGAAAAGTCAAATGATGATTTCAGAGTACAGATTGGTACCAGTAACCATACAGAGGATATTTTCAACAGAGGCCAGGCTATTCAGTTAGGCAAGAACATAGAAATATACGAGCAAAATAAAAATATACTATCCCATAGAGAAAGCCAAAGCGAATCATTTGCACATATAAAAAGAGAGCAATTGACACTTTATACTGGACAGATGGGAAACACACATTCTGGCTTTGGTAAGAGTTTAATGAATCCAAATCAAATTAAGATTACAGAGCCTAATTTTTTTTTTCCAAACACGATTGAAGATAGCAGAGATCAGGCCAAAATGATATCTGCTGCGCAACAAGCTCAAAGGGGTCACCATCTCTTAGCAAGGCCAACCAAAATGGGTCCTGCTGTTTCGTCTGAAGCATCGAAGGAGGCAGTTTCACAAATGCGAGTTGCAAGGCCTCCTACCGACGGAAAGGGAAGGAATCAGTTGCTACCACGATATTGGCCCCGGATCACTGACCAAGAATTACAACAAATATCGGGAGAGTATCCAACATATATTTCTTATTTCAGCAATGAATTAGTAGCATCATTAAGGGTTATTTGATCAGTGGGGGTTATTATTCTATTTATATGGGTTTGGTTATGTCTCTACTCTGTTACAGTGACACTATTCCTAGCCTGTTATGCAATAAACTGACGATACTAATATGTTTGTAGTAAAATTGAATGTGAAATAATATATATGTTATTATTGTACGGTATAAAAAGGAGTAGTTATTGCTGAGAAGCTCTTTTACTTGGTTATATTTTTATTCATGAATCAGTTTACAAATACATGATTATGTGCAAATCGGTTGATACACTCCAGATAGAATAGACAAATCAAGTAATCTTTATGTGGAATGGTTGCATTATGTCATTCATTTCCTCTTTACGTTTACCACATTCTAATCTCCTTAATCTGATAACCAAAGCTCAAATTCTACCGTTGTGCCTCTTTTTGAGAAAGTTCTGAGTGCGAGTGATGCAGGACGAATTGGTCGTTTAGTTCTTCCCAAGGCATGTGCAGAGGTAATGCATATAGTTCATTGCAATAAATTGCATCATGCAGCAGTTTTCTCAATATGGTACATCATTTATTGTTGGTAACAAATGCATATAATTGTGATGGGGAGCCAAGGAATAATACATTGATAATGGACCTACCATCAAAATTTGAATTTTTACTTTAACTAATTTCAGCACATAACTTATAATCTAGAAGTATAAATCTACAATTATTTATTCCCCAAGACATGGTATTTGTATATATATGCCATCATCTTAAATATTTTGTGAAACAAAATTTAAGAATACCGATGAAGAAGGATTTCATTTTACAGGCTTATTTTCCCCCAATTTCTCAACCAGAAGGAATTCCGTTGAAAATTCAAGATGCTAAAGGAAAAGAGTGGCATTTTCAGTTTAGATTTTGGCCAAATAACAACAGCAGAATGTATGTTTTGGAAGGTGTCACTCCATGCATACAGTCTCTACAACTGCAAGCTGGTGATACAGGTACCAAGTAGAGTGCATATTACTGCTATTTTTCTGGGTCATTGATGTGAGCATGTTGAAGTTACTGTTCACAACAATTTAAATTTGAAGTTGCAAAGTTTGCCCCTACCCATGTTGATGGTGTCAATATGATTTGACCATTTTAAATTTTTAAATAAGCATGTATCTCATCCAAGTGGCTATATCAATTTCAAATGATATACGAGGCTAGGTCTTCCAACTTGTTTAATTTTTTGTTGTGTCCCTGTGCACTGAATTGCACTCATATTCTTAACACGATCCTCCACTATATGAAAAATATATCGATCGTGCACTTTTATGAAATCATTTTCGTGTTATTACATTGTTTATTTGCGCACCTAATGACCATAGGATATACTAATTTAAGACCATTGTGCACAGTCTGTCCTTTTTTTAACCAATATAATTGCATAATAAAAAAAATTCTTCTGGAATTCCTGATTCTCATTAAGTGATGAATACCCATTGTCAACATCTTCTCATTAAAGCAAACCAATAGCTCACTTTATATACTTGAGAGTTATACCGAATTAAGTGTATATGCTTCTGCATGTTTGATTTTTTTGCCCATTTTAACATAATAGATGGTCCACTACTTCAGCATCGTGTTATAGCATTTTCATTTCAACGTTTGCATCAATTTTTTGTTCAACTTGTCAGCGAAGCTGATATAGTGACATTCACTTTTCTATTCATTTGAACATTTAAGTGTGGTTTCTCCAAAATAGTTGTAGATAGTTTCTGATATTTAATGCCAAACTGGGTTTGCACAACTGTAGAAGTTTACGGTGTTATGCGCTTTTCCTTTTTAAAAGAAAATAAATTACCGGAACATTTAGGAGTAAAAAATTTATTTTCTCATCGACTCTTTAACATTGCAGTAACTTTCAGTCGGATGGATCCTGAAGGAAAGCTCATCATGGGATTTCGAAAAGCAACAAATTATGTGCCTCTGCAGGTGGATAACCCCGTTTGAAGTTAGTAATATGTTATACAATTTTGGGACTCTCACCTTTTTCCAGCACCCAACTTTATCGTCATTCTATTAATTTTGTTTATTTAATTAACTTATTCAACATAAACACCCTGAAATGTACCCCAAGTGACACGCTCTTCTGCCATCATGTCTGCAATTAAGATATCCTTTAACAAGGGCTATTATGTAGATGGTATATGCAAAATTATCGAGTGTGGCTTTTGAGGGTGAGTATATAAGCAATTTAGTGTGAACTACCTGAGTATTGGGATGAATCTTTACTTGGTCAACGATTTCATGCCTCAAATCAGTCTTTGCAGACTTTTTGATCTTAGAAGAGAGAACAATTGATGTTATCATGTCAATTTATGTATTGTTTCCCATGCTATCAGGATTCTCAAATTTCTGCTATTGCTAATGCTGGTCTAGGCAATGATAGTTTCTTTTCAAGTTCTAATGACAACTTAACTTTAGCAAGTGGTGGATATTCTGGACTTTTTCAATCTTTCAAGGGAAATGCAGATCCTCGTCGAAGCTATTTATCTGAGCACTTGAATTTAGCCGATGGAGATTCAGCTAATGTACAGTATCATCAAGATAGGAAAAAGACTCACAATATTAAAAGCAAGAGATTACATATTGGTAATGCGGATGCTCTAGATCTGAAAGTTTCATGGGAGGAGGCACAAGATCTGTTACGTCCGTCTCCAACTGCTAAGCCAAGCGTTGTAAGGATTGAGGATCAAGAGTTTGAAGAGTATGAGGTAAACAATATTTACTTTCAATAGTGTGCGCGCGCGCGTGCACATGTGTGTTATCTGTTGTTTTGTTTTATCCACTAACAGAAAACTTATCTGATTTAGTTCACATGAGCACACATGCACATGCATATACCCCATGCATACTTGAAAGATATGCAACATAAAATTTTGAAGGTATGACTCTGCATATAATTCCATCTAAATTTGACTCCTTGGTCAACTATGGAAGCAAGCAGACTATCAGACTAGGTTACATCTTTAAAGCTAGAACAATAA
Source organism: Allium fistulosum (assembly GCA_030737815.1). Taxonomy (NCBI): domain Eukaryota; kingdom Viridiplantae; phylum Streptophyta; class Magnoliopsida; order Asparagales; family Amaryllidaceae; genus Allium; species Allium fistulosum. The sequence goes on from CM060903.1 coordinate 490,176,628, forward strand.
ATTTATTTGAATGGAGACCCGGTAATGTAATATTTTAGTGCATAATCTTTTATTACACGATGTCAACTTCATTTCCCTTGAAAACTTTTTCCTGGCAGCCATGTTGCTCTTCATCCAGTTGACACTTTTAATGTAAACACAGGAACCTCCAGTCTTTGGCAAGAGAACTATTTTCACAGTTCAATTATCTGGGTAAAATCCTTTTTCTTGTTGATACTTTTATTTTAGTATGATGTATACTGACTAACATATTGGAGTGCACCCAGGGTGCACACCCTATTTGTTATCATCTGCACCTACCTTGAATCAAAGAATTAACCTAAAATTCTCAACAATCTCATCATAGGAATTTATACTAGTTAAAATTCCTATGTGTACATCTTATTATCGGTGGTTTTCTCCATACAGAGACCAAGATCAGTGGATTCAATGTGATAATTGCTTCAAATGGCGGCGCTTACCTGTAGATGTTCTCGTCCCTTCAACCTGGACTTGTAACGACAACACATGGGACCCTCAAAGGTTGGACTTCTATTTATGGAATTGCTCACTATATTTTAATGTTTTTCTCCTTAACACTTTGCCCAAATAAATGTACTACATATATCATCATTGGAATTTAATTTTCATAGACACGACCTTTGTCAATTGACCATCAAATTCTTAATTGTGGTAATTTGCTTTCTTGTTAGTTACTTGCCATATTAGGGTTCAATGTGCACCCTTAATAAATATAACATGAGCTGCACACATAAAGTACTTTCCTATGCTTGCAATATTAGTTGTCAAATTGTTTCGAACATTTACTTATCATCATTGTTGAATGCTAATAGTTATATAAGTTTGGAAATAACTTATAAGTAGCAAAAGTAGCTTCTAAGTTACTTAAGAAACTTGAAGTGTTTGACAACAACTTTACCTATTATTTTAAAAGTAGCGAATAGCTTAATATGTCTTAAGTAGGAAAAATTTGTTATCCATATTATTCATTAAAAACTGCTTAAAAGTTACAAATCACAGCTACTTTTAGGTAGTTATATAAAAGGTTGTTCACAGTCATAGTTGCATGCATTATATTGTATTTTCTTATCAGTAACTTTATTTAAAACCTTTTTTGCAGGTCATCTTGTTCAAACCCAGATGAGTTGAGCCCAACAGAGATACAAATTCTTCTTCATCAGATTTCCGGTAGCTTACTTTCTGTGTGTCCATGATAGCATTCTTTTACTGCAAATTTCACATGCTTGATTCATGTAAATGGATCACTATTATCTAAAAAAGCTCTAATTACAAACTGTTAATATGTCTGCATGAGGATATTACTTTAGCATAGGTTATATCCTTTAATATATGATACTTAACATAATTTTCGATCTATCATATAACTGAAAGTGCCATCTTCATTTTTTACATTATCTTTTTTATAATTGTTGTCATGCCTCGCTTCACGTCTTTTTTGGAGGAAATAGGGCACAACATGAAACTAATGGTGCCATTAGAATTTTCATAGTAAGGGGGCAAAATAAAAAAAACCACAACTTGTACTTATTTTTGCTTGCCAAAGCAAAAATTCATTCTTCATTTGTTAATTTAAGTTAGGTACATTGTTTGCATCACCTGCGCTAATGCATTGGTTATGTTAAACTCACCAAAATACCTAGATACACAGATTTTACTCCAAGTCCTCACCAGTACAAGCTTCAAGTGTGTTCTTCTATCCTTTTAATTCTGAAATGATTTGTAGCACCATGAGCAACAAGAACCAGTGTTGTATTGTCTAGTTATGTAGCACGTTATTTTGTTTTGGGTAAGAACATGTGCTAATATTTAATCGTAATATATGTTTTGGGTAAGAACCAGTGTCGTATTGTCTAGTTATGTAGCACGTTATCTGGAGTATGTGTTTGACAAGCACATACTTCTCTAGAGTTTACAAATGAAGTCTGGTTCTTCAGGCAATTCAAAGAAAAAAAGAAGATATAAGCTTATAGATAAAGCACTTCACCGTTATCATAATCATCCATTATTTTAAGTATGAAAATGATATAAAGTTAAGATTTAAACTCTAGAAACACATAAGATTTAAACTCTAGAACCACATAGCCAAGATATCCAATGGTGTCCATGGTGTCTAGTTAATCCACCAAGGGGTCAGTGAACTTTCTCTAGGTTATGAACTTAATGTTTCTAGTAGAGTACTACCGATTTTCTTTTTTTCATTTATACTACTCTCTTCACCACAGTCCATCTCCGGTTCGAATACAGTTAGAAAAAATAAAAATAAAAACCTCGTACTTTGTGCCTTTTATGCAAAATACTTCTTATGTTAGTTAATTACTTGTTTAAACCCCAGAAGTATAAGGTGACAGTATCACAAAGTAATCACCTATGTACTTGTGCAAGGTTAAGCTATTATACTCTGTGAAAACTTTTCCTTTACGAAAACGGAACTAAAATAGGTTTTATTAATGTGTTAGTATTCAGAGCAACAGATAAACAATTAGACTTTGTGATCTGTATGAAATGTGGATTAGTGGGATAAAGTTTAGAACAAAGTAACTTCATCAAATTCATACATTCACATATTTATATACATTGTGAATGGGCTGATTGGCACTGAGTAACATTCGAAGTCCCTAATAAATTAAAATTAGCATTTAAATTAGTTTGATAATATTAATATTCAAGTCGTCTATTTTTTAATCTCTTTATCAATATTTTAATTTAGAATATCAACATTTTCAAAATTCTCAAATGTATCATCATCACCAACAGATTCCTTTATGTTCTTCACCTTATTAAATTTACCAACTACTTCAATAATTAAAATACAAGTTTTTAGTTATCCACTATTTATCTCAAGAAAAAAAATTATGTATCAAGTATCATATTCAAATTTTATCCAACATCTCAATAAAAAGTGATTAATTTGAATTTGAAATAAATGAAACCAGCGTGCTTAATATTTATCCATAGAATAAAGACTGTATTCTAAAAAACAAAGTCGACCAAAACCTCAAGTAAGTCAGAAAAATAATAAAATAACATATAAGAATATATAAATCAAAATAAAATAAATAAGCCATTAATATATGTTTAAAATTTTAACATATTTTTTTACAATATCATTGTGTACACCGCAAGGGTTACACACTAGTTGTATCTGGTTGGTGATGAAAATATGAATTTATCCCTCTGCGTAAGTCAATTAACAAACTGTATCTTTTGAGACAAACAATTGTTTATAATAATAGTATTAATCGGATCTAATTAGACAATGAAATATGAACATGATATGACTAATTAGTGGAAGAACAAACTCATTTAGGAACAAATTTCAATTGATAGAATTAAATTTGAGCACACTAATTGTTTGAAACCTATACAAATATTCAGTGGCAAGCAACATAAAAACTAAAGACAAAACAATATATACTTTTCTTCCACCTACCAATACATAGATCTAATTAGTAAACAGAGAACCCTACATTCTTTTTCCTTTAAAAAAACAAAAAATCATCTGTGATATTACAAGAACGCAAGGGAGCTAAAATTGCATTGTGGATTCCCATTCTTCCATCTAGATCATAAAACACATACCAAAGAAGATAGATTGGCTTTTAAACGAGTTAGATTGTCTTTTTGCTAACAGAACATGAGTTTAAAACAATTAATCAAGTCCATATTTATATACACATGCCATGATACTATAATTTCTAGAACCAAACTCTTCTTTTCCTAAAAACGTTAGCATGAATTGATTAGAAAAAAAATAATATTGTTAAGATACTTATGTAATAATAATTTGATATTGATAACTATAAAAATAATTTAAGTTTTATATTCGGTTAAATTGGTCAGTTTGGTTTTAAGATATTAAAAATCAAAACTGATTGGGAAACCACATAAATAAGAAAATACAAACTAACCTAATCAATTAATGAACTGAATCAAAAGGGAATAATCAAACTTTTTTTGTTCGACTGGATTATTTGGTTAAACCAGTAAGCTCACTCATATACATAAGTATGACTAGTTTTACATGAACCATTGCATAGTTTAAGAGGTATATAGATAGCATTTGCAAATATGTCAACTTTATCACATATATGAATATAAACTCATTATTACATTATGCAGGCGTGCATGCGACACACACACACACACACGATTCTACCAATGTATTAAAGTTGTGATAAAAACATGTACAGTATTCTGTAGGTTGTTAAAGCATATTAATTTAATTTTAGTAATTTTTTATATATTCTTCCTCTTGTACATGGTTGTTTATATAGTCATAAAGCAGCAATCTCTTGTACGTTAATTCTATGTATTTTGCAGTTGAAAAACAACACTTTGTATTTTTTTTTGATATATGTGGCTTTTTTGGTGTTGCTTATCTTAGTAAACATTTTCAATTTTACAACAAGCAGTCCAGATGAAGAAAATTAAGTAGCTAATGAATGCATGAGAAGATCTAAAAGAGAAAAACATTTCATAGATGAGTAAAACTAGCAAAGTGAATGCATTTCATATGCAAGAAAAGAATGCCACCTATAAACATGCTAAAAGAGTGGGTTAAATGACTTCAAAATTGATTTCAAACTGCTCCAACCTAACTCTAATTTCAATTCATAATGGATTAGAGAGCCATTTTAAGGAGTGAGTTAGAGTCGCTCTTGAACTAGATTTGAACATAGAAGTCAAGAGCAAGAGCGGGTATGGGAACAAAAATGAGAAAGCACAGCTTTAATAGGAGGACAAATTTGAAAACAAGATGAAAACATGCTTTGATAAAAAGTATATTTATAAATATGTTATAAAGTTTAGTACATTGTGTGTGTGTGTGTTTACACACACAGACACACACACACACTATCATGTTATTACAACTAGACAAAAAGGAGGAAAACCGTCTTCTTTCAGTAGCTTACAAAAAAGAAAGAAAATAAAAGATACAATAGGCTCTCTCATAAGCATAAGCATACATAAAATCTTGTAGGCCCGAAATGCAAGTCCCAGCTAATAGATCCAAAGGTGTGAGCAATAACAAATGTCCAGAGAACCTGAAAACGCAAAAAACCAACAACATGCTATACAAGGATAAAAATAAAAGACAGGAGCATGATGTGCCAGTATGCATGTAGGATTTTGTCTGTCCTGATTTCCATATGATACAACATTTGAAGTAGTGGTATGGAGTGGTGCCATTTGAAGTAGCATCAGTATATATGTCCTAATGATGTTTATTTAAAGCATTTCCCACTGAATGAAAATGACTTATATGCGAAACATAACATCTTTACAGAAATGAAAAAACAAAGAACATCAACAAGCTGTAACCAAGGCGCAAGAGGGCAAGAAGAATCCGGACATGACACCATAGCCAATGCAGCAACTTCAGAAGAACCTTCAAATCAAGCCACAACAACAAAGCATCCTCGTCACCGTCCAGGATGCACGTGCATCGTGTGCATCCAACCGCCAAGCGGTAAAGGCCCAAAGCATCACACCAACTGCACCTGCAACGTCTGCATGACCGTCAAGCGCCGCTTCAAAACCCTAATGCTGCGAAAAAAGAAGCGCCAATTTGAAAAAGAAGAGGCCGAGGCTATCAAGAAGACCGAAGGCAGTTGCAGTACTTACGTGCATGATGATAAAGCTAGCGAAGTGGTTCCTGAAACCAATGGTGAAATGGCTGCTTTGGATGATGCTAGGAAAGGGCAAATAGATTTGAATGCCATTGTGTATGAAGACCATAATGCTGCTGAAGCTAGTGCCTCGTCCAAGGCTAGCATGATCGATTTGGTGCATGTTGCAAGTCTTCCTTTGGATAATTATTTGAAGCAGAATGGTCTTACCAGTTTGGCTTGTGAAGAAGGAACCCCTATTGAAAGCGAGGAAGACTGTAGTGGTGATGCCAAAAGCGATGCTTCTTGACTGTTCTCTTCTTGTTTGCTGTTATTTGTTTTGAGAGTTACATTTACAAAGAGGATTTGAATTTTGGAGTTTATATGACTTGTGGTGAAAGATAAACTAAAACGTGTGTAGCTTATGTAAAAATGAATTTACTTGACTGCTTGCGTTCAAACTTCCGAGGTTTGCATCGTGACAAAATTCTGTGATTTGCTTATTATATTACGTATGTCGTTATTTTCGTTATATTCGTGCATAAGCATTTAGTAACGTGGTTACTTGCTTATCTTTGTTATTCAGGTGAACGCTATTTGTTTGCTAATGCTTTGCAACATGTGATCTGTGTAGTTTTGACCCGAAATTTTTTCAATGATCAAAATATGAATGGGCTCTGTCATCTATAATACATTTATACACGGGCTCAGTCGTTCAACTTCCTTTATCGGTAAGGAAATTGCAAATCAACTTCTTTTGTTGGTAAGGAAATTGCTAATGTGACCGGGTGAAAATACTGATTTTCAACCAGCGATAGAGATAAAAGGGATGGAGCCCCAGCTAAATTCCGCCTGAAACCATGTGCAAATCAGGCAGAGTAAGCCGGTTGTTCTAGCATCCTATTGGTATTATACTGATTTTCCTTGTTGTAAAATGGAAATTTATTTGAAAAATATTATTTGGACACAAACAGATAATGCAATTGATAACATGACAAATTTGATCTATTAAATATCATTATTTTTTAGACGTGATGAGGTGTTCACGAGTATATTGATTGGGGATCGAAGGCGAATCTGATCAATTTGGGAAGGAAGGACGGTTACAATAAAAGTCCAATTGAGTTTCAACAACAGTTGCGTATGATAATAAGACGAAGCAAAACGTGGAAGGCTACCAAAGCATCTAGGGGCACGGTTCTTAACCAATGAGCAAATGCGACCTCTGTTAGAGGTCCAGTACACTTCGACACGCTAGTTTATTTTATTGGTAGATTTTTTTTTTTGTTGGTATTTTACCCAAAACGAATAAAAAATCCTCCTTTTAAAAACACTTTGCGTGACCAATTGTAATTAAAACTGTGTCCCAAGTACATGATGATGGAGACAGAGCCGGTAATGACAAGGGTGAGGTTAAAACATGAAGATGATGGGAAAAAGGAGCGAAAATGAAGATGATCAAAGGAGGAGCAATTATAACGAGGAGCGCTGCTAAATTGGGAGAGAAGAAGTACGTTATAGTTCATAGTGCTATTGCTATATGCAATAACACTTCATAAAATGAATATTATGATTAGTAAGATGTGCAGTCAACTAGCAATGCTTTCTGTATGTAAATACAATTACTGAAATTTTGTAAAAATATAACATTTAATGTAATTGTTTGGTGTGAAGACCCAAATTATTGAGATAAAAATAATTTTAAAATGAGAATATTTAAGAAAAGAAAATATAGTCTGACAATAATAATATTAGGAGTAAGTGAAATGAATAAATAAGAGGATAGAGATTTTTCTTCAATAAATATATATGTATTAGATATGAGTAGCCAAAGAAGTATAAAATGATAAAGCCCTTTTGATAACCAAATTGCATGAGAACCAGTTTAGTATTATTGTGCATAAACACCTTCTCAAAAATAAATCAGGAAATAAATGGTTTGAAATAATATAAGAGGACCATTCAGGCCTAACAAGGTATACAATGTTTCTGAGTCACACAAAGATGATGTGTAGATGGATCATGCAAATAGCATGTGCACAGAAAAGCAGAGAAGCAACTGCTTTTACTAGAAATAGAAATCAAGAGAAAATGGCACATTTAGCCATAACAACACACACATAATTCTCTGAGTAATGTGAGGATAAAATGGGTTTTTCCTTTAGTAAAACCCTAGCAAAATGATTTAAATCAAGAGGGAAGCAGAGGTTTTCTCTGGGGGAAAACAGAAACACACTAAAAATAAATAAAAAGGAGAGCTCACCCTGTTTTCAAGCTTAGACATTCTCGGGGAAGAGAGAAGGAAGGTGAGTGATTAATCACTTATGATCTGTAAGGCATTAAGACCCATGTTAAGGGCAGCCAAGTTATTTTATATAAACATTACATTATGTTTTTCCTATTTGATTTTATTTTCTGGATGAAAATATGTTGATCATGGATGGTATTCTGGTTGAGTTTTTGGATGAGGTTTTAATCTGTTTTGACTTGTTGTGATGGTTTCAGTTTTTGTTTTAAAATATAGATAATCAAACAAATACACTAATCACAGGAATAGATTTTATATATGCTAGTTTTGATATGAAAAATGAATCAAATATTTTACTGTGGAGTAGGGTATCAATGAAAGAAAAGAATTAGGCAGTGTGAATATTGAGATTTATGCTTATGTCTAGTCTATATTAAAAATGATATGAACAATGCAATATTACAAATATGTGCTGATTTGTTCAGATCATAAACCAATAAGTTTTTATGGGTTTTTCTCAAAAACCATTCCCTATGTTCACAGTAAAAGAATAAATATAGTTTTGCAAATGACTTCTTCATATTTGTGTAAGAAATGGAAATTTCTAGAAATAAGAATATATGTAGGTTTTAGAAAAATGTGATTAAAGCAAAAATGACTTTGAAATAAGGTGTGCAATTTTACATGAATGCTTTGTATGTCTGGATATGATCTTTGGGTGATTTTAATAATTCTTGACCTATATAAGGAAGGAAAGAATACGAGTATCTCTGGAATCAAAAGAAAAATTCCCCAGAAAGAAATAATAAGCATGGTCTCTAAATTATAAAATAATTTAGGAGTGGTGCCTTGATCTACTCATCAGCAGGTGGTTGATGGGTATGTGCATGACTTGTTTAAGTCCCGTAGGCCTCTGTGTAAAGGGTTAACAGAACTGAGCCCCTTTGCAATGCACACATGGTGTTCAATGGCAAGAGTTCAGACCAAACAAAATGAAAAGATGAGAAAGAGAAATTATGCTATGGAATTCAGGGAGTTAATCCATAGGAGTTTTGTACTTGTACAACTGAATGAAGTGAATGGATGAATGCTTGGATGTATGTTTATAGACAGACTTAAATATACACATTCTCAGATTTTAATTGGGATTTGAATAGCATTTAATAGAAAAGTTCTCTATACAGCCTTAAGAATTTACAAGATATTTTGCATACTTGATTTCACTCACACCAGAATTTATTTCTGACCCTATTTGTTGCCTTTGCAATACTTGGGGTGTCTCATTCTATTGAGGCAGTTCAAAGTTTTGCTGCAGGGAAAGATGCATGAATTGCTTGCTTGCTTGCATGGATACTTGGAGATCTTGAGGAATTTAAAGTGTTTAAGAGAAGTAGCAGTGTCTTTGTAATAATTAAGTTAGGAAAACTCTAATATGTTCTAAGTATTTTAATGAGTGTCTTTTACTTTGATATCTGGAAAACAGTATGTAAGAAGAAAAAGAAACTTAAATGTTATATGTGTTTGTGAGCTGTGGACTTAAGTAACAAGTTCTGAAATAGTTTTAGTAGATAATGCTGAAGGAGTAGATGCCATTTAATCTGATAGGTGAACATGTTTTTTTTTCTAGACAGTCTTGAGGCACTTCAGTTATGATACTATAGAACTGATAAAACTGATACTAAGTAGGAGAGATCTGATACTATAAAACTGATACTAATTAGGAGAGATCTGATACTATAGAACTGATAAAACTGATACTAAGTAGGAGAGATCTGATACTATAAAACTGATACTAATTAGGAGAGATCTGATACTATAGAACTGATAAAACTGATACTAAGTAGGAGAGATCTGATACTATAGAACTGATACTAATTAGGAGAAATCTGATACTATAGAACTGATACTAGGTAGGAAATTTCTGATACTATAACTACTGATCTAACACTAGGTTGGGAAAATCTGATACTATAGCTTCAAAACTGATACTAAGTGGTAAGACACCGGATACAACACTTTTCTAGCTCCAGATATAAGAAGTTGTGTGATTTATAAAGTAGCTCACAACACCATCACTCATGTGATGACTATCTGCTCAGTTAACTAGGAAATATGTATTTTGTCTGTCATGATTGGTTTGTGCTTGTTGTGTCTAAACCCTGATCACATGTGTTGTTTTTCTCTGCTTAGACTTCAACCTAGTTTATCACCTCATAATTCATATGATGAGTACCAAATCACAAAAGAATTCCGGAATTTAAATGTATGGCTTGTAAACCCAGAAACCAATTAATTTGAGAAGTAAGCAAGAAAATTATAAGTGGTAATATTCGAATTTATTATTAATCAAGCTTGAGATCAAAAAGAGGAATGTAAAAATAGAAATGGCTATGTGACACCAATTCTCTGAAAAATGAGAAATATTGTGTGATTGAATTTTCCTTGTTAATTTTTAATACTCTGATAAGCAAGGAAACATTTATATATCTTCATATATATAAATGACTTGAATTGACTTATATACTAATATTTTTATATTGGTAAGAATTTGGATCTTGGGGAAAATGAAATTAAAGAAGTGATCACTTGGTTTGGAAAAAAAAAAAAATCTCAACAGTAAATCACTGAAAAATAACAATCAAAAGAAGTGGGTCACTTCAGTTGGTATCAGAGCTATGTTATTAAAACATAGCATAAATATATTATCCAATTTTCTTGTAAGGATAAAATTCTAAAAAAAAAAAAATATAGTAATGATAGAAATAAACATCCACAGTAGAAATAAATTTCAGAAAAATAATTAAATTAGAAATATGACTGACTAGCTATGCAATTGAATAGTGAATCATGGTAGGAAGACCACCAAGTCATGGAGCAGGACCCTCCAATACAACACCAATGGTTAACTTGCAAGATTTGGTGAGGGCATTTAGAGAAGGAGCAGTGCAGAGGGAAGAGAATCCTCATGAGGAATTAGCTAAGTTATTGAAGACATTTTCAAATTTGGGAGGCAAGGATTTTGAAGGCACTGAGGGAGTTATGGGAGTGCAGACATGGTTGAGAACTTTGGAAAGGATATTTGCAGATATGCAAATTAATGACCAAAGAAAGAGGCAGATAGCTTCAAGGAGACTCAAAGGAGCAGCCTTAGATTGGTGGGAGGTGATCATCACAGGAAGGCCAGAAAATGAGATAACATGGGATCAATTCAAGGAAATGCTTGAAGCAAGGTTTGTTCCAGCTACAGCTAAGGCAACATTGCTAGAAGAATTCATAAGGCTGAGGCAAGGACCAATGAGTGTGACTGAATACACTCAAAAATTTGAGAGTTTGTCCAAGTATGGAACTATGCTCATAGGAGATGAAGAATCAAAGAATTCAAGATTTATCCAAGGATTAAATGCAGGTCTAAGTAGAGCAATGTTACCATACAAGGATAAAACATTTGATCAAGTCATAGACCTTGCTCTTTCTTTTGAACAACATGACAATGCAAGGGAAAAATTTAGGAGCATGAGGGCTACCAATCAAAAGAAGGGGAAAAATAGAGCACATCCCTATGACAAAAAGAATATGGATAAGAAAATGGAGGGAGCAGCCACTGGGGAAGCTAAGAAGAAGGTTACTTGTTTTAATTGTGGCAAAGAAGGACACATGAGTAATAGGTGTCAAGCAGCCAAGAAGGCATTGTTTAGCTGCTATAACTGTGGGAAGGAAGGCCATATTAAAAGAAACTGCCCAGAGTTCAAAAAGGGAGCAAAGGTAGGAGCACTTGAGGGCAAAGCAAAAGCAACTGCAGTGGGAAGTCCTGGACAATTGGAAGGTATACTTCTAATTAAAGATCACCCCATCTCAGTTATATATGACACTGGAGCAACACATTCACTAATATCCCAAGACATAGTGAATAAATTAACTCTCACATGCTATTTAGTTGATAATCCCTTGTTTATTCAGAGCCCACTAGGTAATTCTTGCATGCTAGGGATTAAATGTTTGGGAGTAGAGTTAAACATAGGTGGAAATATGTTTAGTTCTGATTTGTTTGTGCTAAAATATCCTGGAATAGGAATTATTCTAGGAATTGATTGGCTAAGAAAATACAAAGCAATTTTAAACTTAGAAAATCTTACTATTTCTCTGAAAACAGAAAATGGTAAAAATATTATAGTTATGAGTGAAATTGCTAAAATCAATTACTGTAACCACATATGTAGCATGACTGAGAAAGAATTAACACTGGAGGACATAAAAATTATAAATGAATACCCAGATGTCTTTGGTGAAGTCATAGGTGTTCCAGAGAATAGGCAAGTAGAATTTCAAATAAGGCTAATCCCAGAAGCCAGCCCAATCATCAAGAAGCCAACTAGAATGGGTCCTAAAGAACTTGTGGAATTGAAACATCAGTTGGAAGAACTGGAGCAGAAAGGCTTCATAAGGCCTAGTAGTTCAAACTGGGGTTCTCCAATTGTATTTGTGAAGAAGCAGGATGGTACTTTGAGAATGTGCATTGATTATAGGGAATTAAACAAAGTCACCATTAAAAACAAATATCCACTTCCTAGAATTGATGATCTATTCGATCAATTAAATGGAGCAAGGGTCTTTTCAAGGCTAGATTTAGCCTCTGGGTTTCATCAGATGAAGGTGGAGGAAGAGAGTATTAAGTATACTGCCTTCAACACAAGGTATGGATTATATGAATTTTTGGTGATGCCTTTTGGATTGACAAATGCACCATCATATTTTGTAGATTTGATGAATAGAACATTTAGAGATTTTCTAGACAAATTTGTGGTTGTTTTTATTGATGACATTTTAGTATATTCAAAATCAGAAGAAGATCATGCAAGGCACTTGCATCTGGTTTTGTCTAGACTGAGGGCACATGATTTAAAAGCCAAATTCTCTAAATGTACATTTTGGCAGAAGGAAGTAAAATTTTTGGGGCACATTGTATCACAACAAGGGGTTAGTGTAGACCCAAATAAGGTGATGGCAGTGCAATCTTGGAGTAGACCCAAATCAGTAACTGAGGTGAGGTCATTTTTGGGAATGGCAGGCTATTACAGGAGATTTATAAAAGATTTTGCAAGGATAGCTATCCCATTGACCAAGTTAACTAAAAAGGAGCAACCATATGTGTGGACAGAGAAGTGTGAACAAGCTTTCATATCACTAAAGAAGGCACTGGTAGAAGCTCCAGTTTTACAAGTGCCAGAGGGTAATGAAGAATTAGTAGTTTACACAGATGCTAGTGGATCTGGATTGGGGGCAGTGCTTATGCAACATGGTAGAGTCATAGCTTATGCATCAAGGCAACTCAAGCCAAATGAAACTAGGTATGCTACACATGACTTAGAACTAGCTGCTGTGGTGTATGCATTGAAACTATGGAGACATTATTTATTGGGTGCTAAGTTTGAATTGTTTACTGATCATAAGTCACTTAAATATTTGTTTTCCCAAAAAGACTTGAACATGAGGCAACATAGGTGGGTAGAATTTCTAGCTTCCTATGATCTTGATATATTGTATACCCCTGGAAAAGCTAATAAAGTAGCAGATGCATTAAGTAGACATCAAGCTAAATTGGCAAGCTTAATGATGGCAGAATTCAAGGATTTGATAATTCTCAGTGAGGTGGAAGTGAAAGAAGAAGCTAGTGTATCAGGTAAGACACACAGTAAGATGATTGAATATGGTAAATTAAGCCTCTTATCCTTAAAATCAACACTGGTTGATAAAATAGGACAAATGCAGAATCAAGATATAAATTTGAAGGAGAAAAAGAACATGATATCCCAAGGCATGACAGTGGAAAACTATGAGGTAGATGGTAAGGGATACTTAAGGAAAAAGGGGAAACTTTGCATACCAAATGTAGGGGAACTAAAGCAAGAAGTTATGGATGAGCATCACAAAACAAAGTATACTATCCATCCAGGTGGTACAAAAATGTACCATGATCTCAAGAGAAATTATTGGTGGCCAGGAATGAAAGGAGCAGTAGCAGAATATGTGGCAAATTGCTTGACATGCCAACAAGTAAAGGCAGACTATCAAAGGCCCTCAGGCCTATTGCAACCTTTGGAAGTGCCTACTTGGAAATGGGAGAGTATATCAATGGATTTTGTGGATGGTTTGCCAAGAACAAGGAAGGGAAATGATAGTATTTGGGTAGTGGTTGATAGACTCACAAAAACAGCACACTTTATCCCAATAAATTCAAACAGAAATGCTCACAAGCTAGCTCAATTATTTGTGAAGGAAATAGTGAGGTTGCATGGCATCCCCAAGACTATCATTAGTGATAGAGATACTTTGTTTACTTCAAGGTTTTGGAGTAGCTTTCAAGAAGCTATGGGGACAGAACTAAGCCTAAGCACAGCCTACCACCCACAAACAGATGGGCAAACTGAGATTGTTAATAAAGTTTTAGAGGATTTGCTGAGAGCATGCATACTTGATTTTGGAGGCAACTGGGAGGATCATATTTATTTAGCTGAGTTTGCTTATAATAATAGCTACCAATCCACTATAGGAATGGCTCCATTTGAGGCTTTGTATGGGAAGCCTTGTTTATCTCCTGCATGTTGGATGGAGGCTGGTGAAAGGGTGTTGCTTGGACCAGACCATGTAAAAGAAACTTCTGCAAGAATTGAATTAGTGAGGCAAAGAATGAGAGTAGCTCAAGAGAGACAGAAAGCTTATGCAGATAAAAAGAGAAGGCCAGTAGAATTTGAGGTGGGAGACTATGTGTTTCTCAAAGTTTCACCAATGAGGAAAATATTGAGATTTGGAAAAGCAGGGAAACTGTCACCAAGGTATGTAGGACCATATGAAATTGTTCAAAGAATAGGGACTTTAGCTTATAGGTTGAAGTTACCAGAGGAATTGAGCAAAATACATGATGTATTTCATGTATCCCAATTGAGAAAATGGGTGCATGATAAAGAGTCCATTCTTGAATCTCCTACACATGTTGAAATTCAAGAAAATCTGGTTTATAAAAAGGAACCAGTGGGCATTGTGGCTAGAGAAGAAAAGAAGCTGAGAAATAAAATAATTAAACTAGTTAAAATCCAATGGAGTTTGGATGGGAATGATTGCACTTGGGAGGCTGAAGAGAGGATAAAGGATAAATATCCTAATCTGTTTTCTACTTAAAGGTATGTTTAAAAATTATGATGGGACTTTAAAATTATTTATTTATATTTGATTGATTTGGAATGAATGAGTTTCTGAAATTTCATTCAATTGAAATTATGCTTTGTATACATTTGGATGGAAATGTATGAGAGAAAAATTGTGGGACACAATTCCTTTTAGGAGGAGAGTATGTGAAGACCCAAATTATTGAGATAAAAATAATTTTAAAATGAGAATATTTAAGAAAAGAAAATATAGTCTGACAATAATAATATTAGGAGTAAGTGAAATGAATAAATAAGAGGATAGAGATTTTTCTTCAATAAATATATATGTATTAGATATGAGTAGCCAAAGAAGTATAAAATGATAAAGCCCTTTTGATAACCAAATTGCATGAGAACCAGTTTAGTATTATTGTGCATAAACACCTTCTCAAAAATAAATCAGGAAATAAATGGTTTGAAATAATATAAGAGGACCATTCAGGCCTAACAAGGTATACAATGTTTCTGAGTCACACAAAGATGATGTGTAGATGGATCATGCAAATAGCATGTGCACAGAAAAGCAGAGAAGCAACTGCTTTTACTAGAAATAGAAATCAAGAGAAAATGGCACATTTAGCCATAACAACACACACATAATTCTCTGAGTAATGTGAGGATAAAATGGGTTTTTCCTTTAGTAAAACCCTAGCAAAATGATTTAAATCAAGAGGGAAGCAGAGGTTTTCTCTGGGGGAAAACAGAAACACACTAAAAATAAATAAAAAGGAGAGCTCACCCTGTTTTCAAGCTTAGACATTCTCGGGGAAGAGAGAAGGAAGGTGAGTGATTAATCACTTATGATCTGTAAGGCATTAAGACCCATGTTAAGGGCAGCCAAGTTATTTTATATAAACATTACATTATGTTTTTCCTATTTGATTTTATTTTCTGGATGAAAATATGTTGATCATGGATGGTATTCTGGTTGAGTTTTTGGATGAGGTTTTAATCTGTTTTGACTTGTTGTGATGGTTTCAGTTTTTGTTTTAAAATATAGATAATCAAACAAATACACTAATCACAGGAATAGATTTTATATATGCTAGTTTTGATATGAAAAATGAATCAAATATTTTACTGTGGAGTAGGGTATCAATGAAAGAAAAGAATTAGGCAGTGTGAATATTGAGATTTATGCTTATGTCTAGTCTATATTAAAAATGATATGAACAATGCAATATTACAAATATGTGCTGATTTGTTCAGATCATAAACCAATAAGTTTTTATGGGTTTTTCTCAAAAACCATTCCCTATGTTCACAGTAAAAGAATAAATATAGTTTTGCAAATGACTTCTTCATATTTGTGTAAGAAATGGAAATTTCTAGAAATAAGAATATATGTAGGTTTTAGAAAAATGTGATTAAAGCAAAAATGACTTTGAAATAAGGTGTGCAATTTTACATGAATGCTTTGTATGTCTGGATATGATCTTTGGGTGATTTTAATAATTCTTGACCTATATAAGGAAGGAAAGAATACGAGTATCTCTGGAATCAAAAGAAAAATTCCCCAGAAAGAAATAATAAGCATGGTCTCTAAATTATAAAATAATTTAGGAGTGGTGCCTTGATCTACTCATCAGCAGGTGGTTGATGGGTATGTGCATGACTTGTTTAAGTCCCGTAGGCCTCTGTGTAAAGGGTTAACAGAACTGAGCCCCTTTGCAATGCACACATGGTGTTCAATGGCAAGAGTTCAGACCAAACAAAATGAAAAGATGAGAAAGAGAAATTATGCTATGGAATTCAGGGAGTTAATCCATAGGAGTTTTGTACTTGTACAACTGAATGAAGTGAATGGATGAATGCTTGGATGTATGTTTATAGACAGACTTAAATATACACATTCTCAGATTTTAATTGGGATTTGAATAGCATTTAATAGAAAAGTTCTCTATACAGCCTTAAGAATTTACAAGATATTTTGCATACTTGATTTCACTCACACCAGAATTTATTTCTGACCCTATTTGTTGCCTTTGCAATACTTGGGGTGTCTCATTCTATTGAGGCAGTTCAAAGTTTTGCTGCAGGGAAAGATGCATGAATTGCTTGCTTGCTTGCATGGATACTTGGAGATCTTGAGGAATTTAAAGTGTTTAAGAGAAGTAGCAGTGTCTTTGTAATAATTAAGTTAGGAAAACTCTAATATGTTCTAAGTATTTTAATGAGTGTCTTTTACTTTGATATCTGGAAAACAGTATGTAAGAAGAAAAAGAAACTTAAATGTTATATGTGTTTGTGAGCTGTGGACTTAAGTAACAAGTTCTGAAATAGTTTTAGTAGATAATGCTGAAGGAGTAGATGCCATTTAATCTGATAGGTGAACATGTTTTTTTTTCTAGACAGTCTTGAGGCACTTCAGTTATGATACTATAGAACTGATAAAACTGATACTAAGTAGGAGAGATCTGATACTATAAAACTGATACTAATTAGGAGAGATCTGATACTATAGAACTGATAAAACTGATACTAAGTAGGAGAGATCTGATACTATAAAACTGATACTAATTAGGAGAGATCTGATACTATAGAACTGATAAAACTGATACTAAGTAGGAGAGATCTGATACTATAGAACTGATACTAATTAGGAGAAATCTGATACTATAGAACTGATACTAGGTAGGAAATTTCTGATACTATAACTACTGATCTAACACTAGGTTGGGAAAATCTGATACTATAGCTTCAAAACTGATACTAAGTGGTAAGACACCGGATACAACACTTTTCTAGCTCCAGATATAAGAAGTTGTGTGATTTATAAAGTAGCTCACAACACCATCACTCATGTGATGACTATCTGCTCAGTTAACTAGGAAATATGTATTTTGTCTGTCATGATTGGTTTGTGCTTGTTGTGTCTAAACCCTGATCACATGTGTTGTTTTTCTCTGCTTAGACTTCAACCTAGTTTATCACCTCATAATTCATATGATGAGTACCAAATCACAAAAGAATTCCGGAATTTAAATGTATGGCTTGTAAACCCAGAAACCAATTAATTTGAGAAGTAAGCAAGAAAATTATAAGTGGTAATATTCGAATTTATTATTAATCAAGCTTGAGATCAAAAAGAGGAATGTAAAAATAGAAATGGCTATGTGACACCAATTCTCTGAAAAATGAGAAATATTGTGTGATTGAATTTTCCTTGTTAATTTTTAATACTCTGATAAGCAAGGAAACATTTATATATCTTCATATATATAAATGACTTGAATTGACTTATATACTAATATTTTTATATTGGTAAGAATTTGGATCTTGGGGAAAATGAAATTAAAGAAGTGATCACTTGGTTTGGAAAAAAAAAAAAATCTCAACAGTAAATCACTGAAAAATAACAATCAAAAGAAGTGGGTCACTTCATTTGGTTTGTAGATTTTTGGTTGTATTAGTATATCTCTCATTGGCAAATTCGTGTTACCTTTAATGTAGTTGATTTTACGCAGTGATGCTATAAGCAGTATGTTGATTTTATGTAGTAATAATTGTTTGCACTATATGTGCAATGTGACATGTAAATAGCATTTGAATGATAGCTTTTTATAAAGCTCAGTTGTATTCAATTTCAACAACTAGATTTCTTTGGCATTTTTAATTTGTTAGCATCTCTAACGTCATGTATTTCTTAATATCTTTTACGACTTTATTTCGGTAAATTTATATAATGTTATCTTTATATTGTATTTCACAGCCACTGTGTAGGACATTTACGTATAATGATACCGTCAAGAAGCATTTAACATTTGAAGTATACAACAATGTATAATACTACTATCATGTAGCATTTATAGCCACTTCTAAGCTTTGAATTTGTTCATGATCAGGATTGAGGACGAAATATGGGAAGAAGATGTGCCCTTTGGCACAACAAAGAGAAGGGGAGAAGGAGGGGAGGAAGAGAGAAGGAGACGGATGTGGAGGAGGCTTGAAGTTCGAACAAGGAGGAGGGGATGATGAGCATGGCTGAAAGAAGGAGAAAGAGAGATGTTAGTGCCAAGGGTGTAAATCGGTCGGACCGGACCAGACAGAGGTATGTTCATTCCTAAATAAAATCAAACCAGACACGGATCAGATGAAATTTATATTCGTACAATTTTTGTTGTCCTATCTTGTGTCCTAAATTAAATCGAACGGACACGTACATACGTTTTTCGTACACGGACTCGAACAGACACGGACGAACATTGCTATTTACATCAAATTTTATGTTGTTTAATAGAAAATCTATCAGCTATATTATTTTTATCAATGCGTATTGAAGTATAAACATTTTATAAATCCTTACTCAATTAACCGACCAAATAGTTGTCATATATGTTATGAGAAACATAGAGTAGCGGACGAATTCAAACGAACACGGACCGGACGAGATTTTTGCTCGTACAAATTTTGTTGTTCTAGCTCGTGTTCTAATTGAAAATCGAACGAACTCGGACGGACGTATTTCGACCACGGACACGAACGGACATCGGACACTCGTACAAAATTAACAGCCCCAGTGCCACAGTCAACTCTGTAAACAATGTCTGCTCCAGCTTGTTCAGACATTTCTATAAACACTTCTTCGACACCAACCTCTCTAGGAAGCCTTGAGTTCACCATAGCCACTGCAGTCACCATGGCCAGCATTAAGGGACATGAAGAGGATCAGCGAGGCAAGAAGGTGAAGATGGCACTCGGAGTCAGCCCAGTTACATGGGATTGAGTGTGCACGGGCACAACTGAAGTGCAAAACGCAACAAGATGGCTGAATTCATGGGCTTTCCTCTCTCAGTTTAAGCATGTAATCCATGTACTTATGGTTGATTTATATGCCTAGGGATATGTATAAATATTGTTGGAATTCCTAAAGCACAAAGTGTAAATGAAATACACTTGTCCCACATCGCCAAATATGCAAACAAAGCCAAGTATATTAATAGCTTCCTAATGAAGGGATTGAGGCCTTGGGGCACCCAAATGTTTGCTTCGTTGTGAGGAGGGAGATCATGCATCACCACCACACGCGCGCCGCCGCCGCCATCCGACCGAACCGAACCGGGCCGGGTTTGGGTCTAATATGATCCTATTTTTACTGCAAAACTGGGCCGGGCTATACGAACATGTGCGAATCTGTTCAAGCGGACGCGAATTGACTGAGGGGGTGCGACCTCTGAACCGGGCGTGGGTTTTTGGCGAACAGACGCAGCCGGAAGCGGGTGCGACCCGTTAGACGCGAACGGGTGCGGCGTATGGCAGCAGCAGGAGCGAATGGGTGCGGCCCGTTATTGAACAGCAGCAATGAAAGGTAACGGGTGCGACCTTTCAGGCAGACGCGATTGTTCGAAGGGGTGCAGACGAAATTATAAATAGAAGAGAATACTGATCACATTCTCATTCCATTCCAATCTAATTTCTTCCGCTTCTTCCTTCTCTACTGCTCTAAATAATATATCACAGAGTTGACATACTCTTTACAATCTCGTGCAGATTACGTCTGTTGTATCTTGGGAGACTTTAAATAAAGTCTTAAGGAAATTGTCACGACAAGCCTCAGACGGAATTTCCATCTTCAACCGGTTAGATTTATATATACATATATATTTCTTTTTCTTTCTGTGGTATACTATTTCATTAAATAGTACAACGGCTGATTTAGCACTACAGTTATTATTACTATAGTTGTTAATTTGATGTTGTAATTTAATTACAACATAACTATTATTTAAATTAACTAATACAGACTTCTAGAGTAGTAGAAATCTGTTTGATAAACTTGTGAGACGATTTTATAATTGATTATTCTCTGTTTTGGTGTATTAGACATATAACATCTTAAGACTTTCCTGTTTTAACTAAAACCGAGATGGCAACAGTAGAGCTCTCAACAAAGGCTACTACACATAACAGACCCGATCCTTTCAAAGGAGATGGTGACGACTTTATAACATGGCAGAATCAGATGTTGTTCTATCTCACCACACTCGGTCTGCAACGGTATCTCGAGGAGGAGGAACCGATTTCTGCACCAGGCAAGGGATCAGATGTTGCTACGTGGAAACATTCCGATTTCCTATGCAGAAACTATATTCTGAATTGTCTCGACAAGGTGCTATACAACGTATATCAACCTCTAAAGACAGCAAAAGCACTCTGGAATACACTTGCCACAAAGTACAAGACGTAGAATGTCAGTCTTAAGAAATTCATTGTAGACAAATTCATGGACTACAAGATGGTCGACTCCAAACCGGTGACTGCTCAACTGCATGAACTGCAAATCATCATTCATGAACTCGAAGCGGAAGGTCATAAGGTTGGAGAATCGTTTTTGGTTGAAGCCATCACGGGAAAACTGCCGTCGTCATGGAGAGACTACCGCAACTATCTAAAGCATAAAAAGAAAAAGATTTCTTTGCAGGACCTCATCGTACGATTAAAGATTGAGGCACATAACCGCGGAATTACCAAACAAAGCGAGGAGGCGTTGGTAACAGAAGGGTCAAAGAACAAAAATAAAGGCCACTTCAACAAAAAGAAGAACTTCTCAAAGAAGAGAAAAGCCCTTGAAAACAAACCCAAAGATAATAAGACCAAGAAGTTTAATGGTGAATGTTGGGTTTGTGGCAAAATGGGACATACCACTGGAGATTGCAGACACAAGAAGGAACGCAACTCAGAGGCAAATATAGTTGACAACATGGAAGTGGACGAGTCCAACTTTTCGGCAGTTATATCTGAATGCAATTTGGTTCAGAATCCTAACCAATGGTGGGTGGACACAAGAGCTACTCGTCATGTCTGCTCTAATAAATCCATGTTTTCAACATATCAAAAATTCGATCAGGAAGAAAAACTCTACATGGGTAATTCTGCCGTTTCCATGATCGAAGGCAGTGGCACAGTAATCCTCAAGTTTACTTCTGGAAAAACTGTCAAGTTGAATGACGTGCTCCACGTTCCAGACATACGCAAAAATCTGATCTCTGGTTCAGTACTATCAAAGAAAGGATTCAAAATGGTGTTCGAGTCAGACAAGATGGTTTTGTCCAAAGATGGAATGTATATCGGAAGGGGATATTTATGTGATGGCCTATTTAAGGCAAATGTAGCCGTTATCGGCAATAAAACTATGTATTCTGATTGTGCTATTAATAAAATTAAAGTTTCTTACTTGCTTGAGCATGAAATTTTACTATGGCATGATAGATTAGGACACGTAAACTTCCGAAAAATGAAAAAATTATCAAGCTTGGGATTAATTCCGAAATTCCAAGTAGATAAGAACTACAAATGTGAGACATGTGTAGAAGCAAAGATGGTTAAAAAACCATTTAAATCTTTTGATAGAAGCACCGAACCACTAGGTTTGGTTCATACAAATTTATGTGATTTTAAATCGTTACCTACAAGAGGTGGGAAAAAGTACTTTATCACGTTTATTGACGATTATACGCGATATTGCTATGTATATTTTTTGAATAGTAAAGATGAAGCAATTACATCATTTATAAAGTACAAAGCTGAGGTAGAAAATCGGTTAAATAAAAAGATCAAGATATTGAGATCTGATCGAGGTGGAGAATATGAATCACCATTTAAACAGTTCTGTGCCGAAAATGGTATAATTCATCAAACAATAGCTCCATATTCACCACAACAAAATGGTGTAGCCGAGAGGAAGAACAGAACGTTAAAAGACATGATTAATGCCATGCTTTTAACCTCTGGTCTACCGACGAACTTGTGGGGGGAAGCCTTAAATATGTCTAATCACATATTAAACAAAGTCCCTCACAATAAAACAGGAACAATTCCATATGAGTTATGGAAAGGACACAAACCAAGTTTTAAATACCTCAAAGTGTGGGGGTGCTTGGCAAAAGTTCCAGTTCCGCCTCCTAAGAAAGTCAAACTCGGACCAAAAATAGTAGATTGTTACTATTTAGGGCCAGCCCAAAATAGTAGTGCCTATAGATTTTTGGTATTCAAGTCTGATATAGCTGATATTCATGTAAATACAATCATGGAATCTAGAGATTCCTCATTCTTTGAAGACGTGTTTCCTCACAAAAGGAATGAAGGGAATAATTTCCCTAAAAGGACAAGAGAAGAATCAAGCAATTCACATGAAGATGAAACTCATCATAAGATTGAGGAAGTTGAACCAAGAAGAAGCGTAAGGTCTAGGACTTCCAAGACATTTGGTTCGGATTTTTTCACATATGTGTTAGAACATGAACCTCAAACTTACTAGGAAGCAATGTCATCTTCTGAATTTTCATGTTGGAAAGAAGCAATCCAAAGTGAGATTGATTCAATTCTAAGTAATAAAACTTGGGAAATTGTTGATATTCCACCTGGAATAAAACCTATTGGCTGCAAATGGATTTTCAAGAAGAAAATGAAAGCATATGGCTCTATCGACAAGTATAAGCCAGATTAGTAGCCAAAGGATATCGTCAAAAAGAAGGAGTAGACTTCTTTGATACATATTCATCGGTAACACGAATAGCCTCGATAAGAATGCTAATAGCAATTGCATCGATCTATAATCTAGAAATTCATCAAATGGATGTAAAGACAGCGTTCTTAAATGGAGATCTCGATGAGGAGATCTACATGGAGCAACCTGAAGGTTTTGTTTCCAAAGGAAATGAAAACAAAGTCTATAGATTAGTAAAATCATTATATGGACTAAAACAAACTCCAAAACAATGGCACGCAAAATTTGATAGTGTCATGATGAGAAATGGTTTTTGTATAAATGAATGTGATAAATGTGTTTATAATAAATAAATTGGACAATCATATATGATGATTTGTTTATATGTAGATGATATGTTAATATTTGGTCCAAATACTCAGGTAATAGAGACCATAAAGAAGATGTTAATTAGCAATTTCGATATGAAAGACTTAGGAGTTGGAGACGTTATTTTAGGAATCAAAATAATAAGAACACCTAATGGAATTGAATTATCTCAGTCACACTATGTAGACAAAGTGATTGAAAAATTCCAAGACTACGGAATTAAAGGAGTGAGAACACCTTTTAATCCATCAGAAGTACTTCATAAAAACACTAATGAGAGTGTAATGAAACTGGAATACTCTCGTGTAATAGGATCTCTCATGTATCTCATGAATTGAACAAGACCAGATATAGCTTATGCAATAAGTCGACTAAGCAGGTATACAAGCAATCCAGGAAAGGAACACTGAAAAGCACTAATGAGAGTGCTTGGATATTTAAAAAATACCACTAATTATTCCTTATATTATGGAAAATATCCTGCCGTCTTAGAAGGATATAGTGATGCAAACTGGATTGCTGATTCAGAGGAATCAAAATCAACGAGTGGTTATTTATTTACCTTAGCAGGGGCAGCAGTGTCATGGAAATCTACTAAACAAACATGCATAGCTCGATCCACTATGGAATCAGAGATCATCGCTTTAGATAAAGCAAGAGAAGAAGCCGAATGACTTCGTCATTTTTTAGAAGATATTCCATTTTGGCCTAAACCTGTACCGGCCATATGTATACACTGTGATAACCAAGCTGCGCTAAGCAGAGCGCACAACTTTGTGTATAATGGAAAGTCACGATATATTCGTCGACGCCATAACACAGTTAGGCAGTTACTCTCAAATGGAGCTATTTCCATAGATTATGTGAGAACAAATGATAACCTAGCGGATCCATTTACTAAAGGTTTATCAAGAGAGAAAATTGACTGCGCATCGAGAGGAATGGGTTTAAAAGCCTAAATCAACAAGAGTTATCTTATACGGAAACCTATCCTAGCGACTGGAGATCCCACAGACTAGGATCAATAGGCAAACCAGTTCTGAGTAACTCAAGACGTAATGCATTTGTTTGGACATAGTCCAACTTCATTCCTATGGTGCACAATATAAATGCATGCCTACAGAAGTATCTAAAGGTTAAAACTATGCTTTTTAATGATGACCGTATCTTGAATATAACAAGTGGGGTATATGTAGGATACTCTTAATGGTTGCGATCACCTATGTTAGTGTGAGCTGGGTCGGCTCTATGAAAATATTAAAGGCTTATATTTTCTATAAACACTCGCAAAACCAAACAAATTTGTTCAGGACCAAAATGAACACAACCAAGAGATTGGATGAGAAGGGAATCAATGCTTCGTAAAGCTTATTGTCTGGATATACAATAAAGGCCGACGGTTCAAGATGAAATAATTCACCGATTAGCCAAGTAGATCCGATAAGTTTTAACTAGGGAAAGTTCAAAGTGAAATATCTACTTATCCACGATAAAGCATTATTCCATATGTACTCTGTGATATTTCGCTTTGTGTGGGGGAAAAAGTATATTATCATTTATGTGGGGGATTGTTGGAATTCTCAAAGCACAAAGTGTAAATGAAATACACTTGTTCCACATCGCCAAATATGCAAACAAAGCCAAGTATATTAATAGCTTCCTAATGAAGGGGTTGGGTCCTTGGGGCACCCAAATGTTTGCTTCGTTGTGAAGAGGGAGATCATGCATCACCACCACACGCGCGCGCCGCCGCCGTCCGTCCGACCGAACCGAACCGGGTCGGGCTCGGGTTTGGGTTTGGGTCTAATATGATCCTATTTTTACTGCAAAACTGGGTCGGGCTTTCTAACAGTTGCATGCTATACGAACAGGTGCGAATCTATTCAAGCGGACGCGGATTGACTGAGGGGGTGCGACCTCTGAACCGGGCGTGGGTTTTTGGCGAACAGACGCAGCCAGAGGCGGGTGCGACCCGTTAGACGCGAACGGGTGCGGCGTATGGCAGCAGCAGGAGCGAACAGGTGCAGCCCGTTATTGAACAACAGCAATGAAAGGTAACGGGTGCGACCTTTCAGGCAGACGAGACTGTTTGAAGGGGTGAGGATGAAATTATAAATAGAAGAGAATACTGATCACATTCTCATTCCATTCCAATCTAATTTCTTCCGCTTCTTCCTTCTCTACTGCTCTAAATAATATATCACAGAGTTGACATACTCTTTACAATCTCGTGCAGATTACGTCTGTTGTATCTTGGGAGACTTTAAATAAAGTCTTAAGGAAATTGTCACGACAAGCCTCAGACGGAATTTCCATCTTCAACCGGTTAGATTTATATATACATATATATTTCTTTTTCTTTCTGTGGTATACTATTTCATTAAATAGTACAACGGTTGATTTAGCACTATAGTTATTATTACTATAGTTGTTAATTTGTTGTTGTAATTTAATTACGACATAACTATTATTTAAATTAACTAATACAGACTTCTAGAGTAGTAGAAATCTGTTTGATAAACTTGTGAGACGAGTTTATAATTGATTATTCTCTGTTTTGGTATATTAGACATATAACATCTTAAGACTTTCCTGTTTTAACTAAAACCGAGATGGCAACAGTAGAGCTCTCAACAAAGGCTACTACACACAACAGACCCGATCCTTTCAAAGGAGATGGTGACGACTTTATAACATGGCAGAATCAGATGTTGTTCTATCTCACCACACTCGGTATGCAACGGTATCTCAAGGAGGAGGAACCAATTTCTGCACCAGGCAAGGGATCAGATGTTGCTACGTGGAAACATTCTGATTTCCTATGCAGAAACTATATTCTGAATTGTCTCGACAAGGTGCTATACAAAGTATATCAACCTCTAAATACAGCAAAAGCACTCTGGAATGCACTTGCCACAAAGTACAAGACGTAGAATGTCAGTCTTAATAAATTCATTATAGACAAATTCATGGACTACAAGATGGTCGACTCCAAACCGGTGACTGCTCAACTGCCTAAACTGCAAATCATCATTCATGAACTCGAAGCGGAAGGTCATAAGGTTGGAGAATCGTTGTTGGTTGAAGCCATCATGGGAAAACTACCATCGTCATGGAGAGACTACCGCAACTATCTAAAGCATAAAAAGAAAGAGATTTCTTTGCAGGACCTCATTGTACGATTAAAGATTGAGGCAGATAACCTCGGAATTACCAAACAAAGCGAGGAGGCGTTAGTAACAGAAGGGTCGAAGAACAAAAATAAAGGCCACTTCAACAAAAAGAAGAACTTCTCAAAGAAGAGAAAAGCCCCTGAAAACAAACCCAAAGATAATAAGACCAAGAAGTTTAATGGTGAATGTTGGGTTTGTGGCAAAATGGGACATGCCGCTAGAGATTGCAGACACAAGAAGAAACGCAACTCAGAGGCAAATATAGTTGACAA
Source organism: Allium fistulosum (assembly GCA_030737815.1). NCBI lineage: Eukaryota > Viridiplantae > Streptophyta > Magnoliopsida > Asparagales > Amaryllidaceae > Allium > Allium fistulosum. The sequence continues at coordinate 490,203,968 of CM060903.1, forward strand.
CATGGAAGTGGACGAGTCCAACTTTTCGGCAGTTATATCTGAATGCAATTTGGTTCAGAATCCTAACCAATGGTGGGTGGACACAGGAGCTACTCGTCATGTCTGCTCTGATAAATCCATGTTTTCAACATATCAAAAATTCGATCAGGAAGAAAAACTCTACATGGTTAATTCTGCTGTTTCCATAATCGAAGGCAGTGGCACAGTAATTCTCAAGTTTACTTCTGGAAAAACTGTCAAGTTGAATGACGTGCTCCACGTTCCAGACATACGCAAGAATCTAATCTCTGGTTCAGTACTATCAAAGAAAGGATTCAAAATGGTGTTCGAGTCAGACAAGATGGTTCTGTCCAAAGCTGGAATGTATATCGGAAAGGGATATTTTTGTGATGGCCTATTTAAGGCAAATGTAGCCGTTATCGGTAATAAAACTATGTATTCTAATTGTGCTATTAATAAAATTGAAGTTTCTTACTTGCTTGAGCATGAAATTTTACTATGGCATGATAGATTAGGACACGTAAACTTCCGAAAATGAAAACATTATCAAGCTTGGGATTAATTCCGAAATTCCAAGTAGATAAGAACTACAAATGTGAGACAGGTGTAGAAGCAAAGATGGTTAAAAAACCATTTAAATCTTTTGATAGAAGTACCGAACCACTAGGTTTGGTTCATACAGATTTATGTGATTTTAAATCGTTACCTACAAAAGGTGGGAAAAAGTACTTTATCACGTTTATTGACGATTATACGCGATATTGCTATGTATATCTTTTGAATAGTAAAGATGAAGCAATTACATCATTTATAAAGTACAAGGCTGAGGTAGAAAATCGGTTAAATAAAAAGATCAAGATATTGAGATCTGATCGAGGTGGAGAATATGAATCACCATTTAAACAATTTTGTGTCGAAAATGGTATAATTCATCAAACAACAGCTCCATATTCACCACAACAAAATGGTGTAGCCGAGAGGAAGAACAGAACGTTAAAAGACATGATTAATGCCATGCTTTTAACCTCTGGTCTACCGACGAACTTGTGGGGGGAAGCCTTAAATATGTCTAATCACATATTAAACAAAGTCCCTCACAATAATACAGGAACAATTCCATATGAGTTATGGAAAGGACACAAACCAAGTTTTAAATACCTCAAAGTGTGGGGGTGCTTGGCAAAAGTTCCAGTTCCGCCTCCCAAGAAAGTCAAACTTGGACCAAAAACAGTAGATTGTTACTATTTAGGGCCAGCCCAAAATAGTAGTGCCTATAGATTTTTGGTATTCAAGTCTGATATAGCTGATATTCATCTAAATACAATCATGGAATCTAGAGATGCCTCATTCTTTGAAGATGTGTTTCCTCACAAAAGGAATGAAGGGAATATTGTCCCTAAAAGGACAAGAGAAGAATCAAGCAATTCACATGAAGATGAAACTCATCATGAGATTGAGGAAGTTGAACCAAGAAGAAGCGTAAGGGCTAGGACTTCCAAGACATTTGGTTCGGATTTTTTCACATATGTGTTAGAACATGAACCTCAAACGTACAAGGAAGCAATGTCATCTTATGAATCTTCATGTTGGAAAGAAGCAATCCAAAGTGAGATTGATTCAATTCTAAGTAATAAAACTTGGGAAATTGTTGATATTCCACCTGGAATAAAACCTATTGGCTGCAAATGGATTTTCAAGAAGAAAATGAAAGCAGATGGCTCTATCGACAAGTATAAAGCCAGATTAGTAGCCAAAGGATATCGTCAAAAAGAAGGAGTAGACTTCTTTGATACATATTCGCCGGTAACACGAATAACCTCGATAAGAATGCTAATAGAAATTGCATCGATCTATAATCTAGAAATTCATCAAATGGATGTAAAGACAGCGTTCTTAAATGGAGATCTCGATGAGGAGATCTACATGGAGCAACCTGAAGGTTTTGTTTCCAAAGGAAATGAAAACAAAGTCTGTAGATTAGTAAAATCATTATATGGACTAAAACAAGCTCTAAAATAATGGCACGCAAAATTTGATAGTGTCATGATGAGAAATGGTTTTCGTACAAATGAATGTGATAAATGTATTTATTATAAACAAATTGGACAATCATATGTGATGATTTGTTTATATGTAGACGATATGTTAATATTTGGTCCAAATACTCAGGTAATAGAGACCATAAAGAAGATGTTAATTAGCAATTTCGATATGAAAGACTTAGGAGTTGGAGACGTTATTTTGGGAATCAAAATAATAAGAACACCTAATGGAATTGAATTATCTCAGTCACACTATGTAGACAAAGTGATTGAAAAATTCCAAGACTACGGAATTAAAGGAGTGAGAACACCTTTTAATCCATCAGAAGTACTTCATAAAAACACTAATGAGAGTGTAATGCAACTGGAATACTCTCGTGTAATAGGATCTCTCATGTATCTCATGAATTGAACAAGACCAGATATAGCTTATGCAATAAGTCGACTAAGCAGGTATACAAGCAATCCAGGAAAGGAACACTGAAAAGCACTAATGAGAGTGCTTGGATATTTAAAAAATACCACTAATTATTCCTTACGTTATGGAAAATATCCTGCCGTCTTAGAAGGATATAGTGATGCAAACTGGATTGCTGATTCAGAGGAATCAAAATCAACGAGTGGTTATGTATTTACCTTAGCAGGGGAAGCGGTGTCATGGAAATCTACTAAACAAACATGCATAGCTCGATCCACTATGGAATCAGAGTTCATCGCTTTAGATAAAGCAAGCGAAGAAGCCGAATGGCTTCGTCATTTTTTATAAGATATTCCATTTTAGCCTAAACCTGTACCGGCCATATGTATACACTGTGATAACCAAGCTGCGCTAAGCAGAACGCACAACTTTGTGTATAATGGAAAGTCACGACATATTCGTCGACGCCATAACACAGTTAGGCAGTTACTCTCAAATGGAACTATTTCCATAGATTATGTGAGAACAAATGATAACCTAGAGGATCCATTTACTAAAGGTTTATCAAGAGAGAAAATTGACTGCGCATCGAGGGGAATGGGTTTAAAAGCCTAAACCAACAAGAGTTATCTTATATGGAAACCTATCCTAGCGACTGGAGATCCCACGGAGTAGGATCAATAGGCAAACCAGTTCTGAGTAACTCAAGACGTAATGCATTTATTTGGACATAGTCCAACTCCATTCCTATGGTGCACAATATAAATGCATGCCTACAGAAGTATTTAAAGGTTAAAACTATGCTTTTTAATGATGACCATATCTTGAATATAACAAGTGGGGTATATGTAGGATACTCTTAATGGTTGCGATCACCTATGTTAGTGTGAGCTGGGTCGGCTCTATGAAAATATTAAAGGCTTATATTTTCTATAAACACTCGCAGAACCAAACAAATTTGTTCAGGACCAAAATGAACACAACCAAGAGATTGGATGAGAAGGGAATCAATGCTTCGTAAAGCGTACTGTCTGGATATACAATAAAGGCCGACGGTTCAAGATGAAATAATTCACCGATTAGCCAAGTAGATCCGATAAGTTTTAACTAGGGAAAATTCAAAGTGAAATATATACTTATCCACGATAAAGCATTATCCCATATGTACTATGTGATATTTCGCTTTGAGTGGGGGAAAAAGTATATTATCATTTATGTGGGGGATTGTTGAAATTCCTAAAGCACAAAGTGTAAATGAAATACACTTCTCCCACATCGCCAAATATGCAAACAAAGCCAAGTATATTAATAGCTTCCTAATGAAGGGGTTGGAGCCTTGGGGCACCCAAATGTTTGCTTCGTTGTGAGGAGGGAGATCATGCATCGCCACCACACGCGCGCGCGCCGCTGCCGTCCGTCCGACCAAACCGAACCGGACCGGGCTCGGGTTTGGGTTTGGGTCTAATATGATCCTATTTTTACTGCAAAACTGGGCCGGGCTTTCTGACAGTTGCAGGCTATATGAACAGGTGCGAATCTATTCAAGCGGACGCGGATTGACTGAGGGGGTGCGACCTCTGAATCGAGCGTGGGTTTTTGGTGAACTGACGCAGCCGGAAGAGGGTGCGACCCATTAGACACGAACGGGTGCGGCGTATGGCAGCAGCAGGAGCGAACGGGTGCGGCCTGTTATTGAACAACAGCAATGAAAGGTAACGGGAGCGATCTTTCAGGCAGACGCGACTGTTCGAAGGGGTGCGGACGAAATTATAAATAGAAGAGAATACTGATCACATTCTCATTCCATTTCAATCTAATTTCTTCTGCTTCTTCCTCCTCTGCTGCTCTAAATAATATATCACAGAGTTGACATACTCTTTACAATCTCGTGCAGATTACGTCTGTTGTATCTTGGGAGACTTTAAATAAAGTCTTAAGGAAATTGTCACGACAAGCCTCAGACGGAATTTCCATCTTCAACCGGTTAGATTTATATATACATATATATTTCTTTTTCTTTCTGTGGTATACTATTTCATTAAATAGTACAATGGTTGATTTAACACTACAGTTATTATTTCTATAGTTGTTAATTTGTTGTTGTAATTTAATTACGACATAACTATTATTTAAATTAACTAATACAGACTTCTAGAGTAGTAGAAATCTGTTTGATAAACTTGTAAGATGAGTTTATAGTTGATTATTCTTTGTTTTGGTATATTAGACATATAACATCTTAAGACTTTCCTGTTTTAACTAAAACCGAGATTGCAACAGTAGAGCTCTCAACAAAGGCTACTACACACAACAGACCCGATCATTTCAAAGGAGATGGTGACAACTTTATAACATGGCAGAATCAGATGTTGTTCTATCTCACCACACTCGGTCTGCAACGGTATCTCGAGGAGGAGGAACCGATTTCTGCACCAGGCAAGGGATCAGATGTTGCTACGTGGAAACATTCCGATTTCCTATGCAAAAACTATATTCTGAATTGTCTCGACAAGGTGCTATACAAAGTATATCAACCTCTAAAGACAGCAAAAGCACTCTGGAATGCACTTGCCACAAAGTACAAGACGCAGAATGTCAGTCTTAAGAAATTCATTGTAGACAAATTCATGGACTACAAGATGGTCGACTCCAAACCGGTGACTGCTCAACTGCATGAACTGCAAATCATCATTCATGAACTCGAAGCGGAAGGTCATAAGGTTGGAGAATCGTTTTTGGTTGAAGCCATCACGGGAATACTACCGCCGTCATGGAGAGACTACCGCAACTATCTAAAGCATAAAAAGAAAGAGATTTCTTTGCAGGACCTCATCGTACGATTAAAGATTGAGGTAGATAACCGCGGAATTACCAAACAAAGCGAGGAGGCATTGGTAACAGAAAGGTCGAAGAACAAAAATAAAGGCCACTTCAACAAAAAGAAGAACTTCTCAAAGAAGAGAAAAGCTCCTCAAAACAAACCCAAAGATAATAAGACCAAGAAGTTTAATGGTGAATGTTGGGTTTGTGGCAAAATGGGACATGCCGCTAGAGATTGCAGACACAAGAAGGAACGCAACTCAGAGGCAAATATAGTTGACAACATGGAAGTGGACGAGTCCAACTTTTCGGCAATTATATCTGAATGCAATTTGGTTCAGAATCCTAACCAATGGTGGGTGGACACAGGAGCTACTCGTCATGTCAGCTCTGATAAATCCATGTTTTCAACATATCAAAAATTCGATCAGGAAGAAAAACTCTACATGGGTAATTCTGCTGTTTCCATGATCGAAGGCAGTGGCACAGTAATCCTCAAGTTTACTTATGGAAAAACAGTCAAGTTGAATGACATGCTCCACGTTCCAAACATACGCAAGAATTTGATCTCTGGTTCAGTACTATCAAAGAAAGGATTCAAAATGGTGTTCGAGTCAGACAAGATGGTTCTGTCCAAAGCTGGAATGTATATCGAAAGGGGATATTTATGTGATGGCCTATTTAAGACAAATGTAGCCGTTATCGGCAATAAAACTATGTATTCTGATTGTGCTATTAATAAAATTGAAGTTTCTTACTTGCTTGAGCATGAAATTTTACTATGGCATGATAGATTAGGACACGTAAACTTCCGAAAAATGAAAACATTATCAAACTTGGGATTAATTCCGAAATTCCAAGTAGATAAGAACTACAAATGTGAGACATGTGTAGAAGCAAAGATGGTTAAAAAACCATTTAAATCTTTTGATAGAAGCACCGAACCACTAGGTTTGGTTCATACAGATTTATGTGATTTTAAATAGTTACCTACAAGAGGTGGGAAAAAGTACATTATCACGTTGATTGACGATTAAAGGCGATATTGCTATGTATATCTTTTGAATAGTAAAGATGAAGCAATTGCATCATTTATAAAGTACAAGGCTGAGGTAGAAAATCAGTTAAATAAAAAGATCAAGATATTGAGATCTGATTGAGGTGGAGAATATGAATCACCATTTGAACAGTTCTGTGCCGAAAATGGTATAATTCATCAAACAACAACTCCATATTCACCACAACAAAATGGTGTAGCCGAGAGGTAGAACAGAACGTTAAAAGACATGATTAATGCCATGCTTTTAACCTCTGTTCTACCGACGAACTTATGGGGGAAGCCTTAAATATGTCTAATCACATATTAAACAAAGTCCCTCACAATAAAACAGGAACAATTCCATATGAGTTATGGAAAGGACACAAACCAAGTTTTAAATACATCAAAGTGTGGGGGTGCTTGGCAAAAGTTCCAGTTCCGCCTCCCAAGAAAGTCAAACTTGGACCAAAAACAGTAGATTGTTACTATTTAGGGCCAGCCCAAAATAGTAGTGCCTATAGATTTTTGGTATTCAAGTCTGATATAGCTGATATTCATGTAAATACAATCATGGAATCTAGAGATGCCTCATTCTTTGAAGATGTGTTTCCTCACAAAAGGAATGAAGGGAATAATGTCCCAAAAAGGACAAGAGAAGAATCAAGCAATTCACATGAAGATGAAACTCATCATGAGATTGAGGAAGTTGAACCAAGAAGAAGCGTAAGGGCTAGGACTTCCAAGACATTTGGTTCGGATTTTTTCACATATGTGTTAGAACATGAACCTCAAACTTACTAGGAAGCAATGTCATCTTCTGAATCTTCATGTTGGAAAGAAGCAATCCAAAGTGAGATTGATTCAATTCTAAGTAATAAAACTTGGGAAATTGTTGATATTCCACCTGGAATAAAACCTATTGGCTGCAAATGGATTTTCAAGAAGAAAATGAAAGCAGATGGCTCTATCGACAAGTATAAAGCCAGATTAGTAGCCAAAGGATATCGTCAAAAAGAAGGAGTAGACTTCTTTGATACATATTCGCCGGTAACACGAATAACCTCGATAAGAATGCTAATAGAAATTGCATCGATCTATAATCTAGAAATTCATCAAATGGATGTAAAGACAGCGTTCTTAAATGGAGATCTCGATGAGGAGATCTACATGGAGCAACCTGAAGGTTTTGTTTCCAAAGGAAATGAAAACAAAGTCTGTAGATTAGTAAAATCATTATATGGACTAAAACAAGCTCCAAAACAATGGCACGCAAAATTTGATAGTGTCATGATGAGAAATGGTTTTCGTACAAATGAATGTGATAAATGTGTTTATTATAAACAAATTGGACAATCATATGTGATGATTTGTTTATATGTAGACGATATGTTAATATTTGGTCCAAATACTCAGGTAATAGAGACCATAAAGAAGATGTTAATTAGCAATTTCGATATGAAAGACTTAGGAGTTGGAGACGTTATTTTGGGAATCAAAATAATAAGAACACCTAATGGAATTGAATTATCTCAGTCACACTATGTAGACAAAGTGATTGAAAAATTCCAAGACTATGGAATTAAAGGAGTGAGAGCACCTTTTAATCCATCAGAAGTACTGCATAAAAACAATAATGAGAGTGTAATGCAACTGTAATACTCTCGTGTAATAGGATGTCTCATGTATCTCATGAATTGAACAAGACCAGATATAGCTTATGCAGTAAGTCGACTAAGCAGGTATACAAGCAATCCAGGAAAGAAACACTGGAAAACACTAATGAGAGTGCTTGGATATTTAAAAAATACCACTAATTATTCCTTACATTATGGAAAATATCCTGCCGTCTTAAAAGGATATAGTGATGCAAACTGGATTGCTGATTCAGAGGAATCAAAATCAACGAGTGGTTATGTATTTACCTTAGCACGGGTAGCAGTGTCATGGAAATCTACTAAACAAACATGCATAGCTCGATCCACTATGGAATCAGAGTTCATCGCTTTAGATAAAGCAAGCGAAGAAGCCGAATGACTTCGTCATTTTTTAGAAGATATTCCATTTTGGCCTAAACCTGTACCGGCCATATGTATACACTGTGATAACCAAGCTGCGCTAAGCAGAGCGCACAACTTTGTGTATAATGGAAAGTCACGACATATTCGTCGACGTCATAACATAGTTAGGCAGTTACTCTCAAATGGAACTATTTCCATAGATTATGTGAGAACAAATGATAACCTAGCGGATCCATTTACTAAAGGTTTATCAAGAGAGAAAATTGACTGTGCATCGAGGGGAATGGGTTTAAAAGCCTAAACCAACAAGAGTTATCTTATATGGAAACCTATCCTAGCGACTGGAGATCCCACGGAGTAGGATCAATAGGCAAAACAGTTTTGAGTAACTCAAGACGTAATGCATTTGTTTGGACATAGTCCAACTCCATTCCTATGGTGCACAATATAAATGCATGCCTACAGAAGTATTTAAAGGTTAAAACTATGCTTTTTAATGATGACCATATCTTGAATATAACAAGTGGGGTATATGTAGGATACTCTTAATGGTTGCGATCACCTATGTTAGTGTGAGCTGGGTCGGCTCTATGAAAATATTAAAGGCTTATATTTTCTATAAACACTCGCAGAACCAAACAAATTTGTTCAGGACCAAAATGAACACAACCAAGAGATTGGATGAGAAGGGAATCAATGCTTCGTAAAGCGTACTGTCTGGATATACAATAAAGGCCGACGGTTCAAGATGAAATAATTCACCGATTAGCCAAGTAGATCCGATAAGTTTTAACTAGGGAAAATTCAAAGTGAAATATATACTTATCCACGATAAAGCATTATCCCATATGTACTATGTGATATTTCGCTTTGAGTGGGGGAAAAAGTATATTATCATTTATGTGGGGGATTGTTGAAATTCCTAAAGCACAAAGTGTAAATGAAATACACTTCTCCCACATCGCCAAATATGCAAACAAAGCCAAGTATATTAATAGCTTCCTAATGAAGGGGTTGGAGCCTTGGGGCACCCAAATGTTTGCTTCGTTGTGAGGAGGGAGATCATGCATCGCCACCACACGCGCGCGCGCCGCTGCCGTCCGTCCGACCAAACCGAACCGGACCGGGCTCGGGTTTGGGTTTGGGTCTAATATGATCCTATTTTTACTGCAAAACTGGGCCGGGCTTTCTGACAGTTGCAGGCTATACGAACAGGTGCGAATCTGTTCAAGCGGACGCGGATTGACTGAGGGGGTGCGACCTCTGAACCGAGCGTGGGTTTTTGGCGAACAGACGCAGCCGGAAGCAGGTGCGACCCATTAGACGCGAATGGGTGCGGCGTATGGCAGCAGCAGGAGCGAACGGGTGCGGCCTGTTATTGAACAGCAGCAATGAAAGGTAACGGGAGCGATCTTTCAGGCAGACGCGACTGTTCGAAGGGGTGTGGACGAAATTATAAATAGAAGAGAATACTGATCACATTCTCATTCCATTCCAATCTAATTTCTTCTGCTTCTTCCTTCTCTGCTGCTCTAAATAATATATCACAGAGTTGACATACTCTTTACAATCTCGTGCAGATTACGTCTGTTGTATCTTGGGAGACTTTAAATAAAGTCTTAAGGAAATTGTCACGACAAGCCTCAGACGGAATTTCGATCTTCAACCGGTTAGATTTATATATACATATATATTTCTTTTTCTTTCTGTGGTATACTATTTCATTAAATAGTACAATGGTTGATTTAGCACTACAGTTATAATTTCTATAGTTGTTAATTTGTTGTTGTAATTTAATTACGACATAACTATTATTTAAATTAACTAATACAGACTTCTAGAGTAGTAGAAATCTGTTTGATAAACTTGTGAGACGAGTTTATAGTTGATTATTCTCTGTTTTGGTATATTAGACATATAACATCTTAAGACTTTCCAGTTTTAACTAAAACCGAGATTGCAACAGTAGAGATCTCAACAAAGGCTACTACACACAACAGACCCGATCCTTTCAAAGGAGATGGTGACGACTTTATAACATGGCAGAATCAGATGTTGTTCTTTCTCACCACACTCGGTCTGCAACAGTATCTCGAGGAGGAGGAACTGATTTCTGCACCAGGCAAGGGATCAGATGTTGCTACGTGGAAACATTCCGATTTCCTATGCAGAAACTATATTCTGAATTGTCTCGACAAGGTGCTATACAAAGTATATTAACCTCTAAAGACAGCAAAAGCACTCTGGAATGCACTTGCCACAAAGTACAAGACGCAGAATGTCAGTCTTAAGAAATTCATTGTAGACAAATTCATGGACTACAAGATGGTCGACTCCAAACCGGTGACTGCTCACTGCATGAACTGCAAATCATCATTCATGAACTCGAAGCGGAAGGTCATAAGGTTGGAGAATCGTTTTTGGTTGAAGCCATCACGGGAAAACTGCCGCCTTCATGGAGAGACTACCGCAACTATCTAAAGCATAAAAAGAAAGAGATTTCTTTGCAGGACCTCATCGTACGATTAAAGATTGAGGTAGAAAACCGCGGAATTACCAAACAAAGCGAGGAGGCATTGGTAACAGAAAGGTCGAAGAACAAAAATAAAGGCCACTTCAACAAAAAGAAGAACTTCTCAAAGAAGAGAAAAGCTCCTCAAAACAAACCCAAAGATAATAAGACCAAGAAGTTTAATGGTGAATGTTGGGTTTGTGGCAAAATGGGACATGCCGCTAGAGATTGCAGACACAAGAAGGAACGCAACTCAGAGGCAAATATAGTTGACAACATGGAAGTGGACGAGTCCAACTTTTCGGCAATTATATTTGAATGCAATTTGGTTCAGAATCCTAACCAATGGTGGGTGGACACAGGAGCTACTCGTCATGTCAGCTCTGATAAATCGATGTTTTCAACATATCAAAAATTCGATCAGGAATAAAAACTCTACATGGGTAATTCTGCTGTTTCCATGATCGAAGGCAGTGGCACAGTAATCCTCAAGTTTACTTATGGAAAAACAGTCAAGTTGAATGACGTGCTCCACGTTCCAAACATACGCAAGAATTTGATCTCTGGTTCAGTACTATCAAAGAAAGGATTCAAAATGGTGTTCGAGTCAGACAAGATGGTTCTGTCCAAAGCTGGAATGTATATCGAAAGGGGATATTTATGTGATGGCCTATTTAAGGCAAATGTAGCCGTTATCGACAATAAAACTATGTATTCTGATTGTGTTATTAATAAAATTGAAGTTTCTTACTTGCTTGAGCATGAAATTTTACTATGGCATGATAGATTAGGACACGTAAACTTCCAAAAAATGAAAACATTATCATACTTGGGATTACTTCCGAAATTCCAAGTAGATAAGAACTACAAATGTGAGACATGTGTAGAAGCAAAGATGGTTAAAAAAACCATTTAAATCTTTTGATAGAAGCACCGAACCACTAGGTTTGGTTCATACAGATTTATGTGATTTTAAATAGTTACCTACAAGAGGTGGGAAAAAGTACATTATCACGTTTATTGACGATTAAAGGCGATATTGCTATGTATATCTTTTGAATAGTAAAGATGAAGCAATTGCATCATTTATAAAGTACAAGGCTGAGGTAGAAAATCAGTTAAATAAAAAGATCAAGATATTGAGATCTGATTGAGGTGGAGAATATGAATCACCATTTGAACAGTTCTGTGCCGAAAATGGTATAATTCATCAAACAACAACTCCATATTCATCACAACAAAATGGTGTAGCCGAGAGGTAGAACAGAACGTTAAAAGACATGATTAATGCCATGCTTTTAACCTCTGTTCTACCGACGAACTTATGGGGGGAAGCCTTAAATATGTCTAATCACATATTAAACAAAGTCCCTCACAATAAAACAGGAACAATTCCATATGAGTTATGGAAAGGACACAAACCAAGTTTTAAATACATCAAAGTGTGGGGGTGCTTGGCAAAAGTTCTAGTTCCGCCTCCCAAGAAAGTCAAACTTGGACCAAAAACAGTAGATTGTTACTATTTAGGGCCAGCCCAAAATAGTAGTTCCTATAGATTTTGGTATTCAAGTCTGATATAGCTGATATTCATGTAAATACAATCATGGAATCTAGAGATGCCTCATTCTTTGAAGACGTGCTTCCTCACAAAAGGAATAAAGGGAATAATGTCCCTAAAAGGACAAGAGAAGAATCAAGCAATTCACATGAAGATGAAACTCATCATGAGATTGAGGAAGTTGAACCAAGAAGAAGCGTAAGGGCTAGGACTTCCAAGACATTTAGTTCGGATTTTTTCACATATGTTTTAGAACATGAACCTCAAACGTACAAGGAAGCGATGTCATCTTCTGAATCTTCATGTTGGAAAGAAGCAATCCAAAGTGAGATTGATTCAATTCTAAGTAATAAAACTTGGGAAATTGTTGATATTCCACCTGGAATAAAACCTATTGGCTGCAAATGGATTTTCAAGAAGAAAATGAAAGCAGATGGCTCTATCGACAAGTATAAAGCCAGATTAGTAGCCAAAGGATATCGTCAAAAAGAAGGAGTAGACTTCTTTGATACATATTCGCCGGTAACACGAATAACCTCGATAAGAATGCTAATAGAAATTGCATCGATCTATAATCTAGAAATTCATCAAATGGATGTAAAGACAGCGTTCTTAAATGGAGATCTCGATGAGGAGATCTACATGGAGCAACCTGAAGGTTTTGTTTCCAAAGGAAATGAAAACAAAGTCTGTAGATTAGTAAAATCATTATATGGACTAAAACAAGCTCCAAAACAATGGCACGCAAAATTTGATAGTGTCATGATGAGAAATGGTTTTCGTACAAATGAATGTGATAAATGTGTTTATTATAAACAAATTGGACAATCATATGTGATGATTTGTTTATATGTAGACGATATGTTAATATTTGGTCCAAATACTCAGGTAATAGAGACCATAAAGAAGATGTTAATTAGCAATTTCGATATGAAAGACTTAGGAGTTGGAGACGTTATTTTGGGAATCAAAATAATAAGAACACCTAATGGAATTGAATTATCTCAGTCACACTATGTAGACAAAGTGATTGAAAAATTCCAAGACTATGGAATTAAAGGAGTGAGAGCACCTTTTAATCCATCAGAAGTACTGCATAAAAACAATAATGAGAGTGTAATGCAACTGTAATACTCTCGTGTAATAGGATGTCTCATGTATCTCATGAATTGAACAAGACCAGATATAGCTTATGCAGTAAGTCGACTAAGCAGGTATACAAGCAATCCAGGAAAGAAACACTGGAAAACACTAATGAGAGTGCTTGGATATTTAAAAAATACCACTAATTATTCCTTACATTATGGAAAATATCCTGCCGTCTTAGAAGGATATAGTGATGCAAACTGGATTGCTGATTCAGAGGAATCAAAATCAACGAGTGGTTATGTATTTACCTTAGCACGGGCAGCACTGTCATGGAAATCTACTAAACAAACATGCATAGCTCGATCCACTATGGAATCAGAGTTCATCGCTTTAGATAAAGCAAGCGAAGAAGCCGAATGACTTCGTCATTTTTTAGAAGATATTCCATTTTGGCCTAAACCTGTACCGGCCATATGTATACACTGTGATAACCAAGCTGCGCTAAGCAGAGCGCACAACTTTGTGTATAATGGAAAGTCACGACATATTCGTCGACGTCATAACACAGTTAGGCAGTTACTCTCAAATGGAACTATTTCCATAGATTATGTGAGAACAAATGATAACCTAGCGGATCCATTTACTAAAGGTTTATCAAGAGAGAAAATTGACTGTGCATCAAGGGGAATGAGTTTAAAAGCCTAAACCAACAAGAGTTATCTTATATGGAAACCTATCCTAGCGACTGGAGATCCCACGGAGTAGGATCAATAGGCAAACCAGTTCTGAGTAACTCAAGACGTAATGCATTTGTTTGGACATAGTCCAACTCCATTCCTATGGTGCACAATATAAATGCATGCCTACAGAAGTATTTAAAGGTTAAAACTATGCTTTTTAATGATGACCATATCTTGAATATAACAAGTGGGGTATATGTAGGATACTCTTAATGGTTGCGATCACCTATGTTAGTGTGAGCTGGGTCGGCTCTATGAAAATATTAAAGGCTTATATTTTCTATAAACACTCGCAGAACCAAACAAATTTGTTCAGGACTAAAATGAACACAACCAAGAGATTGGATGAGAAGGGAATCAATGCTTCGTAAAGCTTACTGTCTGGATATACAATAAACGCCGACAGTTCAAGATGAAATAATTCACCGATTAGCCAAGTAAATCCGATAAGTTTTAACTAGGGAAAGTTCAAAGTGAAATATCTACTTATCCACGATAAAGCATTATCCTATATGTACTCTGTGATATTTCGCTTTGTGTGGGGGAAAAAGTATATTATCATTTATGTGGGGGATTGTTGGAATTCCTAAAGCACAAAGTGTAAATGAAATATACTTGTCCCACATTGCCAAATATGCAAACAAAGCCAAGTATATTAATAGCTTCCTAATGAAGGGGTTGGGGCCTTGGGGCACCCAAATGTTTGCTTCGTTGTGAGGAGGGAGATCATGCATCACCACCACACGCGCGCGCGCCGCCGCCGTCCGTCCGACCGAACCGAACCGGGCCGGGCTCGGGTTGTGGTTTGGGTCTAATATGATCCTATTTTTACTGCAAAACTGGGCGGGCTTTCTGACAGTTGCAGGCTATACGAACAGGTGCGAATCTGTTCAAGCGGACGCGGATTGACTGAGGGGGTGCGACCTCTGAACCGAGCGCAGGTTTTTTGCGAACAGACGCAGCCGGAAGCGGGTGCGGCCCGTTAGACGCGAACGGGTGCGGCGTATGGCAGCGGCAGGAGCGAACAGGTGCGGCCTGTTATTGAACAGCAGCAATGAAAGGTAACGGGTGCAACCTTTCAGGCAGACGCGACTGTTCGAAGGGGTGCGGACGAAATTATAAATAGAAGAGAATACTGATCACATTCTGATTCCATTCCAATCTAATTTCTTCTGCTTCTTCCTTCTCTACTGCTCTAAATAATATATCACTGAGTTGACATACTCTTTACAATCTCGTAAAGATTACGTCTGCTGTATCTTGGGAGACTTTAAATAAAGTCTTAAGGAAATTGTCACGACAAGCCTTAGACGGAATTTCCATCTTCAACCGGTTAGATTTATATATACATATATATTTCTTTTTCTTTCTATGGTATACTATTTCATTAAATAGTACAACGGTTGATTTAGCACTACAGTTATTATTACTATAGTTGTTAATTTGTTGTTGTAATTTAATTATGACATAACTATTATTTAAATTAACTAATACAGACTTCTAGAGTAGTAGAAATCTGTTTGATAAACTTGCGAGACGAGTTTATAATTGATTATTCTCTGTTTTGGTATATTAGACATATAACATCTTAAGACTTTCCTGTTTTAACTAAAACCGAGATGGCAACAGTAGAGCTCTCAACAAAGGCTACTACACACAATAGACCCGATCCTTTCAAAGGAGATGGTGACGACTTTATAACATGGCAGAATCAGATGTTGTTCTATCTCACCACACTCGGTCTGCAACGGTATCTCAAGGAGGAGGAACCAATTTCTGCACTAGGCAAGGGATCAGATGTTGCTACGTGGAAACATTCCGATTTCCTATACAGAAACTATATTCTGAATTGTCTCGACAAGGTGCTATACAAAGTATATCAACCTCTAAAGACAGCAAAAGCACTCTGGAATGCACTTGCCACAAAGTACAAGACGTAGAATGTCAGTCTTAAGAAATTCATTGTAGACAAATTCATGGACTACAAGATGGTTGACTCCAAACCGGTGACTGCTCAACTGCATGAACTGCAAATCATCATTCATGAACTCGAAGCGGAAGGTCATAAGGTTGGAGAATCGTTTTTGGTTGAAGCCATCACGGGAAAACTGCCATCGTCATGGAGAGACTACCGCAACTATCTAAAGCATAAAAAGAAAGAGATTTCTTTCCAGGACCTCATCGTACGATTAAAGATTGAGGCAGATAACCGCGGAATTACCAAACAAAGCGAGGAGGCGTTGGTAACAGAAGGGTCGAAGAACAAAAATAAAGGCCACTTCAACAAAAAGAAGAACTTCTCAAAGAAGAGAAAAGCTCCTGAAAACAAACCCAAAGATAATAAGACCAAGAAGTTTAATGGTGAATGTTGGGTTTGTGGCAAAATGGGACATGCCGCTAGAGATTGCAGACACAAGAAGGAACGCAACTCAGAGGCAAATATAGTTGACAACATGGAAGTGGACGAGTCCAACTTTTCGGCAGTTATATCTGAATGCAATTTGGTTCAGAATCCTAAACAATGGTGGGTGGACACAGGAGCTACTCGTCATGTCTGCTCTGATAAATCCATGTTTTCAACATATCAAAAATTCGATCAGGAAGAAAAACTCTACATGGGTAATTCTGCTGTTTCCATGATCGAAGGAAGTGGCACAATAATCCTCAAGTTTACTTCTGGAAAAACTGTCAAGTTGAATGACGTGCTCCACGTTCCAAACATACGCAAGAATTTGATCTCTGGTTCAGTACTATCAAAGAAAGGATTCAAAATGGTGTTCGAGTCAGACAAGAATAGAGTTCAATGACTTGATGAGAGAACTCAGGGAAAGCAGGAGACTGCTAGGAGAGCAGATGCAAGCTAACGCCAACCTGATGGCACAACTCACTCAACAACAGCAACAGAATGCTGGGGGAAATCCCGCTCCTCATTCCTCATCTGACAGCTCAACTTCCTCTGATGAACCTCCCAGGCGTAGACGCCGTAAGACTGAAGCTGCACGGGCAGATGCTGCTGTTCAAACAGCTGGAGACCGTGACTAAGCAGGAGCTGGAAACTTAGGAACCGGAGTGCGGGTGGAGGCTAGAGGCCCAGACCATCAAAACGCTAACGGTGTCGAACCTCAAGACGCACGATTGGCAGATCGCCAGGAGAGGAGGCATCAGCATGGACAGTCGCGTAGAACAGACTCTAACCTTCCACCTTCCATACAAACACCAGATCTGATAGCCATGGTCAGGCAATTGATGAAAGAAAATCAGGGCTTATCAAATGATGATTGAGGAGTATCAAGAAGTCATACTCCATTCACAGATGCTGTGCTGTAGGTGGCGTACCCCAAGAAGTTTAGTATGCCTACTATCCCTGCGTATGAGGGAAAGACTGACCCCAGACAGCATGTCATGAGGTATGAGTGGATGATGGATTCAGCTAGAGCAAATGATGCCACCAAGTGTAGATGCTTTCTAATTACTCTATCTGGGATCGCTACTATGTGGTTCACCCGACTTCCTCCGCGGTCCGTATCCAATTTCGAGGAGTTGGCAAAGAAGTTTATTGAGCAGTTCAGGATACACACTACTCGTCCAAAGGACGTAATGTCTCTGTCAAGTGTAATCCAAAATCCTAGGGAGTCATTGAAGGAATATTTACAAAGATTCCATGTTGCGGCAACTGAAGTCAGTAATCCCAATGATCATGCAATTCTAATGGCTGTAATGAGAGGTGTGGATCCGGATTCTGAGTTTGGAGACTGGTTGGCAGGAAAACCTCCGACTACGCTAGAGCGTTTCTACTCAAAGGCACACCAGTTCATAAGAAGAGAGGAAGCTAGGTGGGTAAGGCGAGATAAGGCACCAGGACCTGTCCAAGAGTCCATGAAAAGCAACGTTGCTGTGGAGTAGTCCGGAGACAACTCGGGAAAGGTCCAAGTCAATGTCCAGAACAAGCCTGGACAGCCTAAGGAGTCCGGAGGAAGAAATCAAGGGAAGAAGAGAGAAGCGGGGAAGTGGAAGTCGAGAATTCCAAGCTACAATGAGTATACCCTGCTGAATGCATCTCTTGAGAACATTTACCTATCAACCTGCAATACTTTTCAGTACAGAAAGCCACGTCCAAAAGAATCAACCGAGGAATAGAAGCGGACCGGGAAATATTGCTGCTTCCATGAGACTTATGGGCACAATACGGAAGAGTGCAGACACCTGCACGACGCTATCGAGAAGTTGATCAGGAAAAAGAAGCTACAAGAGTTTGTGAAGGATCCACAAGAAGGAGGACATGGAACATCCAACCCAGGTCGTGCACCAGCTCCACGTCATCCCGAGGAGCCTGCCCGAACTGTGGGTAGACTAGTCATAAATAAAATCATCGGCAGACCTCACCCCGTGGATAAGAATTGGCAAGAGATGGAGCGGTATGCAAGTTCCCTGAAGCATGCAGATTTTGAGTGCTGTTCGAACGTGGAGGATGGGACCCCTGCTAAGCAGCAGCGCGTAATGACAGACGATATAGTGTTCAAAAACAGAGATGCTGACCAAGTAGAGGCTCCAACCATCGACCCGATGGTCATATCTGCGACGATCGGACCGGCCTATGTGAAAAGAATTCTGATTGATTGTGGAAGTTCTGTCAACATCATCTTCAAGAAAGCTTACGACCAGATGAAAATGGAAACAAAGAACTTGAAACCGTCCAAAGCTCGTATACACGGTTTTAATGGCGCAGCGACCGATGCAGTGGGGTATGTTGAGTTACCAGTTGAACTGGGACAAGGCGAGCATCGGAGGGTGCGAATCCTACCCTTCGTAGTTTTAGATGTGGATTCTCCGTATAATGTTTTCTTGGGCCGACCGGCCCTGGCTGAGTTTAGGGCAGCATTAGCCCCGTGGTGCTTAGCTTTGAAGTTCCCAACTGACAAAGGAGTAGGTATTGTTCATGGCGACCAAGCAGCTGGTCGTTCCTGTTATGTGGCTGAGCTCCAAGAGGCCCATCGGAGGGAGAAAGGAAAGGTTGCGGACAATCCCGTCCGCATCCTTAATATGGATAATTGACAATTAGTGCCCGAGCCCTGGCTCGGGCATAATTCTCGGATCTTCAGAGACATAGATCCGAGAGACGACGATGAGAAACCCAGGGAAGAAAAGGCAGCGCCGGCTGAATTAACAGTTGACATTTCAGTCAGCCGAGACGACCCATCGCGAATACTGAAGATCGGATCACAGCTCGGCCCCGCAATGACTGAAGACCTTAGTTATTTCCTCCGGGCGAATCTTGATGTTTTCGCCTGGACGCATTCTGATATGTGTGGGATTTCTCCCGCCATTACGATTCATATGTTGAACATAGACCCGAAATACGTCCTGGTTAAACAAAAGAGGAGAGGAATGGACCTGGAGAGGTCCGCTGCTCTCAGAGAGGAGGTGGACAAACTCAAAGCCAATGGGTTCGTCCGTGACGCCCTCTACCCTGAATGGGTATCAAACCCCGTGCTGGTGAAAAAGGTGAATGGGAAATGGAGAACTTGCGTAGATTATTCCGGCTTGAACAAAGCATGCCCCAAGGACAGTTTCCCGTTGCCTAGGATCGATCAGTTGGTCGACTCCACTGCAGGACATGAGCTGTTATCATTTATGGATGCATACTCGGGTTACAACCAAATCCCGATGCATATTCCGGACCAAGAACACACCAGCTTCGTTACAGATGTCGGGCTATATTGGTATGTAGTAATGCCCTTCGGACTAAAGAATGCAGGAGCAACTTATCATCGTTTGGTGAATCGAATGTTCAAAGACCAACTTGGTAGGACGATGGAAGTCTATGTGGATGACATGCTCGTGAAGTCACGACAGTCAAACGACCACATTCGAGACTTGGCTGAAATGTTCGACATACTCAGGTATTACGGGATGAAGATCAACCCTCTGAAGTGTTCCTTCGGCGTTGCGTCGGGGAAGTTTTTGGGATTCATCGTCAATGCTAGGGGAATTGAAGCTAATCCAGAAAAGATCCAAGCTATTCGAGATGTGCAAGTGCCCAGGACTATAAAACAGGTACAAAGCTTGAATGGAAAAGTAGCTGCGCTAAGTCGATTCATATCCAGGGCAACTGACAAGTGCATCCCTTTCTTTGATATAATAAAGAAAGGGAAGAGGAATTTCGAATGGACACCTAGTTTTGAGGAAGCATTCCGGGATTTGGTGAGGCATTTGGAGAGTCCACCAGTGCTGTCAAAACCAGTAGACCACGAGATGCTGTACGTATACTTGGCTGTATCCCCACATGCGATAAGTGCGGCTTTAGTTCGCGAGGAGGACCGAATCCAGAAGCCGGTGTATTAGGTTAGCAAACGTTTAACGGGGGCAGAAAGAAATTACCTTAAAATCGAGAAATTGGCCTATTGCTTGGTGATTGCATCACGTAAGCCGCGCCCATACTTTCAAGCACACTCAATCAGTGTTTATACCGATCAACCCCTACGGCAGGTACTCCAACGACCAGAAACTTCTGGAAGATTGCTAAAATGGAACATCGAGTTGAGCCAGTTTGATATCGCCTACTTACCACGAAGAGCCATACAAGGGCAAGCATTAGCCGATTTCATCGCTGAGTTTACCATACCCGTCGAACCAGATAATCACGACGTCATTCCCCTCGTTCGATGGAAATTATACACTGATGGGGCATCAAACGACCGTTGCTCCGGCGCGGGTGTAGTTCTTATAACTCCAAAAAATCGATCGATCTGTTATGCTTTGAAGCTCGATTTCCCAGCTACAAATAACGAAGCAGAATATGAAGCACTGATTGCTGGCTTGAAGCTCATCGGAGAACTCGGGATCAAATCAGTTGAAATCTTTTGTGACTCACAGTTGGTGGTTTACCAAGTGCGGGGAGATTACCAAGCAAAGGGATAGAAGCTTGCTCCGTACCTTGTTTAGGTCCAAGAACTACTATCGAATCTTGAGCGTTATGACATTTCGCATGTCCCGCGCGAATTGAATAAAGAAGTCGACTTGCTGGCTAAGTTTGCGAGCACAGGCGATGCGTAACAAATGGGATTGTATCCCGTTGAGGCCTTGCATGCCCCGAGCATAGACGAGATGAAAGTTGATCGTGTGTTGGAAACGGAAATCGAGAAGGAATCATGGATAACCCCATTCAAACTGTACCTGACGACCGGGACTTTACCAGAAAAGAGGAGCGAACGACGGCAGGTCCTTCGCAAGGCCGCACGATACGTGATGCAGGATGGATTAATGTATCGAAAAGGGTTCTCAGTCCCATTATTACGGTGCATCGCTCATGATGAGACAAAGCGGGTCTTAAGAGAGGTTCACGAAGGGGAATGTGGTGACCACACTGGGGGGCAAACGCTAGCAAAAAAGATCCTCCGCTATGGATATTACTGGCCGACCGTAAATTGGGACGCTGCAGACTATGCAAGGAAATGTGACAAGTGTCAAAGATATGCGAAAATCCCGAGGACTCCATCAACGGAACTCACACAAATGGTTAGTCCTTGGCCATTTGCAATCTAGGGAATCGACATAATCGGCTCTTTGCCTATATCCAAAGGTGGTGCGAAATACGCGATAGTTGCAGTCGACTATTTCACAAAATGGGCTGAGGCAGAACCTTTGGCCACAATCACCTCTAAGAAGGTCATTAATTTCGTTGTATGAAACATTATATGCCGCTTTGGCCTCCCTCGCACCATCATCACGGACAACGGGACGCAATTTGAAAGCAGAGAGTTCAAAGAGTTTTGTTTAAGGTATGGCATCGAGAAGAAATTCGCCGCCGTTGCACACCCAAAAGCTAACGGACAAGTCGAGGCCGTTAACAAAATAATCAAGTCCATACTGAAGAAGCGTCTGGAGAAGGTCGGAGGCAAGTGGGTAGATGAACTCCCGACAGCATTATGGGCTTATAGAACTACCCACAAGTCCGCGACCGGCCACACTCCATTCCCCTTGGCATACGGCTCGGAAGCCGTTATACCCGTGGAACTTGAAGTTCCATCACACCGAGTGGCATACTATGATCCCAAGACGAACCAGGACCTCTTGTTGGAATCGCTGGACTGCATCAATGAAAAGCGTGAAGAGGCCGAATTAAGGGCGGTAGCGCATAGACACCGAGTCAAGCGTTACTACGACGGCAGAGTCCACCCAAGGATTTTTGATGTGGGTGATCTCGTTCTAAAACGAGTTTTCCCGGTACCATCACGTATGAACCCCAGCTGGGAAGGTCCGTACGTCATTGAACGGAAGCTTGGAGAGGGAACATTCAAGCTAGCGACTGTTGATGGCACGACACTCCCCCGAGCGTGGAACAGTGAACATCTGCGGCACTATTACATTTAGTATGTTTCTTTCCTGTTTTAGGCATAGTTATTTCCTGTATGTTTTCATTCAATCGTAGCCTAGTTTCTTTTTAGCCATGTAATCAAGCAGCTTAGTTGTTTTTCATTAATAAAGGCTTGAAGCCGTATTTTCCGTGAATTACTAAATGTCTCTATAACTCATAGTCGGGCGATGAATTACTAGAACTACATTATCCTGTACGATGTACGAACTCGTATAAACAATTTCAAATCTCCGAATCCCCAGAGCGCGGACCGGAGTACTCTAAGTCCCCAGAGTGCGGACTAGAGTATAAACGATTTCAAATCTCCGAATCCCCAGAGCGCGGACCGGAGTACTTTAAGTCCCCGGAGTGCGGACTAGAGTATAAACGATTTCAAATCTTCGAATCCCCAGAGCGCAGACCGGAGTGCTCTAAGTCCCCGGAGCGCGGACTAGAGTATAAACGATTTCAAATCTCCGAATCCCCAGAGCGCGGATCGGAGTACTCTAAGTTCCCGGAGCGCGGACTAGAGTATAAACGATTTCAAATCTCCGAATCCCCAGAGTGCGGACCGGAGTACTCTAAGTCCCCAGAGCGTGGACTAGAGTATAAACGATTTCGAATCTCCGAATCCCCAGAGCGCGGATCGGAGTACTCTAAGTCCCCGGAGCGCGGACTAGAGTATAAACGATTTCAAATCTCCGAATCCCCAAAGTGCGGACCGGAGTACTCTAAGTCCCCAGAGCACGGACTAGAGTATAAACGATTTCAACCTCCGAGTCCCCAGAGTGCGGACCGGAGTACTCCAAATCCCCGGAGCGAGGACTAGAGTATAAACGATGCGAACCTCCGAATCCCCTGAACGCGGATCAACTTACTCTAAATCCCTGGAGCGCAGATTTAGAAAAAAGTCTAAGTACTCAAGAAATGTGGAACAAGAAGTATGCCACGTCTGGAAATGTTCGAACAACGCGAGAATGGACTGGGAAATAATGCAACTCATAAGAACTTGAGTTATGACCACAGTTAGTCAGCAAACCAAAGAAAAGCAAGAGAATCATTCAAGCGAAAAAGAAACTAAACTTCGTTCAATAGTTCAAAATGGGGTTACACAGTTATTCCTCTAAAACTTGGAGTCAAGAACCTATCTATACGAACTACAGAGACAAAAGACAAAAGTAATTACAAGACTTAAGCAAGGAACTCGTTGAACGAGTGTAGCGATTATTTCTTCGGTTTCTTCTTCATGTCTTCTTTTGTTTTTTCCGACGACTCCTCTCCCTCACGCTTTTTCTTGGATTTCTTGCTTACTAAAGAAGCGGAGTCAGGAGTAGGAGATGGAACATCCAGTGGTTTGGACCTGCCCGGGAGAATGATTTTCAAAGGTCTGTTCCGCAGGTCGGTAAGTTCCAGTATTTCAGGTTCAACTTTGACCTCGACCTTTTTCTTCTCCTCTTCGGCGAGGCATTCCTTCATGCTCATCTTTGAGGTATGCTCAGAGGCGCCAGTGATTTCGATTTCATCACTCCCTTCGGCAGGAAATGAAGTGTCAAGCTTATCATCATCTAGTGCCCCGATCATTTGAGCGTCAGGGCTAGGAGTTACTCCCGCGTGAGCAACATCGCTTGTTTTCTCTGCCTCCTCCTTGGCGTCATCGCTCCTCGGAGTTGGCTCGGGGTCAGAGCAGCCTGCATGAAAACATAAAGAATGAACATTAGAACGAATAACCACTGCTGGAAAATGACAAGATCTTTCAACTTCTAGAAAAGAAGAGTTTCCTACCGGGTTCTGGTTGGCTATCGGTTGCGCGTGGGGCTTCACCCTCCAGAATAGGAGATAACACATGAACGTCGAGCCCGGGATCTTCAGGATCATAGCCGGCATGCTACTCGAATGGGTCAAGTGTCGGCCGACCGGCCGGTTGAGCAGCGGTAGGAGCAGCAATATGAGGAGCCGTAGTCTCAGCTCCAGATGGGCCAGCTTCATCACTTTTCTCTTTTGGAAGGGGAGAGCTTTTGCTATAAAGCGCCAAAGCTGCGGATAAATCCGCTGGCTCGTTCCCCCTAAGAAACTTCTTCACCAAGGCATCCTCATCGACCTCTTCAGAGCCCGACTCAATTTTCCTAATCTTCACTAAAGTTTCCCAGGCCTCAGCTAGGGATTCGAGATAGCCCTCGCCCAAGAATGTCAAGTCACGATGCATAAGGACGCGGACTCCATACTCAGCAATCAACGGGTCAAACATGCACTTGACCTCTTCCCTGCCGGCCTCTACGGCTGCCTCGAGGCGAGAGTCAATCTCCTCCGTAGCTTTTCTTTTGCCCTCCTTACGGGCTTCATCTTTCATTTTTTTGACCCCGGCAAGTTCGTCATCGAGTTTCGTTTTCAAGAGCCGGGTAGCAACGATTTCATCGCAGTATCGTTGTGACTCTTATTGAGCAGCTATTTTGTCCTCCTTCTCCTTGGAGAGTAATTCTTTCAACTCTTTGACTTGTATGGCGAGCGCGTCCCTTTCTTTTTGGATAGAATCTTTTTCTAAGGCAAGGGCACCGCTACGCTGGACCGCCACATCAAGTTCCTTCTTGTGAGCCATCTCTAAACGAGTGACTGCCTCAGCAGTATCTTTGGCACTTTGCTCAGCGGCTTCCAGCTTCGACTTATACGAAGCTAGCTCTTCATCTTGATGCTTGATGATGTTCTTATCACAGCCAGCCTC
Organism: Allium fistulosum; assembly: GCA_030737815.1. NCBI lineage: Eukaryota > Viridiplantae > Streptophyta > Magnoliopsida > Asparagales > Amaryllidaceae > Allium > Allium fistulosum. The sequence goes on from CM060903.1 coordinate 490,229,273, forward strand.
CAATTTCAGACGATCAATTTCATACCGTCGCTCAACAGACACCTCCGAGATCTTTTCAACCAAGTGCACAAACGCGTCATGTTGAACATAGACATCGTTGTTACAGGCAATAGCACTCTGCTTCACGTGCCCTGGGATATGGTGAATTGCCGGGAGGAATTTCAGACCATCAAAACAAATTTTTGGGAATTTGGCCTTAAGATCGACCATCTTCTCAGCTACAGTTGGGTCAACCACGGGAGTAGGGGGAGGAGGCTTTGAAAGTTCCGCTCTTTTTAGTTGCTCCCGAATTTGCCTTGTACTCGACGAACCGGAGTGTTGTTCTCGAGAGGCATCGGGTTGGGACCCCTTCTGTGAAGACTTTTCTCTATCCGACTCAGTTGGAGGAAGAGGATCACGGGACTGTGAAGATTGAGAATATGCCTTCTTACGATAAGACGAATCGCGGGGACGGTTGTCTCTATCTTCATAATCATCTCTGTCCCCGCGTCTGCCCGAACCTGAATCCCGTCCGAGATGATGAAATATGGAAGAGCCGTGAAGGCGATCGAGTCCGTGAGAGCGCCCCATGTCACCTACAAAGAATAGAGGTAACAACGAGTTAAGAAAAAAACCGGGAAATAAGAAAAAACTTGAAGTGTATGATGGAATGCGTATGTGCGTGTGTGTCCTAGTGTTCCCCCCGACGGACCAGTTCTTTTGTCTTTACTAATCGGGGTATTGTCTCCCTGGACTGGGAGTTGAACTCCCGCATTGCCTCTAGCGGGTGAAGAAAACTTGAGGGCTTCAGGATCGTCAAACCCATAATTAAGTATATCGTCGGGGATGGAGAGATTCGACAAACCCCTTAGAGAACTTTCCAGGTGCTGTGAGGAAGCCTCTTTCTCTGGCGGGATAGACGTAACTTTTGAAGTTCTGCCAACTTTCTCCTTCCGAATCTTGTATTTTAACCTCTTCTTTCCCTTCGAAGGGGAGGATGACGTTTCAATGTCATGAACTTCGACCGCCGGATTCCAAGCGGGACCCACATTCTCGCCTTGAGTGTCGGGAGCTTCATCCTCTTTGTGCTCACCCTCATCGTGCGCATCGGGAGTGTGGCGTGAGGACGATCCAGCTTGTTTTTTCCCTTTACCGGATGCTGGCTTAGGAATGGAGACGCCCTCCGGGAGGCTAATCCGACGACCTGGGGCTAGCAAGCCGAACCTTGACAATGATTCATTCGAAATGATGGTTCGGATGTCTCGTTCCTCGGCAGGAAGAGCTCTAATGGCCTCAACGGCCTCAGAATATCCTCGGCCCTCCGGACGCGGGTTGATACCTAAAAAGATGAAACGAGGAGTTAGGAAAAGCATAACTCCGATTAAACACGAATGATGACTCAGCAAATAGACTTACTACCTTCAACCCATCTCCTCGCAAAACTAGGAGGGCAACGCACGTAGAACCATTCCTGTTTGTACAGGGCGAATTTACTGCATGCTCCTGTCAAGATTTGGCATTTGTGGTACGGCTCGAGGAACATAAAGGAAGGGCTATCTTTCCGTTTCTTGATCATATAAATGTATCTGATGTCACCAGAGGTTGGAGGTCTAGAGAAGACGGCCATGAAGAGTAGGTAGGTCCCATATAGAAACGCGTGACCGTTCGGATGCAGCTGCGACGGGGCAATGTCTATGTACTGCAACACGTCCCGAAGAAATAAATTAAACGAAGGCACGCTGCCCATCCAACACATGAACTTGTTGTAGGTGGTATATCCGACTGGGGGCAGGTGAGGACGATCGTGTCGCGAAGGGACTAACACATCGACGAAAGGAATCCTGTGGATGGAACATATCCGTCGAAGTGCGGCTTCATTGATCTTCGAAGCTTGTGAGTCGATCGGATTGTCTAAAAGAATTGTTGCCTCCAGGGCATCGGGTGCTAAGTTATGGGCAGGGGAAGTCGACGGATTTGAAGTATCAACGGCTTCTTGCCTTGATGACGGCCCAGGCCTATCAGATATAGTGGCGGAGCTAGACTTCTTAGACATCCCCAATAAATAATGAATCTGTCTAAGTACCTGTGAAAACTATACTTGAAAAATGTTCAACGTTAGAATTAACAACACAAATATTCCCCCATGTGGTGTGTGAACTAGAGCAAGCAATCGTGTAAAAGCGTGGAAAGTTTGAAGGTCGCAAAGTTGTTGATATAAAACTGAGCGTCAAGTCATCGCCTTCGAAGACCGTCATCGCTGGCCGTCCCCAGAAGCCTGCCTTTTGGTGATAGCAATTCCAGATCCAGAAAACGTATGATAACCTAAGTTCATATTTATGTTTATTGAAGCTAGGAAGTTAGTGATCCGGGTTGGCTTCACATATGCTAGAATGCTTGGGCCCTGTTTCTTGTTTTGCTATGCGAGTAGATATAGTTAATAAGTGTTCATCATTTGCCACTAATCGGCTAAGTCATTGTTCGGCTAAGTCATTGTTCGGCTAAGTCATTATTCGGCTAAATTTTGGTTCGGCTAAGTTGTTGTTCGGCTAAGTCTTTGTTCGGCTAAGTCATTGTTCGGCTGAGTCATTATTCGGCTGAGTCATTGTTCGCCTAAGTCATTATTCGGCTAAATTTTGGTTCGGCTAAGTTGTTGTTCGACTAAGTCTTTGTTCAGCTAAGTCTTTGTTCGGCTAAGTCATTGTTCGGCTAAGTCTGTGTTCGGCTAAATTTTGGCTCGGCTAGGTTGTTGTTCGGCATGTGAGTCGTGTTCGGCCTCGTTTTGTTCGGCATGTTTTAGCCTAAGTATGGTACGGCGTTTGTGACTGTTCGGTTGAGATGACCATCGGCACGCTGTACTTAACATTGGCCTCATCTCTTCCTCCATCCACACCGAACCACGAGGGCAAATCGTTCGGCAAGTCGTACCAGACCATACCGCTCGATGCCCCTAATCATCTCCTACTTCCTCCATGTTTCTCCTTCCTCCAATCTGGTCCGGCATAAAATACTTATGTTGAACCACAGTATGTCTACCAATGACTTCCTAGAAAACCCATCTCTATTTACTCTTCCTTCCACCCTCGTCGCGTGACTCGACACTTTAGTCAAGGCTCGATTTATCCCATCAATTAAGGGAGTGCGAGCGTAAAGGCTGTGTTTAGGTGAAAGGATCGGTACCTAGTTGGTAAGGTGAAGACTTGGGAAGAATCGGTGAATTGTATGTTGGCTGGTAGCTTCGGCAGGTGCAAGGCAGAGGTGTTAGAAGTGTGAAAAGGGAAAGAAGGATAGAGGCGCTGGCTTTTATAGGGAAAACAGAAGAAGTCGAAAAGGCTACATCCGGTGGAACCGGTCAAAGTCATATCGTTCGGCATCGGCGTATAATGATGTCCGACACTGAAGGATCGTTCGGTTACGAATGTCTTGTTCGGCATTTAGAACACGCTCGGCATACACCTAAACCACTGGAATTCTCAAAAAGGCATCTCCGTTCGAGGTTAGTCAAGGATTTAAAACGAGACGAAAAGGTTACATGACTCAAAGCGTACCACGTTCGGTCATGTGATACACTTTGGGAGGCAAGTGTTTCTTGGAGATTTGACCAGGCAACTAGTGCTCGGCATCCAGGAGTACTCGGCATCTAAGAGTACTCGGCATCCGGGAGTACTCGGCATCTAAGAGCACTCGGTATCCAGGGTTGTACGACATTAACAAGCGTTCGGCCAGAAGGCGCGTTCGGCCAGAGAGGATCGTTCGGCCAGAGGGATCGTTCGGCCAGAAAGCATCGTTCGGCCAGAAGGCACGTTCGGCCAGAGAGGATCGTTCGGCCAAAAGAGCATCGTTCGGCCAGCGAGTATCGTTCGGCCAAAAGGATCGGCCAGGAGCATCGTTCAGGCAGGAGATATCGTTCGGCGTATACGGCTGCTCGGCATGGCTGTATCGTTCGTCAAAAGTTATCGTTCGGCCAGCACCAACGTTCGGCCATAGACATTGTTCGATCAAGCGGTTCGTTCGGCCAGAGGCACGTTCGGCTTCGACTGACATTCATTCCACTCTTCCCACGCATCAAACATATCGTTTGGCATAGAGAGGGTGGTTCGGCATAGTTAGCGTTCGGCCTATTTTGTTCGGCATACAGCGACCACTGTATTTGGGCTAGAGTGTTCGGCTGCCGAGCCCACCTGGGAAGTCCAACCCAATTTTGTCTATAAATAGAGGGGCAGGGGCACAGTGAAAAAGACCTTTTTTCGTGAACACTGGGGAGACACTGCCATTTTTCAGACTCATCTTCTTTACTTAGCAACTTCATTCAAGCATTTGATCTACGAATTGTATTTGTAATCAATCATTAAGAAGATCAATAAAGTTTAATCTCAAAGTGGACGTAGGCAATTACGCTGAACTACTATAAATCTGGTGTTCTTACTTTCTGCATTTAAATTAGCATTGTCTTCCTTGTTTAATTTATCTTCATCACTTATATCTCTACGCAATCTTTCTCTACGAGGTTAGTGACCAATTTTGGTGCTAACATTCACCACAACAAAATGGTGTAGCCGAGAGGAAGAACAGAACGTTAAAAGACATGATTAATGCCATGCTTTTAACCTCTGGTCTACCGACGAACTTGTGGGGGGAAGCCTTAAATATGTCTAATCACATATTAAACAAAATCCCTCACAATAAAACAGGAACAATTCCATATGAGTTATGGAAAGGACACAAACCAAGTTTTAAATACCTCAAAGTGTGGGGGTGCTTGGAAAAAGTTCCAGTTCCGCCTCCCAAGAAAGTCAAACTTGGACCAAAAACATTAGATTGTTACTATTTAGGGCCAGCCCAAAATAGTAGTGCCTATAGATTTTTGGTATTCAAGTCTGATATAGCTGATATTCATGTAAATACAATCATGGAATCTAGAGATGCCTCATTCTTTGAAGACGTGTTTCCTCACAAAAGGAATGAAGGGAATAATGTCCCTAAAAGGACAAGAGAAGAATCAAGCAATTCACATGAAGATGAAACTCATCATGAGATTAAGGAAGTTGAACCAAGAAGAAGTGTAAGGGCTAGGACTTCCAAGACATTTGGTTCGGATTTTTTCACATATGTGTTAGAACATGAACCTCAAACGTACAAGGAAGCAATGTCATCTTCTGAATCTTCATGTTGGAAAGAAGCAATCCAAAGTGAGATTGATTCAATTCTAAGTAATAAAACTTGGGAAATTGTTGATATTCCACCTGGAATAAAACCTATTGGCTGCAAATGGATTTTCAAGAAGAAAATGAAAGCAGATGGCTCTATCGACAAGTATAAAGCCAGATTAGTAGCTAAAGGATATCGTCAAAAAGAAGGAGTAGACTTCTTTGATACATATTCGCCGGTAACACGAATAACCTCGATAAGAATGCTAATAGCAATTGCATCGATCTATAATCTAGAAATTCATCAAATGGATGTAAAGACAGCATTCTTAAATGGAGATCTCGATGAGGAGATCTACATGGAGCAACCTGCAGGTTTTGTTTCCAAAGGAAATGAAAAAAAAGTCTGTAGATTAGTAAAATCATTATATGGACTAAAACAAGCTCCAAAACAATGGCACGCAAAATTTGATAGTGTCATGATGAGAAATGGTTTTCGTACAAATGAATGTGATAAATGTGTTAATTATAAACAAATTGGACAATCATATGTGATGATTTGTTTATATGTAGACGATATGTTAATATTTGGTCCAAATACTCAGGTAATAGAGACCATAAAGAAGATGTTAATTAGCAATTTCGATATGAAAGACTTAGGAGTTGCAGACGTTATTTTGGGAATCAAAAGAATAAGAACACCTAATGGAATTGAATTATCTCAGTCACACTATGTAGACAAAGTGATTGAAAAATTCCAAGACTATGGAATTAAAGGAGTGAGAACACCTTTTAATCCATCAGAAGTACTGCATAAAAACACTAATGAGAGTGTAATGCAACTGGAATACTCTCGTGTAATAGGATGTCTCATGTATCTCATGAATTGCACAAGACCATATATAGCTTATGCAGTAAGTCGACTAAGCAGGTATACAAGCAATCCAGGAAAGGAACACTGGAAAGCACTAATGAGAGTGCTTGGATATTTAAAAAATACCACTAATTATTCATTATGGAAAATATCCTGCCGTCTTAGAAGGATATAGTGATGCAAACTGGATTGCTGATTCAGAGGAATCAAAATCAACGAGTGGTTATGTATTTACCTTAGCAGGGGCAGCAGTGTCATGGAAATCTACTAAACAAACATGCATAGCTCGATCCACTATGGAATCAGAGTTCATCGCTTCAGATAAAGCAAGCGAAGAAGCCGAATGGCTTCGTCATTTTTTAGAAGATATTCCATTTTGGCCTAAACCTGTACCGGCCATATGTATACTCTCAAATGGAACTATTTCCATAGATTATGTGAGAACAAATAATAACCTAGCGGATCCATTTACTAAAGGTTTATCAAGAGAGAAAATTGACTGCGCATCGAGGGGAATGGGTTTAAAATCCTAAACCAACAAGAGTTATCATATATGGAAACCTATCCTAGCGACTGGAGATCCCACGGACTAGGATCAATAGGCAAACCAGTTCTGTGTAACTCAAGACGTAATGCATTTGTTTGGACATAGTTCAACTCCATTCCTATGGTGCACAATATAAATGCATGCCTACAGAAGTATTTAAATGTTAAAACTATGCTTTTTAATGATGACCATATCTTGAATATAACAAGTGGGGTATATGTAGGATACTCTTAATGGTTGCGATCACCTATGTTAGTGTGAGCTGGGTCGGCTCTATGAAAATATTAAAGGCTTATATTTTCTATAAACACTCGCAGAACCAAACAAATTTGTTCAGGACCAAAATGAACACAACCAAGAGATTGGATGAGAAGGGAATCAATGCTTCGTAAAGCTTACTGTTTGGATATACAATAAACGCCGATGGTTCAAGATGAAATAATTCACCGATTAGCCAAGTAGATCCGATAAGTTTTAACTAGGGAAAGTTCAAAGTGAAATATCTACTTATCCACGATAAAGCATTATTCCATATGTACTCTGTGATATTTTGCTTTGTGTGGGGGAAAAGTATATTATCATTTATGTGGGGGATTGTTGGAATTCCTAAAGCACAAAGTGTAAATGAAATACACTTGGCCCACATCGCCAAATATACAAACAAAGCCAAGTATATTAATAGCTTCCTAATGAAGGGGTTGGGACCTTGGGGCACCCAAATGTTTGCTTCGTTGTGAGGAGGGAGATCATGCATCACCACCACACGCGCGTGCGTGCCGCCGCCGTCCGTCCGACCGAACCGAACCGGGCCGGGCTCGGGTTTGGGTTTGGGTCTAATATGATCCTATTTTTACTGCAAAACTGGGTCGGACTTTCTGACAGTTGCAGGCTATACGAACAGGTGCGAATCTGTTCAAGCGGACGCGGATTGACTGAGGGGGTGCGACCTCTGAACCGGGCGTGGGTTTTTGGCGAACAAACGCAGCCGGAAGCGGGTGCGACCTGTTAGACGCGAACGGGTGCGGCGTATGGCAGCGGCAGGAGCGAACGGATGCAGCCCGTTATTGAACAGCAGCAATGAAAGGTAACGGGTGCGACCTTTCAGGCAGACGCGACTGTTCGAAGGGGTGCAGACGAAATTATAAATAGAAGAGAATACTGATCACATTCTCATTCCATTCCAATCTAATTTCTTCTGCTTCTTCCTTCCCTACTGCTCTAAATAATATATCACAGAGTTGACATACTCTTTACAATCTCGTGCAGATTATGTCTGTTGTATCTTGGGAGACTTTAAATAAAGTCTTAAGGAAATTGTCACGACAAGCCTCAGACGGAATTTCCATCTTCAACCGGTTAGATTTATATATACATATATATTTCTTTTTCTTTCTGTGGTATACTATTTCATTAAATAGTACAACGGTTGATTTAGCACTATAGTTATTATTACTATAGTTGTTAATTTGTTGTTGTAATTTAATTACGACATAATTATTATTTAAATTAACTAATACAGACTTCTAGAGTAGTAGAAATCTGTTTGATAAACTTGTGAGACGAGTTTATAATTGACTATTCTCTGTTTTGGTATATTAGACATATAACAAATATTAATTCAAACTTCTCTCAGTATAAGCATGTAATCCATGTACTTATGATTGATTTATATGCTAGGGATATGTATAAATATTAAGCATCACCCATATTTAAAGAGTTTACATAAACTGTGATTTAATGGTGAAAAAATATTTAAAACTCAACCGTGTTTTAAGTATAACAATGGCATTCAACATGAAGAGAACACTCGACTTTAAAAAAATAGCTTTCTGTATTAAAACAGAGTAGCACATTATGATTAAAAGGGATGCACCTTTCGTAATCAAAACGAGCCAAATATATAAAACAAGAGCAATGCTGCGTTTAGTACTTCATTTTTATCCAAGGTTTCATTTGGTAGTATATTGCTGATAGTTCTTGAAAAGTTTCGATAGTACAATGTCGACTGAAGTATAACTTTTTTAATTCAATTTTCGATCGACGGTGTATTAGCGATCAAAATTGGATAAATTGCGCAGAAAAACGATTTTCTTTCTATTTGGAGTGCTAAAGTACCTCTTATGTTAATTCCTCTTTTTCACAGGCCATAAGAAAACAAGAGAAAAACTATACTAGTACCTTTTGTAATAGCGAAAAATCATCTTTCATTTTCTCTTTACAACTTATTCAACACATCAGAATATAAATTATGGGGATTGAATTGACGGTGAAGCTTCTTACAATTAATGCAATAATCGAATATTTGGAGAATTCTAATTGGTTGTTAAAATTTTATGTTAATTTTGGTACAAGATATAAGTAGATATATAAGAGACTGCTCACTAACAATTGAAGAGCCTTCTCACCAACATTTTTCTGATAAATAAATGAATTTATTAGATTTATTAAAAAGATATTAAAAGAGGAAGAAATTTTTTAGTTATCTTTTAAAATTAAAATCAAACTTCTTGAAAGTTAAACCATTAACAAAAAACATATTAGATTCAAAGTTCGAGTTTTGACATAATAAGAAAAACTGAAAGACCAAAGAAGCAGTTGGATTAGGTGTATTGATAGTTGGGCAAAATTGAGGAATTTCAAAATGATTTATTTTTATTAATTTTACAGATCTTACTTTGTGTTTACACGAATAATTTATTTATACTAAATAGTATTCAGTGAATATAAATAAAAAGGAGTTTGTTGTATTAATTAAGTTTTATTTCATCTTCAAAGCCTCAACACACACACATGCACACCATAATTTAAATTTATTTATTGTAATTTAATTCAATTTCATTTTAGTTTAACATACTTTATTTGATAGAAATTCACATTCACAATGCGAACATCATAAGTGTGACAAACTAAACTAGGACATTTATGTTAATATCAATACAGGTGTAGCAAAAGAGTGGTCCATTGGATCCTTATCCTACGCGCGCACACACACAAAAACTAAAATGAAAACTATGTATGAAAATTCCTATGTGACTAGAATTGCATCCAGAAGGCCAGATAGACCAGAATATGGGATGCCCAAAGACTGATCAAAGAATTATTGGTTTAGAAAGGTTCATAGTAAGCCCATGAAAACTATGTATGGAAATTTTTATTGGCAGGGGCCAATAGGTTCTTAGTGATCCCATGAAAACTATGTTTGGAATAAGATATTGATAGAGATTAATATGTTCATAGTCAGCCCATTAAAACTATGACATGAGGGAAGTTATTAGAAAACTGAATAGGTTCATAGTGAGCCCATGAAAACTATAATTGGATGATGTTATTAGTAGATACCAATAGGTTCTTAGTAATCCCATGAAAACTATGAAACTGGACAGATAGTCCGTAAGCTTGGAATAGGTTATTAGTTAACCCATGAAAACTAATAGGTTAATAGTGACTCTAGAAACTATAACTTGAGACAGATAGTCAAATGAATGGGGATGGGAAATCCAGAACATATTGCTTGTTTGCATATTTTCATGATACATTTTATTATGTTATACCTAAACCATTGTGGATGCAGGTGCATAGTATACGGTTATTATAAATTGAGTTAAGATACTGGTTAGTGGAAAACCCGTTCCGCTAAGCGGCGTGGTTCCACTAGATATCTATATGGTTCGAGATGGTAGATTATTATTCATACCAGACTTTTTGTCTGACTCCGATGTATTTTGGTTGTAATGGCAAAGTTGTTTAATTGCCTCTATTTAGACTCTAATCATCCAAGGGGCATCTTTATATGTCGCTCTTGGCGTATTTTGTAATAACTATATTTTTTTGAACGTGGTTTACGAAATTGGGATTATGTAATGAAATTTGAAATGTGATTTGATGTGGAATGAGAAATTCGTTTTATGATTTTAATTGTTTTATTCATATGTTTCTGTTATATCAATGTATCTAACATTACCGCATTTGATCACCAAGAATTAATAACTATGGATGACTGCAACATCTGTAGCAGTTAGTTCTGCCTCCAAATGGGGGATGTTACAAGTTGGTATCAGAGCATAGGTTTATGAAATTTAAAAAAAAATAAAAAAAAAGAAATTTAAATCTAAAAGATTTTGAAAACAGTCCAGTGAATCAGAAAATGAGACCGGGGTTTGGGTAATGCTATAGTAACGTACTTGTATTTGTTATGTATATATTTATAAGTTTGTACTCCTCTCTCTCTTAGACCATTCTTTTGCATCTGACTAAGGCTCGTATGCATATTTACGATAAAGAAAGATATAGAGGCAGGAAACGGAAGAGGAAATCTAGGTGGAGAAAGCACCACAACTAATGAAAATGCTCGACCCACACCACGGGTCGACAGGCAAACGCTAATCCAAATACAAATGCCAACATAGGCATTGGAACCCCGCCAGTAGATATGGGGATGATGTATCAGTTCTTCGTCAATCTGATGTAAGCTGGAGCAGCTGCAGGAGTAGCCGGGGTAATGCTATGAATGTTGGAGGAGCTAATCCCATGGCCCCAGTTGGAAATCACTATGCTAACCTGAGCAGGGATTATACCAGTCTTGGTGGGAAGCCGTTATTGGGAACAGAGAATTCTGTTGAAGTAGAAAACTGGTTATTGCACTATGAAAGGATTTTTGCTGACTTTGGATTAAACGATGAGTAGAAGAGGAGACTTGCCTCTAGACAGTTGTAGGGAGCAGCACTTCATTGGTGGAATAGTGTTACCATGGGAGTTCCCGAGGAAGAGTTGACTTGGGCAGATTTCGAAGAAGATTCGAAGCGAGGTTCTTGTCTGAAGTTTCCATGTTAGTATCGCTAAGAAAGTTCATGGACTTAGTGCAGGGTGAGATGGCAGTGATTGAATATGCTACAAAGTTTGATGAGTTGTCCAGATATGGATATGCTACTATTGACACCGTCATTAAAAGAAATGAGAAATTTATTCGAGGGTTAAGACCCAAGATTGCTATAGTGACTATGCCACATCTCCGTGATCCAAGTACAGTTGTAGTGGAGATGGCAATATAGAATGAAGAGATGCTTTCTACTTATGGGAAGGAGAAGCAGGTTGAAACCCAGGGTTTTCAGGGCAAGAAGAGGAAATTCTTTAAGAAGAAAGGAACCCAAAAGGGAGGAGCTGCCAAGAAGGCGAAGGCTATCTAGTTTGCTTTAAGTGTGATAAGAAGGGACATTATGCTTATGAATGTCAAATTGGAAAAGGGAAGAAGGTTGCAGATAAGAAGGGAGTGAAGTGCTTCAACTGTGACCAGATTGGGCATTACAAGAATCAGTATCTAGAACCGGTCAAAGCGGACAAGGGAAAGGTCTTTGCATTAGGACCATTGTTTGCAAGGCCAACCACTACTGAGAAGGGAAAGACTATGATGAAAGGTGCGCTATTGATTCATAGTATACCAGTTAGGGTACTATTTGATAACGATGCATATCATTCATTTATATCTCAGTATTTGATAGATAGGTTATGTTTAGAACCCTCATACCTTGTTATTCCTTAAGGGTTGTGAATTCGATAGGAGGGTATGCAACTCTAGGGATGAGATGTGACTAGTTAGAACTGAATTGTTAGGTAATAAGTTTGCGTGCAATTTGTATGTTTTTGATTTCGTAGGTTTCGGGATCATTTTGGGTATGGATTGGTTAGATAAATATGATGCTATGATATTTTTCCAAGATAGGGAAATATCGCTAAGACACCTTAATAGTCATAACCGAATTATTAGAGTTTGAGATGTTTTTGAGATGTTTTGGAAGCAAGAGAGTTTGAGATGTTTTTGGGCCAGTCACACGACTACCACCGAAATGAGCCATTGAGTTTCAGATAGATCTTGTGCCAGGATCGGAACTTGTAAATATACCACCTAGTAGCATGACACCTACCGAGATGAAGGAATTGAAGGTGTAGCTAGTGGAATTAAAAAGAAAGAATTTTATTAGACCGAGCATCTGCCTTGGAGAGAAGCTGCAGTGTTCGTAGAGAAACCAGATGGGTCGTTAAGGATGTGTATCGACTATCGTAAGTTGAATTAGAAGACAATCAAGAATAAGTATCCTTTGCTGAGAATCGATGATTTATTTGATCAGTTGTGTGGAGCCATAGTATTTCCCCAATTGGATTTGGTAACAGGTTTCTATCGGCTAAGAGTGGCAGAGGACAGTATTCCTTTGACAGCGTTTCGAACTAGGTATGGTTAGTAACGCCATTTGGGTTAACTAATGCACCAGCTTTCTTCGTGGATTTGATGAACCGAGTTTTTCGAGAGCACTTGGATAGGTTCGTATTAGTATTCATAGATGACATTTTAATATACTCTAAAATGAAAGAGAGCGTGAAGTTCATCTTAGAGTAGTGCTTGAGACACTGAGGCAGCAACAAATGAAAGCGAAATTTTCAAAGTGTCATTTTTGGAAGAAAGAAGTTAAGTTTCTTGGTCACGTGGTTTCAGAGAAGGGTTTGTTAGTTGATTCGGATAAGATCGAAGCTGTTAACAACTGGAAGAGACCAGAGATGGTGATTAAGATTAGAAGTTTTCTTGGACTCGCTGTTTATTGCCGAAGATTCATTAAGGATTGCGGATAGCAGCGCCTTTGACTACGCTAACCAGGAAGGACGTGAAGTTTATTTGGTCTAATAAATGTAAGGAAGCATTCCTTAAGTTAAAGTCTTTGTTGGCCAATGCACCTGTGTTAGTAGTTCCAAACGGAAACCAAGGATTAGTAGTGTATACAAGTGCATGTGGAACCGGGTTAGGAGCTATGTTGATGCAGAAAGGTAAAGTTATTGTCTATGCTTCACGATAGCTTAGACCACATGAAGTGAGATATCCTACTCATGATTTAGATTTGGTAGCGGGGATCTTCGCATTGAAGATATGGAGATATTACCTCTTAAGGGAGAGATTTGAGTTATACACAGATCATAAGTCCTTAGGGTATCTATTCTTTCAGAAGGAGTTGAATATGAGATAGCAGAGGTGGATGGAGTGTAACGACCTGCTATTTCGAACCATTCAGATCGACAATCAACCACACATGTCGAACTTGAATTGCTCAAAACAACAGATTGTTAATTTATATTTGGCAAAACTTAGCATATACAATAAATAAATAAATCATAGAATCATAGACACAGAGTAGTAAAACTATAAGCAGTGGAATAGATAAATAGTAGTTCATGAAGCTACTACAACAGCAGAGTCTAAAAAAAGATATAATAGAAGTCTCAAATACAATGGAATCTCAAATACATAAGCAAATAACAAGTCTGAATAGAAACAACTGGAAATAACTGGAATCTGAATAGATATAAGACATATCTTCAAGCAAAGCTCCAAGCTCTAAAGGTGAGTCTTAAATGCTGTGACACTCAGTCCGACCCGAGCATAAAGCAAAACACAAAACACTCGAGTCAGGATTAACATTCTTATACAAGTAAATCAACTCAAGTGAAATGTCCAAGTGAAATGCAAATAACTTAAAGGATGTTTGGGATTCCCATCCTTTAAGGATCCGTTAAACTATCTACATACAAAGTACAATACGCTACATAGATAACGTCTATAGTAAAGTAAACTATTAAAATAGCATTAAGGCGTTACCCGTATCCCCCTTAACACATTTTATATATTCCCGTAATCAATATAGATATTGTAAGCTCCACCAAACCCGTGGGATACTCAGTGAGCACTCCATAGGTATGGTAGAAAACAAACTCGTAGAGGGCACGATAAAGCATGTGACAAGGCATGCGAGGCAATGCCCAGGGTAGGATACTACCATTTTGCGGATCCGGACTGGTGGTAACGCATAGCAGCTACTACCGTCCACCTCGAGACACACTGATAAATCAAAGGTGCACCCAATCAAATCACAAAGTAATATAATGGTATCGAAGAAATATGCCCAATCGGAGGAGCGACCTCACTTGGGCCGGCATGGCTAATGTTTTAGCCACATCAAGCTGACTCGTAGGAGTCCGGGCTGCGTTAATACCTCATACAAAATCGTCGCCAAACCATCCTACTTCGTTTTGGATTCTCCACCACGTACACAGTTGTTAAAGTGGTTTTCGGTATTGGCAGAGAGTATGGCAATATCTGATCTCTTTAACAACTAAATGCTTATTTCACACCATGGTCGTTATATTTCAAAACAGTTCATACTTCATATCAAAATATCATATTCATTTCAAAATCATATCATTTTCGAAATCATATCACTTTTGAAATCATATCATTTTCGAAATCATATCATTTTCGAAATCATATTCGCTTTAAATCATAACTATTCCAACTTAAACAGTTAAATATTGAAAATAGTTTATATATTGAAATAGTTATAGATTAAAAATAGTTTATATTTGAAAAAAATAGTTATATATTAAAATAGTATATATATATATATTAAAAAGAGTTTATACCGAAAAATAGTTTCAAATTCGAATTTTTTCTTCCATTTTCACAAATCAATTCAAATCAACCTTAGTTCCATAATTCAATTTGAATCAAATCTCAGTTCAACCGTTACAATCGAATTCAAATTCTCAATAAACCAGTTTAATTTATATCGATTTCAAATTTAATTCACTTCCCATTTAATAGGTTTCAAAGTTTAAATATTCAAAAAAATTTACGATAACAAAAATAAATAAATTTCATTTATATTTTCAAAATTCAACTTTAATTTCATTTAGATTTGAAATTATTCACTTAATCGTTTTTAATAACATTTAAACAAAATCTCAAATTTCAAATTTAAATCAATATAAATAATTAAATATCTAACTTCAATTATATTTAATTCTAAAATATTTACTTAATTACTTTTATAAGCATTTAAATAAATTCTCAAATTACAAATTTAAATCAAGATTAAATACAATTTTATTTAAATTTGAAAATATTAATTAATCACTTTTAATTAAATCAAGTTATAAAATCATACCTTTCAAAATCTCAGAATCAATAGTTTCCAATCAATGCTTATTCATATTCAATTCTCAAACAAATTACTTTACAAATTAACTTAATTTGTCTTCCAACCTTTATTTTATTAAAGTTATTAATAAATCTATTTTCACAATATTAATATAAATTTAAATAAGATATATAAAACATATTATATATATTAGTTGAATTAAATTCTATTAAATTCTATTTTATTTTATTAAATATTATTAAATTAAATATTATTATTATTAAATCTATTTTAAATTTTATTTTATATGTATATAATTTACATTTTAAAACTTAACTTATAATTTTAAAATTTCCAAACCTTATAATTTAAAAAAAAAATCAAAATTTTCACATATATAAAAATAAAATCTTTATATTATATTTAAAATCAATATTTATTAAAACCCATATATTTCCTTTCAAAAATTTGAAATCATTTTCTTTCAAAATAGACCAACGGTGTCCGTATATAAGTTTCTATCCTAAGTGATATGAATATTTATCATTTCAATCTGCAATTTAAATTTAATAATTTACGGGTATATATCATTTCAACCCGCAATCCCAAAATTTCAAAATCAATAAAATCGCTTGGGTTTATCATTTCAACCCATAACGATTTTTCCCTAATATAAAATATTGTTCGGGTATATATCATTTCAACCCATAGGGATTTCTAACTAACTGGGAACTTGCAGTGTGAGAATAATATAACAAGAATATAAAATAGCATAACATATCAATGATGAGCGTATATAATCATTAACAATTTTAATTACTATATAAACCATGTTATGATGTCATATGTCAATTAACACAGGTGAACAATTTTAAATATTAACATATCATATTTAACAATTAAATTCAAATTTAATAACATATTTCAATCGTCATTTCATGTGAATTAAATTTACTAAATATAAGAATGTTAATCGTGAGTGATTGCTCACCTTTCGAGGCTAGAGAAATACCAAGACAAAGATGCGACGAATCCAAGCACAAATTCCAAAGCACGGCACGATGAACAAGAATTCGACGAGCAAAGTTGATAGCTTGGGATCGATGAAAACAAATCAAAACCAGCTTGATTTAAAATGAAACAAAATATATATTGTATTATTTTTTCCTTAAAATCAATATTCAATTTAAAACACATATCAAAATAAAATCTTTATATATATATATATATTTTCAAACCATTATTTAATAAACACATACCAAAATCATTATATATTATATTTCTTTCCAAAATTTTCAAATAAATATTATATTATATATATATAAGAGTTATTACAAAAATCTATTTTAAAATAATGCTACACATTGTAAATAAACGTTTAAAACATATAATATAAACGTTTAAACATATAGCATATAAGATATATAAAGTAGGCACGACAAATATATACGAACTGCAATGGCCGAGCAAGCTATGGGATCGGATCTACCGGTTGCCATGGCGTGGCGTGAGCGACACATGGAGCGGCAACGGTAGAAAGGCTTCACGGTAGAGGAGGCTGAGGGAAGTAAGGGTTTGGTTGCAGTGCTGACAGGGTTCGGGGCGGAGCAAAGGTCAGAGAGAGTTCTCGGCTACTATTCAAGTGGAGGAATGGCGGGTTCATGTTCAGTGGTGGGTTTTGGAGCAGCTCATGACTGCCAGGGAGAAGAGGGAAGGAACGAGGCCGTGGTGGTTACTGAGCTATGCAGAGGGAAGGGCGAACTGCCGTGGGGTTCTCGGATGGTGGTCGGTGGAAGTTGGAAGGGGTCGGAGGTGGTCGGTGCCGTGAAGGCTGTCAGTGAGGGTTGGATCGGTTCTTGGTGGCAGGGAGAAGGAGTTCCAGTGGTGCTCTGCTGGCTGACGTGGCGAGGACTAACATGGGTTCTGGTGTTGAGGGTGGAGTTGCAGGCTGAGAGAAAGGCGGTAGGGAGAAGTGGAAGGTTGAACGGCAAAGGTCTCAGCCATGAAGGGAACAAGAGCAGGATAAATGAGGAAGAAGCGATTCGAAATATTAGCAGCTTATATTATATATTTTAGTTAAGCAATGTAGAAGAAAAATGAACAGGCTGTAGAATATAATGTATATTTTCGTCGTATAAAACCAAAGCAGAGAAAATGAAACCCATGAACCAGTAAATAATATTGAAAAGGTGGAAATAGAAAAGGCCAGCAATTAATTTCTGGGAATAATAAAAGGCAAATGGCTGTTTGCTTTCAACCGTTAGATAATTGAATGGCCACAGGGAAACCAAAAGCTCAAACGGGTACCGATACGGCTAACCGTTTCTCAGATTTCGCCGCGTACCGGACACCGAAATGCACAAATAAATATACTACGGAGATCAGCACGACAAGACGAATAGAATGGTATACAGATATTAGTGATACGACCATCCTATCAAAACTCGATATTCGTTGCCTAACTGCTACTAAAACGCCGAAAATAACATAAACGGAGCTAGAGCAGTCCAAATTTTACGAAACGAAATATGACGTCTCACTCAGAAAATGATTTACAATTTTATTATATAAAATATTCAGATTTCAAAAATATTTAATGTTCATCAATTTAACTGATTTTAAATTTAAACTAAAATTTTTACAACCAAACAAACTTTCATATTTTCTGATGAAAATCTAACACTTGCTACGTTTCAATAGACGCATACCAAATATCAAATTTTCATTGCTAAAATATAATTGTTTATTTTCATGAAAAAAATAGTTAATTACATTATAAAAATCATTAAATTTTCTGGGTCGTTACACTCTCCCCCACTCAAAACTTTTCGTCCCCGAAAAGGATCGAGATAAGAGAAATAAAGTAACAGAAAGGGAAGATAGATTTGAAATACATACTACAACAATATATTCAAAACCATATAAATTCCATTAGTTTTTAGATCGATTAATATTCAACAAAATTGGTTTCAATCCAATTTGTTCAATCAATAATATTCATTATATTCACATTTGGTTGATTTCAATTCAATGTATTTTCATTCAATTGATTTGCTTTCAATTTATTAGCATTTTTTACAAAAAATTTCTTTCAAAACAAAATTTATTTTATTTAACTCGTTTAGATATTCCAGTTATTCAAAATTTTGCTTCGTTTCAATAATTGAAAACCATCACTTAACATAAAATTTAAGAGTTAAATTTCCAGTTTCACTTCAAACCATTTTGAAATAAATATACATACACACATACATACATACATACATACATACATACATACATACATATATATATATATATATATATCATACCTCAAATCATACTCAAGAAATTCAAACCAAATCCATTTTTCTAAAACAAAAGTGTAGTAAAGCTACTAATAGTCTCTCCACTTTGAGACTCGAAAATGAATGTCGATGATGCTGCAGTTATCACCGAAATTATTGTTCAGTGACATAAGAGGAGAGTATTGACTTACTTCCTTTAAAATTCTTTGGAAACAATTCCATTCGAACATAGTTTCAAATAATATATTTTTCAAAACTTTAAAACCAAATTTAGAAAACACCAGAAATTTAATTCTCAAATCCTTAACTTAAATTCATTTTCATTTGAAAATCAAATTATAAACCATGTTTTAAAAAATTTATCTCCTTATAACATACAACAATAGTTAATGGTTTAGGAGTGTTGACAAAACAATAAATGATAATCTAGTTTTATCATTTCTAACAACCAACTCATTTTACTATCTAATCTCCGAAAATCATACATTTATATATAAAATATAATCTTACATGAAATTATTTCATTTACCATTTCGAAAACAATATTGTGTCAGTTTTCTCTGTTCAAGTGTTTTGGAATTCCCATCGATAGCATTGCCCAAAAGAATCGATCGAAACCCAAAATTCAAACTTAACAACTCAAACAACACAATATAAAACATTTTTAGATCAATTACAAATACACTCCCTCACAAGATGATTCAAGAATGGATTTTAGAAACAAGGATAGAGATTCAAATTTAGGGGGACCTTAATCCAAGAGAATTCTAACTAAGAAGATAGGCTCGAAAGGGAGGTAAGATAATTCATTTACAAAAAGGAAAGATGGATAGACATATAATAATCGCGGCGACCTTAACCGGATCAACCGAGACTTAGAAAGACGAGAATATCATCAATGAAAACTAGGACAACTAGTTGAGAACAACGTGGAAAATGCGATTCATGAGGTCGACGAAGAAGGCAGGAACATTGGTTAATCCAAAGGGGATGGCTAACCATTCATAGAAACCATTTGTCTGGGGAAGAAAGGACAACAAGTCAAGCTCCAGGAATAATATCGATGCGGAATTCAATTTCCTACTTAAGAGGGAGAGACGTGACTTCACCAAAACATCAAGATAATCCCTGACTATCTGGGTGGAGTCGAGATCACTAACTTGAGAATCAAGTGAGAAGATAAAACTGGCTGCATACTCCTGAGGCAATCGACATTCGATCACAAGAGGATTACCCTAGTCGTCTACTAGAGAAATGGTTCGGGCTTAGCAAGAGGTAACAGCATCGAAACCGAGGATATAGAAATCTCTGGTGAATCGAAGCCTGTTGTAAAGGAGCTTCACCCCTTTACAAACCAGACTAAGGTTGGCGGGATTTTCGATGGGATTAGTCACACATAAGAATGAAGTTGCCAATTAAGGTTGCAAGATGTGCTCAAATTTATTAAAAAGACCAACAGGAATGGTGCTATGGGATGCTCCAGTATCAAAAAGAACACGAACAGGAGAAGACAAGTATGGATTTTAGTACGAAGGTAAAGTTCCAAAATTCTAAGGAAATCCAAATCAAAGAGGATCCTATCAAAGAATTTCAAGCTCGAACGAAGATGATTCTGTAATTAATTTTACTCATTCTAGGGTATTACTACCCTATCTCTAATGAGTTTTTACTCCATATGCTAAGTTTTGCCTAAACCTGGCTCTGATACCACTTGTAACGACCTACTATTTTGAACCATTCAAATCGACAATCATCCACACATGTCGGACTTGAATTGCTCAAAACAACAGATTGTTAATTTATATTTGGCAAAATTGAGCATATACAATAAATAAATCAATCACAGAATCACAGACATAGAGTAATAAAACAATAAGCAGCGGAATAGATAAATAGTAGTTCATGAAGCTACTATAACATCAGAGTCTAAAACAAGATATAATAGAAGTATCAAATACAATGGAATCTCAAATACATAAGCAAATAACAAGTCTGGATAGAAACAACTGGAAATAACTGGAAGCTGAATAGATATAAGGCAGATCTTCAAGCAATGCTCCAAGCTCCAAAGGCGAGTCTCAAATGTTGTGACACTCCGTCTGACCCGAGCATAAAGCAAAACACAAAACACTCGAGTCAGGATTAACATTCTTATTCAAGTAAATCAACTCAAGTGAAATGTCCAAATGAAATGCAAATAACTTAAAGGATGTTTGGGATTCCCATCCTTTAAGGATCCGTTAAACTATATACATACATAGTACAATACGCTACATAGATAACGTCTATAGTAAAGTAAACTATTAAAATAGCGTTGAGGCGTTACCCATATCCCCCTTAACAAATTATATATATTCCTGTAGTCTATACATATACTGTAAGCTCCACCAAACCGGTGGGATACTCAGTGAGCACTCCATAGGTACGGTACAAAACAAACTCGTAGAGGACGCGATAAGGCACATGACAAGGCATGCGAGGCAATGCCAGGGTAGTATACTACCATTTTGTGGATCCGGACCAGTGGTAACGCATAGTAGCTACTACCACTCACCTCGAGACACACTCCCAAATCAAAGGTGCACCCAATCAAATCAAAAAGTAATAGAATGATATCGAAGAAATGTGCCCGATCGGAGGAGCGACCTCACTTGGCCCGGCATGGCTCTTGTTTTAGCCACATCAAGCTGACTCGCGAGAGTCGGGGCTACGTTAATACCTCATACATAATCTTTGCCAAACCATCCTACTTCATTCTAGAATCTCCACCACGTACACAGTTGTTAAAGTGGTTTTGGTATTGGCAGAGAGTATGATAATATCCGATCCCGGTCTCTTTAACTACCAAACGCTTATTTCACACCATGGTCGTTTTGTTTCAAAACAGTTCATACTTCATATCAAAATATCATATTCATTTCAAAATCATATCACTTTCGAAATCATATCATTTTCGAAATCATATCATTTTCGAAATCATATTCACTTTAAATCATAACAGTTCCAACTTAAACAGTTAAATATTGAAAATAGTTTATATATTGAAATAGTTATAAATTAAAAATAGTTTATATTTAAAAAAATAGATATATATTAAAATAGTCATTATATATATATATATATTAAAGTAGTATATATATTAAAAAGAGTTTATATCAAAAAATAGTTTCAAATTCTAATTATTTCTTCCAATTTCACAAATCAATTCAAATCAACCCTAGTTCCATAATTCAATTTAAATCAAATCTCAGTTCAACCATTACGATCCAATTCAAATTCTCAATAAACCATTTTAATTTATATCAATTTCAAATTTAAATCACTTCCCATTCAATAGGTTTCAAAGTTTAAATGTTCAAAAAAATTTACAATAACACAATTAAATAAATTTTATTTATATTTTCAAAATTCAACTTTAATTTCATTTAGATTTGAAATTATTCACTTAATCGTTTTTAATAACATTTAAACAAAATCTGAAATTTCAAATTTAAATCAATATAAATAATTAAATATCAAACTTCAATTATATTTAATTCTAAAATATTTACTTAATTACTTTTATAAGCATTTAAATAAATTCTCAAATTACAAATTTAAATCAAGATTAAATATCCAATTTTATTTAAATTTGAAAATATTAATTAATCAATTTTAATTAAATCAAGTTATAAAATCATACCTTTCAAAATCTCAGAATCAATAGTTTCCAATCAATGCCTATTCATATTCAATTCTCAAACAAATTACTTTACAAATTAACTTAATTTTTCTTCCAACCTTTATTTTATTAAAGTTATTAATAAATCTATTTTCACAATATTAATATAAATTTAAATAAGATATATAAAACATATTATATATATTAGTTGAATTAAATTCTATTTTATTTTATTAAATATTATTAAATTAAATATTATTATTATTAAATCTATTTTAAATTTTATTATATATATATAAATAATAGAATTATAAGTAAAATTTTATAATTTACATTTTAAAACTTAACTTATAATTTTAAAATTTCCAAAACATATAATTTTAAAAAAAATCTAAATTTTCACATATATAAAAATAAATTCTTTATATTATATTTAAAATCATCATTTATTAAAACCCATATATTTCCTTTCAAAAATTTGGAAATCGTTTTCTTTCAAAATAGACCAACGGTGTCCGTATATAAGTTTCTATCCTATGGTCAAGTGATATGGATATTTATCATTTCAATCCGCAATTTAAATTTAATAATTTACGGGTCTATATCATTTCAACCCGCAATCCCAAAATTTCAAAATCAATAAAATCGCTTAGGTTTATAATTCAACCCATAACGATTTTTCCCTAATCTAAACTATCAGTCGGGTATATATCATTTCAACCCATAAGGATTTCTAACTAACAGGGAACTTGCAGTGTGAGAATAATACAACAAAATCATAAAATAGCATAACATATCAATGATGTGCATATATAATCATTAACAATTTAAATTATTATATAAACCATGTTATGATGTCATATGTCAATTAACACAGGTGAATAATTTTAAATATTAACATATCATATTTAACGATTAAATTCTAGTTCAATAACATATTTTAATCGTCATTTCAAGTGAATTAAATTTACTAAATATAAGAATGTTAATCGTAAGTGATTGCTCACCTTTCGAGGCTAGAGAAATAACAAGACAAAGATGCGACGAATCCAAGCACAAATTCCAAAGCATGGCACGATGAACAAGAATTCGACGAGCAAAGTTGATAGCTTGGGATCGATGAAAACAAATCAAAACCAGCTTGATATAAACTGAACAAAATATATATTATATTATTTTATTCCTTAAAATCAATATTCAATTTAAAACACATATCAAAATAAAATCATTATATATATATATTTATTTTCAAACCAATATTTCTTAAAACACATACCAAAATCATTATATATTATATTTCTTTCCAAAAATTTCAAATAAATATAAACATATTTTATACATATAAGAGTTATTACAAAAATCTATTTTAAAATAATCCTACACATTGTAAATAAACGTTTAAAACATATAATATATAACATATAATATAAACGTTTAAAACATATAATATAAACGTTTAAACATATAGCATATAATATATATAAAGTTGGCATGGCAAATATATATGAACTGCAAGGGCCGAGCAAGCTATGGGATCGGATCTGCAGGCCGTCATGGCTTGGCGTGAGCGAAATGTAGAGCGGCAACGTTAGAAAGTCTTCACGGTAGAGGAGGCTGAGGGAAGTAGGGGTTTGATTGCCGTGTTGATAGGGTTCGGGGCGGAGCAAAGGTTGGAGGGAGTTCTCGGCTATTGTTCAAGTGGAGGAATGGCGGGTTCATGTTCGATGGTGGGTTTTGGAGCAGCTCATGGCTGTCAGGGAGGAGAGTGAAGGAGCGAGGCCGTGGTGGTTTAGCAATGCGGAGGGAAGGGCCAACTGCCATGGGGTTCTCGGATGGTGGTTGGTGGAAGTTGGAAGGGGTCGGAGGTGGTCGGTGCTGTGAAGGCTGTCAGTGTGCGTTAGATCGGTTCTTGGTGGCAGGGAGAAGGAGTTTCGGTGGTGCTCTGCTGGCTGACGTGGCGAGGACTGATGTGGGTTCTGGTGTTGAGGGCGGAGTTGCAGGCTGAGAGAAAGGCGGCAGGGAGAAGTAAAAAGTCGATCGGCAAAGGTCTCGGCCATGAAGGGAACGAGAGCAGGATAAATAAGGAAGAAGAGATTCGAAATATAAGCAACTTATATTATATATTTTAGTTAAGCAATGCAGAAGAAAAATGAACAGGCTGCAGAATATATTATATATTTTCTTCGTATAAAACAAAAGCAGAGAGAATGAAACCCACGAACCAGTAAATAATATTGAAAAGATGAAAATAGCATAGTGAAACCAAAAGCTTAAACGGGTACCGATACAGCTAACCGTTTCGTGGATTTCGCCACGTACCGAACACCGAAATGCACAAATGAATATACTGTGGAGATCAGCACGACAAGACAAACATAATGGTGCACAGATATCAGTGATACGACAATCCTATCAAAACTCGATATTCGCTGCCAAACTGTTGCTAAAACGCCGAAAATAACATAAACGAAGCTAGAGCAATCCAAATTTGACGAAACGAAATATGACGACAATTTTATTATATAAAATATTCAAATTTCAAACATTTTTAATTTTCATCAATTTAACTAATTTTAAATTTAAATTGAAATTTTTACAATAAAAAAACTTTCATATTTTCTTATGAAAATCTGACACTTGCTACGTTTCAATAGACGCATCCCAAACATCAAATTTTTATTGCTAAAATTTAATTGTTTATTTTCATGAAAAAAAGTTAATTACATTATAAAAATCGTTAAAATTTTCGAGTCATTACATGGAGTTTTTAGCCGCTTATGATTTTGGTATAGAGTATACACTTGGAAAAGGAAATAAAATAGCGGATGCTCTTGGTAGGAAACATCAGAATGTGGTGTTATCTACGTTAACAGAATGGAAGGACTTAGAGGCTTTGACTACTTGTAGTGTGCAGTTAAGATCGACTGCTAGTTCTAGTCAGAGCACTGACATGTTGTCTTGCTTGGAAGTTCGACCAGTTCTGATCGAAAGGATTGCTTCTAAGTAGAAAGAAGAACCGTTATTAGCAGAGAAGATTAGAAAGCTTGAGGTTGGATCGAAGATTGATGTTCTAAAAGATTTTAATCTTGACCAGAGGGGTTGGTTGAGAAAGAAGGGATGGTTGTGTGTTCCGAATGTTGAGTACTTAAGGAGAGAAGTTCTTAGCGAATGTCATCGATCCAAATTTATGATTCATCCCAAGGGAACCAAGATGTATCGGGACATGAAGAGGAGTTTCTACCGAGAAGGTTTAAAGAGGGATGTTGGCTTATGGGTAAAGCAGTGTGTGAATTGTCAACAAGTGAAAGCCGAACATCAGAAGCCGAGTGTGTTGCTTCAACCTTTAGAAATACCAGTTTGAAAATGGGATTCTATATCCATGTATTATATAGACGGGTTGCCAAGGTTGAATCGAGGAAATGAAAGTATATGGGTCATAGTAAACAGGTTGACCAAGAGTGCCCATTTCATTCCGGTTAAGACAACCAGGATGACATCTGTTTTAGCTAAATTGTTTATGAAGAACATAGTTAGACTGCATGGAATTCCTAGTTGTATAGTAAGTGATAGAGATACTTTGTTTACTAGCGAGTTCTGGAATAGTCTACAGGATGTATTAGGTATTAAGCTCAAGATGAGCACTGCTTATCACCCTTAGACAGATGGGCAGACAGAGAGAGAGTCAACAAGGTACTCGAGGATTTGTTAAGAGCTTGTGTGCTAGACTTTGGTGGATCTTGGGAAGATCACCTACACCTAGTTGAGTTTTCCTAATATAAAAGTTACCAGACTAGTATAGGAATGGCACCTTTCGAAGCTTTGTATGAGAGGCCATGCAATTCACCAGCATATTGGTTGGAAACTGGAGACAGATTAGTCTTAGGTCCAGATCTATTAAGAGAGGCAACAGAGAAGATTGAGTTGATCCGAAGTAGGATGAGGGAAGCTCAGTCTAGACAAAAGAGTTATGCAGATAAGAAGCGCAAGGATCTAGAGTTTTCAGTTGGAGATAAGGTTTTCATTAAAATATTACCGATAAAGGGTATGGTACGATTCAGAAAGTCAGGGAGACTAGCACCGAGATACGTTGGATCGTTCCCAGTTATAGAGAGGATCAGAAAGCTTGCATACAAAGTAGAGTTGTCGAGCAGTTTTGTAGGTGTCCATAATATGTTTCATGTGTATCATCTTTGTAAGTATATGCATGATCCAGAGACTACTATTCCTCTGACTGCATTGGAAGATTTAATAGTAGAACCGAATTTGACTTTTGTTAGACAACCAGTTCAGGTTGTAGCGATGGAGGAGAAGAGGTTAAGAAACAAGACAGTCAAGTTGGTGAAAGTTCAGTGGAGCGATAATGAGAAGGACTGTACTTGGGAGACAGAAGACATGATTAGAGATACTTATCCTGATCTGCTGTAAGGGTATGTTCTATATTTGCTTTATATAGACAATTTTCTAGTTAGGTAGGCAAGTATGGTAGTTAGAAGATGTTACAAATGATTGCTATGATTAGTATTTAGTCCTTGCTGAATTTCAAGGACGAAATTCTTTGATAAGGGGAGCCTGTAATACCCCTAATTTTAAATAACATTATTCAGGAGATTTAATTAGATAAATTAAATAAAATAATGTACAGACTAGAGTGACAAGGGGATTGAGATTTGAAAACTAATTAGGGTCGTGCCTTAATTAAATGGATTTATAAAATGGCTCATATGTAAATACTTAAGAGGGTAAGACAAGGGTAATATGGGAAATAGCCATATACCATAACCCCATAACCCCATAACCCCTATGCCCTTACCTTATTTTCATTCTTACGTTCATAAAACAAAAACATAAACTAAGGAGATCAAAGCCAGCCGTAACCATAGGAGAAAAGGAGTTCATAATCATTAGAAGCTAAGATTCAAGCTAGGAAGATTAAAGTGAAGAAGAAATCTCAAGTTCCTTATCCAAACAAGGACCCAAATAATTATCATATTTCATTATTTACTAAATCCTTAAAACCTTTATTCATATAATTAATTCTTTAATTAATTATTTATTCATTCGATGGCTATAAATAACATCACCTTTCTCATTTACTACACTCAAAAAACTTAGCCCACAATAAACTAGTTGGAGCATATAACCGTGATTTGCACACAAAGCTAGGAAGAAAAAGGAACCAAACTTCTAATGGAAAGGATAACAACATGACATGTCAATGACCAACTGGATATGCATGTGAACTTTGATTTAAAATTATTCATTGTATTATTACATCCTTAATTTATTTTCAGCCATCAATTATGAGAAATTAAAAACTAATTTTTAAATATATATAGTAATATATAAATATATAATATAGTTATATATATATAACTATTTTTTAATCGGTCATGACATGAACATATATATATATATATCAGGATAATACGATTTTAAAGTTATATATATATATATATATTAAATAGGTTTTAACAACTTTTTTCTTTCAGACTTGGTTTAGAAAAACATTTTTTATCTACATATAAATAGATATTATTTTTGATTAGATTAAATTAAATTTGAATTTAATAAATTTTTAATATCTATATATTAGAAAAACATTTTTTAGTCAAAACAAAAACTAAACAATTTAAATATTTAAGTTTAAATAAATGTATTCATGATGTTATTTTTGAAATTATATTTGTTAAATTAATTTAAAACTAAAACTAAGTTATAATATATTTTAACAAACATAATATTAAAATTAAATAAATCAGAATTATTTTCAAATATTAAACTCTCCTTTGATCAAATATACATTAAATAAGATTTAGTGCAAATGAACTATCCATGAAAATGAAAAATAAAGATCTAGTGAAAAATTAGTAAAAGGAATTATTTTTTAAAATTCCCCATTTTACTCTCTGTCGATGCACCTGATCCAATAAAGAACAGACAAGTCCTATCACAAAAAGTTTTTCTACCATTGTGAGTAGTCATGTTGCAAAGCCTTCAAGCAAAGTTAAAGTCTTATTGTAGAGTCTTCAAGTGGAGTCAAAGTCCTATCGCGGAGTCTTTAGACATAGTTGCAATAGATATTCCTCCAGGTTAAGCTGGGGAAAAGTTAGTGGATATTCCAGAAAAAGTCTAAGATTGCACATACGACGGAAGGTCCGAAATAGTATCAAAATTGCGGTTGTGATTTTTTTTACCTTTTGTACGGCATTTGGTACATCACTATATACTTGAGTTAGTTAATATTATTATACTTAGCCATATTTAATATATATATATATATATATATATATATATATATATATATATATATATATATTAGACAATCTATACACATAGCGCTCGAATTTCACGTCTAGTTAACTAGGAGCGGCCAAAAAATTAGATTTTTTTTATGTTTGTACATTATTTCTATCAAAAAATGTCTCTTTATTATTTGATTTTATCAAAAGGTTTTCGCAACTATTTTATCATTTGTTTGATTTCCCAAGGTTAAAATATAATAAAAACTCAAGTATTCTACAAACTTTATCAAATGTTTAACCAATGCTCTAAATTATTGCATGCGAGACAACTCTACCATTATTGTGTACATAATTCCAATTTTGTACATAATTCCAATTTAAATTCAAAAATCAATGGTAAAATATGCAGACACCAAGGGCTATTTTTTGGTTCCAGTAGTCACTTTTAGTTGGCACCACTAACAAATATGTCTTTATACATATAAGATTTTCTAAAAAGAAATGGATCTCGGTTTATTTAAAGTTTTACTTCGTTACATTGAAAATATCATCCATACTAAAAATCAAATGACTTTTAATCCATCTAAGTAAGTGCAATTCTCTCCATTTTACCATTAAAGATTACTTTTATTTAAACCTTTCGCAATTCAAAATGCAGAGACATTTTAAAAGAAAATATGACCGCATCTTGCAGCTAATCTTCACCAATAGATTCACAATGTACTCTAGGGAATGACGGTTCGGTTTAAGCATTCAATTGGCTAGGTAGAAAATGCCAAATCACATTTGAATTAAAAAACTAAAAACCAAAACGAACTAAACTAGTTTAGATTAATTGGATCGGTAACATGTTTAACCAAAAGGAAAAGTAAATTAAAGAATTTTTTGAATATGGTTCATTAATGTCAACAAGTGTCGATCTTGAGGATCGAACTCATGACCTTTAATCTTTTAGTCTAAACTACCAACCAAGTCAAACTTGTTGACTAAATTAAAAAAATTCTTATGTCATAATTACAACGTTCAATTTATTCAAAAATTTAACATAAATTTATAACTAAAGAGTATTATGTTTTTTGGAAAATGGCTAAATTTTATTGCTAATTGAATAATGTATACCAACTAGCCTGAAGTGTAAGCATAAAAAGTACAAATAATAAATGTATTACATAATGAGCATTCCAAATAATAATTGCAATAAATGTTCCTCCTTCATTTACACATCATCAACCTTTCCTTATAGCCAATTCATTCTCTCAATTCTTGATCCTACAATTCCAACACTCTAATATTATCTTACATCTTTTGTGTGCTCTTTTTTGACCTATCCATGAGAATATTCATATCTTTCTCTACTAATTTAACCAGTAAAAATTTGTTTTCTCTTAGCATTATTGAATATTCTTTGTTCTATCCCTTCTATATATGATATATGTAAACCACAAAGCTTGCTCACAGCAAATCTCTAATATAATTCTTTTGCTTAAAAAGAAAACAAAGAATTCAATCTCATCGTATAATTTGTATGGAATCTTTAAATTTTAGTCCTCAGTAAACACCATATGTATTTAGGAAGTGGTAATAAAGATAAATGATCTCTTTCCTCCACCTCAGAGAAACATAAAACGTAAGTAAGTCTATCAATGGATACCTAAAAAATATGAAATTCATCTGCCTCCGTATCCGAAAAACGAATAAATATTGAAAATCCGCAAAAACAGGTAAAAATACAGATACGAAGGCATCCACGTTCCAAAATTTTCCATTTGGTTTTTCTCAAGATTGTAGTGTATAATATATGGATTTTAGTAAAATAAAAGATATATAGTTATTATTTTATCAAGTAAATGGTTTATATTATTTGTATTTAATGCATATCAATTGCTCAAAGCTATTTACTATCTCTATATTTGTCATTACATACTTTTATAATCAATGGAATTGAAAAAAAATTACGTTAAACTAAAAAATTTCTATTTAAGTTTCCTTTTTTATTGATTATCAATTATAGGATAATTATCTGATATCCGTCTGTATTTGCGGATGCGAATATTTGATATCTTAAAATGATTTTGGATGCGGATATGGCACTATCTATATCCGAAATAATCCATTGACTAACCTATTTTTTCATTTGCAACATGCTTCAAAAAGCTTGGTATGTATTCGGTAATATTCTTCTGTACTTAAGTTGATCGCATTCTATGTTTGACCATTAACCTTTTGGCAATTGAGCTTCTAGTCTCTTCTACGCCGAATTCAAAGAGAATTCCTTATTGAACAGGATTCATAGTCATTTGTCTTTATCATCTTCTCTATTTATTTTAATGATATTAATGATTTTGGAAAGACCCCCAAAATGGAAATAATTTACATTTTCACTCTCCGTTTATAATCATTCATCATTAATCCAAGCAATTGGGCTAGAACGCTATCGGTTAAATGAGCGAATTTCAAATTTCTTTTACCACTTTGGATCTTATTAGGCCTATGAAGCCTTAATTGATTTATATATAATCAAAACAAGTTTTAATAAAATCATTATTTTAGTTAACTGATTAATAAAAGACTTTAATTGATTATTAACACACACAAATCGAGTCCTAGCACACTGCGTTATGCATCCCTTAAGGCTTGGAGTTGCCATCCCCAGTAAAAGCAAACAAAAATACTAGGGGATTGATGCTCTGAGTTGGGCTAGCTGAAAAGGGGGATCGATGTGGTGGGTAGTCGAATTCCCTAGCTCTACTTTTCAAAGAAGTGTTTTATAAAATATATATATATATATATATATATATATATTGTGCACATGTGTGTCATATACACATGTACGTGTACCTACATGTGCAGCATATTCAGTGTATATGGTTAACATGCCCGTTTCTAAGTATTTGGATTTACACCACAAATGACATATTAGTCCCTTCATATACATATTTGTTGTCGGTAATATAGTTTAATATAACATAGTACATATAGATATTTATATTTATATATATACAGACACACACCTATACATGTACTATAAAATTAGTTATAGTTATATATACACATATTCAAAATTTTATTTATAATGTAACGTAAATTAATTTAAAATTCAAATTTAAATCCTTTAAAATGCAAATTCAAACTAGATCTAGAATTCGAATTCAAATTTAACAAATAAATTATTGTATCATATATATATATATAACACATACACAAATACATATACATATTTAAAATATTTTTTATTGAATTCGAAAAAATATATGTATGTTTAAAATTATATAAATCAAATTAATTTATATATTTTAATATTATTGTATTATAATATATATAAGATTATATATATATTAACACTTATTTTCGACCATTCAAAAGATTTGAAAATCAATTTTTTATTTAAATCTGTACGGAATTAAAGTTAATATATTTTTATAATTTAAAATTTCGAACAAAATTGTTTTTTCCCATGCGAAATTTATATTATATTTTATTTATTATATACATATATAATTATATTAATATATATATATTATTAACGGTTTACTAATTTATATTTTAAAATTATATATATATATAATTAAGTAAATATGTACACAAAAAATCTTTTTTTATTCTTTCGAAATAATATGTACAAATTTTTTAAATTTATAATATATATACACATTATCTTTAAAAAATTCAATTTTTTAATTTAAATACCTTTTAAAATTAATGTTTAAATTAAATATTTGGCCGAATGATTTATGATGAAATATATACAAAAACCAATTTTTCTAATTTAATAATCACATATACATATACATGCATGCATGTATATATGTATATGTATATGTATATGTATATATAAGAATTCGTGATGTAAATCTAACCTATACAAGCACAACATCATGATGATTAGGTATATAAATCATTGTATAATAAGATTACCTCAACTATAGCAGCTGTAGTGACCTGGAATTTCGAACACTTCGTATTTAAATATCCAAATTATTTAATATTTGTACCTTTGATTTATGTGAATAAAAGTGATTTTATAACCATAATAACCCCTTTTTTATTAATAACTAATGAAGGTAAAATTGTTTTTGAAATTATTTAAAACATAAGTAGTTTGAAGAAATATCTATAATGTGATCAAAAATCGTTTTATCGATAAATGACTTTTACTTGACAAAGGTTGTTCGAAACTCTTTGGAAAGTTTATAGTAACAAATAAAGACATTAACAACTCTTTAATTCATCTTCATTCACAAGCAAGTGTTTAAAATAGAGCAATTTTAATTAAGTAAAGTAAAGAAGACAAAGGCCCTTAAATGAAGGCATGAAATATGACATGAAAGGTGGAGCAAATGGTGGAGCAAAAGAAGGCTTGTTTCATGGCATGAAATGTGGAAGAAAGGATAGGAGGAAGCTTCTTTTTGGGCTTTTTTAGGAAGGGTAGAAAAGGTCATTTGCCACTTACAATACTCTATAAAAGCATCCCCTCTTGTTCATTATTTCGTTCCACTTCATTCTAAAAGAAAATCACTCCCTTCTCCTCTTCTTCATCCTCTTTGTCTCTTCTAAAACTCATTCAAACATTCTTCAATCACTACAAATCTTTAATATGTTCCTTACAATACTGCTACAACACCTTCTAGGAACTCAAAGTGGGGGGATTGAAGCCACCAAGCCCAAGAAGGCTCATCAAGGCCGTGAGCAATGGAGCATGGGGGGAGGTCTTGGCTTGTGATTTTGAAGGCAAAGGTGGTAGATTTGGCTTCGGGGTTATGGTAGGAAGTGTTGCCTTGATTCAAGTGGCATGTGATGTTTGTTAGCTTGGTTTTTAGGTGAGTTATCTCACCGTCTTGCAAATGTATGTTGTGGTATAATTGTTTAATTGTTGAAATATAAATGTTTCAATAAAAACCAATGCAAGTTATCACTTTTGGACCCCTCTTACTTTTGAAAGCAAATGACAACATACATACACACACATACATATACATACATGTATGTATGTATGTATTAATCTCTATTATAATCCCTTTAAAACCTGTAACGTGGCTATGACTTGATGTATACATGTTTGGATATGTTGTATGTGATGTAAAATTGTGCATGTGAATGTTGAAACGAAAAAGTTGCTATGAAAGCACTTTGATTCCCTTGTATTTTACCTTGCTTTAAAATGATGTTATGTGTATATTATTGGATAATATAATTTGATTGTTCTCTGCCCTTCTAGTAATGTTTTGGACAGTGTGGAATGGTTATAGGAAGTTGTGGAAATTGTATAACAAAGTTGTAAAAGTTAATAGCAAAATAGTCGTTATATCAACACTTTTAAATGACTTGTTTTTGGGAAAAAACTTTTGTTTTTGTGAAGACATCCTTAGGGGTTTCTTTACTATTTTAATAAGTAAAATACATTATTTTATTACTATAATTTTTTTTTGAGTTTAAATCACTTGAAAGCTAGTGGAACGAAGTGGCAAAATTTATAGCGAAATAGTCGTTATACGAGCACTTCAGAAAAATACCTTGTTTTTGGAAATTTGTATAAAATAACTAAAAGATATTCTTTTTGATTTTTCTTTATGGTTTTTAATTACCCAAAGTATACTAACTACTGTAAAGAGAATAGATCAAAAATCATTTAATTAAGCATTGAAAACTAGGTGCAAAGTTGTCACAAATTCAAGTGAAAAACAGCCCAGAAATTTAGATAGCATTTCTAAAATGCTGTGTTTGCTTTTGAAACACCTTTTAACTGTTGCGAATTGTTTTCGAAGCATTCGCAGAAATGCCCTCTTTACTATATGAAATTAAAATTGTGTAAAAATGATATTTAAATTAAGTATTTTTCTCTAATCTTTTAGGGTTGTTTTATAACTTATATTTGATAGTTTTAAAATTGGTTTCAAGTTTAAATATATTTTTAATAATTAATTATGAATTTTAAAGCAAGTGGCTTTTAAAAATAAAACATATTTATTTTAGTTTTTCTATTTATTTCAAAACGTGTTAATTTTACATAATATTATATATAAATAATTATAATATATTTTTAAGTAATTTATACTATTTTAACATATTAATTAGAATTTAGACATAATTGTATGTATGTGTATATATATATATATATATTAAAAAATAAGCTAATTATTTTATAAAGATAGTAAAGGAAGTTCAGATATTAACAATTAAGTTAAAATATATGGTTTTTGAAATTAATTAAAAGTGTATTACCTTAATTAATAAGTGTGGATATGCTTTGACCTTTAAAACAAATGTTTTGCATTTAATGATAATTATAAATATGGTTTTGGGTTGTAGTAAACAATATTTAGTAACATTTGTTTTTGACACTTATTATTAATTATACATAGGTATATAATTAGATATTTGATAATGAATATTTTAAAGGTAACCATAAGTAAAAGGTTTTGGGGTGTAGTAAACAATGTTTAATTAACATTTGTTTTTAACCCTATTAATTATAATTAAGAATATAATTAGATATCTAATAACTAATATTTTAAAGATAATGTTTAAAGTAATAAAATGTTTTGGGTCGTTTTGACATTATTTCAGTAACAATTGTCTTAAACCCTTAAATGTAATCAAATCTTTAAAAAGCAAGTTTTAAAGAAAATGGTTAAGTGTGAAATGGATTTAGATTTGTTGTGACATTGTTTGAGTAACAATTATATTTAATCCTTAAGAATATACCTAGATCATTAATAATGAAGTTTTAAAGATAATAACAAGTATGAATTTTTTTTTACATAAAGATAGAAAAGTAAAAGTTTAACTTATAAAAGAGAAGAGGTTTATAGTAATGATGTTTGAGTAACATTTGTTTTTAGTCTCTTTAATTGTATTTTAAAGTAAGTAAATCTTATTAATGATTTGTAAATATAATTATACCATTTAATATAAGTATACGAATACCTTTTAAGTATATAATAGAGTATAAATGAATAGAATAGTGAAATACAAGTGTATATCTTTTATAAAGAGAAATTAAATCTACACATAAGTTTTAATAAATAAGAAGTTTAATTAATAAGTTAAGTTATTAATTAAATAAGTGTTGTTTTAATTGAAGAAATAAGTTTAATTAAAAGACATTTTAATTGAAGAAAGATGTTTAATTAAGAGAAGTCTTAATTAATGAAAGATGTTAAGAAGCTTTTAATTGAAGGAAGATGTTTTTAAATTAATAATAAGTCTAAATTTAAAGAAAGAAGTTTTAAATCAAATGAAGAAGTTTTATTAGATAGAAAGGAGTTTTACTAATAAAATAATTTTAATTAATGAAAAGATTAATTAACTAAAAAGGGGATTAAAAGTCGTTCATGTGACTTGATCGTGCTTTTTGTGTGTTAATTGTGCTTTGTGTGATTACTTATGTATGGAAAACATTTAGTAATGTGCATAGTACTAAAAGCTGATAAAGTAGACTTGATTCTATCTGTGAGAGTCAAGATTGATGTTCAATTAAGGATGGAGTGATAGTGCTCTAACTTACCAACTTCCTTCTTGACCGAGAGATGGTAGAAGTTGAAAAGGTTGGAAACGTGATAAGTATATAAGACTTGTCCATATGCGATCGTTTTATTGTTCTTTAACATGACAAAATTAACTTAAGAAGTATCAAAAAACTTTACGGCTTCTACGCTTTAAGAATCCCCGGGGAGGAGCATTCGTATGAAACGTCATTATCTTTTACTTACTTTTTAAAGAACCGGAACTGAGTTAACCAAAAATTCATCGATTTGGTTTGAAGAGACCGGGATAATAAGTATTCTACTTATCAAAAACCACTTCAAGACTGAGATATGTGTTCTATCTCTTGGAAGTGGATCTGTTCGAGATGTTGGAAGCCAATTGGGGATTCATGATTTGTTCGAGCGATGATGGCTCGTGTGTTGAGATGCTGAACGTGACTTCACCATAGGTATATGACTAAAGACAGAGTAGGATGCATAATCTCTGTTTTAGCTAATCCATGAAGGTATATCAACTCTATTATCTAGAGTATGCTTATCGATTTGTTGGTCGGCGGGAGTTGTTGATACATGGTTCACATGTTAGGGTGCGGGTTAGTTGTGTTTACCTTATGGTATATTTTATCTAGAGATATACAATGCTCGGAAGATGACTTCTGATCCTTGTCATAGAGATTGGTCTCAGTTTACTTACGAATTTTACTGGGGAGGTCTCCACAAAAAATCCCTATGCGAACGCGCCTTAGCCGTATTGTTGTATACCTAAATATGTTGTGGCGTGACCAATGTAAGCATCAAAGCTACTTTTCTTATTTATATTACACACCCTAGACATTATCTATTATATCACCTTATGTACTTATTAGATGTGTGGTTCTTTTGAGGAGATAACCGTCATGGCATTCCATGCGGTCTCAAAAGTACTATTATATGTTGATCACATGTTTCTTGAGTTTTTTTTTCACACCAAACTTATGTTTGACCCATGGTTTTATTTTTTCCTTATTTCTGTCGGTGCTCTTTCTAGTAATCTGAGAAAAGCAGGTTTTCATCGATGTTCGTTGAGCTCTTGGAAAGGAGTTGGATGTTTACCCACCGTAGTATTTTTATTTCTGCTGCATTACTTTATGTATATATATCAGCAAGGACAGGCTACTATAACTATCCAAGCTGATGATAGTACTCTGATTAGTAACTTTGAAATACTATATATATTAGAGTAGCTCTATGCATTATATTTTGATATTATATGCTATCATTCCACATGTGAGATTTTGATGTTTTTGTTCTCCTCTTTCTCGTTCTTTTCCTTTTCTTCTTTTTTTACCCTAACATTCTATCTTTCTGGCACTTGGCTGCCCGACACGTGAATATTATGGATGTATTAGTGTTGACATTCAGGATCGAAAAGGCGTTCGTTACAGCAGCCTTATAGTGAAACCTTGAATGCTGAATCGAACTATCTCCTGAAATTTGACTCCAACTCTTTTAGAAATTGCTAATAACTGGAGAGATTTATGCACCTTTCCTTAATTTGATTCGAATTTGTGTTTTGTTTGAAAACAATGGAGGACAGAGATGTATGGACTTTTCAGCTACAGCTTAAGGGAGAGGAGAAGCCAAAAGTGAAGTGTAAAAAGTAAGGGGCAATAGGTTAAATAAGAGAAAAAGGAGAGAATAAAAGTGGATCTAGATCCTTTCTTTTCTCCACCAATTTAAACACAAATATACCAACATATCCCCTCCTCTCCTTCTGCTTTGGCCAGCCAAACCATAGGCCCTTATGGGCTTTTGTTCCATTTTAATCCATATTAGATAATTTACATTTGATTTACATCGATATCGTAAATTGATACGTGTATATATAACTTTTATATACACACTATGATCAACACAAATCATATAAAAATTTATAATTAATATTTCATAGATATTAATTTCTTTAATTAATTTATAAAAATTACATGATTAAATTTGGTGGTAGTTGGAGTATTCAACATTGTGGTTTTGTGACTCTTAGGTGTAAATTTAGTTACGATTAATATCGAACAATTCAAATATTAATGTTCACACGTCACCTCAACTAGTAGTATGATAGTTTAACTAAATTTATCGCTTACAAGGTTTTGGTAAAATCTGGTTTTACTTATTTTATGCGGTCCTTGGTAGTGACATTTGTTTACACCAATTCTCTTTAGTCAGAATTACATCACATTAGGACTTATGGAATTTAATATTGGTCGAAATTCCAATATCATCCACATTCAAATTGTATAGTCCAAATACAAAGTCCCCGATTCAATAATAATAATTATTATTATTATCCAAACTACGAGACTTTGATTTTGAGTTGACTTCGGTTGATCATGATACTAACCTCATATAATCGAGGAGACGAATTCTCCATTGAATAATGTTTCACTTCCAATGCTTCAAGTAAGACCCAACTATAGTCATTCGATTGATGTTGTGCCAATATCTAACTTTAATCAAAGTGGAGTGTCCACATTGAATTTCATCAGTATTCTCAAGTCAAGGAAACCGTATAGTACTGTCATTTCGATAATCTCTACTTGACCTTAGTTATATTAACCAACAGAAAACTACCAAGTGAGTCATTCCATATTTATATATTAACTATCAGTACATAACACTTTGGTGCCCCTAGTTGCCATGAGTAATACACTGCCCAACATTTAGAGAGCATTATGTACTTTAGTCTCGATGAAGGTATCGATATATTGTCTGAACACATCTTGACTACAAATATTTAAAATGATATGTTTATTTTCATCATGATAAATTGTTCATGATTACAGCTCATTGTAATTACTATCACAAAACATATCATTTATGGATTTTCCATTAAATATACTTAAATTAAATAAATAATTAATATAACACATTATATCAAGTATATAATAGAAAAAAACACCTTTTACTTCGAATGAGATTTTATTACAAGTTAATAATTTACAGTAAATTACAGAATTTCTCT
Source organism: Allium fistulosum (assembly GCA_030737815.1). Lineage (NCBI taxonomy): Eukaryota > Viridiplantae > Streptophyta > Magnoliopsida > Asparagales > Amaryllidaceae > Allium > Allium fistulosum. The sequence continues at coordinate 490,268,443 of CM060903.1, forward strand.
TAGGTACACCCTTAACTTTATTAGACTTCCACATACACTTAGGACCAATTAAGCAATCCATATCCCATCCATTCGATCAGTTTGATGAGACTTGATCGAGCTAGTACCTTTCTGAATGGATCTGCTGTGTTTGGTTTAATTATCCAATCTATCGATCAACTCTATCTGATTTTGATAAACTATCTTTATTATATGGAATTATTGGGAGTAAGTTTTTCGAATTTTAATAAGCTCTTATCATGACATTGTTATCATATGACAACGATATAGTATTTTCAATACTTGGAATTACCCGTAGCTCAGTTATAAATTTTTGCACTTATATTTATACATCGCTTTTGTTGTAACTATTCAAGGCGATGTACTTACCCTTTCATTGAATCAGCCATAATTTAACGACCCGGATTTTCCGATGTTTAATTTGGAATATTTAAATGGTTTTAAATATTGGATTTGGAATTATAAATTAGTTAGTAAGATTTTAAAACTGAAAATTTCAAGCGATTTCATAAATTTTAGGAATCGCCGATTTAATCGACGCATTAAAATAGCGATCCGAGGCACAGTCTCAGATTTCGATGAAAGTAGTTCCATTTGATCCGTAATAATGTGTTATTATCGGATTTCAAATTTTGTAACGTTTGGATTCACTGTTTCGTCGTACGGGATAGAAATGCCTAGAAGTAAATAAATTGAATTTAAATAGTCGATTTATAAAGTTGTCTTTCACATACAATCGAATTAGGCCTCGGGACTTGTCCTATTGGGTTCGGAATAGTGGTATAACATTAGAAACGCCAGGCAACATGCCTCGGTAGGAGTTTGAATTTTCAATTATGTTATACGAGATATTTTGAATATAAAATTATAAAATTAGTAAAGTCAACATCCTATCCTACAGGTTGCTCACCTTCTGAAATACGCTACCCCGTTTATCTTTAAATCGCACGTCCCTATCCCTTTCATCTCAATTCGAAAATCAATTCACGTCTTCTCTCAGGAATGAGAAGATACAAATCCACATCCCTCATTTTCTTTTTATAGAAATTTTAAATCAACTCTATATTAAAAAAAAATTAAAAAAAATACACATGATGAAATCATGAACGCGCATCGAGTGGCTATGTTGGGTTGGATGCTCGTCTTCATCGATGACAGGGGAAGCCACGAATGGAATCGCGACCGTGGAAGCACGCGATGAGGTGGTGGGGTCGCGAACGAGGAGGGCGATCAGAGGTGCTGTTTGGGCGAAGGTTACTGCGGCGATGAAGGTCTCTGATGGCAGTGTGATTTTCTCAGAAGGATGACGACGGAGGCGCAATTTTGGGGAAGCTCGTGTGGGTGGCGACCGGAGGTGGAGGCGGCATTCTTGTTCAGCGAAGTGGGAGGCATTCGATAGAGGCTAGGGTTTCGGTAGCGAATGGATTAAGGGTGGAAGCGAGGTCGCGGAATTGTTCTGGTGGGCTCGGGTCGCCTGGGATATTTCAGAGGGAAGGCGCAACGTTGAAGGCTGGATGACGCGGGTTGGGAAGAGGCCGTTGGGTTTGGTCGTGCATGGGTGGGTAATCAGAGAAGGCGGCTTAAGGTGATAAGCTTCTGTTAATGATTATAATTAGTTTAAATAATTTATTTATCAAATTTGAATGCTTATAAAATTTTCTGATCTATTCATATGAGGTCCAAAAATCATTTAAACAAGGCAAGTTGGTTCGTATCGGGAAAAACCTATGCAATAGAATTGATTTGGGATTTTTCATAATCGCCAAAGATTTTAAATTCAATCAAACGTGGTTCGATTTAATTTAAAATTGGAATGGATTGCAAAATAAAAAAATCAAGATGAGAAATTCTCACTCATTTGGATTACCAAATTTTAATTTTAAATAGTTAAAATTAATTCTGGATGTTTGGTTGAATTTATTAATTATTATTTGTTGAATGATATATTATATGTATATATAGTAGTATATATATTAGTAGTTGAATACATACCCGTCGGTTGGAGCGGATGAGACCCTATGCGCCCCGCATAATAGCGGATGACCCTATATACCGCGATATCCCCCTCGAAGTGGGATTGGTATTTTTATGTTGTATTAACATCTGTGGATGCAGGGAAACAGATTGGAGGGATCCAACTGGATTCCTCAAATGTATATTGGTTATTTTTCATATATAATAATATATGATGTGTTAGAATAATCTGTTATAGATTATTGTTGTGATATGAAATATTGGATGCTATAGTAGCACTAGCCTAACTTTTGGTATTTTAAATACCATAAATATTATTTTTGGAATTTGAAAGGATTTAAAAGGAGATTTTGAATATAAAAATATTTATATCGAAATTTGGATTATTTTTAAGAAATTGATTTGGATAAAAACAATAATTGATTTTGGTTTGTATTTAACTATTCGAAAAAATATTTTAAATAGAGATTTTAAAATAATTTATATAGAGGATTTTTAAACGGTGGATTTTTAAACGATATTTCTGGAAAATATGAAAAGGAGTTGAAATCGATATTTTAAATAGATTTGTGAAATATATGGAATTTATTAAGAAATGGATTTGTAAAATGAGATTTTATCGATGGGATTGGTTTTAATAACAAGCAAAAATCAAAGGAATTATAAATTTATAAACGATGTTTATAAACAAGGGAAAATGAAAATTAATTGATAATTGGAATATAATTTCACAGGGTGAATTTATATCGAGATATGAAAAATAGTTTTCGGGAAAAAATAGTAGAGTCTATTTTTGGAAAGTGAAATGGTTAGAGAATCGAAATGGGATCGATGTGTTGTAAATCGAGAGGGATTTATAAATTGAATTGGTTATTGGGATTTAAATATATTTTTTATTAAGAAGTTAAGTTTTGATTTGAAAAGGAAAATTTATTTATTTAACTATGTAATTTTAAACTAGTTAGTATCGAATACTTCGAAAGTGAAATTTTCAAATATCTAATATTAATTGAAATTAAATTCTTATTTTTATAATTAGCTTTGTAAATCGATTTGTTTATTTAAAAATGAGTTATTGATGTTTATAAAAAAGTGTTTTGATATTTTTAATAATTACTTGAACATGTTTTTAAAAATAAATTATTATTCTTTTAAAATACTTATTATCTATATATATAGAGTTTTGTAATGATTTTAATTTATTTATAAATCTTCTCGAGGTTTGGGAACATGGTTTATTCGGTAGATGGGATTTATAAGAGAAATGCTCAACATGAAATTTAGGGAAATGTAAGGAAAATTTCCGAAGTATTTAAATAAAAGCGAACTTCGAAAAATGAATTAGGATTCATAAAAGAAGTTAGAAATGGATATTTGGAATTATAGACAAGTGTTTTGACTTTGGAAATATTAAAGGAAATTAATTAAGGAACCCCGGAACTTATAAAATTCGTTATAAACGAGTTAAGGAATTGACAATATAAATTGTGAAGGATTTTGAGAAAAGAGAAATAAATGGAACTTTTCCTAAGTGTTGAGAAGTAATGGGTTTAGAAAAATATATTTTTAAATATTTTCCTAAGTGTTGAAATAAAAGATGGTTTGAAATATCCTGATATGGATATAAGTATTTGAGTTGTCTCAAATATTGAAAATTTGGAAGGGATTTGAATATATATCTTATAAAGATATTTTGAAAATAAGTTTTGGAAAACTATAATATGACCTAGTGACTGCTTATGGATGTTATATTGATAGTGAAATAACCGACTATCAAATATTGGCCAAATTCATTGATCGTTTCGAAGAGACCAGGATCGGATTTAATTATCCGAAAACCCCTTCGATCCGATTTGAGCGTTATGAATGGATATCGTGAAGATAGTAAAGATGGTGATTCGGTTTGTCCAGACCCAGGACAACTTGTATGGACGAATGCTATCATTGCATCGTTGCTTGGAAGGCAGTGTTAGCATTCCAAGAATGAATGCTATTCAAAAGGTAAACGTTGGCCTCAAGCCTCATCAACCGGGAATGACTAAAACAAGGGAGATGCAGCAAGGCTAAGTGGGTTGCACCCAATTAGGGTATGTTATCACTTTTCTAGATATCCTAGGATATATATATAAATTATGGATATGGTTGTGCATGAAAAAGTGAGCGCTCGATTTTAAGGGTGGGAACACCCGAGGTGATAACATATTCGGTACTATCCAGGTTAGGGGTAGGCCGGTCTTATGTAGCAGGGGATCGCGGCGAGGTCCTCGGTACATTTTTCTGGAGGTGTACTGTGATGGGTAGTACCCCAATAGTCCAGTCATTGTATGGAATCCATTCTCCAATAAGCACCATACGGTTTTGATTGTGCCCAACTATGCTGAAACATGAGATGCAAGCATTTCAGCTATTTTCTAATTTACTTTCTATAGACACTATTATAATATCAGATGATTTTGATATCAAATGTTTTGGTTATCGTAAGGGAAAAACCCGTCGTGTTTATGTGTGACGCGGTCTTACGAGATACCTTTGCTTTTCAAAGGATTTTGATGACTTTAATAATTCAAATTAAGTGTGTTTTCTCACGATGGTTTTCCAGACTGACTCGGGTGTTATTTTATTATAATGCTCGGGTCAGACCGAGTATTACAGATTCAGGTTAGAATACTTTTAGAGCTCAGGAGACGAGCTGGATGACAGAGACGTATCTCCGTACTTGGCTTATATTTCCGTTGTGTGAGGACAAGTTATTATAACTGTCCAGATTAATGTATTGATTTTTGTACTCTGATGATTGTAAGTATAAAACCATTACAAATTCTTTTGTATAAAAATCTGTTATTATATATTATATTTTGTTCCGTTGCGTTTGTGAGATTCTGTGTTGTTATTCTATTTTTCTTCTATCTCTTTCTTCTTTACCCCTAGCAATCGGTATTTTCGGCACTTGAATATTCGGCATGTAATACAGTGAACATATTGATGTCGATTTTCGAGGGTCGAAAATCTTGGGTTGCTACACAAAACCTTTCATTTGAAACATTTTCAACTTGAAGCTCATTAACTAAGTTTTGAACTTGAATCTAATATTGACATATTATACTCGATGTCACTTATGAAGTTCTAGTCTGAGTACTCCTTCATAAGGAGTTTGTTGTTTCTATAAATAATTCTTTAGTATTTTACAAATATTCGAGAATACTCTTGACCACCATTTAGAAATCTTAAATCATATTTTTATTTTCTTTATGCATCAAATAGATAAGCTAACTATGCTATTATAGATAATATAACATGTTTGATAATTCATGTTGCCAATGCATAAGGAATCCATCTTACTCCATATTAAACATTTTAGTATGTTGTTTGTGCGTATCGTATGGGACATTCCCAACATCATTTGAAACTGATTATAAATTCTGCTTTTTAAATCTTGTATCGAGAATCAAAAAACCAAACTAAAACTGATTTTAACATAGGTACATCATTAAGAACCAGTAGTATGTCGTTTACTTACAATTTAAAAATATATATGTACCTTTTTAATGGTCTTTCTTATAGGCACACTATTCCTCTGCATTTTGACTTAAAATCAGACTATTTGATATTTCTATCAAATTATTCGACTTTGATGCTTGTCGAACGATACTTTCATATCCGTTATTGAATCCTATTTGAGAACTCACAAATACAATATTGCTCTTACTGACTTTGAGACGCTTTAGTTGTTATGTGTAAACAGTTTATTCTAAATCGTTTGCTAGAACTTTCTATTTCAACTGTCACGCACGCACACACAAATATATACATATATCAAACCTCAAAGTCATTCCAAAAGATATTTTTTGAGTAAAATTTGAATTAACTTGAGCATACGATGACGAGTCTATTACACTAATTTCAACACTTGAAATTTACGATGTTATTATTAACAACATTGATTACTATATTTCAATTGAAATAGCTTTGAAGACACATTTGTGGCCGATGGATCATATCCCTTTGGGTACAACTATAAAAATTATATTTTGATAACGTACTGGGAATCCCTTTCTGGTTTGTGCATTATACCATTCGGTAGAGTCAATACTCTTAATGGTTTTATTGGCAACTGAGGAATATCTATTCTCGACATTGATAAGAAAATCATAGTTTCTCTTTAATATGTGAGAATAAAATCAGACATTCTAATGTGTTGCATTCGTTTAGATTTAATTTCATCCATCGTAGTCATTTTTATCTTCGGATTGTATCTAAATCCATGTAAATGCATATAACAAACCGGATTTTCGACCCTCGAAAATCAACACTAATACGTCCATTGTATTGCTTGCCGAGCATCCAAGTTCAAGAAAAACCGATTGTTATGGGAAAAAGAAAATACAGATAGAATAGATTCTCACAGAAATGGAATAATCGTATATTATTATTCACAAAATCTTTTACAGTGGAAAATTTTGAATATAATATCAGAGTCTAACCAAGATTCAGCCTGGACAATTATAAATCCTCTGTCGTTACAAATGCTAAAAACAACAAAACAAATATAGGGAAAATAGAATACGTTCATGTGTTGATGAAGATATCCAGATCTCTTTTGGAAACTCCAAGCGTTCTCACCCAAACCTGAAACTACTCGGATCTGACCTGAGAAGAAAATACCCGGATCAGGCTTGATAAACTAGCGTGAGTCACAATTTATAAATATATATGATGGTGCCATAGATCGACTTTGTTGTCGAAAAAAACCCTTTTGAAAAAGAAGAGCATCTCATACCACGCCGCACATAATCACGGACGAGTTTTTACTTTATGATAACCAAAACACTTAATACTTAAACCATTTGACATTATTTCTAATGACATTGCTTTGAAAATCCTTTCCAAGTAAATATATATAAACATAGCCGAAATAGTTACCATTATTAAATTCCAGCAAGGGGTAGTTGAGTGTTTGCAAGGCATTACAGCTATTTTGGGAATACTACTAAAACCATAAAGCTCGTATTGGAACTGGATTTCCAACATAATAAGGAACTAGTGGCCTTTTCCTTCCTTTACGGATTTTCCATGTATAGCAATCATAGTACCCAGTGGCTTTTCATACAGGGACTCTTACACCACTGTACATCCCGTATTGCTACACTACTACATATCCGGTGGCTTTTCGTACAAGGAATCACGTACCACTATACCATAAAATATCGAGGGTCCAGACACTACTGGTCTCTAGGAAATAGATGCCCTTTTCTTTTCGTATCTGCAATAACCGACAGCCCAAAATATATGTCATGCAGACCACATAATTACCTGTATCATTACCAAGATGCGAGGCTTGAGAGGCTACGCTCATACTTTCCACAAAGCCACGCTTTGCTGTTCACAAAGCCACACTTTGCCTTTTTCATAATAGGTTCCGCTTTGAATGCCACATTGTCATTTCTAACGACACACTATTGATTTCAACAAATGGATAACCTTTGAGCTCGTACGTCTCAAAGAAGGATGTTAAGTATAAGAGAGTTACCTCCTACACCATTAAACGAATGTACGTTTATAGAGATCAATGTACATGATATTAGAAATGCAATGTCAGACACTCATCCACATAAGTTGTCCAGGAATAGGACAAACTGAAGGTACTCTCCTATTAAATTTTATCGGGAATCACCCCTTGGATTTATAACGAGTAGTCCTTGCATTAAAGATTTTCATAACAGAGCACTACCGCCACCATATATATAATATGAAATCGCGGGGGTAGTGGAAAGCAACCCTTTATGAAGGTCTCCGTCTTTAAATCTTTGTCTTCAACATGTCTTCACTTACAAATTTATATATTGGTTTGAAATTGTTTACGGATAGGAATCACCCAAATCCGACTCCGGTTTCTCCAAACCAATCATCAATAAAAAGATGTCAAGTATATAGGTGATTATCAAACATCATCCAATCAATTAATCTTTCCATTCATTCAATTATCTTTCAAAGATATATTCTTTTCAACTATTCCATTTAACTTCTCAAGAGTATATGGAATCATTAAGCCTCATAAATCAAATCCTCTAGTTAATTAACCCTTTTTAATCTTGGAAAATTTTCCAAATCATCTCACATTTTATTTAGGAGAAACATTTCCAAATCATTTATTCAAATCTTAACAAAGATTTCTTAATTTCAAATCATAACTTTTAAACGGGTCAAAAACAAATTATTTAAGACATCATTTACTATAAACCCAAACCAATTAGTATTGAGCAGAAAAGGATCCATAGAAATTATACTAATTCTACTCGATATCAATTTCCGTATTCAACCTTTACTATCCATCGAATAACCGTGAAATCAACTTTTAAATTCACATGGATAGTACAGGTTCCCTCCTCGAAATAAAATACCATGTATAAGAAGATTATTTCTATACAATCCAAGTTGTATGAAATTAAATTTGTAAATTTGAATCTTTTATACTTGTCTTGTTTCCGACATTTCAACCTTATCTATTCCTTGCCTAGGAAAGACGCTAAGTGAGCCAGAGCACTGGTTACTCCTGAACATTTCCTTATTTTAAGCACATCACATCTGGATCTCATGAATAGAAAAATCCAGTATACTCATCGGCTTTGAGAGCCATGATTAAATCACTTAATTCTAACAACTTTTCTTTAAATCATATATTTAAAATCTTTAAAATAAATTATAAAACCTCTAAATTATCTTTAAAATAATGAATTATTTATATGAAAATATTTATAAAAAATTTGGGAAAGAATACTTAAGTTAAAGCCATATTTCAAAAGTTATTAAAAAGTGGTGCAAAAGTGCTGCGATGGTGCTGTAAAGGCTTATTTGATCAAAACGACTTTCCGATCATTTATAAATTCATTTTTCATATCTCTTTTACAATATTTTTAAATACTTATAGAATTTATTTCATAATTTTAAAGAATTAAACATATTCATTTTAAAGAATTTTCCTTTTTGGTTTACGAACTTCCAAACCGCGACAATTTGGGAAACATGTTTTGCTCATATTTCAAAATCTACTAAATGAAATCTCAATCGTTTTCTTTTATTTGAAAACTATGATTATAAGAGTTCGGAAAATTCTTATTTCAAAGAATTCTGACTTCGAATCCATCCTATAAATGGATTAAAAAATTTACGGTGTGAAATCGCGAACCGCCATTACGCGACACGCCTGTTTTGACTCCTATTCCATATCTTGTCAAAACTTTTCCAAATTGAGTTTTAATGTTTATAAAACATTTTAAACCATTTTAAACCATTTCAATAAATATTTTCCATACTAAACCTTTTATTCACTTTTAAACTATTTCATAATATTATATTATTATAATATTCATTTTCAACTTTTTTATATTTCAAAACCATTAAGAGGCTCAATAAACTCCATACATATATTACCATGGTTAATCACCTAACCATTTCATATTATGATTTCTCATAATTTATCTCAACCAAGTTATCAACCATATAACCAAGCATATAATCGTTTATTTAATCAACCAAGTTATCGGCCAATTTCCAACCAAACATATTAATTTATTAATTAAACATGCATAAGCATTCAAATTTTTAAATAATTAAAACTAAATTAGTGTACTCACGATTTATATCCAATCCACCAAACTTTTCCTGTAGCATTCTAAATCGAACCGGTGGGAGCTCCTTGAACTTGCTCCTTCTTCTTTGATGCTCTCGGCCTTGACTTTTGGAGTGGTGGTGCTCGGCCAGGGATGGTGATGGATGGCTGCCGTAAGTTATAGAAAGGTGGAGGAGGTAATTGGCTAGTGTTTTGACGTGGTTCGACCTTGTATATATGTGCATATAATTTTATTTTATTTTGGAGATATTTTAGCATGACTTAGGAAGCCATTAAAATAGCTTAGAATGAAGAAGAAGAAGTAGAAGAATGTGTGAAAATATGAGAGAGTATATGCATGTATTTATAGGCTTAAGGTTTGGAAAATATCATGATATTTTCATATGCATTCACATCACCACTTTTCACCTCCTCTCCTCCATCATTTCACACGTTGATTCCCCATCCTCATGTGCCTCCATCACTTCACTTCTCTTTCATGCCATGTGCATTGACTTTTGTATGCTTAAAGGTGAAGTATAAGAGAAATATCATGATATTTGTTTCATTTGTATACATGTATGTATGTATGTATGTATGTATGTTTATTTGTGTGTGCATGTGCATGTATGACGTGCATATGTATGCACATATGTGTGCATATTTATCTTATAAGGTTGCAATGACTTAAAACAACTTCTATTTGTTAAATCGTTACAAATTTCGATTCCGATCTCCGATCATTTTTTAATTCTTAGCTAACATACATATATTTAAAATTTGAAAACTAGTTTCTCATCATTGTTAATTAATTAAAATGATCCCATCTAAATTATAAAACCATAAAAATCCATATTAAATAATTGTTTAAAACAAGTGCTATTATATCGATAAAGCGATATCAATTTTCCATATGATTTCAAATCAAATATACATCTTAATAAAACTATTATAAATGATTTATTATCATTATATAACTAATTACCATGAATTATTATCATCTTAAAACAATTATTTGAATAATTATAATAATTATTTAAATCATCAAATCTCAATTTAAATTAATTAATTAATTATTGAATATGATGACATCATTGATGATGTCATAAATACATTTTATTTCCAAAAATAAATAAATAGTTTTATTTCATATTCTTATTTAAATATATAAATAAGTGTATGTATCCAGTCCCGTGCATGACTTTTGTTGATTATAGAGCTGTTTATCGATAAAACGATTTTCAGTTATTTTATCGATATTTTTTCAAAGTATATATTTTTGTAAATACTTATTCAAAATAAGTTTACCATTCTTATTTATTGTTCAAAACATCATAATTTATGTTAAAAAGCTTATATTTGAATATTTTAAAAATAAATATAATTTATCAAAGTGGTAAATCTGTGGGTCGTTGCAGACTTCCCCCCTTAAAAGAATTTTGTCCTCGAAATTTCAACGCAAAACTCAAAGGTGTTTGCCCAAAATATTTATTTTTAAACTTACACCCGTATGATGTATATAGATTATCCGTACGTAATATCTGATTCGATCTACAATTCGAATCCACAACTTTTCTTCCGAACTAGAATTAATCCCTCGATCCTCTAATGCGGATTCCGATCAGGCTTTCCGATCAGAATTTAGTTTTCTTTGCATAGCTCTCAACTATGATAGAAAACTCAAGTATCCAATCACAAACCCTCATCCATGTTCGTCGTCAAGAATTGAGTGATAAATCCTTTTTCGGACCAATGTAAACACCTCAGGTTCCGCACTCGAATCTTAGATCAGAATCGTATGATGAAATGATCTACTTATAACATAAATTCTTGTTAATTTTCAAAAACCTTTATGAAAATGTTCTATAAAACTTTCATCTTTTATTTTAACACTTTGATAATCAATTTAAAATATTTTCCCCAAAATATTTCTATCCCCTTTTCAAAAGAAACGATTATCCTTTATTTGGAACAATACTATTATAATTTTAATTCAAACTTCTGTTGAAATTTCTTTTTTAATAAATCCCATTTTAATTTCCAAAATTATTTCATAACTTTCCCTTTATCATTTTAAACCCTTTCAAAATATTAGGATATGAATTCTCAAAATCCATTTTTTATTAAACATATATTTCAAATCCATCTTTTGCAAAAATCCTTTTATTTTTGCAACTTATTCTTTATTTTATAAAATATATTCTTAAATGAATTTCTTGATTTAAATACCTTTTATAAAGATACTTTTTTATAACATTCCTTTGAACTTTTTATTTCTAAATATCTTATTAAATTGATTAGATATAAGATAAAAGAAATGTACAGAGGGAATGATCCAAAAAGATATTTATTAATTAACATCATATTTATACACCCACTCCTAACCTTAGCCATTATCACAAACTTAAAGGATAGTCAAGATATTACAAAATCATTATATAGATACTAAGATCGCTATACACACTATTCTTGGACACTTTCTGAGGTAGACCGTGCTTTATCCTTGACACTTAAGTTAACTGATCCCGTCTTTTTCTTTGGACATTACATCCAGAAACGTCCACATTCATTACTTGAACTGCAAAACCATGTACTTATAGTAATTAAAGTAGCGACTATAGGGGATGCCATCTAAAGGGTACCTATCTTAGCCTTCTTTTTTCCTTTTTTTAAAGGACACTCTTTGACTATATGTCCTAATTCTTTGTAGTGATAGCAACTCTTTTCCTTCCCTGATGGAATTCTTGGTTTCTTCTTTGTTCTAAGGCACTCATGTAGAAAATGTCCTAGCTCTTTACACTTAAAACAACATATATCAAGACGAACGGGATTTTCTTTCTTCTGTTTCTTTATTTTCCTATCCTCACACATAACTGCATAATGCCCTTCTTTTAAACAAATAAAGCAGTAGATTTTCTTTCTAGTGTTAATTTTTTTTCTGCTTCTCTTGCTACACGTACTCTTTGTGCTTGCTTTGGAATCATCCAATACTCATCGCTCGAAATAAAAAAATCCATCTTGCCCCTAAGTGATATACCAAAATATCATCAGAAGTTTTATACCATTTGTTTCTTGACTTAAAAATCTTTTTATCCAAATAACTTAATTCAAACTTGTTCAAATTTGAACTTGCCTTGATCCTCTAATGACGAGGAGAATAATTTACTAAGTATACGGTACCATTCTCCCAAGCCAACATTTGATCGATATTTAGAAGATTATTCCTATCATCACCAACAGATTTAGACCTTGTTCATTTATCTTTTCAAAGGGAATACACCTTATAAATTTCCCAAATCACCCAAATATCTATATTCTTTTTGTAAATAAAATATAATCCTTTTAAAAACAATGTGTCTATTTGCCTTGTTTAAGTATTTAGGAATCCCTATCGATTACATGGAGGTGTTCATGCACCGACCAAAATTCATAAGCCACTCACCAGATTAATCATCACGAAACATTTTTATATTCAATAACAAATATGCGCTCATATATATAATACTCTCAAACTCATTCTCGGGTGTCACTAACCTTATCTCTAATGAGTCATTCATTCTAGGGTATTACTAACCCTATCTATAATGAGTTTTACCCAACCAAAGCCTAGGTGTTCACTCAATCTAAGCTCTGATACCAAATGTACCGAACGTGATTTTCGACCCTCGAAATTGACACCAGTACGTCCACTGTATTGTGTGTCGAGCATCTAAGTGCCAGAAAAACCGATTGTTAGGGGAAAAAGAAAATAAAGACAGTAGAATCTCACACGAATGGAATAATCATATACTATTAACCATAAAATATTTTACAGCGAAAAAAATTGAATATAATATCAAAGTCTAACCAAGATTAAGCCTGGACAGTTATAAATCCTCTGTCCTTACAAATGCTAAAAACAACAAAACATATATAGGGGAAAATAGAATACGTTCATACGTTGATGAAGATCTCCAGCTCTCCTGTGGAAACTCCAAGCATTCTTAACTAAACCTGAAACTACTCGGATATGAGCCGAGTAAAAAATACCTAGATCAAGCTTGATAAACTAGTGTGGGTCATAATTTATAAATATATACGATGGTGCCATAAATCGACTTTGTTGTCGAACAAAACCTTGTTGAAAAAGAAGAGTATCTCGTAAGACCATGCCACACATAAACACGGATATGTTTTTATCTTATGACAACCAAAACACTTAATACTTAAACCATTTGATATTATTTCTAATGACAATGCTTTGAAAATCCTTTCCAAGTAAATATACATAAACATAGCCAAAATTGTTACCATTATTAAATTCTAGCAAAGGGTAGACGAATGTTTGCAAGGAATTATAGCTATTTTGGGAATACAACCAAAACCGTAAAGCTCATATTGGAATTGGATTTTCAACATGATAGGGAATTAGTAGCCTTTTCCTTCCTTTATGGATTTTCCACGTATAGCAATCATAGTACCTGGTGGCTTTTCGTACAGGGACCCTCACACCATTGTACATCTCGTATTTCTATATTAATACATATCCGGTAGCTTTTCATACAAGGAATCATACACCACTATACCATAAAATATCGAGGACCTAGACACTACTGGCCTCTAGGCAACAGTTGCCCTTTTCTTTCCGTATCCACAATAACCGATAGCCCAAAATATATGTCCTGCAGACCACATAATTACCCATATCATTACCAGGATATGAGACTTAAGAGGCTACGTTCATACTTTCCACAAAGCCATGCCTTGCTTTCACAAAGCCACGCTTTGCCTTTCTCATAACAGGTTCCACTTTGAATGCCACATTTCCATTTCTAACAACACACTATTGATTTCCACAAATGGACAACCTCTGAGCTCGTATGTCTTAGAGAAGGGTATTAAGTATAAGAGAGTTACTTCCTATATCACCAAACAGACATACATTTGTAGAGATCAATATACATGGTTTTAGAAATGCAATGTCAAACACTCATCCACACAAGTTGTCCAGGAATAGAACAAACCGAAGGTACTCTCCTATTAAATATTGTTAGGAATCACCACTAGGATTTATAAAGAGTAGTCCTTGCATCGAAGATTTTCATAACAGAGCACTACTGCCACCATATATATAATATTAAATCGCGGGGCTAGTGGCAAGCAGCCGTTCATCATAAAGATCTCCGTCTTCAAAATCATTACCTTCAACATATCTTCACTTCCAAATGTATACATTGGTTTGAAGTAGTTTTCAGATAGGAATCACCCAAATCCGACTCGCATCGAACCAATCATCGATAAAAAGATGTCAAGTATATAGGTGATTATCAAACATCATCCAATTAGTTAATCTTTCCATTCATTCAATTATCTTCCAAAGATATATTCTTTTGAACTATTCCATTTACCTTCTCAAGAGTATTTGGAATCATTAAGCCTCATAATCAAATCCTCTGGTTAATTAAACCCTTTTAACCTTGGAAAAATTTCCAAATCATCTCACCTTTTACTTAGGAGAAACATTTCCAAATCATTTATTCAAATCTTAACAAAGATTTCTTAATTTCAAATCATAACTTTTAAACGGGTCAAAAACAATGTTATTTAAGACATCGTTTACTATAAACCCAAATCAATTATTATTGAATAGAAAAGGATCCATAGAAATTATACTAATTCTACTCGATATCAATTTCCGTATTCAACCTTTACTATCCATCGAATAACAGTGAAATCACCTTTTAAATTCACATGGATAGTATGGGTTCCCTCTTCGGAATTTAATACCAAGTATAAGAAGATTATTTCTATATGATCCAAGTTGCATGAAATTAAATTTGTAAATTTGAATCTTTTATACTTATCTTGTTTCCGACATTTGGACATTATCTATTCCTCGCCCAGGAAAGAGGCCAAGTAAGCTAGGGCACTGGTTGCTCCTAAACATCTCCTTAGGTTAAGCACCTCACATCTGGTTCTTACAAATAGAAAAATCCAGTCTACTCATTGGCTTTTAGAGCCAAGATTAAATCACTTAATTATAACAGCTTTTCTTTAAATCATTTATTTAAACTCTTTAAAATAAATTACAAAACCCCCACATTATCCTTAAAATACTTATTTATTTATTTGAAAACATTTATAAAAGATTTAGGAAAGAATACTTAAGTTTAAAGCCATATTTCAAAAGATATTAAAAAGTGATACGAATAGTGTTGTAAAAGCTTATTTGATCAAAACGACTTTTCGATCATTTAGAAATTCATTTTTATAACTCAAATATCTTTTAGAACATTTTAAAATATTTATAGAATTTATTCCATATTTCTAAAGAATTAAAAATATTCATTTTAGAGAATTTTCGTTTTTGGTTTCCAAGCTGCCAAACCAAACTATTTTGGAAACTTGTTTTACTTATATTTCAAAATCTACTAAATGAAATCTCGATCTCTCTTTTTTGTTTGAAAACTATGATTATAATACTTCAAAAAATTCTAAGTCCAAAGAATTTTGACTCCGAATCCAATCTATAAATGGATTTAAACTTTTACGCAACGAAATCGCGAACTACCATTACACGATGCGCCTATTTTGACTCCCATTACATATCTTGTCAAAACTTTTCCAAATTGAGTTTTACTGTTTATAAAACATTGATAAAACATTTTAAACCATTTCAACTAATATTTTCCATAATAAATCTCATATTCACTTTTAAACTATTTCATAATATTATATTATTATAATATTCATTTTCAACCTTTTTATATTTCAAAACCATTAAGAGAATCAATAAACTCCATACATGTATTTATATAGATTTATTTTGCATAAATTAACCATAGTTAATCACTTAACCATTTCTTATTATGATTTCTCATAATTTATCTCAATTAATTTATCAACTATATAACCAACCATATATCCATTTAATTGACCAAGTTATCGACCAATTTCCAACCAGACATATTAATTTATTAATTAAACATGCATAATCATTTAAATTTTTAAATAATTGAAACTAAATTAGTATACTCGCGATTTATATCCACTCCACTAAACATTTCCCATAGCTTTCTAAATCGAACCGGTGGCACTTCGACGACACTTCCTCCTCTTTTCCTTGCTTCAGAGCTCCTTGAACTTGCTCCTTCTTCTTTGATGCTCTCGGCCTTGACTTTTAAAGTGGTGGTGCTCGGCCTTGGGTGGTGGTGGAGGGTGGCCGTGAGTTGTAGAAGAGTGGAGGAGGTGATTGGCTAGTGTTATGAGGTGATTCGACCTTGTATATATGTGTATATAATTTTATTTCTTTTTGGAGATATTTTGGCATACTTTAGAAGTCATTAAAATAGCTTAGAATGAAGAAGTAGTAGAAGAATGCGTGAAAATATAAAGGGGTATCTACATGTATTTATATGATTAAAGTTTTAGAAAATATCATGATATTTTCATATGCTTTCACATCACCACTTTCCACCTCCTCTCCTTCATCATTTCACACGTTGATCCCCTTTCCCATGTGCCTTCATCACTTCACTTCTCTTTGATGCCATGTGCATTGACTTTTGTATGCTTAAGAAGTATAAGAGAAATATCATGATATTTGTTTCATTTGTATACAAGTATGCATGTATGTTTATTTGTATGTGTATGTGCATGTATGACATGCATATGTATGCATATATTTGTGCATATTTATCATATAAGGCTGCAACGACTTAAGATAACTTCTATTCATTAAATCGTTACGAATTCTGATTCCAATCTCCAGTCATATTTTTACTTCTTAGTTAACATACATATATTTGTAAACAAAATTTTTAAAAAAATTCTCATCATTATCAATTAAATAAATGATCCTATTTGAATTATAAAACTATAAAAATCCATATTAAATATTTTTTTACAAAAGGTGCTATTATATCGATAAAACAATATCAATTTTCCTTATGATTTCAAATCAAATATATATCTTTATAAAACTATTATAAATGATTTATTATCACTATATAACTAATTAAAATGAATTATTATCATTTTAAAACAATTATTTGAATAAATATAATAATTATCTAAATCATTAAATCTCAATTTAAATTCATTAATTAATTATTAAATATGATGACATCATTGATGATGTCATAAACACATTTTATTTCCAAAAATAAAATAAATAATTTTATCTCATATTCTTGTTTAAATATATAAATAAATGTATGTATCCAGTCCCATGCGCGATTTCTGTGGATTATAGAGCTGTTTATCGATAAAACGATTTTCGATTATTTTACCGAAATTTTTCCAAAGTATATTTTTTACATACTAATTCAAAATAAGTTTACCATTCTTATTTATTGTTCAAAACGTCGTAATTTATGTTAAAAATCCTTATATATGAATATTTTGAAAATAAATATAATTTATCAAAGTGATAAATTTGTGGGTCATTACGCTACCAATAATCTCTAAAATAAATTCCTTCACCTTAAAGTTGGTGTTTTTAGAAACAATAATTGTTTCTTAGTGCAACATAATAAGTATTCATAAATATTTCATGATTCTCTTCATATATAGAACTGATTTGGTTAAGGTTTACTAAACGTATGTTTAAAATATAAATTGGTCAATTGTTATTGATCGGTCCCAAAATCTTTTGGGGTGGTCTACACAAAATCCCTTATAAACATTTATATGTATGATCATTCGACACGCACACCTTGTCAACTCCTTAACCTAGGATATGTTGGATTTTATTATAAACCCTTATTTTATATGATTTCATAAACTATGCACTAAATGAAAATAATTTTAATGCCATGTAATACTATTAAGTACACGACCTTACAGAAAGAAGTTAATTCAACTTCACTCGTTATCAATCATACTTTGTTCAACAAAGTCTGATAACTCCATGTTGATGCATCATTATGTATCATATGGAGGAGTGCCTTTTAAGATTGAATATTTATTCATTTTAAGATGCATTTGGAACTCTTTTAATCATACTTACCTATTTGACAGACAATAGAAAGTATAATTGTTTTGCACAGGCATGCCGGATTATAGTGGCCGTATACTTTACAACAGTTATTACGGGTTTGAGGTAAAGACACCTTAGCAACTATAATGGCCCTCTACTATATTTTATAAGTGACGACTACAACTTCGTGAGAACTTCATGCATCCTAATTACAAAGACCATACAACTAGCACTAGCACCACACAAGGTGCTAATATTCAATATCAAGCTGCATAATGCAGTCCCAAACACCCAAATGACTATACATAACCAAGTTGCATACTAAGCCAATACAAACAAGGAGCTAATTCCAACAGAATAGCTATATGAAACCAAAGAACCATAGTGTCGCAAACAAAATGACAAGAAACCACCAAACAGATGGTCATAACATCCATCACATATCAGTTCCTAGCAAAGCTAAGGATACACAAGCACCAGCAAGCCCAAAGTAACAACCACCCAAAAGCACAACATTCCTCACCAAAAAAGATCTCACATCCGCTATGCTTGACAGTCGCTGTAGAGATTGACATGAGAAAGAATAAGAGGCTCGGTAGAGGTCAGGAAAGGCACATAAGCAGTTGACGTCCAAAGCCTAACCGCAGTAACAAATATATATATATATATATATATATATATCATAACTCAAATTCACCTCACTGAACAAAAGATAAAGAGCTAACCCAAAAAAAAATTGCCAGGTGCCCAAACGATAGCAGAACTACACCAACGAAAAGTACAAGATTCGCAGCCAATAGAAAAACCTAGAATAGTGTGACAACACATCCACAAAAGGATGGCTTTAACGTCTAAAAAATTTAGCAACTACTAAGCTTACCATAGGCATAATACGTTTGTATCTAATGCACATGTTTAAGTGTGTGATAATTCATCGGTGAATTTAACAAAGTATGAGGAACCATTTTTGATATCATTAGACTTATGATTTAATACATCAATATATATCAATCCCAAGGGTTGACAAACTCTTATGCGCTCCCACTGAATGTGTGCTTTTCCCTTTATCATTTGAGATATAATTCACTAGTACCATGTGATTTATAACTGTAGGACTAAAGAATTATATCTAAAAAATGCGGCATGGTCCATAATTCCAAAATAATTGCAAAATATTTAGATACTACTATATTTTCAAATGCATTAGTGTAACGACCCTAATTTTGATTAATATTATCTAGGACGTTTAATTAGTTAAATTAAATGAAATAATGTAAACGGTTAAAGGATTAAGATTTGTGTATTTATAGGGTAGCCATGCCTAATGAAACAATGAACTAAAAGGAATTAAAATGATATAGACAAGGGTAATAGATAAGGGCAAAATAGGAATAAGTAATATTCTTATAAGTAATACTCTTTACACGTTCATAAGCAAAACTAAATCTAAGAAGAGGCCGGCCACCATTAAAAGATAACAAGGGGAAGATAAGCTAAAATAAAGAGGAAAGAAGCTTAATCAATCTAATTCAAGAAGCAAATCTCAAACTCCTTAATCACAAGCAAAAGGTGAATAATAGGTTACGTCTCATATTTTCTTATTTTTGGTTATAGTTGAGATCCGAAATTATTTTGCAAATGATTTGCCATGTCTTGATTGTTTAAAAGGATATATATATATATATATATATATATATATACTTGTTGATGATTTATGTTATTTCATATAGATTTTATGTTAAGGTTTAACTTGAAAAACCTATTAAATGACATCCAAATGCCTTGCGATTTTGGTATAAGGTCAGAAATATTATTTTAGGGTGGGGTTTCAAGTTTCATAATTTTCTAAATTAATGTGGATTTATTATGAATTTTCTAGTGAAGAAAATGGTTAATTGGATTTAAAATTAATTACGACTATTATATCATAGCTTTGGTCAGAAATTTATATGTGTTAGAAAACATATTAAAAGTGATTTATAGGAATTTTTGTAGAATTTTCCTAAGTGTTTTAATAAGTATATAAAATTATTTAAGGTATGGGACTTAAATGTTTTATATGCTTATAAAAGGAGAAGGGGCAATTTGTAAATGTTTTAATGTGACGACCGCCCATGACCCCTGCACCGAATCTAGAGAAAGTGCGCTGTAAGGTGTGCCAGGCAACCATGGACGATTGTCAGGGTAAATTAAAAACAACAGAATCTATCGTATTACTCACAGCGCATGGACAAAATACAATAGAACATATGTATAGTGAAGCTTTACAAAATAAAATGCCATCGTATAAAACTTCATAATAGTTTAATACAAGCATCCAAATAGTCAATACATCAAGCCTCACTACACAACACTCAGAGAATATACAAACAGCGGAACACCCAGTACATATAGTAAGAAGATAATATGCAACCCTCTAGCTCGTCTTCGATATCAGCATCGTGAGAAGCAAGAACAGCACCTGTCACCTTCTACCTAGTCTGCCCGTCCTAAAAATGGACGAATAGCCCAAGGCAATAAGAATTAAAACATAAAGCCTTGAGTCAGACAATAGTCTTAGTGAGCAGTAAATTAACTAACAACATACCAAAAGAGCATAAAGGAAAAGGAATAAGAATACAACCCTCCCACTCCAACCTCTTTCTACAGTGATAGCCCCCAGACACACACTAAGCAGAAGCAAACATAACAGAGCATACAATGTAAAGTAAAGAAATTATCACTCGAGTCAAGGGCGATGTTTTCCAAGCACAAACCCCCAAGGCCTAAACCAAGATCAGATAAGCACCCAGAAAACACTGCTCCTGAGACCGAATGACGATACAACCAAACATCCATGACTCTGGCTATCACTGTTATCATTGCTTCGATATCACCGTTAATTGAATGACCGGCACATTCTTTCAGCCGTCCGTCAAGGGCTAATGGAAACCCCGGTTCTAGACATAACTCCCGCACGTCGTCGCAGCCCGTGCCTAGGACTATCGAATCTGCCCAGAGTACTCGACCATCAACAGTTGGCCGTTGGGACTATCGAATCTGCCCAAACGTACTCTTGCTTAGAGCATGCTAGAACCTTCAACAACGATGCTATCCAAGCCTCCTAGTCATCCTCCTTGACGACTATTTCCATACTAGCTCAAGCGCCTCTCAAACATCCATTACCCTTAACTCGAATCATATCACCGAGTTACCAACGTGCTTGGAATGATCCCGTCTGGATTAGACCAAGACTATCTCATATCATACTTCGCTTCATCACATCCTCGCAAAGTCTCATCTCAACATCATCATCATCGAATCTATGCATAAGAGCTTCATCACCCGCTACATATGCCACAAGCAGCTTTCCCAATTCAAGAGCCTTTCTCTTAGCTTTTGAATCATCTTCGGTCTAAATCAAATTATCAATCATCTAATTTATAGCAATCAATCAAGTCAAACATTAATCCAAGCAATCAAGCATTCAAATATGATCTATGTAGACAATTATCACTATAATGGCAATTTCGTAATTAAAGAGTCGAAAGTCAAATAAGCATGAAAACATGAGCAATGTCTCTATAATCTTGATGAATGAACTTGCATAGGTTAACATGTAGTAAAATTGTTGTCAAATCATCATGAACAATGGATCTATATGGATCTACACTTAGGATGAAGAAAATACATGGAAATAACTATTTTAACACCAAATCGAGCCAACAATCCGATATACTCCTTTGGATCCGTGTGAGAGATAATCACCACTCACCAAATCACCTAAACAACCTCAAATCAACACGCTTCAGATCTGGACAGCGAAGGATCAAGCTTGATCTATCACGAATCCGTTTCAAACGAAGAAATCTCACTTCAAAGGATGAAGATCTTCAACTTTAGCTCTTGGACTTTCAATCTTGATCTTCGATTTGGATGAAAGGAATCACTAGATTAGAGTGGAGAAAAGAAGTGAAGAAGTGTAGAAGTCGAGCTCTCAAAATAGCAGCACTTCGTCGCTTCGAAATCCGGATCCCAAAAAGTGAGAAAAACCCTTCCTATTTATAGCAGAAATTTCCTTAAGTCGTAACTCGGCTATCTCCATAAGTCGTCCCCGACCTAAGCCTCTCCGACCTAAGCCTCTCCGACTTAACAGATATGCACGCGCGCCCCAACTCCTAGGTCGCTCACGACCTAACGCTCAACAACCCACGACCTAACGGCTTAGCAGTCCTACGACTTACGACTCAACTGGGTCTCTGACTTAACATAGCGCGCGACATAACAGTCTTCGACTTAACGACTTAGCCTATGCGCGACTTAGCGACTTACGACTTAGCGCGCCCCAACGACTCAACAACGCTGGCACGCGACCTAAAACTTACGCGACTTAACAATCTCGCGACCTATCTCCTAGCGACTTATCTTTCTTAACTCGTCCACGACTTAACTGCTATAAGTCGCCTACTCCTATAAGTTGCTAACTCGTATACGACTTAGCAAGCACACGACCTAACACACACAGAACTCACGACCTAACTTCTTAGGTCGTCTACGACCTAACTGCTCAAACACGCAAACTACTAGGTCGCTAAATACTGGGTTGTTATCTCGCTAACTCTTAGGTCGCTAACATCTATAGGTCGCGAACAGCTATAGGTCGCTCCAACCGACCTAGTACTTAACCAATCCACTGCCTTAGGTCATCTAACCCACTTAAGTCGGTCACGACTTAACTCTTAACTCTCCAAATCCCTGGGTCGCTCCTATCCCCTAAGTCGTATACGACTTACGACCTATACTAAGTCGTGAACGACTTAGGACTTAGCTATATTTTGCCTAAAATCTGAAATGGCTCAACAACACTAAAATTCCAGATTTTGACAAACTTTTCGATCCGTAAAAATACGGGTCGTTACATTCTCTCCCCCTTAGGAATTTCGCCCCCGAAATTCCAAACAAACAAAGCAATCAAAGACTATTTTGTACTCCTACCAACCATAATAATCAACAAACCATGCATCCAATTCTAGCTTAGCGTACAGAATTCTAACACTAGAACAAGTTACAATATCGTGAGATGACACGACACCTTAGGGCCATACCTTGAAGAGTTCAGGATGAGCTGCCTTCATCCTCTCTTCCACCTCCCACGTACAGTCGTTATCATCATCACTCCATTGTATCTTGAGCAACTTAACTACCTTTCTCCTAAGCTGTTTCGTGTCGGTTTCCACAACACGAAGCGGCTTACGAGGTCTTCTATCGACTGGATCAACTTCGAAATCTTCACAGCTATCAGCAGAAACCACCGTACTCGAGTCGTGCACATACTTCCGTAGATATGATACATGAAAAACATTGTGCACACTCGACATCTTCTCTGGTAACTCCAATCTGTAGGCGAGCTTTCCAATTCGCTCGATGATCGGGAATGGTCCAACAAATCTCGGAGTCAATTTTCCTTTCTTCCCGAATCGAATAACATTCTTCAGTGGAGATATCTTCACAAAAACCATATCATCAATGCCGAATTCCAAATCCTTACGACGCTTATCGGCATAACTCTTCTGACGGTCTTGGGCTGCCTTCATTCGTTGCCGAATGATCTCTATACAATCCGAAGTCTGTCGAATCATCTCTGGCCCAAGTATCAGCTTTTCTCCAGTTTCCAACCAACATGTCGGAGAGTTACACGGTCTTCCATACAATGCCTCATACGGTGCCATACCAATGCTTGACTGGTAACTGTTGTTGTACGCAAACTCCACCAAATGAAGGTGATCTTCCCATGATCCTCTGAAATCCAAAACACAAGCTCTGAGGAAATCTTCCAAAACTCGGTTGACTCTCTCGGTCTGACCATCTGTTTGAGGGTGATAAGCTGTACTCAAACACAACTCGGTTCCCAAAACTTCCTGGAAGCTCTTCCAAAATCCACTAGTGAACAATGGGTCTCGATCGCTCACTATACTCTTCGGAATACCATGGAAACGAACTATCCACTTAACATACAACTCAGCCAACTTTGATGCAGTCCTAGTCGATCGAACATGAATGAATCTTGCACTCTTAGTCAAACGATCTACGATGACCCAAATCCCTTCATTTCTCGTTTTTGTTCTAGGTAATCCATCAATAAAATCCATCGATATCTGCTCCCACTTCCATGTAGGAACTTCTAATGGCTGAAGTAATCCACTTGGCTTCTTCTGTTCGGCTTTTACCAACTGGCAGTTCATACACTTGGAAATAAAATTTCCAACATCCTTCTTCATACCTTCCCAGTAGTAGGTTCTCTTCATATCCCGATACATCTTATTTCCACCTGGATGAATGGTCAGCTTTGAGTGATGACTTTCCTTCAGAACTTCACTCCTCAATTCATCTATATCGGGAACAACTAGTCGTCCTTGCTTTCGAAGCAAACCCTCCCGATCGACCTCGAATCCTTTATCCTTTTCTGGATCCAATCCAGATTCCAATTCACGGATAATCTTGACAAGCTTATCATCTTGCTTTTGGCTCTCGCCAATCCTTTCCACAAGAGTGGGTCTTATCGATAAGTTTGCCAACATCTCAGGTTCCAATTCACATTTAGGCCTGAAGTCAAATCTAGCTAAATACTCGAGATTCTTCCATTCTGAAAACATGGCTTCCAATCTTGCATGTCTTCGACTTAACGCATCTGCCACTGCGTTACCTTTTCCCGGAGTATAAGCTATACCAAAATCATATGATGCCAAAAACTCTAGCCAACGTTGCTGCCGAAGATTCAAATCCTTTTGGGAGAAAAGATACTTCAACGACTTATGATCCGTAAACAACTCGAATCGAACTCCCAATAGATAATGTCTCCACATCTTCAGAGCAAAAACAATCGCCGCCAACTCCAAATCATGAGTCGGATAATTCCTTTCATGCGGCTTCAGTTGTCGACTTGCATACGCAACAACTTTATCCCTCTGCATCAGCACTGCTCCAAGTCCAGTACCACATGCGTCGGTGTAAACCACCATCTCGTCATTCCCACTAGGAGTAGTCAAAACAGGAGCACTCGTCAATCGCTCTTTCAGGATTCCAAAAGCTTGCTCACACTTATCATCCCATCTGAACACTAGGTTCTTTTTCGTCAATCCTGTTAACGGTGCAGCTATCTTGGAGAAGTCTTTGATAAACCGTCGATAATATCCTGCTAATCCAAGAAAACTTCTCACATCAGATGCATTCTTAGGTCTAACCCAATCCTGGATTGCTGCCACCTTAGCGGGATCAACCGCTATTCCATTTCCAGAGATAACATGGCCCAAGAACCTCACTTCACTCTTCCAGAAGTGACACTTCGAAAACTTAGCCTTCAGCTGATGTTTCCGCAAGATTTCCAAAACAATACGCAAGTGCGTCTTGTGCTCTTCTTCAGTTCTGGAATAAATCAGAATATCATCCACGAACACAAGTACGAACTTGTTCAACTGATCTCTGAACACTCTATTCATAAGATCCACAAAATATGCTGGCGCGTTAGTCAACCCAAACGGCATTACCAGCCACTCAAAGAAACCCGATGGTGTCCGAAAAGCAGTCTTCGGCACACTATCCTTAGCCACTCTCAACTGGTGAAATCCCGTTGCCAAATCCATCTGAGAAAACACCTTAGCTTCGTGAAGCTGATCAAACAAGTCATCTATTCTCGGCAATGGATACTTGTTCTTCTTAGTCACCTTATTCAGCTCACGATAATCGACGCACAATCTCAACGACCCATCTGCCTTGGTTGCAAACACAACTGGTGCACCCCACTCGGACACACTACGCCGAATGAATCCTTTCTGCAAAAGATCATCAACTTGCACCCTCAACTCCTGCTGTTCCCTAGGCGCCATCCGCCTAAGAGGCATCACAACAGGTCTGGCTCCTTCAACTAGATCTATACGAAACTCGATCTCTCTATGCGGCGGCAACCCTTTGACTTCATCAAAGACATCCTCGAATCCATTAGCGATTGGCACCGATGACAGTCCATCCCGTGGAACAACCAGCGAATACATGAAGCTCATGAAGACGCCTTCTTCATGCTTACATCGTATCACAATCTTTCGCCCTTCCACATTCTCGACTGTCACTTCCAGCCTCTCACAATCAACCTTTGCCGCATACCTCCTAAGCCAGTCCATACACAAAATAATTCTGAACCCCGCAAAGTTCAGAACAAAGCAATCACAAACAAAAGAGCAATCATGACTCAATACGACTAGACCACGGCATAACATACACAAACAGGACGAACCCCCAACTGGATTAGTCACAACCAATGGCCTATCAATAATATCCGGTTCCAAACCCAACCGGCCTACAAGTTCACTACAAACAAACGAATGCGACGCTCCAGTATCAAACAGAACTCTAACTGGAACACCACATAGGAAAAGAGTACCTTGAACCACCACACTCTTTCCCTTCTCTTCAGCGGTAGGAGCCTTCGAAGACGACGGAACAGCTCCCAAAGCATAAGCTTGCACAATCTGCTTGTCCCTCCTCGGTTCTGGACGATTCTTCCTGAAATGCCCCGGCTTGTCACAGTTGTGACACTTCATCGGCACCTTAGGATTCTTACAATCCTTCGAGAAATGGCCCTTCTGTTGACAATTGTAGCAAGTCACCTCGCCTTTCTGCTTCTTCTGGCCATCCTTACCCTTCTGCTGTTGCTGCTTCCTCTTCTTGTTTCCACCCTGCTGGGGTTTAGACTCTTCCCTGGTCACAGCAACAACAGATCCTTCCTTAGGAAACAGACTCTCATACCTGAGAGCTTTCTCCACAAGCTTCTCAAACGAATCGTCCAAATGATCCACCAACTGTCTCCCAAGATAACTGTCCAAGCCTGTCACAAACTTCTCATTCTTCCGGTATGCA
This sequence comes from Allium fistulosum, assembly GCA_030737815.1. Taxonomy (NCBI): domain Eukaryota; kingdom Viridiplantae; phylum Streptophyta; class Magnoliopsida; order Asparagales; family Amaryllidaceae; genus Allium; species Allium fistulosum. The sequence continues at coordinate 490,295,871 of CM060903.1, forward strand.
GACTCAATATATGACCGGGCATACTTGGACAAAGCTTCAAACTCAGAAACATACTCAAGGACTGATCTTCCACCTTGCTTGAGCTCCACAAACTTCTTGAACAGAACAGACTTCTGAGCTGTAGAAATGAACTTAGCTTCAAATCTAGCTTGGAATTGCTCCCAAGTAATCTCTTCCTCCGCAGTATTGATGGTAATAGAGTTCCACCAATCAAAGGCTCTGCCTTGAAGCTGCCTTGATGCCAACTTCCTCTTAGTTGCATCATCAATTCCCAAATCACCAAAGATCCTTCTACAAGCATCTATCCATCTCTGGACTTCGATAGTTGATTCTGTTCCCAAGAAAACCTTTCCTCCAAGAGCAGTATAGTCCTTACACAACTTAGCGAAATCCACTGTTTTGGAGTTTGGACTTGAACTCCAACATCAATTGCTGCCCCCGGAACTGGTATCCTTCTCATGATCGAAGTCATCATAGCTTCGAACATAGCTGCATAATCAGCAGTCCCCTCAGTAGCACGGCCTTCCCTAGCAGCTGGTCTCCCTCTTCGACTCATTCTCAATATCTATAAAAAGGAATGATCAGAACATCTAGAGAAACAACTGCATAAAGGACTCAAACTCAACTAAACTACTATATTATATATAGTATTCATCCATCAAATTACAATTACGTCTCTCATACGTAGTTACGTCAGCGAGCGTTGGGTAAGATCGATTAACCAATGCTCCGATACCAAATGTGACGACCGCCCATGACCCCTGCACCGAATCTAGAGAAAGTGCGCTGTAAGGTGTGCCAGGCAACCATGGACGATTGTCAGGGTAAATTAAAAACAACAGAATCTATCATATTACTCACAGCGCATGGACAAAATACAATAGAACATATGTATAGTGAAGCTTTACAAAATAAAATGCCATCATATAAAACTTCATAATAGTTGAATACAAGCATCCAAATAGTCAATACATCAAGCCTCACTACACAACACTCAGAGAATATACAAACAGCGAAACACCCAGTACATATAGTAAGAAGATAATATGCAACCCTCTAGCTCGTCTTCGATATCAGCATCGTGAGAAGCAAGAACAGCACCTGTCACCTGCTACCTAGTCTGCCCGTCCCAAAAATGGACAAACAGCCCAAGGAAATAAGAATTAAAACATAAAGCCTTGAGTCAGACAATAGTCTTAGTGAGCAGTAAATTAACTAACAACATACCAAAAGAGCATAAAGGAAAAGGAATAGAAATACAACCCTCCCACTCCAACCTCTTTCTACAGTGATAGCCCCCAGACACACACTAAGCAGAAGCAAACATAACAGAGCATACAATGTAAAGTAAAGAAATTATCACTCGAGTCAAGGGCGATGTTTTCCAAGCACACACCCCCAAGGCCTAAACCAAGATCAGATAAGCACCCAGAAAACACTGCTCCTGAGACCGAATGACGATACAACCAAACATCCATGACTCTGGCTATCACTGTTATCATTGCTTCGATATCACCGTTAATTGAATGACCGGCACATTCTTTCAGCCGTCCGTCAAGGGCTAATGGAAACCCCGGTTCTAGACATAACTCCCGCACGTCGTCGCAGCCCGTGCCTAGGACTATCGAATCTGCCCAGAGTACTCGACCATCAACAGTTGGCCGTTGGGACTATCGAATCTGCCCAAACGTACTCTTGCTTAGAGCATGCTAGAACCTTCAACAACGATGCTATCCAAGCCTCCTAGTCATCCTCCTTGACGACTATTTCCATACTAGCTCAAGCGCCTCTCAAGCATCCATTACCCTTAACTCGAATCATATCACCGAGTTACCAACGTGCTTGGAATGATCCCGTCTGGATTAGACCAAGACTATCTCATATCATACTTCGCTTCATCACATCCTCGCAAAGTCTCATCTCAACATCATCATCATCGAATCTATGCATAAGAGCTTCATCACCCGCTACATATGCCACAAGCAGCTTTCCCAATTCAAGAGCCTTTCTCTTAGCTTTTGAATCATCTTCGGTCTAAATCAAATCATCAATCATCTAATTTATAGCAATCAATCAAGTCAAACATTAATCCAAGCAATCAAGCATTCAAATATGATCTATGTAGACAATTATCACTATAATGGCAATTTCGTAATTAAAGAGTCGAAAGTCAAATAAGCATGAAAACATGAGCAATGTCTCTATAATCTTGATGAATGAACTTGCATAGGTTAACATGTAGTAAAATTGTTGTCAAATCATCATGAACAATGGATCTATATGGATCTACACTTAGGATGAAGAAAATGCATGGAAATCACTATTTTAACACCAAATCGAGCCAACAATCTGATATACTCCTTTGGATCCGTGTGAGAGATAATCACCACTCACCAAATCACCTAAACAACCTCAAATCAACACGCTTCAGATCTGGACAGCGAAGGATCAAGCTTGATCTATCACGAATCCGTTTCAAACGAAGAAATCTCACTTCAAAGGATGAAGATCTTCAACTTTAGCTCTTGGACTTTCAATCTTGATCTTCGATTTGGATGAAAGGAATCACTAGATTAGAGTGGAGAAAAGAAGTGAAGAAGTGTAGAAGTCGAGCTCTCAAAATAGCAGCACTTCGTCGCTTCGAAATCCGGATCCCAAAAAGTGAGAAAAACCCTTCCTATTTATAGCAGAAATTTCCTTAAGTCGTAACTCGGCTATCTCCATAAGTCGTCCCCGACCTAAGCCTCTTCGACCTAAGCCTCTCCGACTTAACAGATATGCACGCGCGCCCCAACTCCTAGGTCGCTCACGACCTAACGCTCAACAACCCACGACCTAACGGCTTAGCAGTCCTACGACTTACGACTCAACTGGGTCTCCGACTTAACATAGCGCGCGACATAACAGTCTTCGACTTAACGACTTAGCCTATGCGCGACTTAGCGACTTACGACTTAGCGCGCCCCAACGACTCAACAACGCTGGCACGCGACCTAAAACTTACGCGACTTAACAATCTCGCGACCTATCTCCTAGCGACTTATCTTTCTTAACTCGTCCACGACTTAACTGCTATAAGTCGCCTACTCCTATAAGTTGCTAACTCGTATACGACTTAGCAAGCACACGACCTAACACACACAGAACTCACGACCTAACTTCTTAGGTCGTCTACGACCTAACTGCTCAAACACGCAAACTACTAGGTCGCTAAATACTGGGTTGTTATCTCGCTAACTCTTAGGTCGCTAACATCTATAGGTCGCGAACAGCTATAGGTCGCTCCAACCGACCTAGTACTTAACCAATCCACTGCCTTAGGTCATCTAACCCACTTAAGTCGGTCACGACTTAACTCTTAACTCTCCAAATCCCTGGGTCGCTCCTATCCCCTAAGTCGTATACGACTTACGACCTATACTAAGTCGTGAACGACTTAGGACTTAGCCATATTTTGCCTAAAATCTGAAATGGCTCAACAACACTAAAATTCCAGATTTTGACAAACTTTTCGATCCGTAAAAATACGGGTCGTTACATTTAAATTATTTATTTTTGAAATTCAGCAGCACTTTTATAAAAGATTTAGAAGAAGAAATTGGCAACCAATCATATGTTGACAAATAAAGAAGGTTAGTTGAAAAGAAATTACATTTTAAAGTTAAAAATCAGTTTTACAAGTTTGTTGTTTCACCACTTTCAACAGCTACCTTTCAACTACATACTTCCACCTCCAACCAGTTCGAAACTAATACACATGGTATCAAGGACTTGGAACGTAGTGGATTGGAGGTAGGCAAAAGGTATAGAGTCGAAAAAGGGCTTTCAAAGGGGTCGAGACCTTGTTTTTCTTTTAAAAGGAAATGTCGCTTGCTTTGCTTTCAAAAAGAATGCTTTCGATTAAGATAGCTTTCGACTTGGTCAATAGTTTTAAAGAAAGCTTTTGAAAGGGGTTGCCGCCTTTGTTTTAAATAAATGCTTTCGAAGGGGTCGAAACCTTGCTGCCGCATTCTACCCTTAGAAGCAATGCCTTCGAAAGGGTTCTTTCGCTTTAAACCCTGAGCCGCTTCTCCAATGCTTTCGAAGGGATTGGTTTCGACACCATCCACTTCTTTTACTTAGGAAATTGCTTTCAAAGGAGTTGCTTTCATCTTAGTTGTTTTAAGACCTTTTTGAGATTTTGAAAGTTAAAACCAAAGATTTCGAAAGGAATGATTTTAAATGGTTTTGAAAGGTTGTTCCACATGTGTTTACTAGAACCCAATGTTTTCGAAAGTTTTGATTTATGTAAAGGACTTAATGCTTTAGAAAGGTATATGATAAAGATTTCGAAGGGGTGGTTCCCCAATGTTTTCAAAAGGTTTACCTTTAATATTTAAATGGAGGGTTTCCAATGTTTTCGAAAGGCATGTTTAAAGTGTTTTGAAAAGTAGATGTCTAAGGTTTTGTAAAGCTTCCGAAAGGATACTTTTAATGTTTTCGAAAGGTCTATTGTAAATGGTTTCGAAAGGTATGTTTTGGCCTTTCGGCCTAAGGTTATAAAGTAAAGTAGTTTACTTGTATCGAAAGGGGTACTTTCAATGGTTTTGAAAGGAGTTCTTTCAATGGTTTTGAAAGGGGTACTTTCAAAGGTTTGAAAAAGATTGTTTAAAGTTTTTAAACAAAGGTTTCAAATATTTTCTCAACAATGTTTTGTGTAAAGTATAGATAACATGGAAATGTAATTTGAGTAAAGCATAGAGTATATTTTCCTTATTTATGTATGATTTAAAGGGTTAAATCAATTTGAAAGAAATGTTTTCAAGGAAAATTTGATGGGGTAGTTGACCCTAAGTAAATGAATTAAATGTTAGAATACCAAATGAGACTAGTATAGGGTCGCACCCTATACTATAGTGTTCAGACAAATAGTCCATTTATTACCTGATTTGTATGCATACATGATATTGCTATTATTTCTTTAACCAGTTTGTTTGTAGGATTTTGATTTGCAAAAGATATGTTTTTAAAAGGGATATTAGTAAGGGAAAACCCATTCCGCTAAGTGGCGTGGTCTCACTTAATATCAGCAAACCGAGATGTATATTATTATTCCCACCAGGCTTTATGTCTGACTCGAAGTTTCTGTTTCCCCTTAAACTCTCAGGTGCTTAAAATATGATTTCAGTAGGTTGGGAGTTGATGATTTACAAGTTTTAGTAGGTGGATGAATAAAGCTTCGGAAGACGTGCATGAGGCATGAATAACTATTTAGGAGTTGTTATTTTTATTTCTGTTTTCGCTATGATGTATTAAGACAGTTTTTGTCTTTTTAGTACTCTGATCATCCAATTGGACATCTTCATATGTCGCTCTTGGCGTATTTTGTAATAATTATATTTGATCAAAACCTGGAATACGTATTGGGATTATGTAATGGAATATGGGACAAGTTTTGTAATGTAATCAGTAAAGTTGCTGTTTTTGGAATTTGTGATTTTGTTTCATATTCATGTGCTCCGATATAATGGATATCATTAACATTACCGTATTTTGTCACTAGAAGTTAATATATAGATGATTGTAGTATCTGTAGCGCTTAGCTTTGGGCCTCTAGATAGGGGATGTTACAACTTGGTATCAGAGCATAGGTTTTTGAAAAACTTTAAATGATTTTGAAAACGTAATCCTAAGGAATTAGAGAAAAAGATCGGGGTATGGGATAACGCTATAGTAACGTACTTGTATTTGCTATATATAAGTATACGCTTTACCTCTATTCTCCCATCTCTCTTAGGTTATTCTTCTGTTTCTTACGAAGACTCGAATGAAGATATGGATGCTAGAAGTGGAAGAGTTGATATGAGAGCAATGTATTAGTTCTTTGTAACTTTAATGCAAGCGGGAGTTGCTACTGGAGTAGTTGGAGGAAATGCTGGAGAAGGAAATTAAGAAGCTACGATGGTGAGTAACTATGCTATTTTGAGTAGAGATTATGCTCAGTTGGGAGGAAAGCCGTTTATTGGTACTGAAGATGCAATCAAAGTAGAGAATTGGTTACTTTATTGGAAGAGGGTTTTCGTTGATTTGGGGCTCAATGATGAGCAAAAGAGGAGACTGGCTTCTAGACAGTTACAAGGAGAAGCACTATAATGGTGGAACAATGTTACTGTTGGAGTTAATGAGGAGACTATGACTTGGGTTGAGTTCAAAAGAAGGTTTGAGTAGAGGTTTATGTCAGAGATTGCTAAGTCTACTCTGGTCAGGAAGTTTGACGAGTTGGAGCTGGGAGACATGACTATACTTGAGCATGCAATAAGGTTTTGAGGAGCTAGCGAGATATGGCTATGCTACGGTTGATACTGTGATTAAGAGGAATGAAAAGTTCATTTGTGGGTTGAAGCTTGAGCTTTCTAAGGCCATATTACCACATATTAGGGATCCATGTGATGTTGTTGTAGAGATGGCCTTGAGGGATGAAGAGATGCTTGATTTTCTTGAAAGAAATAAGGCAAAGGAAGCTCAAGGAGGGCAGAGTCAGAAGAGGAAGTTTATCCATAAGAAACGAGCTCAGAAGGGTGGAGCTACCAAGAAGGGAAAGGCGGAGGTTGTCTGCTATAAATATGATAAGAAAGGTCTTTTCGCGAATGAATGTTGCTCGGAAGATGTGAAGAAGGTGATTGGGAAGAAGAATATTATATTCTTCAATTGTGATCAAATTGGACATTATAAGAACTAGCCAAGGATGGAAAAGGCAAAGTTTTTGCATTGAAGCCAGCTACCTCGAGGCCAACAGTAGAGGAAAAGGGAAAAGCTATGTTGGGAGGTACGCTTATGATACATGGTATGTCAATTAGCGTTCTATTTGATGTCGATGCATCGCATTCTTTTATATCTCATTGTTTGGTAGATAAGCTTAACCTAGAACCCTCACACCTAGTTACTTCCTTAAGGGTTGCAAATCCGATAGGAGGGTATGCGACACTTGGGATGAGATGTGACCACCTATTGTTTTAATTGTTAGGTCATACCTTGTTTTGCAGTTTGCATGTGTTTGATTTCGTAGGGTTCGGAATTATTTTGGGTATGGATTGGTTAAGTAAATTCGATGCTAGTATATTTTTCCATGATAAGAAAATATCGCTTAGACACCCTGACTGTAGTGATCGGATTGTATACTCCGTAGAAAGCCCTAGATTTGAGGTTAATGCTTTGTTGGGTATTGTGGAGGAAGAAGAAGAGTTGAATCGAGTTTTCATTGCTAGAGAATTCGCCGATGTCTCTGAACCCGTAGTGGGATTGCCACCGAAATGAGCTATTGAGTTTCAGATATATTTGGTACCAGGAGCAGAACCGGTGAGTAGGCCGCCAAGCAGAATGACACCTACCGAGATGAGGGAGCTAAAGGTACAGTTGGTGGATTTGGAAGGCAAGAATTTTATCAGACCAAGCAGTTCGCCTTGGGGAGCAGCCGTAATGTTTGCTAAGAAGCCCGATGGATCGTTAAGGTTATGTACCAATTATCGTAAGTTGAATGAGAAGACGATAAAGAATCGATATCTGTTACCTAGAATTGACGATTTGTTCGACCAGTTGAGTGGAGCCAAAGTATTTTCCCAGTTGGATTTGGCGACAGGATTCCATCAGCTTAGAGTGGCAGAGAATAGTATTCCTTTGATGGCGTTTAGGACCAGATATATATCGTACGAATGGTTAGTAATGTCGTTCGGACTAACTAATGCGCCAACATTCTTTGTAGATTTGATGAACCGGGTTTTCCGAGAGCACTTGGATAGGTTCATGCTAGTATTCATAGATGATATACTCTAAAGATGAAAGAGAGCATGAAGTTCATCTTAGAGTAGTGCTTGAGACGCTGAGGTAGCATTAGCTAAAAGCGAAAATTTTGAAGTGTCATTTCCGGAAGAAGGAAATGAAGTTTCTTGGTTCTGTAGTCTCAGAGAAAGGGTTGTCTGTAGATCCAACTAAGATCAAGGCAGTGAATAATTGGAAGAGATCCGAGAAGGTGACTGAGATAAAGAGTTTTCTTGGATTGATTGGGTATTTCGGAGATTCATAAAGGGTTTTCCACGGATAGCGGCACCGATGACCAAGCTAATGCGAAAGGATGTGAAGTTCGTTTGGATCGATAAGTATGAGGAAGCATTCCAAAGATTGAAGCACTTATTGACTAATGCACATGTGTTAGTTATTCCAGAAGGGAATCAGGATTTAGTAGTGTATACAGATGCATGTGGAACATGGTTAGGAGCTATGTTAATGCAAAGAGGTAAAGTGATTGCCTACGCATCTCTACAGCTTAAACCGCATGAGATTAGATATCCAACGCATGATTTGGAATTAGCCGCGGTAATTTTTGTGTTAAAGGTGTGGAGACATTACCTGTTGGGAGAGAGATTCGAGTTGTATATGGATCATAAGTCACTGAGGTATTTGTTCTCTCAAAAGGAGTTGAATATGAGACATCATAGGTGGTTAGAGTTTTTAGCCGCTTATGACTTTGGTATTGAGTACACACCAGGAAAAGGCAACAAGGTTGTTGATGCACTTAGCAGAAAACATCAAAATGCAGTATTGGCAATGATAGCTGAGTGGAAAGATTTAGAGGCATTGACTACCTACAGAATACAGTGGAGATATGAGGCTAGGTCTAGTAAGGAAATTGTTGTGTTATCATGTTTAGAAGTTCGACCGGTGATGATCGAAACGATTGATTTTAAGCAAGGAGAGGATCCAGTATTAGCTGAGCAGATCAGGAAGTTAAGAAATGGAACAAAGAGCGATGATTTGAAAGATTTCAGTCTTGACCAGAATGGGTGGTTAAGGAAGAAAGGAAGACTATGTGTTCCGAACGTGGGAACATTAGGAAGGAAGTTCTTCACGAATGCTGTAACAACTCTGGTATTGGTGATTACCGATGATATTAAATTAACGATAGATATAATTTAATATTGAGAATAAAATGAAATAGAGAAGTTAAAATTTGTTAAAATTATTTATTTCCAATAAACAATGTGTTTGGAGTCAAATCTTTAGTTTAAAAAATTTATTGTATGGAGAATTAGTTAATAAATTGAAAATATTGGAATATTTGGTAATTTGGGTTAATAAATTAATTATATGATGTATTTCAACATTTATATGTTGAAATAAATCTAAATTGATGAAAATAAAGTTTTAAAAACTTTAGTTTGAGAATTTGGATTGAAAATAATCATTTATTGGATTTTAGTTGAGTCAATGAAATAATATTGGTAATTATTGCCAATATTAACCTTTTATTGAATTTAAAAGGAGAAAATTGAAGTAAAAATGTATTTTAGTAAAATAAAAGATGAAATATTGTTTGAAAATAATATTTTAATGATTTAATTAAGTTAAAAATGGTTTATTGTAATTTATTTGACAAAGAAAATAATTTTTGAACAAGTTGTGCTTTAAAAATAGGGTTTTTACACTAAAATAGTGTAAATATGAAAATATTGTTAAAAATAAGGTTTTATTGTCAAAATATACTTTTATAATTAAAATAAAATTTATTTTTGTTCTAATAACAAGTTCATTTGCATACAAATAAGATGTATACATTTTAGTTGCCTTTAAAATGAAGAAATGGGAGAATATGATGATAATATAGAATAAAAATGAACATAGCCTTGTAATTTTCACTAAGTATAATTACCTTTGGGCTTTTGGATTAGGGTTAGGTCCATTAGCCATTAATCTAGAGGCTTCTGGTAATTGAGAAACTAACCGTACGTTGGTTTTCTCCTTCGTTCTCAACAAAAGTTTACAGTAAAGCAACAAAAGAAAAAAATGGCAGCCTCCATCTAAATTCAATTTTCCACTCAAATTGCTGAAAATCAAAGAATATAATCACTAAAATTAGATAATAGAAGGTAATCTCTATCCAATACTAGGTATATTTCATCAAAAATCTCAAATTTGAAATCAAGTTGTCCGTTAATTCTTTATTCTCTGTTGCATGTTGTTGTTTCAGTTATTACAGGTTCTTCCAAGCAATCTCTCCACCAAAAGCTTGTATCTTGACTTCGAAATCATCTGATACTTTACTAAATCATCAAGGTGAGTAAGAACTCACATTTGCTAACTGGAATAAGTGTTTTTTGAAAGAAACTGCTCTGTATAAACTTATGTTTACGTATACCTTCCTGTTTGTTGTTTTATTGAGTTTCTCGTTCCTAGTTGCCACTTTGAATGGCCATAACTCTTTGATTTTCACTCGAATTACTGCCGGAACTTTTCCGGATGTAGTTTAGTTGTTAATCTAGCTGCATGTTAATTTTCATCTCAAAATATTGCTGTTTGCTATGTCAAAAGTCATCTGAAAAATCAGTGCGTATAAGAAAAAGCTACAGGAAGCAAATCCGTGAGCTGGGTCGACAGGAAGGTCGACCCAGTGCCTCACCAGGTCGACCGGCCTATCGACCTAGTCCCCCAAGGGGTCGACCTGATGTGGCAAGGGGTCGACCTCTTGGTCGACCCATTCCTGTGTGTGTTGTGCCTTGTTTTCGTGAGCTTTTCGCAGCATTGTATCCTCCTTTGCTATGCTTTTGTGACCTATTCCTATGCAATTTTGAGATGTTTTTGATGATGGTTATGGGCTATGATATCCATCAATGGATTAGCCAAGTTTTTGAGGAATTTGAAATTAAAAATTGTGAATTAATTTCGATTTGAATTTGAATATCGATTTAGAGTATTTCCTTCGTATTTTTTCGATTTCAAACACTATTTCTTCCAAATAAATTTTGAGAGAATTTCTCAATAATTGGGCTTTTGAAATCATTGTTATAAAATATTTTCAAATTACTTTTAGATTATAGTTAAATTATTATAAACTATTTTAAATATATTTATTTCCTATAATAAGAAGAATTTTCAATAAAATGTCTTCAAAATGATTTCCGAAAATTATTTTAAAATCCCATTTTCTCAAGTAAATTATTTTATAAATAATATAAATTATTTTTACACTTTTCGGATGTATGAGAAAGAGAAGTAAATGGTTTAGTAAAACATGTGGTATGTGACACGTGAGTTTACTTTTTCGGTTAATTCCGGATTTGTACGATCGAAACCATTTAAGTGTATTGTTTTAAGATGATTTTTGAGATTTGCCATATTATGGCACATTTTGAGAGTTTTAATTCCTATATTTAGGAATTTTCCGAGTTAGCCTAAATTTGGCGAATTTTATGGTTCGAGATATCCTATTTAGGAGTATAATCGAGGAGAACCATCACGATGTATTTTGATTGGCCGATGAAATGAGGCAAGTTTTAAGATAGAGATTTCCTTCTTGGGAATTATGGTTAACCATCATGATGTTTTACACTTGTCAATGAGATGAGACAATTATGATGCCTAGTTACTACTCGCCAATGAGATGAGGCGAGGTATGATTTTCTAAGGATTTTGATTTAATGATGTTTTCTAGTGTGGCATCGACTAGCAGTTAGTAAACCGCTAAGTGAACGTATTAGGTGCCTAAATTATAAAGTACTGGTCTGGGTTTACGACTCTGGTCGTCACGATGTATTAGGTGCCTAAATTATAAAGTACTGGTCTGGGTTTGGCACGTGCATTATTGCTTCAGTATGCACTCGGGGATTTGTCCAATCCGGCGATTTTTAAAAGTTTTGATTTGCTTCGATTTCACCATTTTGAGATGATGATTTTATTATAGCCTTGAGTTGGAGTTAGGCTTATATATATATATGCATTTTTATGGTGATTTCGATAATGAGGTTTTGAACTCATATTCGAATTCCATGATGTTTGATTTTGAGGATTTTGATGCTTCTTCTATAGCTCATGAGTTTGCTAAATTCACTTATATTGAATTCCATTGAACATGAACCATATATGACATGTTAAAACCTTTTATGAATTAACTATGGGTTTTATAAAGCTTCTATCCTTGGATGTATAAATAGATATTACTTATGCTATTCCTTTAGAATTAAAGGAATACTTCCCTTATGTACTCATATCTCTTTATCTTATGCTAATATCAAGTTCTAGTTAGCCTGACCTATGTATTCATTACTTGGGTCAGACCGAGTTGCAGGTTAGGTAGTTGGACTTTTGCTAGCTATGTCTTTGGACTTCTCCTTCGCATTTGGATAAATGGCTTTGTTTTGTATTGTAGTCTTTCATTAGGAACTTGTGATGTATATATTCTTTTATGGGGATGTATGTGTATACTGTGTTTGAATACCACTTGTGACAAGTTGTATTACATTTGATGTATGTGTATGTATATATTATCTGTGTTGCTGTTCTGTGACTTATGATTGTTGTAGTTATTATATTTTGTTTATGAATTGATCCTATAGCCACCATAGTAGTGTATTAGATAGGAATAGAGTATGTCGAACAATTTAAACAATATGAAAAAGAAAACCGACATACTTAGCTCTTATCTAATGCAAAACTATGATGGTCACTCTTAACCAGCCCTATTCTCCGCATTAGCAGAGAGAATTACTAAGTAATTCTCTTTGTTATTGTGGGTCTCGGGGTGGGGAGTCACAAATGCCATCGTTTGAAGTTCACAATTCATTCGGGATGAACTAAGATGTATCGGGACATGAAAAGATGTTTCTTTTGGGAAGGTATGAAGAGAGATGTAGGCTTATAGGTGAAACAGTGTTTGAACTGTCAACGGATAAAAGGCGAACATCAGAAACTAAGTGGGTCACTTCAGCCATTAGATGTTCCAGTATTGAAATGTGATTCTATCTCAATGGATTTTATAGACTGGTTGCCAAGGTCTAATAGAGGAAATGAAAGTATATGGGTTGTAGTGGACAGGCTGACCAAGAGTGCCCATTTCGTACCAGTCAAGTCAACTAGAATGGCACCTGTTTTGGCTAGGTTTTTCATGAAGAATGTAGTTAGACTACATGGAATTCCTAGTAGTATAGTAAGCGATAGAGATTCCTTTTCACTAGCAAATTCTGGAAGAGTCTAAAGATACTTTAGGTACCAAGCTCAAGATGAGTACCGCTTACGATCCGTAGATGGATGGGCAAACGAAAAGAGTTAGGAAAGTTTTAGAAGATTTGTTGCGGGCTTGTGTGCTAGACTTTGGGGGATCATGGGAAGACCATCTACACTTAGTTGAGTTTTCGTATAGCAACAGTTATCAAACTAGCATAGGGATGACACCGTTTGAAGCTTTGTATGGAAGGCCATGCAATTCTCCTGTTTGTTGGTTAGACACCAGGGATAGGTTAGTTCTTGGTTCGGATTTAGTTAGAGAAGTTGCAGAAAAGATTGAGTTAATTAGAGTTGGAATGAAAGAAGCTCAGTCTAGGCAGAAGAGTTATGTTGATAAAAGACGTAAAGAATTAGAGTTCTTAGTTCGAGATCATGTTTTCGTCAAGGTTTCACCGATGAAGGGTGTAATTTGATTTGGAAAATCAGGAAAATTGGCGCAGAGATTCGTTGGACCATTTCCTATTGTAGAAAGGATCACGAAACTCACATATAGGGTAGAGGTATCGAACAGTTTGGCAGGAGTCCACGATGTTTTTCATATTTCTCACCTAAGGAAGTGTATTCGAGATCCGAAGACTACTATAGCACCAACTATGTTAAAGGACTTAGTAGTGGAACCGAATTTAACTATAGTTAAAATGCCAGTTCGTATAGTCGCGAGAGATGAGAAGAGGTTAAGGAACAAGAAAGTCAGATTAGTTAAAGTCCAGTGGAGCGACGACGAGGGAGACTGTACTTGGAAAACTAAGAGCAGGATTAGGGACGCTTATCCTGACTCGTTTCATGGTATGTTTACCTTTATGATTGATTTTGATGTGTACCTTATCGTAATTTCGAGGATGAAATTCTTTAAGGAGGGGAGTCTGTAATGACCCTAATTTTGATTAATATTATCTAAGATATTTAATTAGTTAAATTAAATGAAATAATGTAAATGGTTAAGGGATTAAGATTTGTGTATTTAGAGGGTAGCCGTGCCTAATGAAACAGTGAATTAAAAGGAATTAAAATGAAATAGACAAGGGTAATAGATAAGGGAAAAATAGGAATAAGTAATATTCTTATACCTTAAACCCTTATGCACGTTCATAAGCAAAACTTAATCTAAGAAGAGGCCGGCCACCATTAGAAGATAACAAGGGAAAGATAAGCTAAAATCAAGAAGAAGGAAGCTTAATCAATCTAATTCAAGAAGCAAATCTCAAACTCCTTAATAAAAAGCTAAAGGTGAATAATATGTTACATCTCATATTTTCTTATTTTCGGTTATAGTTGAGATTCAAAATTATTTTGCAAATGATTGCCATGTCTTGATTGTTTAAAATGATATATATACTTGTTGATGATTTATGCTAATTCATATAGATTTTATGTTAAGGTTTAACTTGAAAATTTATTAAATGATATCCAAATGCCTTGCGATTTTGATATAAGGTCATATTATTCTAGGGTGGGGTTTCAAGTTTCATAATTTTCTGAATTAATGTGGATTTATTATGAATTTTCTAGTGACGAAAATGGTTAATTGGGTTTAAAATTAATTACGACTATTATATATTAGCTTTGAGTCAGAAATTTATGTGTTAGAAAACATATTAAAAGTGATTTATGGGAATTTTTGTAGAATCTTCCTAAGTGTTTTAATAAGTATATAAAATTATTTAAGGAATGAGACTTAAATATTTTATATGTTTATAAAAGGAGAAAGAGCAATTTGTAAATGTTTTAAATTATTTATTTCTGAAATTCAGCAGCGCTTTTAGAAAAAATTTAGAAAAAGAAATCAGTTTTACAAGATTTTTGCTGTTTCGCCACTTTCGGCAGGTACCTTTCGACTACATACTTCCACCCTTAACCAGTTCGAAACCAATACACATGGTATCAAGGACTTGGTACGTAGTGGGTTGGAGATAGGCCAAAGGTATAGAGTCGAAACAGGGATTTCGAAGGGGTCGAGACCTTGTTTTTCTTTTAAAAGGAAATGCCGCTTGCTTTGCTTTCGAAAAGAAAGCTTTCGATTAAGATAGTTTTTGACTTGGTCAATAGTTTTAAAGAAATATTTTGAAAGGGGTTGCCGCCTTTGTTTTAAAAAGAAGCTTTCGAAGGGGTCGAAACCCTGCTGTCGCATTCTACCTTTCGAAGCAATGCCTTCAAAAGGGTTCTTTCGCTTTAAACCCTGAACCGCTTCTCCAATACTTTTAAAGGGATTGGTTTCAACACCATCCACTTCTTTTACTTAGGAAATTGCTTTCGAAGGAGTTTCTTTCGACCTAGTTGTTTTAAGACCCAGTTGAGATTTTCAAAGCTAAACCCAAAGGTTTCGAAAGGAATGGTTTTAAATGGTTTCGAAAGGTTGTTCCACATGTTTTTACTAGAACCCAATGCTTTCGAAAGGTTTGATTTATGTAAAGGACTTAATGCTTTCGAAAGGTATATGATAAAGGTTTCGAAGGGGTGGTTCCCCAATGTTTTCAAAAGGTTTACCTTTAGTGTTTAAATGGAGGGTTTCCAATGTTTTCGAAAGGCATGTTTAAAGTGTTTTGAAAAGAGGATGTCTAAGGTTTTTGTAAAGATTTCGAAAGGATACTTTTAATGTTTTCGAAAGATCTATTGTAAATGGTTTCGAAAGGTATGTTTTGGTCTTTCGGCCTAAGGTTATAAAGTAAAGTAGTTTACTTGTATCAAAAGGGGTACTTTCAATGGTTTCAAAAGGGGTTCTTTCAATGGTTTCGAAAGGGGTACTTTCAAAGGTTTTGAAAGATATTGTTTAAAGGTTTTAAACAAAGGTTTCAAATGTTTTCATCAACAATGTTTTGTGTAAAGTATAGATAACATGGCAAAGTAATTTGAGTAAAGCATAGAGTATATTTTCCTTGTTCAAGTATGATTTAAAGGGTTAAATCAATTTGAAAAAAATGTTTTCAAGGAAAATTTGATGGGGTAGTTGACCCTAAGTAAATGACTCGGATATTAAAATACCAGATGGGACTAGTAAGAGGTCGCGTCCTGTAACGACCCGTATTTTTACGGATCGAAAAGTTCGTAAAAATCTGGAATTCTTAGCGTTGTTAAGTCGTTTCAGATTTTGGGCAGAATTTTGTTCAAGTCCTAAGTCGTGACCGACTTATAGATTGGACGACTTAAGGGAAGGAAGACTTAAGTCGGTGACGACTTAAGAGTTAGATCGTTTGGTAGCTTAGGCCGTGAGCGACTTAGGAGCGTGATAAGTCGTGAGCGACTTAGGAGCGTGTCAGGGTTAGGTCGTAAGATCTATTAAGCCTAGGTTGTGGGATAGGTTAGGTCGTTTGACCGACCTAAGTATTTGACCGACCTATAGGATAGGAGACCTAAGGTTTTGAACGACCTAAGGGATAGGTCGGCAGCGACCTAAGGAGAACCAGTAGTTAGCGGGTTAGTGATGTTAGGTCGTATCCTAGCTAAGATGATAAGTCGTAAGCTTCCGTGTTAATTTAGGTCGTAGGCGACCTAAAATAGTTAGGTCATGAGTTTCTGGGTGATTTAGCGACCTAAGGGGGATAGGTCGGCAACGACCTAAGGAAGTAGTAGTTAGGTCATATGACCCTGTGTGTAGTTAGGTCTTAGCCTATCTGCTAAGTCGTAGGTCGCGTGAGTTGTTAGGTCGCGCGTACGATAGGTCGTTGGGTTTTGGCTTAGTGTTAGGTCGCGTGAAGGCTTAAGGTGTTAGGTCGCTGGGTGTTAGGTCGTGAGCGACCTAGGAGTTGAGTCTTATGCGCGCTAAGCTGCAGTTGTCTGTTAGGTCGAAGAGTTTCTTAGGTCGTAGGTTGTGGACGACCTAAGGGCGAGCGACCTAAAAATCAGCCTATAAATAGAAGGGTTTTTCTCACTTTTAGGGATCCGGATTTCGAAGCGACGAAGTGCTGCCATTTTGAGAGCTCGACTTCTACACTTCTTCACTTCTTTTCTCCACTCTAATCTAGTGATTCCTTTCATCCATATCGAAGATCAAATCGAAGATTGAAGAGCTTAGATTGAAGATCTTCATCCTTCGAAGAGAGATTTCATCGTTTGAAGCGGATTAGTGATAGATCAAGTTAGATCCTTCGCTGTCCAGATCTAAAGTGGGTTTCTTTTGAGGTATTTAGATGATTTGGTGAGTGGTGATTATCTCTCACACGGATCCAAAGGAGTATATCAGATCGTTGGCTTGATTTTGGTGTTAAAGTATAGATTTCCATGCATTTTCCTAATCATATGTGTAGATCCATATAGATCCATTGCTCATGATGATTTGACATCTATCTTACTACATGTTAACCTATGCAAGTTTATTCATCAAGATTATAGAGACATTGCTCATGTTTTCATGCTTGTTAGACTTTTGACTCTTTAATTACGAAATTGCCATTATTGTTATAATTGTCTATTTAGCTCATATTTGAATGCTTGTTTACTTGGATTTTTGTTTGACTTGATTGATTGCTATGAATTAGATGATTGATGATTTGATTTAGACCGAAGATGATTCAAAAGCTAAGAGAAAGGCTATTGAATTGGGAAAGCTGCTTGTGGCATACGTAGCAGATGATGAAGCTCTTATGCATAGATTTGATGATGATGTTGAGATGAGGCTTTGCGAGGATGTGATGAAGCGAAGCATGATATGAGATAGTCTTGGTCTAATCCAGGCGGGATCATTCCAAGCAAGTTGATAACTCGGTGATATGGTTCGAGTTAGAGGATAATGGTTTGCTCGAGGGGCGCTTGAGCTAGTATGGAAATAGTCGTCGAGGAGGATGACTAGAAGGCTGAGATTTCATCGTTGTTGAAGGTTCTAGCATGCTCAAAGCAAGAGTACGTTGGGCAGATTCGATAGTCCCTGAAGGCTAATGATTGATAGTCAAGTACTCTGGGCAGATTCGTTAGTCCTAGGCAAGGGTCACGATGACGTGCGAGAGTTATGTCTAGAACCGGGGTTTCCATTAGCCCTTGACGGACGGCTGAAAGAATGTGTCGGTCATTCAATTAACGGTGATATCGAGGCAATGATAACAGTGATAGCCAGAGTCATGGATGTTTGGTTGTATCATCATTCGGTCTCAAGAGCGGTATTTTCTTGGTGCTTATCTTATCTTGGTTTAGGCCTTGGGGGTTTGTACTTGGAAAACATCGCCCTTGACTCGAGTGATAATTGCTTTACTTTAAATTGTATGCTCTGTTATGTTTGCTTCTGCTTAGTGTGTCTAGGGGCTATCACTGTAGAAAGAGGTGGAGTGGGAGGGTTGAATTCCTATTCCTTTTCCTTTATGCTCTTTTGGTATGTTTTTAGTTAATTTACTGCTCACTAAGACTGTTGTCTGACTCAAGGCTTTATGTTTTACTCTTATTGCCTTGGGCTGTTCGTCCATTTTGGGACGGGCAGACTAGGTAGCAGGTGACAGGTGCTGTTCTTGCTTTCCACGATGTTGATGTCGAAGACGGGCTGGAGGCTTACATATTATCTTCTTACTATATGTACTGGGTGTTCCGCTGTTTGTATTTTCTCTGAGTGTTATGTAGTGAGGCTTGTTGTATTGACTATTCAGATGCTTGTATTCAACTATTATGAAGTTTTATTGATGAGATTCTATTCTGTGAAGCTTCACTATATGTATGTTCCATTGTATTTTGTCCATGCGCTGTGAGTAATACGATAGATTCTGTTGTTTTAATTTTACCCTGACAATCGTCCATGGCTGCCTGGCACACTTTACAGCGCACTTTCTCTAGGTTCAGTGCAGGGGTCGTGGGCGGTCGTCACATTTGGTATCAGAGCTTTGGTTAATCGATTTTACCCAACGCTCGCTGACGTAACTACGTATGAGAGACGTAATTGTATTTTGATGGATGATTACTATATATAATATAGTAGATTAGAAGAGTTTGAGTCCTTTAAGCAGTTGTTTCTCAAGATGTTCTGACCATTCCTTTTTATAGATATTAAGGATGAGTCGAAGAGGGAGACCAGCTGCTAGGGAAGGCCGTGCTACTGAAGGGGCTGCTGATTATGCTGCTATGTTCGAAGCTATGATGACTTCGATCATGAGAAGGATGCCAGCTCCGGGGCCATCGGTGGATGTTGGAGTTCAAGTTCAAACTCCAAGACCGGTGGATTTTGCTAAGCTATGCAAAGATTATACTGCTCTTGGAGGGAAGGGTTTCTTGGAAACAGAATCAACCATTGAGGTCCAGAGGTGGATAGATGCTTGTAGAAGGATTTTTGGTGATTTGGGAATTGAGGATGCTACTAAGAGGAAGTTAGCATCAAGACAGCTTCAAGGGAGAGCTTCTGATTGGTGGAACTCTATCACCATTGATACTCCGGAGGAAGAGATTACTTGGGAGCAATTCCAAGTCAGATTTGAAGCTAAGTTCATTTCTACAGCTCAGAAGTCTGTTCTGTTCAAGAAGTTCGTGGAGCTCAAGCAGGGAGGAAGACCAGTTCTTGAGTATGTTTCTGAGTTTGAAGCTTTGTCCAAGTATGCCTGGTCGTATATTGAGTCTGCATATCAGAAGAATGAGAAGTTTGTGACAGGCTTGGACAGTTATCTTGGGAGGCAGTTGGTGGATCATTTGGACGATTCATTTGAGAAGCTTGTGGAGAAAGCTCTCAGGCATGAGAGTCTGTTTCCTAAGGAAGGATCTGTTGTTGCTGTGACCAGGGGAGAGTCTAAACCGCAACAGGGTGGAAACAAGAAGAGGAAGCAGCAGCAGCAAAAGGGTAAGGATGGCCAGAAGAAGCCGAAGGGCGAAGTGACCTGCTACAATTGTCAGCAGAAGGGCCATTTCTCTAGGGATTGTAAGAATCCAAAGGTACTGATGAAGTGTCACAACTGTGACAAGCCGGGGCATATCAGGAAGGATTGTCCAGAACCGCGAAGGGACAAACAGATTGTGCAAGCTTATGCTTTGGGAGCTGTTCCATCATCGTCGAAAGCTCCTACCGTTGAAGAGAAAGGAAAGAGTGTGGTAGTTCAAGGTACTCTTTCCATATGTGGTGTTCCAGTTAGAGTGTTGTTTGATACTGGGGCTTCACATTCGTTTGTTTGTAGTGATCTTGTAGGCCGGTTAGGTTTGGAACCGAATATTGTTGATAGGCCATTGGTTGTGACTAATCCAGTTGGGGGTTCGTCTTATTTGTGTATGTTATGCCGTGGTCTGATTGTATCGAGTCATGGTTGCTCTTTTGTTTGTGATTGTTTTGTTCTGAACTTTGCGGGGTTCAGAATTATTTTGGGTATGGACTGGCTTAGGAAGTATGCGGCAAAGGTTGATTGTGAGAGGTTGGAGATGACAGTCGAGAATGTGGAGGGGTGAAAGATTGTGATACGATGTAAGCATGAAGAAGGCGTCTTCATGAGCTTCATGTATTCGCTGGTTGTTCCACGGGATGGACTATCATCTGTGCCAATCGCTAATGGATTTGAGGATGTCTTTGACGAGGTCAAAGGGTTACCGCCGCATAGAGAGATCGAGTTTCGTATAGATCTAGTTGAAGGAGCCAGACCTGTTGTGATGCCTCTTAGGCGGATGGCGCCTAGGGAACAACAGGAGTTGAGGGTGCAGGTTGATGACCTTTTACAGAAAGGATTCATTCGGCGTAGTGTGTCCGAGTGGGGTGCACCAGTTGTGTTCGCAACCAAGGCAGATGGGTCGTTGAGATTGTGTGTGGATTATCGTGAGCTGAATAAAGTGACTAAGAAGAACAAGTATCCATTGCCGAGAATAGATGACTTGTTTGATCAGCTTCACGAAGCTAAGGTGTTTTCTCAGATGGATTTGGCAACGGGATTTCACCAGTTGAGAGTGGCTAAGGATAGTGTGCCGAAGACTGCTTTTAGGACACCATCCGGTTTCTTTGAGTGGCTGGTAATGTCGTTTGGATTGACTAATGCGCCAGCATATTTTGTGGATCTTATGAATAGAGTGTTCAGAGATCAGTTGAACAAGTTCGTGCTTGTGTTCGTGGACGATATTCTGATTTATTCCAGAACTGAAGAAGAGCACAAGACGCACTTGCGTATTGTTTTGGAAATCTTGCGGAAACATCAGCTGAAGGCTAAGTTTTCGAAGTGTCACTTCTAGAAGAGTGAAGTGAGGTTCTTAGGTCATGTTATCTCCGGAAATGGAATAGCGGTTGATCCCGCTAAGGTGGCAGCAATCCAGGATTGGGTTAGACCTAAGAATGCATCTGATGTGAGAAGTTTTCTTAGATTAGCGGGATATTATCGACGGTTTATCAAAGACTTCTCCAAGATAGCTGCACCGTTAACAGGATTGACGAAAAAGAACCAAGTGTTCAGATGGGAAGATAAGTGTGAGCAAGCTTTCGGAATCCTGAAAGAGAGATTGACAAGTGCTCCTGTTTTGACTATTCCAAGTGGGAATGATGAGATGGTGGTTTACACCGATGCATGTGGTACTGGACTTGGAGCAGTGCTAATGCAGAAGGATAAAGTTGTTGCGTATGCAAGTCGACAACTGAAGCCGCATGAAAGGAATTACCCGACTCATGATTTGGAGTTAGCGGCGATTGTTTTTGCTCTGAAGATGTGGAGACATTATCTGTTGGGAGTTCGATTCGAGTTGTTTACGGATCATAAGTCATTGAAGTATCTTTTCTCCCAAAAGGATTTGAATCTTCGGCAGCAACGTTGGTTAGAGTTTTTAGCATCATATGATTTTGGTATAGCTTATACTCCGGGAAAAGGTAACGCAGTAGCAGATGCGTTAAGTCGAAGACATGCAGGATTGGGAGCCATGTTTTCTGAATGGAAGAATCTCGAGTATTTAGCTGGTTTTGACTTCAGGCCTAGATGCGAATTGGAACCTGAGATGTTGGCAAACTTATCGATAAGACCGACTCTTGTGGAAAGGATTGGTGAGGGTCAAAAGCGAGATGATAAGATTGTCAAGATTATCCGTGAGTTGGAATTTGGATTGGATCCAGAAAAAGATAAAGGATTCGAGGTCGATCAAGAGGGTTAGCTTCGAAAGCAAGGATGACTAGTTGTTCCTGATATAGATGAATTGAGAAGTGAAGTTCTGAAGGAAAGTCATCACTCGAAGTTGACAATTCATCCAGGTGAAAATAAGATGTATCGGGATATGAAGAGAACCTATTACTGGGAAGGTATGAAGAAGGATGTTGGAAATTTTATTTCCAAGTGTATGAACTGCCAGTTGGTTAAAGCTGAACAGAAGAAGCCAAGTGGATTGCTTCAACCATTAGAAGTTCCTACATGGAAGTGGGAGCAGATATCGATGGATTTTATTGATGGACTACCTAGAACAAGAACGGGAAATGAAGGGATTTGGGTCATCGTAGATCGTCTGACTAAGAGTGCAAGATTCATTCCTGTTCGATCGACTAGGACTGCATCAAAGTTGGCAGAGTTGCATGTTAAGTGGATAGTTCGATTCCATGGTATTCCGAAGAGTATAGTGAGCGATCGGGACCTATTGTTCACTAGTGGATTTTGGAAGAGCTTTCAGGAAGTTTTGGGAACCGAGTTGTGTTTGAGTACAGCTTATCACCCTCAAACAGATGGTCAGACCGAGAGAGTCAACCGAGTTTTGGAAGATCTCCTCAGAGCTTGTGTTTTGGATTTCGGAGGATCATGGGAAGATCATCTTCATTTGGTGGAATTTTCGTATAACAACAGTTACCAGTCAAGCATTGGTATGGCACTGTATGAGGCATTGTATGGAAGACCGTGTAACTCTCCGACATGTTGGTTAGAGATCGGAGAAAAGTTAATGCTTGGGCCAGAGATGATTTGCCAGACTTCAGATTGTATAGAGATCATTCGGCAACGAATGAAGGCAGCCCAAGATCGTCAGAAAAGTTATGCCGATAAGCGTCGTAAAGATTTGGAATTCGACGTCGGAGATATGGTTTTTGTGAAGATTTCTCCACTGAAGAATGTTATTCGATTCGGGAAGAAAGGAAAATTGACTCCGAGATTTGTTGGACCATTCCCGATCATTGAGCGAATTGGAAAGCTCGCCTACAGATCGGAGTTACCAGAGAAGATGTCGGGTGTGCACAATGTTTTTCATGTATCGTATCTACGGAAATATGTGCACGACTCGAATACAGTGGTTTCTGCTGATAGCTGTGAAGATTTCGAAGTTGATCCGGTCGATAGAAGACCTCGTAAGCCGGTTCGTGTTGTGGAAACCGACACGAAACAGCTTAGGAGGAAGGTAGTTAAGTTGCTCAAGATACAATGGAGTGATGATGATAACGACTGCACGTGGGAGGTGGAAGAGAGGATGAAAGCAGCTCATCCTGAACTCTTCAAGGTATGGCCCTAAGGTGTCGTGTCATCTCACGATATTGTAACTTGTTCTGGTTTTAGAATTCTGCATGCTAAGCTAGAATTGGATGCATGGTTTGTTGATTGCTATGGATGGTAGGCGTGCAGAATAGTCTTTGATTGCTCTTGTTTGTTTGGAATTTCGGGGGCGAAATTCCTAAGGGGGAGAGAATGTAACGACCCGTATTTTTACGGATCGAAAAGTTCGTAAAAATCTGGAATTCTTAGCGTTGTTAAGTCGTTTCAGATTTTGGGCAGAATTTTGTTCAAGTCCTAAGTCGTGACCGACTTATAGATTGGACGACTTAAGAGTTAGATCGTTTGGTAGCTTAGGTCGTGAGCGACTTAGGAGCGTGATAAGTCGTGAGCGACTTAGGAGCGTGTCAGGGTTAGGTCGTAAGATCTATTAAGCCTAGGTTGTGGGATAGGTTAGGTCGTTTGACCGACCTAAGTATTTGACCGACCTATAGGATAGGCGACCTAAGGTTTTGAACGACCTAAGGGATAGGTCGGCAGCGACCTAAGGAGAACCAGTAGTTAGCGGGTTAGTGATGTTAGGTCGTATCCTAGCTAAGATGATAAGTCGTAAGCTTCCGTGTTAATTTAGGTCGTAGGCGACCTAAAATAGTTAGGTCATGAGTTTCTGGGTGAGTTAGCGACCTAAGGGGGATAGGTCGGCAACGACCTAAGGAAGAAGTAGTTAGGTCGTATGACCCTGTGTGTAGTTAGGTCGTAGCCTATCTGCTAAGTCGTAGGTTGCGTGAGTTGTTAGGTCGCGCGTACGATAGGTCGTTGGGTTTTGGCTTAGTGTTAGGTCGCGTGAAGGCTTAAGGTGTTAGGTCGCTGGGTGTTAGGTCGTGAGGCTTGTTGTATTGACTATTCAGATGCTTGTATTCAACTATTATGAAGTTTTATTGATGAGATTCTATTCTGTGAAGCTTCACTATATGTATGTTCTATTTTATTTTGTCCATGCGCTGTGAGTAATACGATAGATTCTATTGTTTTAATTTTACCCTGACAATCGTCCATGGCTGCCTGGCACACTTTACATCGCACTTTCTCTTGGTTCAGTGCAGGGATCATGGGCGGTCGTCACACGTCCTATACTTTAGCTAGTAGCCCCTAGCTAATATATGTCCAAAATTCCAATGTGTAGGGCTTTGTCACAGGTAAGACTAAAATGATGTTACACATAGAAAGGGATATACAGAGTAAATATAGGTTATTGGTGAGCCTGCAAAACCATTAGGATCAGTTGACTCGGGGAGAAGTAAGTTAGGGACAGATCGTCCAGAAGAGTATCTAACAGAAGTTAGATTGTCTATTTATTTTGTCTAGTAGGCTCGAGTCAGCCAAAGGTTAGTAGTTAGCCAAATAAAACTATAGTGTTCGAACAAATAGTCCATTTATTACCTGATTTGTATGCATACATGATATTGCTATTATTGCTTTAACAGTTTGGTTGCAAGATTTTGATTTGCAAATGATGTGTTTTTAAAAGGGATATTAGTGAGGGGAAACCCGTTCTGCTAAGCGGCGTGGTCTCACTTAATATCAGCAAACCGAGATGTATAGTATTATTCACACCAGGCTTTATGTCTGACTCGAGGTTTATGTTTTCCCCTTAAACTCTCGGGTGCTCAAAGTATGATTTGAGTAGGTTGAGAGTTAAGGATTTACAGGTTTTAGTAGGTGGACGAATAAAGCTTCCGAAGACGTGTAAGAGGCATGGATAGCTATTTAGGAGTTGTTATTTTTATTTCTATTTCCGTTGTGATGTATTAAGACAGTTTTTATCTATTTAGTACTATGATCATCCAAAGGGGCATCTTCATATGTCACTCTTGGCGTATTTTGTAATAATTATATTTGATCAAAACCTTGGATACGTATTGGGATTATGTAATGGAATATGAAACATGTTTTGAAATGTAATCAGTAAAGTTGCTGTTTTTAGAATCTGTGATTTTGTTTCATATTCATGTGCTTATGATATTATGGGTACTATTAACATACCGTATTTTGTCACCGGAAGTTAATACTATAGATGACTGCAGCATCTATAGTGCTTAGCTTCGGGCCACAAGATAAGGGATGTTACAATCAGTTTCCTTAAGAAAACAAATACCACTATTATAATTTTATTTTATAATGAATACTCATAAAATTCATATTAAAATAAAACTATCTATTTTTTAGTAAATACTAAAAAACAATTACTATTTTATAAATAATGCTTAGTATGTTTTACGAAAATAATTTTCGTAACTTGAGGCGACCAATAATTGCTATATGTAATGCTCCCACTATTTCCGTCATTATTATAATAGCATTGGAATATGAAGCTCCATTCAACCACTTAATATAGGATATTTATTTCATTTACAGTAGCCGAGATTTTTTAGATCAAATATCTTAAACTTGAAAAAATAGATCTCATAGAAAAAAATTTCTATATGAAATACAATTTGGAATAAAAATCATATTTCTCATTCCTTGTTAAGTATCTATTATTATTTTACAATTCTCCTTTCCAATGCATTTCATAAAGCAGAAGTGACCATTCACTCTCTTCATCACGGTCGTGTCTTACGTTACATCTACTCTCGTACATTCGTTTTCCATTCTAAATGGTTGAACTATGCAAAAGGAAACCCTTACTCCAATATCGTAATGAACTCTTTAGAAAAGTGCATTAGATCATCCTTAACATTTAAACATATCAATTGAGTTGCACTTCACGCAAACTGATCAAATAGACATTTCAGTAATCGAATTCTTAGATTTACCTTGTAACTCTTAATCTAGTGTTATATTTAACACAACAAGATCCTTAATGTAATCAACCATATTGAATATGTGATCTCACACTATGGTTTATTTGCTAGCTTATTTCGAATGAACTAATTTCATTAAGGTTTCATACATTACGAGTTGTGATCGTTCACTATATAACATTTACATATGATTGGATGTGGGTTAAATATTCATATCCTTGTATTTCTTTTAGAGTTCGAAACTCATTAAAGGCAATACACAGTCTCAAGCAAATAAACACGTAAGTGACCAATTTACGAACATATTTAGTAGTTATATAATTAGGCGCTTGCATGGGTCAATATACGAAAAATGTATTGGTAAAAATATTTTATATTTCTATTTGTCATTCTTAATTCAGTTCATTTTTATACTTTAGTCGATAAATATTTTATCAATTATATTGATTGCACAAATTTATCGATGTAGATTAGTTCAATTTATAAATTGCAGACATTCGTACAATGTTATAAAGGTTAAATGTTATCATTTTGTCTCTCTAACAAGGCTTCCACAAAACTTTTATATTCCTCAAAACCCTAAGAAGAAACATAGAAATCTTTCGATTTCTCTAGTGGATGTTAGGACTCGCTTGCCTTGGGATTCTGACCTTGAGTTTTCTCAAAAAATCAAGGCTCGCGAGTAACGTATAACTCTTTATCAGTCGTATCATATACAACTCCTAACCCATGGCATTTGTCCTAATCTCACTTTGACCTTAAGTTTGCTCAATGGATCGAAAGAGATTATTCACTCGCACCTACCATTTCACGACGGTCTACGTATAATATATACCTTGAATTTGCTCAATAAATACATATAGTTATCTTTCCTCGTCTAGTCTATATATTAATAATGCTACACATAACACACATGGCTTAAGTTTGCTCAACAATCAAAGAGTACGTAAGCAATTTATTAATATATAAATGGTAGAGAATAACACTTATATTAAAGATTCATAACTTTAATATATAGTTGTGTGATATCAACTTATGGAATAATGTACTTCTTATGAAATACCCTCATGATTCAAGTATCAAACACATCTAAAATCATAACATACGTATTATATATATGTATTTATTATTTAATCTAATTAGGGGTTATTACAGTTCCACCTTTTATTACACATTCATAATATATAAATTTAATTCTTTTATAACATTTGATAATTTTATTAACTTTTATAATAGTATTATGTATGTATTTTTCTTTATTTTATTAATTAAATATTATTTAATTTATTCAATTAACTAATTAGTTAACAATTTTATTAATTTTATTTATTAGCTAAAACATTTTAACTTGAATATGTATACTCTAGCATTTGTAGTTATACAGATATATCCAAATACATATTTATTATATTATTTATTAACTAACATTCAATTAATTTTTTTAATTAAATAATTTAAATTAATTTCAAAATATATATACACACATACATATACATACATAAATATGTATATAGTCATAACATTTTAAGATAATATTGCATATATCAATATATATGTTATTTAATTTAATTAATTAACTATTTATTTAATTAACGTAAATAATTATTAATAATTTTCAAAAATGATTATTTTATTTTCATAACAGTTTTGAATTTTTTTATAACATCTTTAGATCATTACTTATTTTAAATTTAACCTTTTAAATTTAAAATACTATTTTATTTATTTTATATTTAACCTTTTAAATATAAAATATTATTTTTATTTATTTTAAATTTAGAATTTAATTTTAATTTTAAAACATATTTTGAAAATTAGCCCAAGGCCAAAAATCAGTTTGGGTTTTTTTGTTGGAAATAACCTTTGGGCTTACCTCATCCTTTCGACCCAAGCCAGTAGCCAGGTAGGGTAAAGTATTTGATTACCTAAACCCTACCCGAGACACTACTTTTTTAGATATCCTACTAAATGGTAAAGATTTAATAAAATAGCCCTAATACTGCTAATTTAGACCGCATATGCTATTGGGATCTGGTATAACTATTGGAACTGTGCTAGCACACAATGGCTTAAATGTGTGAATTTTAATTTTTTAAAACCATTTTGGAACTTATTGGGTCTATGAAGTCTAACTTGATTTTCATATATAATATAAATAAATTTAAAATAAAATCATTATTTTATTCAATTGATTAACAAAAGGGCTTAATTGATTTTATATATATATATATATTGTGTACATGTGTATCATATACACATGTATGTGTACGTGCACGTGTAACATATATAGTGTACATGGTTTAATATTTCTGTATCTAATTGCTAGGATTTATACGATAACAGACATATTAGCCCCTCTATATACATATTTGTAGTCAGTAATATAGTTTAACATAACATAATACATACATGTGCACTATAAAATTAGTTAAGATTATATATTCACATATTCAGAAGTTTATTTATAATTTAATGTCAATTAGTTTAAAATTCAAATTTAAATATTTTAAAATTTAAATTTAAAACTAGATCTAGTTTTAAATTTAAAATTCAAATTCCAATTTTATAAATAAATTATTATATCGTATACACACGCATGTTCAAATTAATCTTTTTTCAATTCGAAAATACATATAAATATGTTTTAAATTATATAAATCAAAATCATTTATATATTTTAATATTATTGTATTATATATATACACGCACACACACTCTCTTATTTTTAGCCATTCAAAATTTTTGAAAAACTAGTTTTTTTGTTCAAGTACGAATTTAAAGTTGATACATTTTTTATAGTTTAAAAATCTAAACAATATTTTTATTTCCATTCAAAATTTATATTATATTTTATGTAGTATATACATATATAATTATATTAATATACATTAATATATATACTTTTTATATTAACGATTTACTAATTAATATTTTAAAACTATATATATATATATATATATAATTCAAAATAAATAAACATATATACATAAAAGATTCATTTTTTAAAATGCAAAAATCTTTTTTTACATCCATGCAAAAATTATATTATATTTTATGTAGTATAAAAGCTTTTTTATTTATACTATGTATATATATATATACGTATTTACAATATCTTTCAAAATTCAAATTTTTTTGAAAATCTTTTAAATTTTAGATTTAATTTTATTTAATTAAATATGTAGCCAAAAGCTTTATGATGAAATATATACAAAAACGATTTTTTAACAATCACACATACACACACACACACACAGATATATATATATATATATATTTGCTTATATATAAACCAACAACAAATATGTATAAGAAACTGATATAAATCTAACCTATACAAGCACAACATCATGATGATTAGGTATATAAACCATTATATAATAAGATTACCTCAACTACACCCTTGTAGAAAAACCTTGAATGTTGAGTCAAACTATCTCCTGAAATCAGATTTCAACTCTTCTAGAAATTGCTATTGATCAGGAAGATCTACGCACCTTTCATTAATTTGATTTGAATTTGTGTTTTGTTTGAAAATAATGGTGGAGGGAGTGGTATGGAGTTTTCGACCAAAGATTAAGGGAGAAGAGAAGCCAAAAGTATAGTGTAAAAAATGAGGGACAATAGGTTTAAATAAGAGAAAAGATATAGAGGAAAAGTGGATCTAAATCCATTCTTTTCTCCACCAATTCAAACCTGAAGATGTCAACATATCCCCTCCTTCCTCTTGCTTTGGCCGGCCAAGCCATGGACCCTTATGTGATTCCATTCCACTTCAAACCATATCATATAATTTACATTTAAATCAAATTCAAATGCACATTAATATCATATATCGCTACGTATATATATATAACTTTTATACATGTACTATTTTCATTACTGATCAACACCAATCAAATAAAACTTTATAATTAATATTTCACAAATATTAATTAATTTATAATAATTATAATAAATTACGTGGTAGTCGGAGTATTCAACAACGGTTGTGTGACTCTTAGGTGTAAATTTAGTCAGTGATTAATATCAAACAATTCGAATATTAACATTCACACATCACCTTAGCTAGTGATATGATAATTTGGCCAAATTTATCGCTTATACATTTTCGGTAAAATCCAATTTTACTTATTTTAAGCGGTCTCCGATAGCGATAATTATTTACACCAGTTCTCTTCGTTAAAACTATATCACATCATGACTTATGGAATTTGGTATCGGTCAACATTCCAATATCGTTCACAATCATCTTGTATAGTTTAAACATAAAGTCCTTGGTTTAATAGAACAATTATTATTAACCAAACTGCTCTGACCATAGACTTTAACTTTCAATTGACTTTAGTTAACCGCGATACAGACCTCATATAACTGAGGAAACGAATTCTCTATTAAATAGTATTTCACTTCCACTGCTTCAACTCGGACCCAACTATAGTCGTTCGATGGACCTCGTACCATGAGTTAACTATAATCAAAGTGGAGTGTACACATTGAAGTTAAATGGTATTCTTAAGTTGAGAGAACTGTGTAATATTGTCATTTTGATATTCTCTATTTGACCTTAGCTATATAGGAAACTATGAGTGAGTCATTTCATATTTATCCAATAACTATCAGTACATAACCCCTTGGTGCTCCCAGTATGCATGAGTAATACACCGTCCAACATTTGGAGAACGTTACATACTCTAGTCTTAACAGATGTATCGATATCCGGCCTCGATACATTTTGACTAGGACTATTCAAAACGGTATATTTATTTTCGTTATGATAAATTGCTCATAATTACAACACATTGTAAGTACTATCACAAAACGTATAATTTATGGATTTTCTATTAAATATAGTTAAATTAAATAAACAATCAATATAACACATATTATCAAGTATATAATAGGAAGAAAAACACTTATTATTTTAAATGAGATTCTATTATTGAGTTGATAATTTACAGTGAATTACAGAGTTGACCCTAGGGCATACCCCTAACTCAATCAGAGTCAACAATAAAGAAGTAAATTTCGATAAGTAATTTTAATTAATTTTTATATACAAAATGTATTTTGATAACTAAACCAATTATTAAAACAAATGTAACACTGTATATTCAGATAATTTAAGAGAATTTGATTAATTAATTTAGATGGATAATCAAATAAAATAATCTTACAAATTAAACATAAACATATTTAATAAAATAAAGAATTGAACTAACCAAACCAAACTGATTTGAACCTTCAAAAGTACCTTCTTGAAAACGGATTTACCGTCAAAAGTATAACAGTTAAGATTAATTTATATAGTGGAAAAAACAAAATTAACATGACCAATAAATTTACCGTTACTACCGGTTTTGATGTTTCTTTATTGTTACCAATATCAATGGTAAACTTACCGTTACTATTAACCATAGCATTGTCATACCGATGCCGCTTAATATTGACTGCCAATTACTTGGTACTCATATGATAATGAAATATGGCTTGCATAGTAAAAGTGTAATGCAAAACGGAAACCACACAAAATAAAAGTAAAATAAATCAATGACATGCTTTGAAAAATTTAATAACTTTGTATCAGTTATGATCATACATCATTTTTTAATTAACATAGTTCCAAAAAAATTAACAACTTATTTTTTAACCTAAGTAAATTACATTCTAAGAATGCATAGTAATTTGGTATTACAAGAGTCCGCTTTACATTTTAGGAGCCACCTTATTGCGATAGAAAGAGGAAGATTTGAATTTTAGTTTGAAAATAAATAAGGATTTAAATTTCCATCAATAACGGGAGTAAAAGTATTTAATTAGTCAATAACGAAACTGAAGGAGCTTAAAAAATAGGTTAATTTATCCAAAACAAGAAATCGCTATCAAGTCCCTGGAATTAAAAGATGATGTAAGAAAAGTCCCTTCTGAATAAGTTATGAAAATTAGATCCCTATATTTAGATTTTGGCTAATTTATACCGCTTTTGCCCTAAAAAAAATGCTAAGTCGATTTTCTAAAAGATGACAGTTTGGTAAAAAATAACAAAACAGGAACCTAATTTACATGTGTTTATGAGCATTGACTTTTTGTGCATGAGCTTTGAAAATAGGGACCTTTGGTCCAAAACCCCTATCCAAAAACTGTGTTCTAACTATTCTCTATTTAAGATAATACAAATAAACGGTAATATCTGAATATACGCAAATATTTAATTACTCTAACCGGGCTAATTATAGAAAGATTTAAAGAGTTAAGGGATAGTCAATGGTACAATTAAAGAACAGCCTAGTTATTCTATGCAAGCTTGTACTGTACATACGCAGAAAGATTTAGTTAGTCAGGTTTAACAAGGCAATAGTGAGATTGAAAGAGAAAAGGCGTTATTAATTCTAGACGAGCTAATATACATCTAAAAAATAATTTAAACAGAAAATGTTTAATCATTTAATAAGTGAATTAACCAAAAAAAAAAAATTATAAACCTAAACTTTGTAAAACAGGATGCAATATTATATTATCAGTTCGGAATTCTTCATCCGAGTGCGTTCTGATTTCTCATCATTCATTTCTCTTTTTTACCTTGTCATATTTTACGTCACTACTCTCTTCCTCCTACAGTGGCCATCAAATCCTATTCTGTAACCTGTCCATTTTTTTCATATATGTGTGTAATTATTTCCTCCTTTTACGTTGAATCGACAATATTTTTTATAGTTAAATTCTATTTCCAAACATCCATTGCAATCCTGTTTGCATACGTGCAATAGACATATATAATATTTAGATCGGTGTTTATTATTCTTTTGCAAGAAGTTAATAATCAGCCTTACTCACTGTAATCATTGAATTATCAGATTCCATTGGGTCAGATAATTGCATGCTTTGCACTATATAATTAAAGGCATGTTCAAATCAGATTTTTGATTGCCAAAACTTAGCTCAGCCTTTTGGTTCAATTTTTTTAAGAATTATGTCTGTTTACTCGCAGTTCACTTATGATGATTTCTATCCATAAGTTTCTACTTATTTGCCTTAAACCTGATAGAATAATATTTAGGTTATTCAATCGCTACGCTTTTTTCAATAATTAAACAGTAGATCTTTTTAACTTCCATTTTTTTTAATATTTGAACACATCCTATAAATGATGACTGAAACTGAAATGTAACTTTATACAAGCTCGACCGGTTGAGTATGGAATGAATATACGTTTTCTTCTGGCAACAAATATGGTACGTGCTTACATGGGTGTGACTTTCTATAGTGCTACGAATGAGTTCACAGTTGAATCGGTAAACAAATGGAAAGCAAAGAGCGCATGACACCTTTTTATTGTCGTACTAAAACCACGTAGTAATCGTGCATTAGTCGATGCATACACGTTTGCCATAAGCCTCCAAAACAGAGATAATATAAGCATTAAAACGACAGACGTAATAGTGTGAAAGAGTAAAGCAAGGAAGCCATGTGCGGCTAACGTGGGTAGGGCTGTGCAATCTTTGTCCCATGTTACCTGGCTACCTCAGTTATCTCTCATTTGAATTGTTTGGCCTTTCTTTCTTTGGTTGATTTGTTATTTAATTGCACATTTATTTGTCTTTGTTTTTAGTTACTGATATGTGCTTATCAGAGTAAATTGTGCATTGTTTAGTCTCTGTTCTTGGATGGTGACAAATTTTAGTTTGATTGTATTCCTTTTATGCTTTCTTCATTGGGAACGTTTGCCATACATCCTTAATAACTTTCATAATTCACCAAACATCCCTTAGATACAAAATATATAAATTTCATTCCTATTTTTAAAGACCGCGTTTTTTTTTCCCAAACTACCCTCAAAAATCATCGTAAAACTCTGAACCCAAGCTTTTTTTATCGTAACCTTTGATACAATTGAAATCACAGTTTCTTCAACAAAATCCGAAAACTCTATAAAATCGAACAACTGAACAACCAAAATCAAGTCGAAAATCTAACACGAGACAAAATGGAAAGATCGAAGGTGATGTATCTCAATTTCATAAGTAGTCGATTTATATTCCACTGTTTTAAATCAATAGATCTTAGGGTTTTTGCAAGGATTTTAGAGATTTTCGAGTTAGCCATGCATGTAATCGAGCTTTTTTACGGTAATACAAAGAAGATTGAGAATGCAGATGATATACTAAAAAACATTCTGTAATTACTGCAATTTTTGAAAAATATTGTTCAAAAAACTATTTCCTCTCTTCAAATTTTAAGCAGATTCATATTTGTATTAATGGTGCAATTATTTAAATTTCGCAGATAATTCAGCAAATTTTAAACGTTTTTGATTTTTTTGAAATTTTACAAAATTTGCAAATAATTGCAGATATATCTGCAACTATTGCGTATAGTTGCAGATATATCTGCATCTATGTGCATTAGTCGCAGATATTTCTACAACTATGTGCAATAGATGCTGAAATTTATGCAACTATTCTGTATAGTTGCAGAAATATCTGCAACTATTGCACATATAAATCGAGTTAACCATGCATGTAGCACATTCTTCATTTTTTTGAAATTTTACAAAATTTGCAAATAATTGCAGATATATCTGCAACTATTGCTTATAGTTGCAGATATATCTGCAACTATTGCGTATAGTTGTAGATATATCTGCAACTATGTGCATTAGTCGCAGATATTTCAGCATCTATTGCTAATAGTTGCAGTAATATATGCAACTATTGCACATATCGTTGCAAACATTTCTGCAACTATTGAATATAGTTGCATTCTGCAACTATGTGCAATAGATGCTGAAATTTATGCAACTATTCTGTATAGTTGCAGAAATATCTGCAACTATTGCACATATAAATCGAGTTAACCATGCATGTAGCACATTCTTCATTTTTTTGAAATTTTACAAAATTTGCAAATAATTGCAGATATATCTGCAACTATTGCTTATAGTTGCAGATATATCTGCAACTATTGCGTATAGTTGTAGATATATCTGCAACTATGTGCATTAGTCGCAGATATTTCAGCATCTATTGCTAATAGTTGCAGTAATATATGCAACTATTGCACATATCGTGGCAAACATTTCTGCAACTATTGAATATAGTTGCATTCTGCAACTTTATGCAATAGTTGCAGAAATGTCTGCAACTATGTGCAATAGATGCTGAAATTTATGCAACTATTCTGTATAGTTGCAGAAATATCTGCAACTATTGCACATATAAATCGAGTTAACCATGCATGTAGCACATTCTTCATTTTTTTGAAATTTTACAAAATTTGCAAATAATTGCAGATATATCTGCAACTATTGCTTATAGTTGCAGATATATCTGCAACTATTGCGTATAGTTGCAGATATATCTGCAACTATGTGCATTAGTCGCAGATATTTCTGCAACTATTTCTAATAGTTGCAGTAATATCTGCAACTATTTGCAAATAGTTGCAGAAATGTCTGCAACTATTGCTTATAGTTGCAGATATATCTGCAACTATTGCGTATAGTTGCAGATATATCTGCAACTATGTGCATTAGTCGCAGATATTTCTGCAACTATTGCTAATAGTTGCAGTAATATCTGCAACTATTGCACATAGTTGCAAACATTTCTGCAACTATTGAATATAGTTGCATTTTTGCAACTTTATGCAATAGTTGCAGAAATGTCTGCAACTATGTGCAATAGATGCTGAAATTTATGCAACTATTCTGTATAGTTGCAGAAATATCTGCAACTATTGCACATAGTTGCAAACATTTCTGCAACTATGTGCAATAGTTGCTGAAATTTATGCAACTATTCGGTATAGTTGCAGAAATATCTGCAACTATTACACATAGTTGCAGAAATATCTTAATACTATATATCATCAAATTGAGCCTTAATTCAGTTACATATTCATTATAACTGCAAGTATTTAACATTACCTATCATATTATTAGATTGTGCATAGTTATTTCATAATATTTAATTTACATTTACAGAAGAACACAAAAGAAGATATAAAAGAAGGAAAAAAAGTTATGTTGGAAACATCTATTGTTCCTGTTGAACAACACCCAGGATCAAATATTCTACCGGAAAAAAGAAAAACAATAAGTGAAGGGAAAATCAAATCAACAGAAGATAATTACAGAAATAATTTGAGATCTTTCATCGATGTTCTTCGCAAGATTAAGAATGAAAAATTGCTGACAATATCACATACAAAATATCTCCAGAATCTACCTTTCTACAAGTTCATTCATATGATCTATATTGGAATTATACCTGCAAAAGAAAACACAAAAAACTCAACGACAATAGACATAATCATCAAAGCATACAGAAAGAATTTGAACTGTTTCCAATTTGGAGATATGCTACTAACATTTACAGAGGATGATATAAGCCAATTGCTATCAATTCCTACAGAGGGTCAGCAAATCAAAACTTCTGGCCATATGAAAAAAGAGGGTAAAAGCAATGCTGAGTTTACATCATTCATCAGTAGGCACTTTAAAGGAGAAACAAGTGTCAACAAAAAAAACATAGAAAGGGAATTATTTGCAACAATAAAAGGATCATCAAAAGAAGAACAAGCAGATACTGCAAAGCTTTTGCAGTTGCATTTGGTTGCAACATTTTTAATATCAAATCCAAACTCAAGTATATCATGGAATATGATTCCATATTGTGTTTGTGAAGATAAAATGCAGCAGATATCATGGCCAAAAACGATTCACAAGCATTTGATAAATCAAGTTGAAAAATATATTGACACCCCAAGGAAAATAAATGCATGCGTTACATTATTACTGGTATTAAATTTTTAATTAATTAGATAAATATCCTATTAATTAATAATTTATTCTAATACTAATTGTCTTTTTTGCAGTGGTGGATCTGTGAGAAAACACAAATTTTGAAATCTGCTAAATTCGAATACAACAACTCGTATCCCTTGGCTGGCAAATGGGATATATCAAAACTCAAGCCAATAATGTTATTGACCATAGAGTACAACTCAGTAAGTATAACTGCAATTTAATTTATAGAATTATTAAGCTTTAGTAAAAAAATAGCCAGTACTTTATTTGTTTGCAAACTTATCTGCAACATTTAACAATGGTTGCAGATTTATCTGCATTTATTAGCAGCAGTTGAGCTTTTTTTGGCTGCAATTATTCACTACATATGATGACTTATCTGCAATTTTTATAAACAATTGCATATTTATCTGCACTTAAAACAACAAAACTGAACATAGTTATACAATTATTTACAATAATTAAAGATATATCTACTATTTTGTATAATACCTGCAGATTTTTCTGCCATTATTAAAAGTATTTATGGACATACATACCAATCATAATTAAAATTATATTCATTTTTCCAATTATTCACAGTTCTTACATAATTACATACAAATATTCTTAAGCTTCAATTTTGATTGAATTATTTATTCCAGGATTTTCAAGGAGAGGAACTAAAATTGTTGAAAGATGCAGTTGAAAAAGATGAAGAATATGAAGCATTCTACAAGAAAAGAGAAGAAAAATATAAAGAAATAATAAGAAAACTTGAATTGGACAACAGGAAACTTCAAGCTGAAAATACGCTGCTAAAAAAGCAATTGAGACAAAATGTGGAAACATCATCATCCACAGAATCTGATAATATAGAGCTACAACTAATAGAAAGATCTGGTAGCAAACTAAATTCCTCAGATGAAAGTGAAAGTGAAGAAAACAAAGAAAGTGAGGATAATGAAACAGAAGAGAATACGTCATCTGGTAATACTTTCAGTAATATTTTGTTTTCCAACAAGAATGTAAAAATTTAAAATATTTGATGATATATCTGCAAGTATTCTTACTAAATGAAAAAAGCATTTTTAAAGAATAAATGCAGATATCATTGCAATAAGTATTAAAAACTGTAGCACATTCTTCATTTTTTACATAACACATTGTAACATAACACAAAATCTATAACTATGTCAAAAATATTAAAGAGTTAAATTGCAAACATATATTTCAGCTCAAAGGACAGAAGAAAATGAAAATTTAATTGATATTCAAACTGAAGACAAAACTGTTGAAGATGAATCTCAGCTAATGGAGATAGATGAAGAAAAAGAAGAACAAAAAGAAAAAGATGTTGATAATGGGGAAAAAATGAATTTTGAAGCAAAACAGAAAGACCGAGAAGATGGTGAAGAAACAAAAATAGTTGAGGAAGATAAAGCAATTGAACAAGATCCTTCATCTGGTAATGCTTTGAATAACTATAGTTTTTCAACCAGACTGTAAAAATGTAACATATTTGTTGATATATCCGCAAATATTCTTCCTATTATATATTAATAATATGAAGAATAATTGCTGTTATTAATGCAACAACTGCTGTAGAGTGTAGCATATTCTTCACTTTTTCACAATTATTCACAAAAATTTTATTAACCAACAACCAATAATTGTATTTCAAAAACCAATTATGAAATATTAACCATCATTCAAATTGATTTCAGGTGAAAGCATTCAAAAATATACACAGTTACAAGGCAAACAAACTGAAAAAATATCTACTTCAGCAGAAACAAAAACTGAAGAAATCAAAGAAAAAACATTGGAAATTGAAAATCCAAAAAAAAGGGTTAAATTAGCTGAAGAAGTGAATTTTCAGACTGAAAAGAAAGCGAAAAAGGAAAAACAGCCAGTACAAACCCTACCAATAATAATTGAAGAATATGAATCTGAACCTAGATCAAAAGAATTATCTACCAGTACAAAAATAAATGTCAGAAGGAGGTCAAATGTACGAGGTCTATCTGAAGAAAAAATCAAGCTGCTTGAGGACTTCTTTAATAACTCTGACCTCAGGTAAAACTGTATAATTCTTTTAGTAGCCAAGTATACCAATAAATGCTTAACTAAAAGTAATTATTTAAATTTCCTGGGTAGATATCAGCAAATATTTGAAAAATACAAACATTTACTAATATTGACCATTATATCACAGCAAAAGTGCATACTTAAATGGAGACGATGACATAATTATAACTGGAACAGCACTTGGTGAACTAATTATAGGAAGATTTCTTGATGGCCAGGTACAACTTTACTCAAAAGTACATTTATTTACAAATTTATCTGCAACATTTAATTAGACTTGCTGTTTTATCTGCAAAAACCCATTTGTCTGCAATAACTCCATTTATCTGCATATTTATCAGCAATACTTCTTTAAATTTATTGTTTTGTCAGTAAAATTCCATTTATCCAAAACAATATCATTTATCTCCAGAAATATCTGCAACTATTGCACATATAAATCGAGTTAGCCATGCATGTATCACATTCTTCATTTTTTTGAAATTTTACAAAATTTGCAAATAATTGCAGATATATCTCCAACTATTGCGTATAGTTGCAGATATATCTGCAACTATTGTGTATAGTTGCAGATATATCTTCAACTATGTGCATTAGTCGCAGATATTTCTGCAACTATTTCTAATAGTTGCAGTAATATCTGCAACTATTTGCAAATAGTTGCAGAAATGTCTGCAACTATTGCTTATAGTTGCAGATATATCTGCAACTATGTGCAACTATTGCTTATAGTTGAATATAGTTGCATTTCTGCAACTTTATGCAATAGTTGCAGAAATGTCTGCAACTATGTGCAATAGATGCTGAAATTTATGCAACTATTCTGTATAGTTGCAGAAATATCTGCAACTATTGCACATAGTTGCAAACATTTCAGCAACATTTAATCAAACCTGTTGTTTTTATGCAAAATTTCAAGAACTTATTATTTTTTCTGCTAATCATATTATATTATTCTGTAAACAAATATACTATCACTATTTTCTTATAATAATATTTGTAGATCATTGACTGGTATTCACATGAATTGCGTAAAGTTCATCCAGAAAACTTGTACTTCAAAGTTTACGCTACTGTAAGTTTTATAATCTTCTACTGAAGAATTTGTTTAAATGTTCATCAATTCAATTGTCTAATATATTATCCTACAGACATTTCTACTGAGCAATTCAAAGAATGTAACACAAGCCCTAATCGATAATGTAGTTGCTAAAAATTTTGCAAACTGCAATAAAATGTTCTTCCCTATCCACCAAAAATCACATTTTACACTGTTGGAGTTTAATAAACAAGGTAGAATATGGATTCACTACGATTCCATAAAACCACGGCACGAAGCAGATCATCAGAAAGCGGCAAGAAAGATGGTATGTAAATTAAAAAATGAATAAATCAGAGAAAAATAAACTATTTAACAAAATCTTTGTTTTTTTGTACAGAGAGTTTATGTCACTGCCTTACTAAAGAAATTGGAAAAAGGAGAGCATGAACCATCAAAGCAAATCACTTTTGCTAACAGCCCCCAACAACGTTCTGATACGTAAGTACACAACAAAAAAAATGTACAAATATTTCCATATCATAGAACATTTCTTCTAATAATTATATAATACTT
Organism: Allium fistulosum; assembly: GCA_030737815.1. Classification (NCBI taxonomy): domain Eukaryota; kingdom Viridiplantae; phylum Streptophyta; class Magnoliopsida; order Asparagales; family Amaryllidaceae; genus Allium; species Allium fistulosum. The sequence goes on from CM060903.1 coordinate 490,336,512, forward strand.
GTCAATCATTGCAGAGTTGATTGTGGCATGTTTGTAATGAACATTATGAAACAAAGAAGTGAAGACAAAGAAATCAACAATGAAGACCCTGAATTCTCATATGAAGCTATGGATTTACAAAGAGCTGAAATAGCACATCAAATTCTTTCTTGCAAACCTTATAGTTGGAGCTTAGAAGAAAGCTTGACACAAAAGTTTTTACTTTCTGAAGCAAATCAAAATAATTGATGTATCAAACTGTAATGTTTTATGTAAGAATACTGAAATGTATGTACATATTTGCTAAACTTATGTAGTTGAAAGACAATATTACTGTGTTACCACAATATTAGAGTATATTACAAAAAAATTTATATATAAATTTCTAACAATTGTATTCAGCATTAAAAGCACATATCTGCAGTTATCTTGACAAATGTGTGGGTAATTAAATACTTGCTCTTAAAAATTGCAGAATAATCAGCAATAAAAACATATATCAGCAGATATCTCTGTAATAATTTATTTTTTCCAAATTCTTACTCATAATAATTTCACAAATGTCAGCAAATGAAGCACATATCTGCAGATATCTCTAAAAATATTTAGCTATTGGAAATTCTTTCAACAAATACTTGCAGAAATTTCAGCAATAAAACCATATATCTACAGATATGTCCACAAATTTGTAGATATTCGAATTTCTTGAACCAGATAATTTCAGAAATGTCAGCATAACAAATAGATAATTGCTGATACCTCCATATTTATAAACAAAAATTGCACATACTTATGGATACTCTTATTTATTTCGATCCAAACAATTATACAAATATCATCTTCATATAAAAAGCATTATTCACAAAAGGGGTATAAAAAGAAAACAATTATTCAGAAAAACTGCAGAAATATGTGCAATTAACAGTAATAATTGCAGAAAATACTGCAACAATGATTACTCGAAAGCGAACCATGTTTAATACATTACAGACAGTAAACATCCAACCTAAGGATAGAGAAAATACCATAACAATGAATAAGAAAAACATAAACTCAACTCCATACATTTTAGCTTTCCTATATTAAAGAGAGACTACATGTGTTTCACTGAACAAGTCCTTTTATTATGACCCAACTTCTTGCATATGCTGCATCTAATAGTCTTTGAAATTTCACCGGCAGATTTTATCCTCTTAAATGCAGATGGTCGACCAGGCATTCTTCTACCTTTAGGAGGTGCTACAACAACATCTTCAATCAAAACATCTTCTTTCACAAAGTTTATAATAGGATTGATTGGATGAGAATATGCCGATCGAAAATAAACAACTTTGAAATAATCTTCAATGTAATCATAAACATTTAACTTTCCACAGCTCAAAATACATCTAACGGCATGAGCACAAGGAAAACCATAAATTTGCCACAAATTACAAGAACAAGTCCGATTATTTAAATCAACAGATTGATGAACAGGAGAATGAACTTCAAACACATGATCACTAGATTTTATAACAAACCATGAAGCTCCTTCCAAATGAAGACTTTTCAACCGATTTTCGTTCACCGGACAAACAACACTATTCCAACTATTAGCAAGTTCTCGACGATCAGAAATTAACTTCATCAACTTAACTCTAATGCTATCCAAGCATGCAGTGATTGGTAAATGTCTTTCTTCCAAAATCCATTTATTGAAACTCTCTGAACAATTTGATGACATTTCACCATAACGACAAGCAGGGAAAAAAACATTAGTAAATTTCTCAAAGGGAATTCCATTCAAAAAGTTTGCCACAGTAGAACCACCAGCATCTTTAAAATTCTTCAATGCTAAATTGAAATCATCCAAATTAGAAGCATATGCAACACGTCCAAACAAATCTATCAACCATTTCTTTTTTGATTTGGAAAATTCAGACTTTAAAGCAACTTTTAAATTATTGTTTAAATGATAAAAACAGGAACCATGAACTGAATCTGGAAACACTTTGGGAATAGCAACAAGAATACCAGGATGACGGTCAGAAATGAAAACAAACTTTCTACAATCATCTTTCAAAAAATCTTTAAGCTGTTCACAATACCAAATCCAATTATTTTCATCTTCACCAGACACAATTGCAACTGCTATAGGAAAAAAACCTGATAAAACAATCACAAATATATAAATAACTGAACAAATTGCTTAATACTATTCACTTATATTGAAAAAATGCTGACAAAACTGCAACTATTACCAAATATTACTGCACAAAAATTTTCCTTAATTCAAAAAAATTGCATACTTTTCAGCAATTTTTTATGTAAAATTGCTTCGATTTCCGCAATGATTTATGTAAGTAAAATATTTTATTTCTTCTTAATAAATATTGATGTTGCAGAAACATATAATAATTATTGCAGATATTGATGTAATTATAAATTAATGTACAACATACCTTCATTGCCATTTTTACCAGTAGCAGCCATCAAACAACCTTGAGCTCTACCCTTCATAAAAGTAGCATCAACAAATATTAAAGGCCGACAAAATTGAAAACCATGTGCACAAGCTTCAAAACCAACGAAAACCCTCTCAAATTGACGAGTATCATGATTACACTCCAAAACTACTTTACTACCAGGATTACTTTCAATTACAGCATCACAAAAAGACTTCAAATGGTGATAAGACATCATATCACTTCCATGTAAATCTTCTAAAGCCAATCTCTTCCCACTATAAGCAAAATAATACTTCAAAATGATATTATACTCAGTTTGAAATAGGTTAATAATGTCCTTTGTCTTCATTAACGGATTAGCTTGAATATGATCATAAACCAACAACTTAATCAATTTACTTGAAACAGGAGGATCATTAATATCATGAATTCCAGCACCACAGGTATGTTCAGGATGAAATCTCTTTATAACAAAATAGCCCGGAAGATTAAACTTAACAGAAGCATGAATTCTGAAAGTACATTTTGTTCGAGAACAAACAGCCATAACTCTTTCCTTATCATTCTTAACCAAATCAAGCTTATACACTGTCTTAATACTATATATCATCAAATTGAGCCTAAATTCAGTAACACCACCTGGAAATTGTTGACCAACACTCGTAAAAACAGATTGATTGGAATCATTTCTTAATAACTGCCTGAATTGAATATTAGAATCACCGGTACTAACAAATGAGGAATCACTGCTACATGTAACATCATCTGATCTAATATTGGTAGCTGAAAAACTAGAAGGAACAACATCAACAAAAATAACAAAGTAATCCTCACGGTTATGAGCAGCCAACAACAAAATAGATTGAAGATCAAAATTAGTTTCAATATTCCTTCTCAATCCATCTCTAACATAGTACAATTCAAATGACATTGAACTCAATTCTGTCCATTTACCAGAAATAGCACTTCTCAACATAACAACCGAACTATCAAATTGAAGGCGTAACGAAAAGCTATCATATCCAAACTTCAACAGCACAAGCACTCCAGCATCACCAGGAACACTTTAATTTTAAAAAAACATAATTACAATTATAAAAAAATAAATACAAAAACGCAGGATATATATATTATATGCTGATATGTAAGCAATAATTATAAAAAATTGCAGACAAATCAGCACATAAAATAATATTTTAATACTTAAGCAATATCATTTGCTGATATGTAAGCAATTTTTATAAAAAAAAGCAGATAAATAAGCAGAAGTCTGAGCTTAAACAAATAAGTGAAATACGAACATTACTTGCTGATATGCATGCAATAATTGTAAAAAATTGCAGATAAATCAGCAACAATTAGTAATTTGTACCATTTTCACCATACATATTCAAATTATTTGCGGACAAGACTGTAAAATACCTACAATAATTCCAGACAAATCAGAACTTAATCAAAGCTAAAAAAATAAATCAACGAATAGTACCCTATACATACGCATTAATTTTTCAGATAAAATAAACAATAGAATACTTGTAATTTTCATTTACTTCAAACAAAAAAAACTAACGAAACAGAAATAACAAAATTATAAACGAATATCGCAATATCATTTAAAAACAAACAAAATCGATTACAAATCCAAACAATATTTTACCTGGAAGAAGGTAAAGCCATGATTCCGAAATAATATCTTAAAACAATGATCGAACTGAATCAGAGTTTAAAAATTGAAATCGAAATCACAACCACCATAAAAAATTAGCGCGACATGAAAACAGGGGTATTTATGGAATAAATTGAGGCAGAAATAAAAACAGGGATCGGAAATATAAGTTTTCAAACGGGAGGAGTTTACGCGGACTAAGTTTAATTACAAGGACGTGGGCCTAATTTTCACTTCTTCATTTGTACCATTACAGACCTACTAATTCTATATTAACAACAAGAATGTTTATTTATTGGAATTATGGACAATCCAAACACAAAATTATTCTCTAAAATCCCCAAGGGTGCACTATTATTTTAATTTATATGACCAAGAAGATAAGCGGGGTTGGCTGGACTCACATCGGATTTATTAACGAAAAAGAGCACAGAAAAATAAAAGAAAACATTCAAAATTAGAGAAAGGGGAAACAGAAAAAAAAAACACAAATGAAATCAGGTCTAATTAGCAGAGCTCAAATAACAAACAAATGCCCAAGTGAAGGGGGTGCTACTGTTGTTATAGGCTCCCCAGTGGTTCAGTTTCAACTTGAGCTTTCATCCTATTATTCTTGATAGTGCCGATGGAACCGATCCAGTCTGCAACGGGTGAAATAAGTAAATTTCTAATATTTTTCTTATTTCTGGATCATATTGGGCCTATGATGTCTAAAAGACTATATTAGATCCAATCTACTTAATTTAAATAAAATCATCTTTAATTTAATTCTTTTAAATTTAGTTAATTAATTAATTTAACAAATTAGTAATTAATATAATTAATGGGTATATTATTATATACTAATAAACGTGTTACTCAACATAATAATGTGTATATAAGTAATGCCCGCATATACAGATGTTGGGATTTGTACCTATAACTATACATTAGTCATTTATATATGTGATTATTGTCTCTAAATAATGTTTAATATATTTATAAAATAAATAAATTTAATTAAAATTAGAAATTATTTAAATAAAAGAAAATTTAAAAGATCTAACCTAATTTTGACTAAGTCGTTACATTTGAAATTCAAATTTTATATTAAAATATCTAGTTGAGACTTCATAAAACATTTTAAATTGAAACTTGGATTTTAAGATTATTAATTAAAATATCTTTATTAAATTTAAATATATAATAATACTAAAAAGAAATATGCAGCCAAAATTAATTTTATTATTAAATATAAAAAAAATTAAATAAATAAAAAAATTAACGTGTTAAAAAGAATTTATAGATATATTTGTATATCATAAAATAAATTTTATAATACATAAAATATTTGAAAATGTTATTCATCAAGAGGAAAAACAATTATTTTATTTGTTTATTTTGAATCTGAAATTGAATTTATAAATTGGATATATATATATATGTATATATATATATAAAATAATTTAATAATAAGCAATGTATCACATAATAAATCAAAACATGTAAATATATAATAATTATATATAAATGTACTTCGACCAGAAAAGAATGTATTTAAAATTAATTAATATATTTATATATTGTTTAATAATATTAAAAGCAACATAGTATTAAATAATTATTGATATATATATATATATATTAAAATTGGATTATAGTGATTTTTATGTTTAAAAAGATTAAATATTCATTTAAAATAATCAAAAATATTTATAATACTTAAAAAAAAATTATATACATGTATAAAAATATTTATGGCCAAAATTTAACTTAACCATATTTTATTTTGAATTTTAAGTAGTAGTTTCATGTTGTTATTCAATCTTTTGGCCCAGCTACGTTTAGGCTACATTCAGACTAATTTAGCAAGAGTCTAGAGATGGAGCGCAGATGGCAATATGAAGTAACGATCAAGCGAAACCTAAGGATGGGCTATGAAGAACATTATAAGTATGAATAAGTGTCTCGCCTAGGCAAGGGATCGGGTATGATCTTCTCCCTAGGCAAGGGATCAGATCGTATTAATCTAACAGTTCAACTCAATGGAAATCGATCGATATCTCAAAATCCAGAAGCGAATATGCACACAATTTTGGGAACAAGAAGCTAACAAGCAAGGGACCCACCAGATGGCTCGTAAAGTGCCACGTGGCCTCTAGGAGAGGTTGGGGCCGACCCCTATTTATGGGGAATTGGGCCTTTCTGGTGTGATCTCGTCCACATCCCGAGAGTCTACTGTTGAAATTTCAGGAAGATATTTATTCGTCCACACCTATAAATACAGGGTTGATTGTTTATTTTAAGGATCTTTACGCTGTTGTTTCCTTTGTACTCCAGTGTAATCTTGGATTCCTATTTGATACCTCTTGTATTCAGAAGTCAAAGTGATTAATAAAGTTATTTTATCGAAGTGGATATAGGCAATCAATGTCGAACCATTATAAATCACCGTGTCTCTGTTTTTTTTACTTATTTGCTATTAGTTTATTGCTATTTTCCTCTATTTCCATTTAATTTTCTTTCTTTATTTCTCTATAAATTCTCTGTTGGGTGTTTGTGCCAATTTCTGGTGCAAACATTTTGGTGTTTTCACTGAGAACCTTGATTCTCAGCTTGATTGGATCCTTATTCTAGTGTTGGATTGCCCAAATCCGAGAAAGAGATCCGGATTCATCTTCAAAAAGTTTCTTATTCTATTCAGATTTGAAGGAAATCTAAAGGAAGCTAATAGCCATGGTTAGAGGAATTAAGTCTACTTCTCGTGGAGTTGAAGGAAATGAGGATGCTAGTGTCCAGCATGGAGAGTAGAATGTTCAACCTATGGCTACTAATGCCCAAAATCCAACTAATATCTAGAATCCTCTTGATGCCATTATTAGAGCTGATTTTGAAGCCCTCATGAAGGAGTTAATGGATAGCCATCAGTAGCTTAACCAGCAGATCCAGGCCAATATCGACCTGATGAACCAGTTGACGGATCAGCGTGGAAAAACAAGGAGGGAGCCTACTCCATATTCAGGATCAGAGAGTTCTTCCTCATCCGACGACTATCACAGAGCTAGAAGCCATAAAATTGAAGCATACAACGTTGGAATGTCGGAAAAGCAACTAGCAACCGATCACTACAGGTCGGCCCCGATCCATTGAGAGGGATCAGCACCAACCGATCTTCCAGAGGAGGGAACCGACAAACAACTGAAGGGGTGCGAGCTGGAGATGTTGTGGTCAATCTGGATGATAGAGTTTAGGAAAATGCCGATCAGTTACGACCCAGGAACGATGATGGGGCAACTGCTCAGGATGTACACCAGGGGAATGTTGAGCCAAGACAATGTTGAGCGGCCTGGAGACATCAACCAGACTATTCACATGAATTGAAATACGACCATCACTTGGCACCAACTCTTTAGACGCTAGATTTAACGGCTATGGTCAGACAGCTGGTCAAGGAAAGCCAAGGCTTGACCAATGATGATTGGGGACTCTCTAGGAGGCATACACCATTCACTAACAACATCCTACACGCAGAGTACCCATGGTGATTTAGTATGCCCAAAAATGCCACTCTATGAGGGAAAACCCGACCCCATGCAGCATATTATGAGACACGAATGGCTTATGGACTCAGTGCGAGCCGATGATGCAATCAAGTGTAGATGTTTTCCCATCTCTCTAGGCGGGATTGCAACCATGTGGTTCGCTAGGTTGCCCCCATGACTAATATCCACATTTGACGAGTTAGCAACGAAGTTCGTGGAGCAGTTCCGGATGCATACTGATCACCCTAAAGATGTTATGTCCCTCTCTAGTGTGATTCAGGCTCTAGGGGATTCGTTGAAGGATTATTTGGAAAGATTCAGTACGGCCATCGTAGAAATCAGTAATCCGAATGATAACTCGATAGTGATGGCGCTGACCAAAGGGATTGACCCTGATTTTGATTTTGGGGATTGGTTGGCTGAAAAACCCCCCGCTACGTTGGACAGATTTTACGCAAAACCTGCTCAATACTTGAGGAAAGAAGAGGCAAAGCAATCCAGAAAGAGAGATGGGACTGGTCAAAATGTTGAAGGAGTTCAAAGTAACATGGCAGCAAAGCAGTCCGGAGGGAGTTTCGAAAAAGTAGTAGCCAATGTGTAGAATAAACCTAATGAGCAGAAAAAGGGTGGTGACAGAAACCACAACCGAAAATAGGTTTTGGGAGAGGAAAGCCAAGAATTCCGATGTTTGAGACTTACACACCATTGAACACGTCGTTGGAGAATGTCTATCTATCACCTTGCAATACTGTGCAGTACAGGAAACCACCTCCGAAAGAATCAATGGAGAAATAGAAGTAGACTGGAAAATACTGTAGGTTCCATGAGTGTTATGGCCATAATACGAATGAATGTCGACGCCTCCAAGATGTTATTGAGAAGTTGATTCGCAAGAGAAACTTACAGCAGTTTTTTAAGTCCCCGCAGGATGGCGGGCAGGGAACATCCGACCCCAATCGAGGACAAGTTCCGCCTAGTGCCGAGGAACCTTGGCAAATAGGTGGAAGATTGGTTATCAATACCATAGCTGGAGGACCACATCTGGTAGACAGAAGTTGGCATGAAATGAAGCATTATGCAAACACGATCAAACATGTTAATTTTGAATGCTGTTCAAACATGGAGGATGGAGCTTTGGCAAAACAATAGCATACTATGAAAGACGACATAGTATTCTGGTGTAGAGATGATAATAAGGTGGAGGCCCCTTTGATCAATCCGATGGTTATCTCGGCCATGATCGACCCCACATTAGTGAGGAAGATTCTGATAGATTGTGGTAGTTCTTTAAACATAATTTTCAAGAAGGCTTACAGCCAGATGAGGATGGAAGCCAAGGATCTGAAATTGTGTAAAGCCCACATTCATGGCTTTAACGGTGTTGCAACGGAAGCGGTAGGCTATGTCGAGCTACCGGTGGAGTTAGGAGAAGGTGACCGTAGGAGAGTACAAATGTTGTCGTTTTCTTGTGTTGGATGTGGACTCTCCATATAATATTTTTTTGGGCAGACCGGACCTTGCTGAATTCTAACCAGCCATTGCGCCTTCGTGTCTTGCCTTAAAATTCCCAACTGATAATGGTGTGGGAGTTGTACATGGGGATCGGGCGACTACACGTGCCTGTTATATAGCTGAGTTGAGAGATGCTCGACGAAAAGAGAAGGGAAAGGGTGTGGAGAAGCCTCTCTGCATCTAAACCAATGAAGATTAGCAACCAGTGTCCAGGCCTTGGCTTGGGCACCATAGTAGGTTCTATAAAGATATAGATCTGTGAGATGAAGATGAATCTAAGAAATCCAAGGATGCACTCGCTGAGCCAACGATCGATATCACGGTCAGTTAGGATGACCCATCATGAGTCCTGAAGATTGAATCATAGCTTAGCGCAAAGATGGTGAAAGAATTAGCTGGTTTTCTCTGTGCGAACCTTGATGTATTCGCTTGGACCCATTCTGATATGTGTGGGATTTCACCAACCATCGCAAGCCACACACACATTAAATATCGACCCAAGGCATGTCCTGGTGAAGCAAAAACGACGCGGCATGGATCCAAATAGATCTACCGTGCTTAAAGAGAAGGTGGATAGACTCAAAACAACGGGTTTATCTTTGACACCCTCTACCCAAAATGAGTCTCCAGTCTTGTACTTGTGAGAAAGGAAAATGGAAAGTGGTGGACATGTGTTGACTACTCAGATCTGAACAAAACATGCCCAAAGGACAGCTTTCCACTTCCAAGAATCGACCTACTGGTGGACTCGACCGCTAGACATGAATTACTTTCATTTATGGATGCATACTCCAGATATAATCAAATCACGATGCACATCCCTGGCCAGGACCATACCAGCTTCATAACCGACATAGGATTATATTGCTATGTTGTGATGCCGTTTGGACTAGAGAATGCTGGAGCTACTCATCAAAGATTGGTCAACCGGACGTTCAAAGACCAGATTGGGTGATCGATGGAAGTATATGTGGATGATATGCTCATGAAGTCACCACGATCAAACGACCACATCGATAACTTAGCAAATATGTTCAGTGTTCTCTGAAAATATGGAATGACACCCAATCCCTTGAAATGCTCTTTCGGCATTGCATCGAGGAAATTTTTGGGTTTCATCGTCAACTCTCGTGGAATCGAAGCCAATCCTGAGAAGATTCAAGCAATTCGAAACATGCGAGCATCAAAAATAATCAAGCAAGTACAAAGCCTAAATGGGAAGGTCGCCGCCCTAAGCCGATTCATCTGTAAGGCCACTGACAAATGTATTCCTTTCTTCGATTCGATCCAGAGAGGGAAGAGAAACTTTGAATGGACACAAGACTACGTCGATGCATTTCAAGCTCTGGTTGACCACTTAGAAAGACCTCCCATCTTATCCAAGCTGCAGACCATGAAGACTTATATATCTATTTTGCAGTGTCGGTACATGCCATAATTGCTGCACTATTGTGTGAAGAGAATCGAATCCATAGGTTGGTGTATTATGTAAGCAAGTGATTGACAGGAGTCGAGAGAAATTACCCAAAGCTAGAAAAGCTCGAATATTGCCTATTGATTGCATCACGAAAGCTCCACCCTTATTTCCAGGCTCACCCTATCAACGTCTACACCGACCAGCCGTTACGACAAGTCCTACAGCGACTTGACACGTCTGGAAGGTTACTCAAGTAGAATATCGAATTGAGCCAATTTGACATCACTTATCTCCCATGGAGAGCCATCCAGGGACAAGCATTGCTGGACTTCATAGCCGAGTTCATTACACAAGACGACTCTTCGGAGAGCAGTGATGAGCCGACCATCCAATGGAAGATGTATAGGGATGAAGCATCCAATGATCGGTGTTCTGGCGTGTGAATTGTGTTAGTGACTCCTGAGGAATGATAGATCTGCTATGCTTTAAAACTCGAATTCCCTGCAATGAATAATGAAGCTAAATATGAAGCCTTGATTGCCAGGCTCAAACTTACCAGAGAACTAGGAGTGAAGTCTTTGCAAATCTTATGACTCCCAATTAGTTATATGCCAAGTCCGGGGAGACTATCAGGCTAAGGGGCAGTGGCTTGCTGCTTATCTCGGCCGAGTCCAAGATCTGTCGACCAATTTCGAGTATTATACCATCACACACATTCCTGGAGAGCAAAACGAAAAAGCCAACTCGCTAGCCAAGCTGACCAGCTCGAGGGATTCACAGCTAATGTGCTTATTCCCAGTTGAAGTATTTAACACTCCAAGTATCGACCAGATGGAGATTGACTGGGTCTTGGAAATGAAAATAGAAAAGGATTCGTGGATGACTCCTATCAAAGACTATCTACAATGAGGGTTCCTTCCCGAATGAAGGAATGAAAAATGACAGGTCTCTCGCAAGGCTTCATGCTACATCATCTAAGAAGGATTAATGTATAGAAAGGGTTTCTCTATTCCCCTGCTTCAGTGTATCACCCACGACGAAATTCAACGAGTACTAAGAGAAGTCCATGATGGAGAATGCAACGATCACGCTGAGGGGCAAACCCTGGCAATGAAAATACTCTGCTATGGGTATTACTGGCTAACTGTCAATCGAGATGCAGCTGATTACACTGGACGATGTGACAAATGCCAGATGTTTGCAAAAATTTCGAGGGCCCTACCAACGAAAATCACACAAATGGTCAATCCATGACCATTTGCCACTTGGGGCATTGACATCATTGGCTCGTTGCCGATCTCCAAAGGTGGTGTAAAGTACGCTATCGTTGTCGTTGATAACTTCACTAAGTGGGCTGAAGTTGAAGCTTTAGCCATGCTTACAACAAAAAGAGTAATCAAATTTGTTGTCTGAAACATCATCTGTCGTTTTGGTCTTCCCTGAACAATTATGACTGACAATGGGACCCAATTCAATAGTGCTTAATTTAAAAACTTCTGCCGTCGGCATCACATTGAGAAAAGATTTGTGATAGTTGCTCACACTCAAGCTAATGTACAAGTCGAAGCTGTTAACAAAATCATAAAGTCAATTCTGAAGAAGCGTTTGGAAAAGGCTAGAGGCAAGTGGGTTGATGAACTCCCAACAGCATTATGGGCCTATAGAACCACCTACAAGTCCACGGCTAGCCATACTCCATTCACCCTTGCTTACGGCTCCAAAGCCATCATTCTAGTAGATTTTGAAGTCCCTTCTCATCGAGTGACTCATTATGACCCCAGAACAAAACGAGATCTCCTTTTGGAATCTCAAGACATGGTTGATGAGAAGCATGAAGAAGCTGACTTAAGGGCAGCTTCACACCGAGTCATCCGGTACTACAACACCAAAGTCCAACCTAGGACCTTTGAAATTGAAGACCTTGTCCTAAAGCGGATCTTTCCTATCCCTGCACACATGAGTTTGACTTGGGAAGGACCATATGTCATTGAACAAAAGCTTGGAGATGGAACTTTCAAGCTAGCGGCTGTTAATGGCATCACACTTTCGAGAGCATGGAACATCGAGCATTTGCGACGCAATTTCACTTAGTTTATTTTTTCATCCATTAGTATTTATTTTCCGAGTTTGCTTTTGCATTTGAATTCCAAGTTATGTAATAAGACATATTCTGTCGATTCTTTTCAATTGACAATAAAACTTGAAGTTTCTTCCATACCTATGAATTGGCAATACATTATGTAATAGTTGTGATATACGACCAACTTACACTAACATATACGAGTAGGTACCCAAAGTTTGGTGCCGACCAATTACTCAAGTTCATAATCGAAGTAAACAAAGTGAATGCGATTCGAACGCCCATCCATCCATCAACCAACTCATTCCCACTTGTTGATGGGAGAAACATGAATTAAAGGTGATCCTGATACGACTAATCACTCATCAAATCTAAGACCATACTTGAAGGAAAAATAATCAACTAAGGAAAATATGATTCGACGATTTTCCAAAATAACTCTATGTCCCCAGAGCGTGGATTGGAGTATAAACATTAAACGGGTGAGATCGACCACCCACCGACTAACTCTAATCCCCGGAGTGTTGATGTGATATAAAAAAATAAAGGAGTGCGAGTTGACCACTCAATAACTAACTCTAATCTAGGTTCGACAGGAGGGGTATAAACTCATTAAAGATGGAATCCGACCGTCCGCTAATTAACTCCGCTAACCCGAGACTGGGGGCAGGAGTACAATTGCTTAACCGCTGGATTCGAAAGCATAACACTAAGACTCATACATAGTGTTTGGTACGACTTGAGGCCGCGACCATACAGAGGCCTTGAGGTTGATCTATCAGATCAACACCCGAATTGACGGGTGGTTGAATCACATTACAATTCACATACCAAGCGATAAAACTACAAGTACACTGAGTGGAAAACGTAGTAGCTCAAACACTTAAACAAATTCACACAGATGTGAAGTCGAAGCAAAAAAGGTTTATTTACACTAAAATTGGAAGTGAAAGTACATGTTTACTTAAAAGAAAGAGACCAAAAGCAAAGGCCGTACCCGCACAAACACGACCAACAAAAAATAGCGGCCTAAGCTATTTACAAACTTAGCTAATACAATTGCTATTTCTTCCTATCCCCCATGGGCTTCTTGGGGGTAGTTTCTCCGGCGCTTTCCCTTTTTTTCCTCTTTGACTTTCCGCTGCCCTTGCCCCCTTTGAGAGGAGTGCTTTCAAATGCTGGAGGGAGTTCTTCTTCAGGAATAAACCTATCGGGAGGAATGCCTTATAATGGAGTAAGGTCAACCTCAGTGACTTCGACATCGACAGGCCCAATCTTAGCCTTTTTCTTTAGCAACTCCTCCTTCTCGATACGCTCCTTCATGCAAAGCTCATCAGTGTACTTAGAGGCGTGTGTAATTACGACATCATCAGATTCATTGGGAGCTATCTAATCGCTGGCCTTCTCATCAGTAAGGGCCCCAATCATTTGTGCATCTGGGCCCAGAGTCTAAGTTAAAGGAGCATCTATAACCACTTGTGATGTAGTGACCGCTGTAGAACTGGTGATCGACAGCCGCTGCCCCAAAGAAACATCATAACATGGGATCTGAGCAGGAGCAAACAGACATGTGGGTTTACGAGAACCAGAAAATAAGCCCAGATCTATCGGGCGTGGAGTATAAACCTTTTGAAGCACTGGAGAAGTAAGTAGTATACCTTCTTTCGGTTGGCTTTTAGTTGTGGCCGGAGTGCTGCCTTCTTGAATTGGAGTTAGCGCGGTAGACTTGAAGCTGTCCTCTTCGGATCATAGCCCGCGTCCTTTCCTGGACCAAGAGAGATTGCGGCACCAGTTGGCAGAATCATAAGACGATCTTTGGGATCGGATCCCGCAACTTCGACGTCATCTTTCCCTTAGCCGGCGGTTTCCGAGACATCAAGCAAACTAAGCCTAACAGCGGCAAGATCTAAAGGTTCTTCATTATATAGAATCTCTCGTACAAGCTGCTCCTCATCCACATCAGCACTGTCAAGAGCTTTCATCCTTATGTCAATAATATAGTCCCAGGCCTCAACCAAAGATTCAAGATAGCCTTCTTCGAGGAAGCGAAGGTTGTGGTTTGATGAGGACCTTTGCATTGTACTCCACTATCAAAGGATCAAATTGGTCCTTGATCTCATTCTTACCAACTTCCTTCGTCTCCTCCTTTAGGGCTTCAATCTGTCCTCTGATCTCATTCCTGCCGGCTTCCTTCGCCTCTTCCTTAAGGGCTTCAATCTGATGCCTTACGGGCATCAACAATCTTTTCACAATATTTCTGAGACTCCATTTGAGTCTCGAGCTTTTCATCCTTTTCCTTCTGGAGTTGTTCCTCGAGCTGCTTAACACAAAGGCTAGAGAATCTTTATCTTTCTGGAGGGCATCTTTCTCCAAAGCAAGTGCACCGCTGTGGGGAATGGCAACGTCCAATTCTTTCTTATGTACCACTTCCAGGCGGTCGACCGCTTCAAAAGCCTCTTCAACCCTCTTTTCTGCCTCGGTTGCTCTTGTGGTCAGTCCCTTGACATCTTCGTCCAAATGTATGATTATATCTTTGTGGTGAATCGCCTCAAGTTTTAGGCAATTAGTTGCATGTTGTCTTTCCTTCGTCACCTCAATATTTTTCTCAGCCAAATGTTAAAATACCTCATGCTGAATATAAACATCATTGATGCAAGCTAGCAATTTTGCTGCATCTCCCAAAATCGGGTGAATATGAGGAACGAACTTCAACCCTTCAAAACATATATTCGAGAACTTGGCTTTGATTTTGGCCATCTTTTCTGCTGTGGTAGCATTAGGAGGTACGAAGATTATGGAAGGATCAGGAGCAATAAGAGAATGCTTGCTCAGCCGGAGTTCAAAAGATCACCGAGAATTGGAAGAACCCAAGCGATGCTCGGGTGGAACAGCTGAGGTAGTAGCATGGGATGATGCCTTGTCACCACTATATATGGTAGGATGGGAATGAGTATCCTGACGATGAGACGACTGAGATTTTGACTTATTTTTGGATGATGAATCTCTCAAGTGATAGCTTTTTCCCTGATCATCACCTCTATCGGAGTGCCTACCAGAATCCAAGCCATGACAGGACCCATAATAAGGAGCATGGGGTGTTAATGAACCTCTCAGGCGATCGAATGGGCGGGAGCATACCATGGCACCTACAAATCAAACAAAGGTGCATCAATACAACTTTAGTGGAAAATCGACAAATGTCGTGCAGTGAAGTGCACGTGAATGTGAGTGTCCCAATATTCCCTCCGACGGACCAGTTGCTAAATCTTTGCTCACTAGAGTAATTTCTCCCATGCTAGTAGGAGGAATATCAGCATCAACTCTTACAGGGGATTCTAATCCCTAAAGATTAATATTGGGAAAATCATAACTCTTGACATCTGTTGGTACTGAAATGTTCGACAATCCCTCAAGTATGTCTTCTTTAGGCAAAGAGGTAGATTGATCATTGGTAACAACGGTTGACTTGGGCTTCTTGAAAACCTACCTTTTGCGAAGATTAACAATGTGCCTCTTTCTTCTCTTCTTCTTTGAGGCAGTGAGCTATGGGCCTTGGGAGGATCATGCCGTAGGTTCATGACTTAAACTCACATCATCCTGACCAGGCTCATCAGCATCGACCCTTATTTCGCCCTCCTCAACACCGTCGTAAGCCTCCTCGACTAGGGGCACGATAGGATTAACATCAACTGGGGGGACAATGGGGTTAACTCCCCTTAGGCATTCATCGACAACCAGGTGCTTAGCCCTTCCTCTAGCAGGCCGAAAGCAAAAAGAACTCGTTGGTGAGAAGAGATTTGATATCCCTATCCGCCGTCGTTATATCTTTAAGCGATGAAACCGCCGCTGAGTGACGGTTGTTGTCGGGCCTTGGAAGGATGCCAACAAGATGAAAAATACAGCTTAGTCCAAAGTATGTTTGGATACAAGCACTTAAAGTTGAGAAAAACTAAACTTATGTCCTTCCAACCATCATCCAGCGAAGCTAGGCGGGTAGCGCAGATAAAACCACTCATTTTTGAAAGCGCTGAGCTTATTCCAAGCGTCCATTATGACCTGGCAATTGGGGGCTGCTTCAAGGAAAAACTAGGGGAGCCTCCCTTTCCATGATTTAAAAGTATAGATGAATCTGACATCTTCTTGCGTTGGCTCATGAGATTAAAAACTAAAGAAAAGTATGTATGTACAGTACAGAAACGCATAGCCATTCGGATGTAATTGGGTTGCTGCTATTCTCAAGTAATTCAGCATCTTCCAAATGAATGGGTTGAAGGGTGGTATGGCTCCTGCACAGAGCATAAATTTGTTACATGCAGTATATCACTCTGGGGGCATGTGAGCTCTATCATGACGAGTTGGGACTCGTACATCCTCGAACGAGAGCCCATGTTTGACACAAAGCTTGTGGAGAGAGGCCTCCTCGACCTTCGAAGCTAAGGAATCTACCAGGTCATTTAAAATATGGCATCTTCTAGAGTGTCAAGTGTTGGATCTATGATTTCTTCTTCTGAGTTTAAGAGAACTTCTGGCACTTGTTGAGAAGTTCCGGTCTGTCTGAATGATGGCTTGGGGTATGTCTATCAGAAATTGTAGCGAAGCTCGATTGAACATCGGATCCCTCGTTTGGAGTAGTTTGCTCTAAAGACATTACAGCCAAAGGTCCCGAGCGTTTGGAACCTATAGTTATCACACTCAGCAGATAAGCATTGTTAGAAACATAACCTGTACTCCCCTGTGCGAAGTGTAAACTAGTGCGGTGTGGTGTGGTGTTGTGCGATGTAGTGATAAACGATCCAGAATTAAAAATGACAGTTGTGACGAGATATACTAGGATTCGACCGGAGTGACCGTCATCACTAACCGTCTCAACCGGCATTCACATCAATCGGTTGTGGATTTCACATATGGACCAGGATCAAACATCAGTATATTAGAGTGTAGCATTTGCAATTCAAGTTTGAGTTGAATTCCAGTTTATATGTTATACATTTCATATACAAGTTCATGTTCTGCTTGAATGTGCATTAAGTACACGATCACATGCCAAGTCCTGATTTATATGCATTCAAATTCAAGTTCAGATGTTCAAAGTTAATAATGTGTACTTGATTTCACGTCTCAAGTTCGATTTCGATTATGCTAATATGAAAGTGCAAGTTCATGTTCAGAGTTGATGTGCTGGTTCGAGTTCATGTGTCCAGGTATGCTAATGTTCAAGGTCGAATTGGTTGAAATGTGCAAGTGTGCTTGAGCGAAGCCAACAAACGGCTAAGTATGCCTAGATGCATGGATCGCATACGATCCCTCATCAAGGCAGCTTTTCCATGTGACCACCGATCACTTTACCTCATTCAAAGCGCAATCCATCACTCTCCGATCCCTCCATGCTTGCTACGATCGATCCCTCTCCTCCAAACTTTGCAACCGATCCCTATTTCTAGCTGCTATCGATCGCCTGGACTTCACCAATCCCAAGCATTACAATCGTGCCTCACTTCACCTTCTCCGACTCACCGTCGAACCATAGGTTCGTGACTAGCAGCACAAATGACCCCAAATTGCATACCAAATTCATTATTAAATTGCCATTACATTTCATCGTTCATGCATATAGCGAAAGCAAAACCCTATTCCGAATCGCATACTACAAAGTCGAATCGCATAGAAATCGAAATCGAGACCCACCTATGTAATTCATCAACGTAAGGAGAATGCAATTGGCCTTAGTTGATTGAAAAATCAAAAATCAGATATGTACCATAAACTAGAGGTTAATGCGATAGGGTTCGAATTAATGGCGAGTCATCCCAGGATAGTGGTGAGCGTGGAGGTGTAGGCTTTTAGCAAATTTAGGGTGTTAGAGATGAGGCTAAGATTGAAGGAATGGTTCATGAGTTTGTGTTTTTTAATGGCAAAAGAAAGGGGGGAAGGTTCGGGTCGACTGAAATGAAGCAAGATGAAGGAAAAGAAGTTAAGGTCTTAGCTTATATATCGAAGTAGGCCACGTTACTCTAGCTTGAAGCGGTTAAGTATAAATAGCCAAAAGGGATTCGGTACGATCCCTCCTATAGGAGATTGATTCTTATCCCTATTTTTTTTAAAATGTGTGCATGAAAGGTAACAATAAAATTGCAATATCATTGCAATTAAATTCGATTACTTAAAATTAGCAATGACCCATATGTGTGTGAATGCGTTCGAGAGCCATTGACAAAATGTGTTCATGAACGTGCAAGTGTTCATACCCAACATTCTATTGGTTGAAGCGATAAAAATTGAATGAATTCTTACCCGGAACTATCAAAAAAAGATCCTGTTCGGCGACCAAGGCCTACTAATTATTAACAAGTTCAGTGGAATCAAACATAAACAATGAATCGAGAGATTCCATCCAGTTATAGACTGATAGATATCGACCAAACGTCGCAACAAACAAAGAGGGATAAGACTTCTTGGAAAAACGACGAATAACTTGACGAAATGATAAAGGCTGTTTAGAAAACTGAATGGAATCTTCTCGGCAACCCTGATTTTCTTCGATTCAAAGCACGTCGTGTTCAAAAATAGGACATACTTTGGGGGACAAATGTTATCCACCCTTTTGGCCCAGCTACGTTCTAACTAATTTGTCATGGAAAAGTGTCCGAAGATCGAGCGCAGATGGCAATATGAAATAACGATCAAGAGAAACCAATAGATGGGTTATACAAAACATTCTAAGTATGAATAAGTGTCTCGCCTAAGCAAGGGATTAGGTATGATCCCTCTCCTTAGGCAAGGGATCATATTGTATTAATCCAACAGTTTAATTCAACAAAAATTGGTAGATATCTCAAAATTCAGAAGGCGAATATGCACACAATTTTGGGAACAAGAAGCTAACAAGCAGAGGGACCCACCGGAGGGCTCGTAGAGTGGCACATGGCCTTTAGGAGAGGTGGGGGCTAATCCCTATTTATGGGGAATTGGGCCTTGCGATTTCTGGTGTGACCTCGTCTACATCTCGAGAGTCTGCTATCGAAATTTCAGGAAGATATTTATTCGTATACACCTATAAGTACAGGGTTGATTATTCATTTTAAGGATCTTTATGCTGCTATTTCCTTTATATTCCATCGTATCTCGAATTCCGATCCGACCCCTCTTGTACTCAAAATTCAAATTGTTAATAAAGTTATTTCATTAAAGTGGACGCAGGCAATCAATGCCGAATCACTATAAATCACTGTGTCCCTATTTTTTTACTTATTTTCTATTAGTTTATTGCTACCTTTGTTTTAATTTAATTTTCTTCATTTATTTCTCTATAAATTCTCTGTTGGGTGTTTGTGCCAATTTCCGGTGCAAACACATGTAGATTAATTGGTTGAGAATTGTATAATGCATTTATATTTTTAGGAGATAATTATCATGCATATAAAATTGTTGGAACTAATAACATGTAAATACGAATCAAATATTACCTTGAAAAACTGACTTAGAACTACACTTTCATTAATCAATCTTCTAGATTCTGAATCAACACCAGTGTTATTAGCAACCGAGATTTTACCACTGGATCTAGTTGTATTTTAGTTGATTGGATGTGAAAATGGGTTAAAGCTGGAGAATGGGTTAAAGGTATTTTCGTCCAAGGTAATATAAAAGCTATGGCAAAGTGTAAAAGGAAAAGTGGAGGCCAAGATCTGAATTTATTGTGAGGTGTTAGAGAAAATATCTCCTTACTTCTCTCCTACCCATTCAAACTCAATAGCCCCCGTTTTGCCTCTTCTTTGATTAGCCAAGAATAGGTCCAATATGGACTAAAAACCCTTCAAACCCATTTAGTAATTTATTTAATTTAAATCTAATTTAAATCCTTATCGATATCATATATCGATATGCACATATACAACTTTTATATACGCACCCATAAATTACTAATAGCTTCCTGAGTAATTCTGGTGGTTACAATATTTCACTAAACATACTCAAAATACAAAATCAAAAAATAATTAATATTTCACAAATATTAATTAATTTATAACTATTATAAATCAATTAAATCAAGCAGTGTTTCAAAGACTGATTAGATTTGGTTGTGCGACTTACCGCTGTGAATTTAGCTAGTGATTAATATTTGAAAAACTCAAAAACTAATGTTTACTCGTCACCTTTGCTAGAGGTATGATAGTTTGATTTAGTTCATTGTTTACAAATCTCATATGTAAAATCATATTTTATAAATTTAAGTGGTATCTTATAGTAATAATTATGTACACCAATTCTCTTCATCAACACTATATCACTTTAGGATTTTTGGAATTAGGTTTTGGTCAAAATTCCAATATTATCCACTTTCAACTCATTAAAAAAAGTCCATAGTCCAATAATAAATTTTATTATCGACTGTACTACTCTGGCAAATTTCTTTGACTTTGAGTTGAATATAGTTGATCGTAATACTAACCTCATACAATCACTACAGCAAAATCTGATTTTGCAACTTGTAATGACTATTATAATCGGTCTATAACAAAGATCAACCGAAGTGTCAGAGCCTTTTACAACTGTTTTTGACCGCTGCAAGTGTCTGTTGTAGTAAGTCTTTTATAAAAAAAATTACCTATTGTAATGCGCCTTTTACAACTGATATGTCCCTTTGTAAGAAGTCATTTACAACTATTGTTACTCTGTGTTAAAAAATGCAACATGAAAAATATTAGGCATAATGCAGTGTGCATCATAGATTTAATATCGTTTTGTGAATGAAATAAGCATTGTACTAATAACAACCAAATTCATTCATATTTACTAAAAATAACACGATAAATTCACATTATTGAATTATAACCAAGTTGCCAACACTTAAATGCATAACATCAGCATTAGTGTTTCCAAAATATTACAAGTTTAATACAAAACTTATCAAACCTACAATGCTATCATCTTAGAATAGAAAAGATATAAAAAAGTTCATATGCTCTTTGATGGTCATTCTTTCTCCTTTGCCCATTGTGAATTGCCTATAGTGCGAAAATAAAAAATGTTAACAAAATGTAATATATGCCATTATTATTAAAGAGTCTATAGTTTTGAGAGTAGCTTTCACTTGTAGTAATCACAAGTTTTCATATTCATATTTTGTTAAAATGTCGGTAGCAACATTCTAAGCTATTAAATTAATACAAGGTGGAAGCAATCGAAACTGACTACATCAAATATGAAAAGAAAAAAATTACTACAACTTAATATATGTGAAGTAATAACTACCCATCGTCAAATTAATTACATAGAAGAGAACAAAACTAGGAAGTTTACCTAGGGAGAGGGGATTCAATGAAAGCATGCTCAATCGATCAAGGACCGCTAGCTCAACTGGTTAGTGGCATCATGTTCTAGACTCAAGTTCTAAAGGTCATGGGTTCGAACCCCTAAGGAACTAAACAGAGTGTTCTGCTTGAATAAAGTACCTCTCTTACTATAAAAAAATGAAAGCATGCTCAACTGCTGTAATGGGATGATACTTGCTTCAAATTATACGATAGATGTTCGCACTGTCAATTTTTAAAAACATGGTCTCATATTATAATGAAAAAGGTAGATATTTAAAAATGTTGAAATCGAATTCCAAACTAAATATTTAAATAGATATATAGGAATGATAAGTTTAATGTATAATACTTGACTTCATATAGGACTGAATGTTAAAATGAACATGCACTTGTACACAAAGAACATATAATTATAGGTTGAATTGTAAATACCAATTTTTCTTACCATATTTGACATCTCGACATTTATATGCAGTACAATATTAGTTGCCTTGAGACCACCTAGGAACTTAATCATTTATGAAACGGACTAACTACCAAGCTAGTAATTAACCAATTTATATACTTTATATAAAACTATAAGTGTAAAAAGTAGATGAGCGAGGTTAAAGGATTTTTGGTCTCCTTTCTGTTTTTATTATATATGTTTACTTAATAATAAAAGATGAACAAAGAAATTTTTGCCTCAAAAAGAGTTAGTCCACATCCAAATGTTTAGCAAGCTAGCTAACCAATACAATTGGCTACAACTTCAACCTTTAGGTGGAGCAATGCAAACTCCCAATAACATTTTTTATGTTTACTTTGTACTAAACAACATTTCAAATCAAATGTTTAAACAACATACCCAAAAAAATTCAAAACAAATATGTGATAATAAATATAAATAATATAATATGATCTGAGATAAAATTTAGCAATATGAGAAGCAAGTATCACCAGGGTTATAAAAGCATGTTGGTAAGTATACAGATTCACTTGGAAGTGTGTACACTTTGGCAATTATCCCCGCACAAGAGGTTAAGCTAATTGAAGTATTTGTGTGAATTGTATTCTTTTACTTATATATAAAAATATATATCTTATATATATACCATAGCAGTTTAATTCAAGTAGTTTCATAGGTATAGTAAATTACAAGCTTAGCTTAAAGGCGCTTAGACATTCCATTCAAGTTAAATGGTTAACCATCCAACCGACACATAAGTTGGGTTGATATCGCCATAAGGCTACAATACAGTCCAAGAATCTTATTACTAAACTACTTGAAATTGCAATTTTTCATACAAACCGAATTGCAAATTAAACTTTCCACTCCAAACCAAAATGAGTTTCTGTTAGAGAGCTAGTTAACATACATTATTGAGAAAAATGGCAGTCAATAATGAGTTGTATGCTTAATAGATAATAAAAATTTGTTGTAAATTGAATGGAAACTTTGCAGTAAATTGAATTATTATCGAAGTTTCACTTAAAGATGGTATATGAATATAATGGTATATAAATCCCAATAACCATAAGTAAAACTAAGCATTCCATACATATCTGAAATATAGTTTCATTTGCAGTGTTTTATTAGATGCAATATCCCATTAATTGATACACATAAGTTATATGTTATAAAATCAAACATTGAAATAAAATAATAATAAATTTCATTAAATTTTATACATTACAAAACCAAACAACAAAATAAAACAATATTAAATGTCATTAAACTTTATATGTCATTGTTAACCGGATTTTTAACCCAACAAAATTCAACGGGAGCTGGAACACCTACGTCAAGTCAAAACAACTCAAGAATCAACCAAAAGGACCAGAAGAAGAAGCTAAAAAAGACCCAAGAGGAATGATACAAAAGTAGGCTAAGGTGATGAATCACTAGTGATCCATAATGATTGCTCATGGATCCTCCAAACTTCTTGCATCATGAACCAATATCTTTTCTAGGGATGTCTGCCAAGTTTCATGATATTCCAAGCAAGCTAGTTCGAGAAATGAGCATTCATCTGATTCTAGTCATAGTTCAATGCAACTTGTACATGAATCACCATCAAAATAAGGCAACTTGTTATGAAATTACATGGAGAGCATCTACATAAGGTAAGGAGCGCAATCCAAGTGAAACGACCCAAAAATACTTTAACTACATGGATCGCTAGCGACCAATACCCTATGGATTGCCAGCGATCCATCAGGTAGATTGGTTCATTGTAAACTTTTAGGAGCATCTTCGTACCATCAAGTATAGGCTTCTGACAAAGCAGCCTAGCCAGATAGCTCTCCAATCCCTATAAATACTCACATATCTACAACATAAGGAGGATCTTCTGGACTGGCTGTTGGAACTCTACATGAAATTATTCTTCACTCTTCTCCTCCCACACAATAGTCATCTAAGGGTTCACTATGATTCTCCTGTGAAATCTTGTACTTGTGACTTGATCTAACATAGGAGATTCAATCATATTTAATCTGATTCAACTTGTTACGGTAGTCAGTTAATAAAAAGTTATAAAGTGGACGTAGGCTTCATTAACATCTGAACCACTATAAAAATCTTCTTGTCACTTTACTTTTTTGCGATCTACTATTGCCTTTTCTATTTCATTTGCCTTGATAAATAGGGCTGGTGCTTTCATATTCAATCCAGGGTGTTGATTCATTTTTAAGTTAACATTTTGGTGCTTTCACTTAGAATTGAACTCACGCTCAGATCTAACTATCTACTTTGGATCAGATAGGTCAAGAAGTTAGATCCTCAATCTCTACTTAGAATATTTGTTGTTGAGAATCAATGGCACTAGAAAGAAAAAGGACTACTTCCCGAAGATCCATATGAGATGTAATAGATGGAGAGGAAACCAATCCTCAGCAAATTGAAGTCAACGGCGCCAACAACCCATTAGTTAGATCAAATTCTGGCGCAAACAAGAGATCAGGTGTCGGGATCTTCTATCCAGCTTGAAGTTGTCACTAGAGGCGAGTTAAACAAGATAGTTGATGAAATCAATTAAAAGATGGAGAACAGCCAAAAAGCTCTTATGGAAAAATTAAATGCCCTCCTGACCTTGCAATCACTTGCTGCTCTGAGAACCATGCCAGAGCCCGCGGCTGCCACGGAGCAGGAAAACTCTTCTGTTTTTGGCGTAAACAGGAGAAATGGAAAGCAACAACCAAAAGGAGTAGTAGGTGGAGCCGAGGAATCGCTATAGAAGGAAACGCAAGCACTCCACCCGAGGCAACCTACTATGAACTTGTATCTAGGGGCGAAAACCCCATATGAAGATATAGTAGTGGATCCTCCAACTCAGATGGTGGTGAGCAACTTGAAGACGACAAGTTGGAAATGAACACTAATCATTCAATAACGGTAAGGAGATCCAAACTGCCCCTATCCGACCAACCGCAAGCCAACGGAACTCTGAGGGAGTAGCACTCCCAAAGACAAGAGAGCCTAGGCTTCAGCCTACTCACCAAGATCATTTGCAAAATCAAACACTTAGTATAGCCGTTGAAAGCCAACCCACGGACTACCGGACATTCGAGGCATATATCGCGGACATGATCAAGCGCCTAATGGATGAAAGTAAGGATAGGAGAGATGATGAATAGGGATCT
The DNA here is from genome assembly GCA_030737815.1 of Allium fistulosum. Classification (NCBI taxonomy): domain Eukaryota; kingdom Viridiplantae; phylum Streptophyta; class Magnoliopsida; order Asparagales; family Amaryllidaceae; genus Allium; species Allium fistulosum. Next base: position 490,362,072 of record CM060903.1, read on the forward strand.
GCTCCAAGCCAGACTCCCTTCACTGATGACATCCTGAATGAACGGTAGCCTGAAAATTTCACTATGCCAACCATTCAATCGTACGATGGAACTAGAGACCTGAAACCACATTTGTACAAGTATAGTTGGTACATGGACGGAGCAAATGCTTCGAATGCTATTTGATGTAGATGTTTTCCAATCTTCCTAGAGGGAATTGCTTCCATGTGGTTCACGAAGCTTCCGCCCAAATCCATTCTACTTTCAATAAATTAGCAACATAATTCCTTGATCAGTTTAGGCTTCACACGGCACAAACCAAAAGATGGGATGTCCTTATCCGGCCTATTCTAGGGACGGAATGAATCTTTGAAATCCTTCACAAATTGTTTCAACACCGTTTTGATTGAGGTAAGTAACCCAAACGAAGATATGGTTTTTATGGCCTTGGTCCTCGCTATCCATCCTGACATTGAATTCGAAAAATGGATTAAATTGAAACAACCTACCACTAGGAAGGACTTTAATCGAAAGACAAGCCATTACTTGAGATTGGAAGAGGCGGAGGAGCTAGAAGGAAATCCTGCTATCCTACAACCAACCAACGCCGGCCTGAATAGTATGGCAGCTAACCAAGACGCCAATACCTCCGGGACCACTATAGAAAATGCGGGAAGGATGGGAACCAAAAAAGGAAGAACCAGAATTCCAAGAAGCGAAACGAAGGTAACAAGCAACTTAAAGGCCTAAGGCCCAAAGACTACACCCCGCTCAATGATACTCCAAAAAATATCTATCTTGCTACACAAGGGACAGAGGAGTACAGAAAGCTGCCTAAAAAGGAAGATACTGAATAGAAAAGCATTCCGGGGAATATTGCCGCTTCCATGGAACACACGGTCACAACACGAATGACTGCCGTTACTTGGAGAACCTGATTGAAGAGCTAATTTGGGAAAACAGGCTTCAGTAGTATGTAAGGAGCCACAAAATCCTGACCAGCCTGCAGCACCCCAAGCTCCTAAAGACCAGGGAAACCAAGTTGGAACCAATGAAGAGGGATCCAGATGGACCGACCGGAGACTCATCATCGAAACAATACCTAGAGGACCTCATCTCGTGCAGAGGAGTTAGGGAGAAATGGAGTGATATGTAAGCTCACTAAGACATGCTCCAAAAGATTCGTGCTTTGTGATCGAAGATGGAACTCCAACTAAGCAGCAAAGAACCCCGAACGATAACATAGTATTAATTGAGACTTTGAAGGAATAAAAGCTCCAACCCTCGACCCCATGGTCGTGATGGTGGGAATCGGAACGGCCGTTGTCCGACAAGTATTGGTGAACAGTGGTAGTTCCGTGAATATCCTTTTCAAACACACGTTTAATCAGATGAAGATCAGAATGAAAGACGTATCCGCTTGCCGGATAAAGATCCAGGGATTCATCGGTGAACCTAAGCAACCTGTCAGAACAATCGATTTACCCGTAGAACTCGAAGAAGGTGATCGAAGAGTCATCCTCATCCAAACCTTTATGATTCTAGATGAAATATCCGCCTATAATGCTTTCTTAGGTCGGCCCGCTTTGGCATATTTCAGGATTGCTTTAGCTCAGTGGTGTCTACCCATGAAATTTCCAATAGAGAATGGAGTTGGGGTGATCAAAGGAGACCAAAGTGCCACTAGAGAATGCTATATCGTAGAACTACGCGAGTCTAGAAGAAAAGAAAGGGGAAGAATGTTGGGAGAACTCTCCATATTCATGAACCTACCGAATAGCAACTACAGAGCCGCCCCTGGCTTGGGGACCATAGCCGACTTGACAAGGCTTTGGACCCTAGAAAGGAGAGTTCAGGGGAGGATCGAGCAGTGCCGGTAGAATTGACGGTGTCTATCCTAGTTGATATGGATGACCCAACACGGGTCTTGAAAATTGGATCACATCTTGGAAACAAGATGTGACTAGAACTCATCAAATTTCTTCATGCCAACCTAGATATATTCACTTGGACACATTTCGATATGTACGGGGTGTCGCCGAAGATCGCATGCCATGCACCTAACATTGATCCCAAGTATACGCCAATGAAGTAGAAGAGGCACGGCCTTGGACCCAAATGGTACAAAGCGCTAAGAGAAGAAGTGGATAAACTGATGGCAAATGGTTTTATCCACGATGCAACCTACCCCGAATGGGTATCTAACCCGCTCTTGTTTAAAAAGTCCAATGGGAAATGGCGAACTTGTATCGACTACTCGGACCTAAACAAAACTTACCCAAAAGACAGCTTTCCTCTACCTAGAATCGATCAGCTTATGGACGTGACAGTTGACATGAATTGCTATCATTTATGGATGCTTACTCGGGATACAACCAGATCATGATGCACGAAGCTGACCAGGAAAACACCAGATTCATTACTAACCTGGGATTATATTGCTAGAAAGTGATGCCAGTCGGCTTAAAGAATGCTAGGGCCACCTACCAACGACTAGTCAACACCATGTTCAAACATCAGATCGGGAAAACTATGTAAGTCTATGTAGATGATATGTTGGTTAAATCATGCATAGCTGCAAATCACTTGGACAACCTCGTCGAAATGTTTGAAATACTCCCGAATATGGAATGAAACTCAATCCACTTAAATGTCACTTTGGGATAGCCTTTGGAAAGTTCTTGGGATTCATTGTAAGCACCAATGGCATCGAAGCAAATCCCGAACAAATTACCGCTTTATGGGAAGTCGAGGCCCTAAGGAACAAGAAGGAGTTTCAAAGCTTGTAGAGAAAAGTTACGACACTAAGCCGGTTCATCTCAAAAGCAACCGATAAATGTATACCGTTCTTTAACGCGCTAAAGGAGGGAAAGAAGAACTTCGAATAGAATCAAGCTTGTCAAACTGCGTTCGAAGAGCTGCAATGACATATGGAAACCCCGCCAATCCTATCCAAGCAGGTAGATGGAGAAGACTTATACATCTACTTAGTAGTCTCGCCCCATGCATTAAGTGTTGTGCTCATATGAGAAGAAGCTAAGGTCCAGTGACCTGTATATTATATCAGTAAATTATTTACTAGAGACGATAAGAATTATCCAAAATATGAAAAATTAGCATATTGCCTCTTGGTCGCATCAAGAAAGTTACGACCATACTTTTAGGCATACCCGATTAAAGTACTAACAGATCAACCCTTGAAGCAAGTGTTGTACCACTCCGAGACCTCTGGGCGGCTTATAAAATGGAACATCGAATTGAGTCAATATGAAATCACTTACCACCTCGAAGGGCGATCAACGGGCATGCACTGGCAGACTTCATTGTAAAGTTTACGATACGAGATAATGAAGAAGAAATTACTCTGGAAGTGGAGACATGTTGGAAGTTGTTCGTCGATGGTGCATCTAACAACTTCTGCTCGGGGGCAGGAGTAGTGCTCGAAACTCCCGAAGAACGATCTGTTTTCTATGCCTTACACTTGGAATTCCCTGTCACAAATAACGAAGTGGAATACATAGCATCGATAGCCAGGCTGAAAGTTATGAAGGAACACAGGATAAAGTCCGTACACATCTATAGCGACTCTCAGCTAGTCATCTGCCAGGTGAAAGACGAATACCAAGCTCGGGGAGTGAACCTTGCCTCATATCTATCTAAAGTGCAAGAACTGCTAAATGAAATCGAACATTACACCATAACTCATATCCTGTGGGAACAAAACATGAAGGCGGACTATCTAGCCAAACTGGCCACTTTCGAAGAAGCTCAGGCATTGGGGCTAGTTCCTGTTGAAACTTCGACCGCTCCAAGCTAAGAAAGATGGATATCGATTGGATTTTTGAAACATCCGAAGAACTAGAAATGGGATGACATCGGTCAAGACTACTTGCTCAGAGGAACGCTCCTTGTAGACAAGAATCAATGGAAAAAGCTTCTTCGAAAGGCACCGTGATTTGTAGTATAGGATGGGATGCTCTACCGAAAAGGATTCTCTACCCCCTTTCTTAGGTGTGTGACCAATGACGAATCCCGAAGAATCCTTAGAGAAGTTCATAAAGGCGACTGCGGACATTACACTAGGGACAAACCCTTGCAAAGAAAATTCTCCAATATGCTTATTTTTGGGAAACAGTAAACCGCGATGCAGTAGATTATGCCAGACGATGCGACCAATGCCAAAGATTTGGGAAGATCAAAAGAACTCCTTCGATAGAGCTGACGTAGATGGTCAACCCGTGGTTATTCGCGATTTGGGGAATCAATCTGATTGGTGCGTTACCAATGGCTAAAGAAGGAGCCAAATATGTTATCGTTGCTGTTGACTATTTCACCAAATGGGCCGAAGTGGAACCACTGGCCTCTATTATCACAAAGAAAGTTACTAATTTTGTCACTAAAAACATTATTTGCAGGTTTGGAGTGCCACAAAAAATCATCATGGATAACATGACTCAATTCGAAAGCGCTGAGTTCAAAGACTTTTGCAAACGCTTATGAATCGAGAAAATCTTTTCCATTGTTGCACATCTACAGACAAACGGGCAAGTGGAAGCAATGAACAAGATCATAAGTCTACCATCAAAAAGAGGCTAACTAAAGCCAAAGAAAATTGGGTTGATGAACTTCCACTCGTGCTATAGGCTTATAGGACAACGCACAAATCTGCAACCGGGCACTCCCCATTTGCCCTGGAATATGGTTCAGAAGCAATGATCCCAATCGAGCTAGAAGTCCCCTCTCATCAAAGGTAAAACTTCAATCAAAGGCAAAACAAGTGACTCCTACTCAAGTCACTCGATATGGTCGATGAGAAGAGGGAAGAAGCCGAGTTAAGGACTGCTGCTCACTAGAAAAGGGTCGCACTATATTTCAGTTCCAAAGTCTGTAACTGTACTTTCGAAGTGGGAGACTTTATCTTCAAACGGGTCTACTCTATACCAAGAACATTCAGACCAAATTGGGAAGGGCCCTATGTGTTCGGCCAGAAGCTAGGGTATGGCACATTTAAGCTAACAACCGTTAATGGAACCCATATTCCCCAAGCTTGGAATAGCGTATCGTTGCGTCGTTACTTTATCTAAAACTATCTTATGTATTTCTTATTTCTGGCAAATAAGCCATTCCAGAATACCGAAGGCATTGTAAATAGGCAGAACTTGCCCAACTTTTATTAATAAAATTGCTTTGGTTTCTGAACCAATAAAACTACGTTTACAAAAGTAACCTGCTAAGTCGACGGGGACAAATCGACTCAAAACCATTCAATCACTACTTGAGATAGTGGAACCACGCTCAAGTACGCCCCATCTACCTACTGAGTTGACGGAAGCAAGTCGACTCAATCCGTTGGATCGACAAAATTCGATCCCTGCCTTCTAAGAATCGGTGTTTCTCCGACGACACCGGGAAGGCCAAAAACAAAGCCGCGCACAGCCTCTCGGGTTGTGAAATTACGCCCAAGAAAATATAATTAATTAAGTCGCGCATCTCGTAAGCCGCACATAGCTTCTTGGCTCGCAAAACTACAACCATATAAGTCTCAATCCCACTGTGCGCATTTCGTCAGTCGCACACTACTACTTGGGTCAGCAAAGTTGAACAAAAAAACGAGGAACTCTCATGTTGCAAAAGTCGCATATCACCCCGGAGCCAAGAAAATAGCACTCCAAGGGGCGATACGTGCGTCCGATAGCCTGAATGTTAGCATCGCAATGAAATCACTTAACAAGTAACCAAGTAGTCGGCGTTGCTTCGACATCACCGACCACTTAAGTACGTAAATCACTTAACTAAGAAAATCACTTACGTATATAAATTACTCGTCATGAGGCCACTAAAACGTTTCACGAATATCTTAAGCCAGAAATTCCTAAAGATAGAAGTTGCAATATAGACCTGACTAGGGGCATCCGAAAGACCATCGGGGGCACCCAGTCTCATATGAAGTGTCCAGAGTGAACAGTCTCGTGAACTGAGGGCATACACACACCAATGCTCAACCAAAACAGCAAATACTTCATAGTTCTATCACTCAAACAGAGAATTTTGGCAGTAATTACGGGACTAAATAAAACTGAAAAAATGCATACATAATGTGTGAAATCACGGGAAAAACAAGCTAAGTACGTGATAAATAAGAAAGAACACAGGGGAGATAGCAGTAGAAATAATCATCTTTTCATTTCTTATAATATATTCTATACAAAATCAAAATGTGGGGGCCGTACCCACACAATATCGGCCAATAAAAAGAAAAGTACAGATGCTACAACAACAAAGGTAATAAGTGCAGACTCTTCACTTGTACAAAATATGTGTCAACCAAATCAGAATATTACAAAGTCCGGCTCCATTGTTACTCGAGCTCGTCAATGCTTCATGCCACCACTTCCATTCTCGCCATTGGTCGAAAGTTTCTTCTTCCCCTCAGCTTCCCCACCGGGAGTCATATCACTGTCGGAGATACCAATTACAGGCTTTGTGTCCATGTCACCTTCTTGTTCTTCGCCCCCTTGGAAGACTCCCCCGTGGTCTTGTGCTTGTGGGACTTGCGAGAGCTCCTCGAAGATTTTCGTTCCTCAATTTTTTTATTTTTAACTGCCACCATCTGCTGTTCAGTTCTACTTGGCTGTCTAGCTTGGTTTGTCTACTCTTGACTATTAGTTGGTGTTAAATCGCCCTCTAGAGATACAGAAGGGCCGTCCAGGCCATGTAATGCAGCAATCTTCTTGGATTCTAGCCTTGGTTGTGAGCCAGACATGGGCATGGTGACCGAAGCAGCTACAGAAACAAGCGTTGGAGCAGTCGAAATAGTAGCAGGCCCCAGGACCAAAGAAATTGGCAACTCGATAAGCAAAGAAGATGGACCTATAAGATTAAAAATGAAAGCATTCAATTCGTCTTGTTCGTGCGACGTGAGCTGAAAATTATCAAACTCGGGAGAAATAAGAAGGTTACCTGCATTAGAAGTGTGATCGAGAATTTCAACCTCATACTCCCCACAGTCTCCTTCTTTGGATGGCTGCACGATCTTTGGTGAAGTTCTAGGACCACCCAAGCCTTTGGAGACACCTGCTGAAGGGGTAGACAACAAAGTAGTACCGGCCGAATCCAAAATAATTCATGACTGATCACGAGGCCGCTTTGATGAATCGCCAGGCCCAGAACTGAAAGGCTCTGATAGCGCTTTAGCAGTTGCAGTTGCAGTAGCATCAGGGGCCTCTCGCTCCCTCTCAATCCGAATAATCTCTCGGCCCTCTACCAAAGCCCTCTTCGACTCTTCGTTGAGATATGCATCCTCCAACTCTTGCTCGGTGTACACTTCCCCGTTTTCTCGAAAATGGACCAGAACTTCTTCCCAAACCACAGCAAGAGTACGCGGTAATTTGGGGCTCAGATAGCTGAGGCTGCCTTGATGTAGTAGGGAGTTGACGTAAAAAATCAAGATGGTGTCATCCATCTCTCCATCTTCCTTTTGAGCGTATCCTACAACTCCAAGTAGTCCGCCGTCACAACGGCCTTCTCAACTTCAACTTTGGTCTTTTCAACATTAAGCTGCGCGAGTCTTTCCTGAAGTGAAGCAATCATTCGAGCCTAGTCAGAAATAGTCTTGTCACGGGATTCCACCATTCCCACATAATCAATATGTTGTCTTTTTATGAGCTTTGGCGGCTTCATCATGACCAGCAATAGTTCTCTATTGAGCTTCGATGATCTCGTCTTGAATTTCAAGCTCCCTTTTCGGCTTAACCTCACTAGCAAACTAGCGTTGCTCTTACTCTTGCTAATGGCGGCATCCCTCTCCTTTGTCAATTGCTCAATTCTGGCGTCACGTTCCATTAACATCCTCTCATAATCATCCTTTTCTGACTCAAAGGAAAGAATCTCGTGGTAGTTGTTACGGTTTGTGTCTGCCAGTTGCTTACATAATTTCTCTCATCCTTTGGCTTGATCTAAATCGCTCTGAATCGCCTAAAGATGGGGGCATATAAGAATCCTTACGGATCGGACGCAGGTCACGATCAAATTTAACTCCCTTTAGAAACCATCCGGGGAGCGCGGCTTCAAGCTTAGGGTGACTAAACGGGAGAATATAAGCTGGGTTCCTATGGGGGCTTGAAGAACCAGAAGTAGTCACTTCGTGAGTTGACGAAATCTGGGTTGACGGAGTGACTTGAATAGTAGAAATCAAAACTTCAACTCCAACAGGGACTAGAGCCGGGGCAAATGCTTGGTGCTTGGAAGGATGAGAACCACGATCTACCTTCAATTTCTTGGATGGCTCTTCCCGATCGTCGGGAGTTTTCCTCTTCTCATAACTACCCCTATAAACTCTGCCTCGGCCCCTATCATCCCGACGACGAACTTCGGCTTCCCAATCTTTCCTCCTTCTCCATTCTTCCTCGGTTTCTTGGAGCTGGTGGCAGCTTGAAGTCCATCTTGACCCGTGTTGTGTGTTGTAAATTGTTCAAGGTCCTCATAAAGTCCATGACCTCCCATAGTATCTGATAAAAAAATGAAGAACTTTAGCTACATAAAATGAACTCAAATAATGCATATGTAAATGCATGTGATCCTAAAGAAGTGTGTAATGTATCGTAGGCGGCCTAAAAAGACTTCACAACCAGATCGAGAAGCGACTACAGTGAGAGTCAGGCTAACTCTAGACGCAGCATGTTCGAGGTGAGAAGACAATCCCTCAAACTCAAAATCATCTCCCATGAATTCACCAATGTCCATGTAAATGTTGCTCAAGTCCCCAAAGTTGACATCGGTTTCCTTAGGCGGAGAACCATGAGGTCGTTCGACGGTTGGAGAAGCATCTTTAGCAATAACCTCTAGGGGAGGCGAGCCCGGGAGAATGGGAGTCATTCCCGGGGTTTCGTCACATGTTTCAGAATTTCCATCATTGGAACTTGCATCGAATTCCTCATCATTAGAGGAGGAATCATAGCTACTCAAGCTCTTAATTTCACCTTCCTCCTTTTCTGTGAACACCGCGACTTTGCCTTCTCGCTATTTGAACTCCTCTTCCCCCTCCTTTGGGATCAAGGGCATCCTAATCGGGCTACTGGTCCCGGTCGTAACGCCTTTTCCTTTATGAGTTTCCTTAGTTGATCCACCAGATGGACCCTCTCCTCCTGATAGGTCGCCCACTTCGGAATCGTGCGATGAAGAAGTGGAGCGTGTTTGAATCCTAGAACGGGTAGGGGATGGGACAACGGCAACGGTAGATCTCCCGGGATGCTGCAACCCATACCGAAGTAAATTCTCGTCCGTTAGCAAAGATCTTCCCGATCTCTCTCTAGCATATATGGCTTTCATAGTATGGAAGATGGGACCAAGTGATGGATCTTTGTTTGGCCTTGGAATAACTGCAAGGAGTATTCAATCTATTAAAAATCCCGTACAATCGTACTAAATCTCAACGAATGAAAGAGAAGACTTACCCCCTGTCATCCAAAGGCGATTAAATCCTTCAGGACACCTAACGAAAATATATTGGGTCTTGAGATGGGACAAATTACTTTGAAACTTCAGCATGATTTTGCGATTTCTTTGAGCCTCGATGATCACAAGAGATGAACATTCGTCGCTTTTCTTGAATGAAAGAAAATATCTCAGCTCATCAAAGCTTTGGGCATGATTGAATGTCTACATAAACAAATGTGAAGACAAGTCAAAATCGTGTATCCGTTGGGGTGAATCTGAAATGGAGCAATTCCCAAATTTAGAAGAGTCTCTCCCAAGAAATGATTGAAGGAGGGCACTGCTCCATTCAAACACATGTACCGATGACAAGCAGTGTACCCCGAAGGTGGCATGCATGCAAACTCGTTTTTCAATGGAAGGAAAACGTCATCATCTGGAATTCCATGCTGTAAACAAATGTTGTACAGGACTTTAGCAGAAATTACGGTGGAAGCTCTCTCCAGAGGGTTGAGTAAAACTCTAATGTTTGGAGGAATTCAATCTACAACCGGACCAACTAGAACCAATTGACCATATTCAGTTGGTGGTACCAAAGAAGTAGGCACTGTTGGAACTGTTTGTGAAGGCATAGCTGATGTCGATTCGGCTTTCGGGAGCACCGGACTTCCTCCACTGAATTTACGACGGGATGAATGGTGCTTCATTCTATATAATAGAATATGTATCTAATGCGGTCAGGTAATTCTATTTATAACTAGAAGTTTCCCCTATGCTCAACACTTGAATTCCGAAAAAATATTGACTTATGCTAAATCATCAGATTCCAAGAGTTGATTGGTGCAAGTGCAATGTGTTATCTATGTGGGATGGGCTCGGTGTCCTGAACACTACGAACACTCTATCCTGTGTAGATAGTTCACTCGCAGCGAAGAAAGGAAGAAGCTTTTCATATCATTCATTAAAGTTATTCCTCCTACACTTACCCGTTACCAATCAACGATCAATAATGAATCCGTTGTCCGAAGTGACACAAAAAGCTCTTCCTATTCCAGGTACACCGACTGTGCAATGACAGGATCAATCCAAAGTGAGCAACTATAGATCAATAGGTCCGAATCGAGTAGAGAATTATCAGCATAAGTCGATTTCACTTCTCTAGAAAGTGATAACAGCATGAGCTGCATAAAAGATGCTACTCTAAGCTATTATCACCTCCCAGAAAAACAAAAAATCAATACGCAAGGGCCGTGCCGGGATCAACGGTGTAACTTGGTGCAAGTTAATTCTGACTCTGTAGATGAAGATAGCAAAACATGTCAAGCACCAAGGCAAAACCCTAGCTTCGTTCCGTGAAGAATTCAAGACTCAATTTATCTTCTTCAACAAAGTCACAATCGGCTCGAATTTTCCACTACATCTGTCACCAACATAACTTCATCACCAACCTTAAGTCAGAAGGCAAATGTGGTCAATTTCAAGTTGCCGGCGATCCAAAGTGGGCATGCTTGGCAGTGATTCAGGCGAGCGACATTTCAGGCGTTAGGGGTTAGCTCAAGGTGACGATGACGTCGAGTAAGGTCGGTAGCAGGAAGCTTCGATGGTGGAGATCGACGACGGCGATGGCATAAGCAAGCTTAAGATTTGGTCGCGTTTAGCTCGGTTGCAGAGAGATTAGCTCGGTTCGCAAGGGAAAGCGTGAAATGATGAAAGGTCGGCCCGAACAAAGTTAAATAGGAGATTGAATGGAAAAAAATTGCTAATTCCTTGGATCGCTAGCAGTCCATGGAATATGGATCATTAACGATCTATCGAGTTGCAATCGATTTTCTCAAACTCGCCAAGTATGATCTAAGTGTTGTTTGCAAGCATTTGGAAAGTTGTGGGATTGAAATTGATTTATCGTTAGGAGCGACAATGGTTCACATTGAAACTCAACAGAAGGCTGAATATCCAAAGCCAAATTCGCATGATAGCCTCAACACGATCAATTAAACTTCAAAAAATGGGAACTCAAAAGCGGTTACTTCCAGAGCACACCTTGTTTCCAACGAAGGCATACTCTGGGGGGCAAATTTTAACGGGTTTTTAACCTGACAGAATTCAATGGGAGCTAGAACACCTATGTTAAGTCAAAACAACTCAAGAATCAACCAAAAGAGCTAGAAGAAGAAGCTAAGAAAAACCTAAGAGGAAAGATACAAAAGTAGGCTAAGGCGATGGATCGCTAGCGATCCATCACTTATCGATTGCCAGCGATCCATAAGGATTGCTCAGGGATCCTCCATACTTCTTGCATCATGAACCAATATCTTTTCTAAGGAAGTCTGCCAAGGTTCATGATATTCCAAGCAAGCTAGTTCAAGAAGTGACCATTCATTTGATTTCAGTCATAGTTCAATGCAACCTGTACATGAATCACCATCAAAACAAAGCAACTCATTATGATATTACATGGAGAGCATCTACTAAGGCAAGGAGTGCGATGCAAGTGAAAGGATCTAAAAATACATTAACTACATGGATCGCTAGCCCTTTGGATCGCTAGCGATCCATCAGTTAGATCGGTTTGCTGTGAAATTTTGGAGCGTCTTTGTACCATCAAGAATAGGCTTCTGGCAAAGCAGCCTATCCCAATAGCTCTCCAATCCCTATAAATACTCACCTATCTACAACATAAGAAGGATCTTCTAGACTGGCTACTGGAACTCTACAGAAATTATTCTTCACTCTTCTCATCCTACACAATAGTCATCAAAGGGTTCACTGTGATTCTCTAGTGAACTTTTGCACTTGTAACTTGATCTAACCTAGGAGATTCAATTATATTGTAATCTGGTTCAACTTGTAACGGTGGTCAGTTAATAGAAAGTTATACAGTGGACGTAGGCTTCATTAACAGCCAAACCACTATAAAAATCTTCTTGTCTCTTTACTTTTTCTGCGATCTACTATTGCTTTTTATATTTTATTTGCCTTGATAAACAGGGCTGGTGCTTTCACACTCAATTCAACGTGTTGATCCATTTTTTGGGTTAACAGTCATAAAAACAAACAATGAAATAAAACTATAATAAATGTCATTAAATTTTATTTAATGAAAATTTAAGTATTTATATAAGCCCAACGAAGATCTAATAAGGATTTTTTTTTGAAATTTACCGAAATTTAGCTGCTGCCAAACGAACCAGATCCAACAAGTATTATATGATTCGTAATCAAATAAAGGGAGATAATTTTCCTTTCACTACTTGTACAATCATTTTTCATGGTCTAGTTCATAGTAACAAAAGTAATTGTTGTTTGTTTAGTTGCTTTTGTTATTTCAATGACTAACACACCATTATTATTTAGTACGAAAATGTCATTACTTAAGTGTACCAAAATAGTTTTATTCCAAAATGAATATTCATAATTTTCTTATTAAAAGACAACTATGTCCATATTTTGTCAAGCACAAAATGAATATTATTTCACAGATAATTTTGACACATAATGAAAATTATTCAAATTTAGATGTATTCATTTTCAAATAGTTCATGGCACTCTCCTACTGCTTCAACTGATAAAGTAGCACCATTTGCGGTCCGAAGTTCCAATAAACCCATTGCATTGGGCACTTCTACTTCTACATTTCTATAACAATTACAGAAGTGAGTTATACACCTAGTATTTGAAACTCAATAACTATATCCAAAGAAAGGCAATCTTATAAGAACATACTTTTAAAAGGAGAATCAAATTCCTTCTTCTCCTTAAACACCTTTAAATATTTTGGATAATTCTACTTCCATTTTCCCTTCTTCGAGCAATAGTAATAATAACCATTTTCATCATTCCTAACTATTGGGATTGGTGACATGTAACATTGGAAATTCCTTTGTCATAAGTAAGTGTTTCCAAGACTATGTATGTGCTCGTTGGGAGGTGATGTAGGGGTGTTCAATCAAAATGCTGGCATATTGGAAGCTTCGTTAGGTGGCGTGATCACACACAATGAAGCGTGTGTACACGAGAATGCATTAGAGTGTCGAAACTCAATATGGTATCGGAGCCGATGGTTCGAGGACCATTAGATGATGCAAGAGTAACCAAAGCATGACTCCTTGAGGCTTGAGAAAAAGAAGAATGACTCGTCAAGGTGGAGACACGGTTAAGCAGCCTGATCCTGCTACCAGAAAGGGACTCATGGATACGCAATCTGCCTCCACTACGTTGAGGACTCGATATCCCCAAGATGACTTAAGTGGAAGTACTCGTCTTAAGGTGAAGATAGTGTAAAAGCAAATAATTGTGGGAAAGAAGTGGAAGCAGTCTGGCATAACCATAGAGTTTCTTTGGTATGCTCCAAAGAAGGTTTGAGGAAATGCCCGCCAAGGTGGAGATTGTTAGTGTGGCTCACATTGTGGGTGCGTGGGTTATATGGATAAATCCCACATCACAAGAAATATGATGTATAACGTGGTATATATATGAGATTGGTGGCATGTAACATTGGGAATTCATTTTTTTACGTGTAAGTTTTGCCAAGACCATGTATGTGCTCGTTAGGAGGCTGTGAAGGGATGTTCAATCAGGACATTAACACATTGGAAGCTTCGTTAGGTGGTGACATCACACACAATAAAACACGCGTACATGGGGAGCGTTGGAGTGCCGAAACTCAACATTCATCATTCCCAACTGTACTTATCTTACTACCACTCTTAAACTACCACTTTCTCTTCTTGAAGGCTAGACCTTTTGAAGAAGATAAGCACTAAACCAAACTTTTTTCACAGCTGTCCTTAACAATTTAAGGAGGGTGATCATATTGCACTTTAGTGAATTCATGAATATGAACATACTGAACTAAACCATTAGTGATCTAAGAATGAATTTTATCTAAGAATGAATTTAAACACATTTAAAAAAAATTCATTTTACGTCAACAATTTGAAATTTTTAGTTATAACATTTATAATTTCATTTTAAATTTAAAACAGTTTTAAATTTTCATTTGTAACATTTATAAATTTCTTGTAATTTAAAATTTAAAATAATTTTTAATTTATATTATAACATTTATAAATTTCACTTTAACTTTTAAAAACAATTTCAAATTTATATATACTCTAGTCAAATAGCATATGAATAACCTAAGCCATAAATAATTTTAGGCCTTACAATTAAAGCATATCCTATAGACAAACCACCACGATAAGCTAGGTAAAGGCTATGAGAAGGGAGATTTTCCTTTCGTAAAAATGTTTATTTATTAAGGTAACCTTCTCCATAATTAAATACTCTTTCCTAAACACCTACCTTTGTGTACTTTCCCTAAGACCACCCTATAAGTTGGTCAACTATTCCGAAGATGCTCTAATACCATTGCTGGATTGGTAAGATCATGCGGCGGAGAAAACGGGTGATTTTGAGAAAAATTCTCTTTATTAGTTTTTCAATAAGATCCTTTTAATACGAATAAATATTTTATTATATTAAATATTATTTAATATAAAAATAATAATTTTAGGACATTATTACTTTATTAATGAATTTCTTAATTCTTTGATGTAATAAATTAATATACATGGAAGTATTGATATACTTAACATATCATTTACATGTATTTATATATATGTAAACATATGTCAACAACAATAATACATGTGTAATATATATATATATATATATATATATGACTGCTTTCCTACGTGGGGGATCACCTATTTTTTAAATTTATATACATATATATCTGTGTGTGTGTACGTCCATATGTGTATAACTACTAGAGTGTGTAACTACACACACATGTGTGTGTTATTAGCATGCACTATATGCATGTTTACTTGGTATTTAAATTGCTTGCATATTACAAAGGGAATAATATACATATTTGTAATATGTTCGGCAAAAAATTATATATTTATATATAAACATTTATTTATTATATACACACATGTACGTATAAAATATTATAAATTATATATATATATATATATATTATTTATTTAATTAAAAAAATGCATATATGGTTAATTATAAATATATACATAATTCATATACGTATAATATACAAATAATATATAAACATTGTGTGTCCTTAGAAATAGGATATACACATTATATTTTATTTCACTATAATAATCAACACACACATAGATATATATATATATATATAGGTCAAAATTTACTTCCTATAATTCAGGGATTAACTTTTAATTTAAACCTTAAACAAAATAAATTTGTAAGTTAATGAAAATAATTAATACATGTTATATTTCTTATGAAAAAACAATTTTTTTATTAATTATTAAGAAAATAATAATTAAACTGTATATATATATAATTTGAATTTATAATTAAAAATATAATCAATTTCCATAATTATGATTTTTCCAGAATTTTTCTAGGTATTATAATACATATTAAATCAAAAAAATGATTTCTTTCAATAGTTTAAATTGTTTCTATTATCATATAATTACGTAACACTATATACATACATATATTTTTATGAATTAAATACTCTAATTAACATATGTACATGTAAGTAAAATTAAATATCTGTAGTAAAAGTGCTAATGGATTGTATACGACAAATATGAACTATATACAAAGTGATTAATTATATAAAAAATAGTACATAAAAAGTAAGCACAACAGAAATTTTATACGGGTTCCGAGCACCTCTCCTACATCTAATCCCTAAGCACCTCTTAGAAATTTCACTAGCAATGCTCTCACTTCACCCGAAGAAATAGGTTTACATTTTAATATGCCTGAGCACCTTTCAGGGCTAGACTGACATTTGTATAAAAAGGTTTCCAACAATAGTTGTTTCTTATTACATTGATTTTTCCAACTCAAATATAGTATCTCCTATAACCACTTGATATGATAGGGATTTGAATGTGCAGGGTTGAGGAGTATAAGGGTTTAGTAGAAAGATAGATACTGAAAGCATGGTAAAATAGATTTCAGGTTATAGAGATTAGAAAGCAAGGTAAGTTCAATAGTTATGATCTAGAGATTTTATATAGATGTTGGGGAGTTGTGATGAAGAGTAACAAAGTTTCAGAAAAGTTCCAAAGAAAAGTTATGACGACCTAGAAGAGAAACGACGAAGAGACGCATAGAAAAGAGGAAGAGATGTGCCCATAATTGCCTTTAGTAACCTATCCTGGTGCACCGGTGGGATCGATGGATGCCGGTCAGCCCATTGTTAAAGCATTTCTAGGTTGTTTCCTCTTCTTTTCAATCCTTTTCGTCGTCCATTTCTCATAGAAAAATTCTAGAAAATTTTCTAGAAGTTTTAAACAAATTTTCGGAGTTGGTCATGAAGTTTCAAAACTTTTGGAGATCATATGAGTGGTTTTAACAATATATTACTCTATTGACTCTATAAACTATAAAATGTACTCTTATCTTTCTTTAACTATCGGCTTCATCTCTGTAATATCCCCATTACTTCTTCATGATATGTTGATCGCCTTAGACATATTATCTCATCTAGTTATGCTATTTCGAATAAGTTGTTGTCTTTGCCTCTATCTGTAATAATAGAGTATATTTTGTTAACATCATCAAAATTCAGGTTCTAACATTCTCCCTTTTTTGATGATGACTACTACTTATACAAATGATTAGCATATAAAATAATACTTCCCCTAAATATAGAACTCCCTCTAAATATAAGACTCCCCATGAATATATGAGTTATTTTGCCACCTTTGTCATCAAGAAAAAAAGATAAATATCAAACAATTAGAACAGATAGATAAACTCCACATAATAAACATAAATAATGCCATAACACAGAATGTCACAACAATTCTAGAAACAAAGAATTGAAAACATAACTAAAACAATAATCGACAAAAACAAATGCAAACACTAAATTAAATGGAAATAAATACGATGAAGGACCATGGCTTACTGGTCATTAGATGTAGGAATTCCTTTACCTTCCTACAAAGGTAGTTGCTCTTCTGAAGTAATAGTAGCATACGATTTGGAGCCATGAGGAACTTGAGCTCAATGGCGCTTCTTTGCGGCTCCACTACCCTTCGTTGGTATGGGGGTCATGAATTAAAGGTTTTGGAATATAGGCAGTGTCATATATGAAATAAATATTGGAGCACTATCTTGACCACTTGAACTCCCTCTTTTCTGAACATTACCTTATAGTGAAAGTAGAAAAATCTTGATAAAACCCAATTCTTTTTTCTGATTCTCGATCTCTTCTTTCATTTCCATTTGATTTCTCAGAATGTCTTCTTGATTCTTTAAACTTTCGCTTTAAACTCATTATCTGGATCATAAGGAGATGGAATATGATCATCAGACTTGTCCTTAAACCTTCTGGTCTAGTAGGATTATGGGTAATCCCTGGAGTATATGGTTTGCACGGCCTAAAAATGATGGAATTTACATCTTCTTAAGAATCCTTGTATCAAATACTGTTCCAAAAGTCTTTGTATTTATTTTTTCATTCTTATTGCTGATATCAAATTGCTTAAAGATCCTTGTGAGTAAGTTTCCATAGGTATCATATGATCTCGGCTTTCCCGACCAAGCACCCACCATATTTGCCAAGATAAGGTGTGCCCAATTTACTTCATAACTCCCAATATGTGCATTGTCTATGAATAGGGTAGACTTTGTCAAAACTATAGGTCTTGGGCACAATGTTATGTTGAATAATTCTAAGCATAAGTCGAGCTAAAGGTCTAAAAGTCTCTTTCTTTCTCCAATCTCCTTCATTTTGTCTAAAAATCTCATACATGATCCTCTCAACATCAAACTTAATATCATCAACATGTGGTCCATAAGAACGAATTTGTAATATTTCGCCTAGGGTTCTTTCTGTGATCTCCATATTAACACTGCTAACACTAGATTTGATAACTATTTCATTCCGACGATGGCCAAATTTTAAATTAGCATAAAAAAGAGCCATAAACTAGGGTATATAACGTTCTCAAAATTCTCTTCGGCAGTGATATGAATTAACCCAGTTACTTCAAAGATACGATCTATACTGTAGGAAGAAAAGTTTAAAAAAATTACTGGTCTCCCTACTAAGTTTTGAAACCCTATAGCACCCTTGTAAATTCTTATAGCTTCTACTTCATTATTAAGGTAAGGCCTCGATTTGGGGAGTGAGATTAGATTCTTAGGTGGATTGCTAGAGAAGGAAGCTTGTTTTTGCTTTGAAGAGGCCATTATTTTGATTTGAGTAGTCAGGTATTTGAGAGGATGAAAGGGGAATGAAAATGGGAAATGATGAAGCAAGTATCAGGTTGTGAAAATAAAACTTTACAAGTTTCAAATACTGATCGAACGCTTGCGATCTTTTTGACCGCGTCCATCGATGGGTCGATCGATGGAGGATTAAAAATCCCAGTAAACCATTTCGAAAATGCTTTTTTATTTAGAAAAATATTTAAATTTTTATTAAGTTAAAAAAATAATGTTTGAATAAATTTGAAAATTTTCTTGTATTTGAAGAATTAAAGATATTTATAATAGTCATAGCCCTTATAATTGATTGCCAATGTGGATTAGTGGCTCAAGTTACTAGTATAAATATCATTAATTCAGCACATAAAAGTTCGAAACCAAGTTTATGCAGAAACAATATTTTTATTTTTTTGGTCCAAAAATTCAAAGATATGAAGCTAAACTGAAATATTTTATCTCTTTGAGTAGGCAGACCAATTTTGTGATTCGTCTACTCACTCCAAAAGCATCTAATTTCCTTGCAAATATACCTTCTATGTTCAAGGTAGGCATTTTTAAGAGATAATTTTAAATATTATTCATGTTTTAGTTTTATTTAGGGAGATTAAAAAATTATTTAAATTCAGTTCACAAACCAATTTCTAGATCTTTTCTTAATTTTAGAGAAGTATTATAAGAATGTAGTTTTGTAAAAATGTGTGCAATTTGACTTTCAGTATTAATAAAATCAAGAGAAATTATAGCTTTTTCAATATTATCTCTTAAAAAGTGATGTCGTAAATCGAAATGAATTATTCTGGAATGATTTATTGGATTTTTAGATAAGTTTATTGCACCGGTGCTATCACAAAAAATAGGTGTTTTAATTAAATTATGGTTTTGAAATTTTTATCTAACAAAAAATAGTTGTTTGTAGATTACCTGAGTATAAGCCAAAGTAGTAAAAATGTATTATGCCGCATAAGTCGATAGTGATATGTGATTCTGCTTCTTACTAAACCAAGATCTAACGATTGACTGATAAAAATACAAGTACCGCTCGAACTTTTTCAATCCGTCTTGCAGCCTCCAAAATCATAATCACTGTGGGATTCTGATTCTAAAGGACAACTTTTAAGATAGAAAAGTATGTAATATTTAGTATTGGTCAAGTAATGCAAAATACGTTTCACTTTTTGTAAATGTGATTCTTTAGGATTAACTTGATATCTCACACAGAAACAAATACTCATCATTATATATGTCAATTAGCTATTAAATAAAGTAAGGATACCATCATACTTTTGTATAATTTTTGTTTAATGTCCTTACCATTAACATCCTTATCTAAGTGAGGACTAGTACTCATGGGACTTGGTTTACTACTAATGTTTTCCATTCTAAATTTTTTTATTAAATCTTTACAATATTTTTCTTGATAGATAAAAATTCCTTCTTTTAATTGTTTAATTTATAATCCGAGAAAATTATTGAATTCACCCAAATATGGCATTTCAAATTCAATTTTCATTATATTAGCAAAGTCATCATAAAGCATTTTATTGGTTGAACCGAATATCATCATCATATACTTGGACAATTAAAATATCATTTATATTATTTTTAATAAACAAAGTAGTATCACCTTTACCAATTTCAAAACAATAATTTAAAAGATATTTTTTCAGTCTTTCATATCAAGCTTGTTTATGACCATAAAGAGTCTTTTTAAGTTTAAAAACGTGATCTAAGAATTTTTCATGAAAATAATGGTGGTTGTTCAACAAAACATTTTCTTTAATATATCCGTTTAGAAAAGCTCTTTTGACATCCATTTGATTTAAGGTTAAATTTCGTTGACATGCAAATGCTAAAAGTATTCTCATGGCTTCAAGACGTTCTGTAAAAGCAAAGGTTTCCTTATAGTCAATCCCTTCCTCCTGATTGTACCCTTAACCACAAGTCTAGCTTTATTGCATGTGATATCGCCATTTTCATCAACTTTATTTTTATAAACCCATTTTGTACCAATAATAGATTGATTTTATGCTCTTAGTATAAGTTCCCAAACATTGTTTAGTTCAAATTGGTTAAGTTCGTCTTGCATAGCTAAAATCCAATAATAGTCCTTAACTGCGTATTTGTAATTTTTAAGTAAGAGATTATATCTCCAATTACCTTATATATTAGGTGATCTTTTAAAATTCTAGAAGATGATTTTAAATTATTATTAGTTTCAGTGTTTGTTACTTTAATTGGTTGTCCATTTGACAAGAATGAGTTAAAGGTTTTTTATTTCAATATTTTCTTCATTATCAGTTTTATTATCAAATGTTTCATCAAAATATACATATGAAGTTTCTTCTATTATATTAGTTCTTTTATTAAAAAAATTATAAGCTTTACTTTGTTTTGAATATCCAACAAAGATTCTTTCATCAGCTTTCAGATCAAATTCCTAGGGGGTCTTTGGTGTTTAAAAAAAACATTTTGATCCAAAGATTTAAGTAAGAGATTATGATTTTCTACCATGGAAGAGTTCATAATGAGTATTTGTAGTAAAAGGTTTTAATGAAACATGATTTAGAACATAACAAGCTATAACAATTATCCAGGCTCAGAAATTCTGTGGTAAGCTACGACTGCTTAGTAAAATTCTAGCACATTCTTGTTGTGTTCTATTTTTATTCAACAGTAACATTTTGCTACGGTGTCCTAAGAAAAGAAAAAGTATGACTAATGCCTTTTTTATTACAAAATTCTTGAAAAAGGCTCATTTTCAAATTCTCCTCCATGATCACTTCTAATATTTTCTATTTTCAAATCTTTTAAATTTTGAATTCATTTTGCAAAGATTTTAAATTTTAGAAATGTTTCACCCTTATATTTTAAAAACAAGGTCCAAGTAAATCATCAACTATAACATAAACATATTTGTTATGATTCATTGATGTAGTTTGCACATGACCAAAGAAGTCAAAGTGTAATAGTTCTAAAGGTTGTTTAGTAGAAATTTCTATTTTAGATTTAAAAGATGATTTCTTAAGTTTACCTAATTGATAAACATCATATAAGTTATTTACTTTAAAATTTATATTAGCTAAACCCCTTACAGTATCATTTTTAGCTAATTTATGAATATGTTTATAATACATTTGTGCCATAACCATGGATCATTTATATCCGCAACTAGACACAAATCATTGTTATGTCTTATTTTTATATTTACTATATAAATATTTCTATTTCTAACTCCTCTAAAAATTAAATTGTTATTTTTACCAAAAATACTTTTATTTTTTTCAAAAGTTATCTAAAGCCCTTATCTCAAAGTTTACTAATGCTTCATTAGTTATATTTTAAATTTTCAACTAGTGAAACATTAGAAATTAAAGGAGAGTTATATATCGACACAAGATATGTCCCCTCAACTAATGACATAGCCTTTGGAGTTATTTCCGAATGCGACTGTACCATCATCCATATACGAAATGTTGGTTAGCATCTCCTTTTTTACGTTCATTTGTTTGGAGCATCCACTATCCAGTATTCATTTCTCCTTTTTATTTTGGGGTACCTGCAAAAAAAATTCATTGGTGCCCCCTTTCTACGTTAGGGTCTTGGGGGTTAGGTGGAAGGTAACCATAGAAAGGAGGGTTTGGTAAGACTTTTTAAATGAAAATTATTATTATGGTGAACTTCAGTTAAAAACTTATCTATGTATTTTTGACTTTTTAAGTTATTATTAGTTCTTCGAACCCAAACTTTAATAGTCCTTTTATTTTATTTTTTTAGTTTACTATATTTGGATTTCCTAATGTTAGTGTACAAAGCAGCATACTTAGTTTTAGATTTTGGCTTATTTTATTTTTTAAAATCCTAAGCTAGCAGGTTTTGAAATGCTTATTAAATGAGTCAAATTTTCTTTTCCTTCATTAAATTTAGAAATACCGGTAGATAATTCTTATTTTATTTTCCAAATCATTTACCTTATTTTTCAAAGAATTTATAGTCTTTTTCCACTCATTATTTTCATTAGATAACATCAAACTTTCATTTTTAACAACTTGAATTTCTTCACTAAAATCAGTATTTTAAGAATTTTGCAAAGATCTCGTAGTTTTAAAATTTCTTCTTCTAAAATTGCTTTTTCATATTTAAGCACAACGATTTCTAGTTCCGATCTATTTATTTACAAAACATTCTTTATGTATTTTCCTTAAGCCCATATATTTACCACCTAGTTCAGAAAGCAATTTCTAAAACATCGTCTAAAGAAAAATCAGAATACACCTCATTATGAGCAATTTCTAAAACATCGTCTAAAGAAAAATCAGAATACACCTCATTATGAGATGCTATGAAGCATACATTTGCCTCGCTTTCATTATCGCTTGAGGATGAATTGTCCTATATTACTTGGAAAGCACTTTTGCTCCTTTTAGACATTTTCGCATTTTTAATTTTCTTCTTGAAGTTCTTCTTTTCTTTGTTTAGTTTAGGACAAGTTTTTTACATATGACCAAATTTGTCACATTCGTGGCACTTGAAGGAGGAAGTATCATCTGAGTTACCGAACATTTACTTTTGAACCATTTTGTTGAATTTTCTGAACTTGTTATGGGTTTCAGCAAAAAAATACAACATCCTTTTCATATAGCTTTGTGTCGTTCTCATCATCATCAACCTAAAAAGCAATACTGCATTTTTCTTAGGCTAGTTCTTTTCTAGCTTACACGTTAGCTTTCTTCGACTTTGAGTGTGGAAAGATCATTAGCTCCTTTAATAGCATGTACTTTTTACTTCTCATTCATCAGTCAAAGAGTTTAAAATTTCTGATACTAAATCAAAATCAGTAATGCCTAGAATACATACCTACAAGATAATGTCAGAATTTTAGTTTTATTAATGCCTAATGCCATAAGATAATGTTGTATAGTTCAAAATCAAGAATACACATCTATAATGCTCTCATTTGATTCATCTTGAAAGATTGAAATTGATGTTTTAATAAGTTAATTTTAGTTTGTTTAATCTTAATTGTTCCCTTGTGTGAAATTTGTAACATGTGCCAAATGTCATATGCAGTTTTACACACCATGACTCTAGAAAACTCATTTTTGTCTAAAGAATAATGTAGAACATTAATGGCTTTTTCTTTATTGGAGGCAGTGGTTCTTTGAACTTCTTTTCAGGTGCACACATCAATGGTAGGTGATTCATATTGAGTTTGAGTATATAGCAAGATTTCAAGTCCGCCTGCTTCCATATAGACTTTCATGCATATAGACCAATATACATGGTTAGATCCAGTAAAAAGTGGACGACGTGTAGTGGATTCTCCTTCTTGAAACATGTTATAACTCATGTTCTCCAAATTATAAAAAAATTCAAAAATTTGTTTTGATTTTGAAAAGACAAAGCTCTGGTAAAGTGCTAATGGATCATACATGGAAAATGTGAAATAAATATTAAGTGACAAAGAATATAAAAAGTAAGCATGTCAAAAATTTATACTAGTTCAAAGAATCTCTCCTACGTCCTATCCTTAAGCACCTCTTAGGAAATTCACTAGCAATTCCTTCACTTCAATCGAAGGAATAGTTTACACTTTTATCTACCTGAGCACCTCTGAGGTCTAGACTGACTTCTATAAAAAGGTTTTTGATAATAACTGCGTCTTGTTACACTGATTTTGCCAACTCAAGTGTAATATCTCCTATAACCATTCGATATGATAGGGATTTGAATCAGTAGTGTTGAGGAATATAAGGTAATAGTAAAAGGTAAGAAATTGAAAGTGTGGTAAAATATAATTCAAATTTTGGAGATCAGAAAGCAAGGTAAGTTTGATAGTTATGATCTAGAGCTTTATATATATGTTAGAGAGTTGTAATGAAGAGTGTCAAAGATTCAAGAAAGTACAGAGAAAAGTTATGATAATCAAAAGGAGAAATGACAAAGGGACATGGAGAAAAGATGAGAGATGCACCCATAATTGCCTTCAATGATTCATCATTGATGCACCATTCAGATTCCTACCGATCGTCGGTGGGACCGATGGATGCACCAGTTGACCTATTGCTAAAGCATTTCACAGTCATCTCTTTTTTTTCAATCTTACTCTTTATCTATTTCTCACTGAAAATATTTAGAAAATTTTCTAAAAATTTTAAAACAAGTTTCGAAGTTGTCCATGAAGTTTCAGAAGTTTTGGAGATAATATGAGTGGTTTTAGCAATACACCGATAAACTATAAAATGTACTCTTATCTTTCTTTAGTTGTCGGCTTCATCTCTAATGTATCTCCATTACTTCATAATATATATATTGATCGCATTAGATATCTTATCTTCTTCCAGCTCTTTTATATTTGAATAAGTTGTTCCGTGCCTTTGTTTGTAGTAGTAAGGTATATAGAGTATGTTTCGTTGACATCATCAAAACATAGGTCCTAACACATAGTTTAATTATTTTAAACTAAATTTATATAAAAAAAAATTGTTTTTTAGTTAAAATAGATGAAATATTTTACATAAAATAATGGTGTAATAACTAAAAATTATGAAAAGGATTTACCTTGGCGATTTTATCAACTTCGTACATGTTGGAAATTTAAATCGACCTTCGAGCTTTTCTTCTTGACTTGAAGTTCAATTTGCAACTCTATAGCTCAAAAAAATTAAATGGAGGAAACAATGATTTTTTAGTTAATAAATTGTAGTTGCATATTTTTAATTGAATTCATATTTATATTTAAAATTTTGGCCTAATATACATACATACATACATACATATATACATACATACATACATACATAATACACACACCCCCCATTCATTTACTATTAGTTGTCCCTTATAAATTAAATGATTGTGTATAACACATATATATAATTAAATAAATTATTTTACATTTAATTTTCTTAAAATTAATATATATCAAATATATAAATTTATTTTAATAATAATTTATATAAAAATTATATAAACTCATCTTCATTTCAGTTTTAAAAATTATAAATTATCATTAAATCATTTTGGTTCAACGCTAGACTTCCTTGTTGAGTGGCTTATAAGTCTGACTTGGTCCACAGTTATTATTTAAACTATTTATATAGCAATGCTTTGCGAACTTTGCTAAAGCATAGAATATAGGACTTAAAGTCATCACTTATCGAAATCTATGCAAAGTCAAACTTCTTAACCGTTTTAAAGTTGCACCCTTAAGCAACGATATGTGGTGCACGTTTTGTTTCTTCACTAACACTATTTCACTTAGACATCTAGGATTAGGTCTTCGTTAAAAACATATTAATCTCCATAGTTAATTACGAAGTTGAACTCCAAAATCATTTAGTTCAATCAATACCAATTATTGATTAAACGAATTTCTCTAACCAGAGATTTATGATTTAGAGTCAAAATCCAATTACAATGACATCAAACTTCAATATGAAAGGAGACGAACTCGAATTATCTCTTGAGTAATGATTCACTTTTTACACTTTAACACATACCCTAAAATGGGTTGTAACCCGAACCAATAACTAGTAAAACTTCTATAATCAAAGTAAGACATTCATGTAAAAGATCCACGATACTCGTAAACCGAAAAAATAACGCACATCATCGCGAGAGATATTCTATCTTGACTTAGGTATGGTGAACCTATAGAAGATTCTTGATGATTTTTTTTGTAGTTCATCTGCAATAACAACCAGTACATAACCGCTTAGTGTCCCCAACGAACATGAGTAAATCACTATCCAACACTTAGAGAGCATTATGTACATTAGTCTCAAGGTGTATCAATATCCCTTTCTCCAAACACTTTTACTAGGAACATTTAAGGATATATATATATGTATGTATGTATGTATAATTGATTCAAAGTCATGATTATGAACATTTTCCTAGTTGCAATCATTTTAGGGATTTCATATTGTATGCATTTAATGCGATCATTAACATCAACTTTATATTTATCAATATATGTACATATAATAGAAATAGAAATCAGAAAACCTACTTTCATTTCCAATTTTTTTATTTGTAGTTAATTCTAGAATTGTATAATCAAAATTACATAATTATTCTTAGGGCATACCCTTAATCCTATCAACCTTTTAGAGATATCGGTTCATTGGGAAGACAATTACAAACATAGAGTGTTGCTAAAGGGACATTTGTTTACATTTATTAATACCAAATAAAATTTAATTAACTCGAGTATAACATTTGTTCTTGTAAATAGTGTTTTCTATATTTATTCATTTGGAAGAAAATACCAGTCAATGATAAATTGTTGGAACTGGATCAGCCAACAATCGAGTAAATAGGTAAATTTTAAATAAATTCTTCCATTTGGATCTTATTAGGCCTATGAAATCTAAGTTTATTTGGATCTTATCAAAATTTATTTTAAATAAAATCAATAATTTATTTAATTTTATAAACAAGGTTTTATTTATAATAAAGTTTGTATTATGTTATATGATCTGTGTATCATATACACATATGTGTGTTCAAAACATAATAAGGTGTGCATAATTTGACATGCCCGTATATAGATGTTGTGATTTACATCGCAGTGGACATGTTAGCCCCACTCTATATATGACTGTTGTCAATACACACACACACACGCGCACACACACACACACACACACACACACACACATATATATATATATATATATATATTTGCATGTGCGCATGTATGTATGTGTGTATACATATATATATAGTTTTATTTGTTATAAAATTAATAGCAATATGTAAATTTATAAAATAATACATACATTTATATATGTGCATATTATATTGATATTGTATCAATACAATAAATTAATTTAAGTGTTTTTAAAACAATTCTAAGTTGAATACAATAAATAAATTTTAACTATATATATAATATTTCAAAATATATAATGTAATATATTATTTAAATAATATTTATTTAAATGTATATATAACTAATGTTTAACTGTAATATATATTTATGTACAACATCATATAATATATCAAATAAAGTTTTAAATAAATTTTATATATAAAAAAATCAGAATTGATTTCGGCGATACCTAATTTTTTTAATATATATATATATATTATTTATATATTTCCATATGAAAATATGATTAAAAATTAAACAATAATATTAAAATCCGAAATCAAATTTAAAAAATGACATGTTATATTGCAGTATTCATAAATATATTATGTAATTTTATATGTAAATATTTATGATAGAGAAATTTAATTCTAAATTAAAGATATAGGTTTTTATTAAATTTGGATTAAGAATTTAAAAAAAATTAATATCTAAACCCTAATTATGCATATACAAAATTAACGAAATAAAAACATACTATTTATATTTATATGTATTGGTTTAATTTTAATCTTAGCATTAAATCAATTTAATATAATATATTTGTTCGAATTTTTTTTAACTTGGCCGTGAGCATGTATGTGTGTTATACACCTAAAGTTTTTTCTTTCTTATTGAGACAAATTCATATACAATAATCCATCTACGATGCCAACACATATATATGTAGATTCATCCTATTCAACTATATTTAAACATATATGGAATGATGATGAATATATATATTATATATAATAATAAATAAGAATATACCTCTTCATGCCTAGATAGGACACCTGCAACGTTAATTCTAAACTCCTTGAATGAGATTATGTATCTAGAAGATGTTACCTTCCTAAAAGTAGCTACTATCGACAATCGAATTGAATTCCGTGTGATGTTTCTGAGCTTGAAATTTTAAGGTATATGGAGGGGGAGTGGCTGGCCTAATCTAATCAATAGGATAGGCCAAAAGTAAAGTAAGAAAATGAGTGTTAGAGTGATTTAAATAAAGGAGATCTTTAGGAGTAAAATAAGGACCTGGATCCTCATTTTTCTCATACATAATCTCCTCTCTTTAATTCAAAAATTAACCCGCCCTTAGCCATTAAATGGTCAGCCACCCCTAGGTTAATCATAGCCGTACTTAATCAATCCCCATATAGGCCTTAAAATCATTTCAAGCAGGATCAATAAATAGCACATTTAAATCCAATGCAAACGGCATCAATATAGTATATCGATTAGTGTATTTATAATTATTATATATATACACATTTAACATTGATCAACATACATCAAATAAAATTTAATAATTAATATTTCATAAATATTTATTTGATTAATTTATAACAGTTATAATTTAATCTAATCGGGTGGTAACATGAGTATTCAACATTTCAGGTATGTGACTCTTAGGTGTAAATTCGGCCAGCGAATAATATCAAACAATTCGAATATTATAATTTAGAAGTCACTAGCAGGTGGTGTGACATTATGATCAAATTTAATGCTTACTTAGCTTCAGTAAAATCCAATTTTACTTTATTAAGCATTACTTGGTAGTGACAATTATTTACACCGATTCACTTCGTAAAATCTATATCACATTAGGACTTATGGAATTTGGTAATGGTCAAAATTCCAATATTGTCCATATTCAACTTTATAGTCTAAACACCAACTCATTAGTTCAATACTAACAATTATTATTAACTGAATTACTCTGGTCGGAAATTTTGACTTTGAATTGACTTCAGTTGACTATGATACCAACCATATATAACTGATAGAATTAGTGGTATGCCCTAGGGGTAATTCTATAATTTATTGTAAATTATCAACTTCGTAATCAATTCTTATACATAATAAAAGGTGTTTTCATTTTGTTATATATTTATTATAAAGTGTTATGAATAATTAAATGTTTAATTAAAAAATATTTAACAGAAAATCCATAAATGGTGTGTTTGTGAATGGATTACAAATAGTTGTAATCAAGAGTGTTGTATGACAATATAATAAAAACATCACTTTAAATATTCCTAATAAGATGCATCGAAATAGATATTGATGCATTCGTTGAGACTAGAGTACGCAATGCTCTTCAAATATTGGGCAGTGTATTACTCATGATTGATAGGGGCATCAAAGTGTTACATACTAATAGTCTTTGGATAACTATGAAATGACTCACTCGATTAATTTCTATTGGTTAATATAAGTAAGGTCAAACATAAAATATCGATGTGACTAACTTACACAGTTCTCTTAACTTTAGAATACTATTGATATTTGATATGAAAGCTCTACTTTGGTTATAGGTAAATCATGGCACGACATCCATCGAACGACTATAGTTGAGTCGAGTGGAAATACTGGAAGTGAAACACTATTCAAGAGATGATTCATCTCCTAAGTTATATGAGGTTATATCACATTCAACTCAAGTCAACCCATAGTCAAAATCTCTGGCCAGAGTAGGTTGGTTAAATATTATTATTATTATTGAACCAAGGACTTTGTATTCGGGCTATAGAGTTGAATATGGATAATATTGGAATTTTAAACATTACCGAATTCAATAAGTCCAAAGTGATATAGTTTTGACGAAGAGAATTGGTGTAAATAATTGTTACTGTCAGGTAACGCTCAAAAGAGTAAAAATGGATTTTACTGAAACCAAGTAAACAATAAATTTGGCTAAAATGTTGCACCATCTTTTAAGTGACGTGTGAACGTTAATATTCGAATTGATCGATATGAAACGTTGGCTAAATTTATACCTAAGAGTCACACAATCGAAACGTGAATACCCCTTTTACCACCCAATTTAATTAATTTGCAGTTATTATAAATTAATTAATATTTATGAGTATTAATTATAAAATTTATTTGATTTGTGCTAAACAATATTAAATAGTGTGTTTATAATAGTTATAAATATATTGATCGACATACAATATTGGTATGCATTTAAATTGGAATTAATGCAATAATTATTGTTCAGGCTCAGAATGTTTTGGGGCCTATTTGAGGCCATTGTCTAGACAGCTATGGGAAGGACAATGAGCACCAACCATATGTTGATGTGGTGTGCTCTTTTGAAGTGGTTAAGTTGAAGGAATAAGTAAGAGACAAAATGGGATCAACATCAACTTTTCACTCTCTTGTCTTCCTTTACATAAGCCCCTTTCTATTCATTTGTCTCTAGACATTTTTGTACTTCTACAACTATATAAAGGAGCATGGCCATAGCTTCTATAGCCCCAAAAATCCAAATACAAAATCACATCAAAACACTTCGATTCGACAATCGGTGGTACGACAATTCAGGAGCTAGCAACTTCAGAGTTGGAATTGAATTCAAGGAGTTCATTTCATCATTTCAAGGTGCAAGCTCTTGGCTTTGTGAAAGGTACTTATGTTGTTTACTAACATATATGAATGTTCATCTAATCATTGTATCATATGCTTGTTGATTAGAAATATAACAAATCTATATATCGATGTTTTATCACATGTGATGGTTGCATATATATGTGTGTGTGCATGAATATGTATATTAAAAAAATCATTTTATGTTTGTTTGATTTTTGTAGTGCACTTGGTAATAAAAAAAATTTCAAATTAAAATATTAATATTTAAATGAATTTAACTACTTAAATCTAAATTTAGGATAATTAACATTATATAATATACGTTTTAAATTTTATAAAAATTTAATTATGTCCAAAAGACTTTCGATAACAAAAAAATCATTTATTTTATTTATACATATTATATATATAGACTCAATTGATTATGAAAATGTAAAATACATGTATATATATTTATAAACAGTAATAATTTTGCATAAATTTTATGTAAAATATTATTATAAATTTTCTTTCTAGAAATAATAATTTTAAATTTTTTATTTAATTTCTGTACGGTTTTAAATATTTTAATAATTGTTTATTAATAAAATATTTGTAAAACCGAATGAAAATTAAAAACATTAATCACTTATACTAAGAGCAATAAGGCAAATATATATACATAATTTATTTTAATATATATATGTAACCAATTATGTGTTTATATATATACATACATAATATATGATAATAGTATCATTCTTATCTCAAGATAAAGATAATGGCGTTCTTCCATCCTGGCGATTAGCTTTGGTCCCTCTTCCCCTTTCCCATCCATCTTCCTCCCCCGCCTTTTCTTTTTCATCTTCATTTCTTCGCTCCTTCCTCATGGCCAAAAATCGTAAGTCGCGTCTTGCTGCCGCTTTGGATCCTACTCCGCCCTCGTCGAGCACCAGATCTAGCCGACCCTATTCGACTCCGCTGATATCGAATACGCCTGATTTTGTGGATCCTTCTCACCTCAATTGTGTTTTTTCTACTGCTCTAGAGGTTGTCGACATCACCCTTGTTCATGTGACAGCACCTCTACTCAACCCCCTGGCTTCCCTGTTAAACGAAATGGAATTCCCCCTCCTTTCTTCTCCTCGTTCACATTGTCAGCCTGTGCACGGTAAGACCCCTATTTCTTGCATGCTAGAAACTGTTGTTGTTCGTTCGTCTGATGAATCTATTGAGTTGTTGGTTAATACTTTGGATGGTGTGAGAACAGAAAGTGATATTGGTATAACTGTGGTTGACGATGTTGAGTTTGATGGTGGTTCTGATCGAATTGGCTTAACTTCGTTCGATTTTGATCGCCCAAAACCTGTTTGTACAAATGCTCCAAAGCAAGCTCCCTCCCTCCTTCCTGTAACTCCTATTTATGATTCCCCTGGTTCTCTTGTACCATCTCCTTAGGCTCAAAAAATTTCGTCTCCTGCATCTAAAAGCAAATGGTCATCTTTGTTCTCCTCTTTGCCAAGAAATGCTGGTGGCTATACACTCAGATCCTTTGAAAAAATTGAATTAGATGGTGCAATGGTTCCTCCTTCTAAAGTTCTTCAGAAGGGAGTTAAATTTTGGAAAGATCATTTGGTTGGGTTTTTTCTCGATTCGAAATCTTCTTATGTGGATGTACGTAATCACCGTCGTACTGTTTGGAAACTTAGAGGTGGTCTTCGTGTTAACTATATAGATGGGATGTTCTATTTCAAATTCTTTATTGCGGAAGAGCGGCTTTGGGTTCTTGAGGTGGATCCGTCCATTATTAATGGCAAACCTTTCATCATTACAGTATGGAGTCACACGGTTGATAGAGCAAGAGATCAGGTTTTGTCTATCCCTATTTGGACTCATTTTACACATATACCTTCTGTTCTTCAGCCCTTGATTGGTATTGATTGGCTTGCTGGCCTCATTGGTAAACTCAAATGCTTTGATGCAAACACCGTGGCAAGAAAGAATCTAGTATTCGCTAAGGCATTGATAGAAATAACTCTGGATAAACTTCTTCCTTCTCAGCTTAAGGTACAATTAGCGGATGGTCATGATGCTCTTGTTGATGTTAACTACAGTTGGAAACTAGATATTTGCATGGCCTGCCACTCCTTCAGACATATTTCTACTGATTGCAAGCTTCTGCTTGATGATCCAATTTCTATTAAGGTACCGCTTCCACGTCCTCCTATGAGGAAATGGGTCCCCAAGTCTTCGGCAGTTCTTTCTACCTCGATAGATGATGCGGTCGTCTTTCCTCCTTTATCTCCATCTATTGCTCCTACTTCCTCCAATGAAGTTATTCAAGTGATTTCTATTGACAGCTCGAGGATGTCTATTGTTCCACCTGTTATTGGGTGGAACTCCAAGGAGAAGCCTTGGGTACATGAGAAATCAGAAATGAGATATTGTCCTGAGTCAGAGTGTTATTACATGTTTGTAGGTAAGGAGGGGGAAAGTCGGCGATTATATTATCACGTAGAAGGGGATGGTCTTGTTCTATCGACTGATGATGAGGATGAGGATGACAATCGCACTGTTTTGGCAGATGATTCTTGGGATCAGAAGTATTTATATTTCGGTGATTCAGAAGTCTTTGATCCAGATATTGTGGCTCGGTTTTCTGGTTTTATCCATGTCTTGGGGCCTATGTCAGCTGATGATGACAGTGGTTCTTCCTCCCGGGAGGACATTTAGGTTTTCTTTTTTTAGCTGCGAAAGCAACTTGCTTCTCACCTATAATGTATTTTAGTGGTATGGCCACTATAAAACCATGTATAGCTGCTTTGCGCATGTGCATGGCACCTGTTCCTTATTTATATATACATTGGCATGGCCTACTATAAAGCCGGCTAGCCTTGCCAAAAAATATACAAATTTAAAAAAATAATTTGTTTAGATTTCATACCATATTATGAATATTCAAAACTATTTTATTAAGTAATATTTGAAATAATTTTATAATTTAATTATATATATATATTATAAATGCTTCATACAAATTATTTACAACTAGTATTTCATAATATTTATATATTATATTATACATACATATACATAATATTTGATGCATACACACACATATTTAGACAACACATTTGGATACAAGAGGGGCTAACATGTCCATTGTGGTGTAAATCCCAGCATTTGTACATGGGAATGTCAAACCATGTACTCATTATCCTGTTACACATGCACGTGCACACATATGTTTATATGATACATATATACATACATAGATATATATGTGTGATGTGTGTAATACTACAAATTATATAAAATAAAACTTTAATTAAAATTTAAATAAACTATGGATTTTATTTAAAATAAAATTTAGAAAAGTTCTAAATGGATTTAGACTACATAGTCCCATTAAAGATCCAATGATTGAATTGTTTTTGAAATATACCCAATTATTCCGCTGCTGGCTGGCTCACATCAACAATGGTATTAAAGTGATATAGCCTATGCGGTCTAAATTAGTCATGTTAGGGCTAACTAATTAAGCTCGCAACCCAGATAGTAGGATGTCTAGAAAGGTAATGTCAAAGGATTGATTTGGGTAATCAAGTACTCTGCCCTACCTGGCTTCCAGCCTGATCCGAATATATATGTGAGCCCAAAGGTTGCCTCTGGTAGAAAGGCCCAGTTTGAATTGGACCTTAGGCTAATTTTCAAAATTGTTTTGAAAATTAAACATAAGGATTTTAAATTTAAAAGTTAAATCTAAAATAAGAAAATATTATAAAGGTTATAGTATAGTTTTTCAAAATGTTTGAAAATATATGTAAGTTTTCAAAATTAGTTATATTAATAAGATTAATAAAAGAAATTAATTAATTAAATAAGTTTATTAAATTATATAAGTATATATATGCATGTTTAATATATAATGATATACGTTATTTTATCTTGAAATGTTTAAGACAATATAAGACATGCATGTATATAAAATAATTTTCAAAATTAATAAAATTTAATTAAAACCGTTTAATTAAATAAATTAACTAAAAGTTAATTAATAAATAAAAATACATACATATATGTGTGTGTATTACTATACAGGTTATAGTATATAAATATTCAATATAATATGTTAAAATTGAATAATATATAATTAATTAAAGTATTATTAATTAAAGTTAGTTAAATACGATTTAATTAATATAATATTATACATAAGATTATTATATAAGCATTGAAAAAATGACAACATCCCTGCTTCTTCCTTACGAGTCCGCTCTCTCCTCCATCTTTTAATTTCTTCGATTCCCTCCGTCATCCATCTCTGTTCCTCCATGGTTTAGAAGCCTTGCAAGTATTCCCCTCTTTAGGTTGTTAGCGCCCCTTCGAGTTTGATTAGGTCTGGTCATAATTTCATAGCTCAGATCCAATCTTCTTGTTCCCTGTCTCCTCCTAGTCCACTCCTAGGTTCGAGGGTCGAATTCCCGCTTCTCAATGATGCTGATGTAAATCGTCTACCTTTTGCTAATGTTAATGTCATTGCTCCTCTTCCTGGTGAGCATCTAAACTCTAGATTTGATACATCTATGGTTATGTCGCCTATGCTTGGTAGCAAGGATGATTGTCTAGTCGAACAAAATATGGATATAGGATGTAAAGTGGCTAATGTTTCTGAGCAAGTGGCTCCCCTCTCGGATATTTCAGATTTAAGCACAGCATATGTTCGACTGAATATTGCTATGGATAGTTGCTCACCTATTGTGCCTCCTTTTGTTGCGCCTAGTACTGTTTTGGCCTGTGGTGCCTTCTAGTCTTAACCTATGTGTTCCAAGCCTTGGTCTTCTCTTTTCCGCTCCTTGCCCCGCAATGCGGGGATCTACATGCCTACTCTCTTTGAAATTGAGGTGAATAATGGTATTATGGTGTCTCCTCGTTTTGTTATGCAAGCTGGGGTTGAATATTGGTTGGGTTTCTTAGTTGGTTTTTTCTTGACCCCCATCAAAAGATACAAGATGCTAGAAGTCTATGTGGTTGCATATGGAAAATCAATGGTGATCTCCGTGTGACCTATATTGACTCTATATATTTCTTTAAATTTTCTAGCAATGATGAATGTCAACATCTACTAGAGGCTGATCCATCCTTTATTGATGGGAAACTGTTCATTATCACCACTTGCTCTCCTACTGTGGCTTGTGCTAGGGACCAAGTAATGTCTATTCCTGTTTGTACATACTTTACGTACATTCAACCTGTATTACAGCCATTATTGGGTCTGAAATGGTTGGCTTGCACCATTGGTAAATTGAAATATTTTGACTCTAATACGTGGCCCATGGGAGATTGGCTAATGCCAAGACTCTGATAGAAGTATCCCTTGATAAGCCGCTTCCATCTTCGATTAGCGTTCAGCTTGCTTTTGGCCAGGTGGTGGAAGTTCATGTTAGATATGGTTGGGCGCCTGATATTTGTATTACTTATCATTCTTTTGGCCACCTTGTCGACTCTTGCAAACCCCCGGTCTTGACACCGGAGGCTCCTCCTTCGATCAGGATTCCGCTTTCACGTCCCTTATACGTCAGTGGGTTCCTAAGGTTAGGACTAGCACTTCCATGTCTATGGATCTGACTGATAGTCCTATGGATGATGCACCTATTATGGAAGCTAATTGTGCTCCTCCTATGACAGAGTCATGCCCTGCCTCTCTTTCTGGTGTAGGTATTATT
Source organism: Allium fistulosum (assembly GCA_030737815.1). Classification (NCBI taxonomy): domain Eukaryota; kingdom Viridiplantae; phylum Streptophyta; class Magnoliopsida; order Asparagales; family Amaryllidaceae; genus Allium; species Allium fistulosum. The sequence goes on from CM060903.1 coordinate 490,398,651, forward strand.
TCCCATGTGATCTCTCCTTTATATGCTACCATTGTTCTTGTGTCATGTACTATCGTGTTGGCCGATGTTATTGAGTGGCATTCTTCTAAGAAAGCTTGGATTCATGAATCATCTGAGATGAGATATGACCTTGTTCGGCATGATTTTCATATGTTTGTTGGTGAGGTTGATGGTGAATCTATGCATCTTCATTATTCTATTGAAGGAGATGGCCTTATTCTTACTGTGCATGGTGGACTGGTGCTAGGAATAGGTCAGTTTTTTATGCTGATAGTTGGGATATGAAATTTATCTACTGCAGGGATTATTCTGGTTTCATTCCGAATATTGTGACTCTTTTCATGGATTTTCTGCATGTGATAGGCCCCGACTCTTCGGTTGATGGAAGCAAATCCTCCTCTTTTGAGGAGGACTAGCTTTAGGTCCGTATAGTAGTTTAGGCACCTCTTGCCTAACTCCTGTTTAGTATTTTCCTTTATTAGCAGTTGAGGCATGTTGCCTTGCTCCTGTATTAATTGATTTGTTGGTAATAAATGTGGACATGCCACTATAAAACCCAACAGGCTTTGCTAAAAAAAGATTATTCAATAATCTAATTAAAATATAAAAGTTGTATAATAATGAAACTTATACAATATGATTGTATAAACTAAAGGTGGAACCTTAAAGAAACCCTAAACAGACTTAAGGAATTAATATATACATAAAAATACGCATACCAAGATTCCCAATGCGTCCGACACTTGAATCACCAGGATATTTCATAAGAATTGCATTATTCCATAAGTTAATATCACTCAATGGATATGTTGAAGATTATGAATCTTTAATATAATGTTGTCCTCTACCATATATATGTTAATAAATTAGTTGTATACTCCTTAGTTGTTGAGCAAACTCAAGCTAGGGATGTTATGTGTAGTATTATTAATATAATATACTGAATAAATGAGGTAAGATAACTATATGTATTCGTTGAGCAAACTGAAGGGGCATATAATATACTGTTGAAACCGGGCTAGTCGAAAGCAGGGTAGTTGGGTAATTTCAAAAAAAAAATCTTTTGAATCTTTGTTGGGCTTATGTGGTCTAAAGTCATTTAGAATTTTTATAATTTTTCTTTTGAATAAATCTTCATTTTATTTCAATTGTATAAAATTAGATCAATTTGATTTTAAATTTTTTGTATATTATGGTGAGCGCATTAAATGCACCCATGAGTAAAAGTGCAAATGCAACATATGAGAAGTGTACACAGTTAATGTGACGTTATTTTGGTGTTGAGATTTACACTGCAACAAACACATTTCTCCTTTATATATGCCTTTGTTGTCCAAAATAAGAAAGTTTTTTTGGTTATATATATACGTATATATATATGTATGTATGTGTGTACATGTATATGCATGTATGTATGTATGTATGTATATGTATGTATTTGTTTGTGTGTATTGTATAATGGTTTATATCAAAATAGACTTTATTTATATTACATGTAATAAACAATGAATACAGTATCTAGTTAAAACTACTATATGTTACATAAAATCCCTTTTGAAACTTTGGGTTAAATATACATACACACGCATAAATATATTACATATATATAGACACACGGACACATACATACAAACCACTACAATAGTTGAAATAAAACAAAATAAAAATTATATCCAAATAGTTTGTGAATTAAAATGTATGCCTTTTAAAAAAAATCTAGTACCACCCTAGATACAATTGTAAAATAAGAAACATATCACTAAATTAAAGTTTTCCCTATTTGGTTTAATTAGCAAAATGTATGATAAATATATGGTTTTTTCTCTCCTTTAATTAAGATTACCCTTTTATTTCAAATTCAAGAATCCCTCCCCTTCTCAATGTCATGGCCGACCATCATGAGTGGGGTTTGGGTCAAATATTTTTCCAAAATTCAATTAGTACTAAACCTATTTAAATCCAATTTAAATTTCCCATCAATATCATATACCAATACGCACGTTTATAACTTTTATATATGTACATTATTAAATACTAATTGTAATCAAACAAATCAAATAAGAAATCTTTAAAAATTAATATTTCAAAAATATTAATTAATTAAATTTATTTAAAACCCTATTTTTTTAGTATTTGTTATGTTTAAATCGAATTTAAACATTCTATCGATATCGTATATCGATACACATATTTATAACTTTATATACGCACTTTACTAAATACTAATGGCATCCAATAAATTAAATAAAATTTTATAATTAATATTTCATAAATATTAATTAATTCAATTAATTTTCAATAATTAAAACTTAATGACAACAATTAAAAATTAATGAAATCGTGTGGTTTATTCGGAATATTCATCATATCGGTTGTGTAACTCAAAGGTGCGAATTCCAGCGATTAATATTAATAGTTTAAATACTAACGTTCACATGTCACCTTAGCTAGTGGTGTGATATTTTGGCTGAATATATCGCTTGCACATCCTTTATAAAATACAATTTTACTTATTATAAGCGTTACCCATTAGTTATAATTACTTACACCAATCCCCTTCGTCAAAACTATATCACTTAAGATTTATGGAATTTGGTAATGGTCAAAATTTCAATATTGTCCATATTCAACTCTATAGTCCAAACACAGAGTTCTTGGTTCAATAAGAACAATTATTATTAGCTGAACTAATCTGGCCAGAGATTTTAAGTTCGAGTTGACTTCAGTTGATTGTGATACAAACCCCATATAATTGAGGAGATGAATTCTCTCTTGAACACTGTTTCACTTCCAGTACTTCCACTAGACGCAACTATAGTCATTCGATGGAATCTATGCCATGATTTGACTATAATCAAAGTAGAACTTTTATATTGAAGATTGATAAAATTCTCAAGTCAAGAGAACCATGTAAATTAGTCACAATGATATTTTCTATTTGACCTTGGTTATATTAACCAACAAAAACTATCGAGCGAGTTATTCCATGGTTATCCAATAACTATTGGTACGTAACCCTTGGTGCCTCCAGTAGTCATGAGAAATACATTGCCCAATATTTGAAGAGCTTTACGTACTCTAGTCTCAATTAATGCATTGATATCCAGTCTCGATGCATCTTGACTAGGAACATTTAAAATGATGTGTTTATTATATTGTGATACAATACTCATAATTATAACAATTTGTAATTACTATAACACATTATAATAAATATATAACAGAAAGATAACACCTTTATTGCAAGGAGAATTGATGACGGAGTTAATAATTCATAATAAATTGTAGAATTGCCCCTAGAGCATACCCATAACTCCCTCAATCTTTGAGTACTTGCACTTGTGACCAATTATTGAATCTCAATCCCATCCCTTCGATCAGCTTCTCGAGAGCTGACCAAGCTAGGTCCTTAGTTCATGAATATGCTACGATGTCCTTGATAACTACCCATTGTATCATGACATTTTTCTTCTCAATGAATTCTGTAATAAGGTGGAACTTTAGAAGAATATGTCATGACTTTTTGGGTGCTCTTGGCTCCTTTGCGATCTGATTGTCACATTGTTATACAAAACAATGCCATTAAATTCTCGGTATCGGAAATCACTCCAAGCTCACTCAAAAACTTATGCATCTAGACTGCCTCTTTAACTACTTCATTGAGGACGATGTACTCATCCTCCATCATCGAACCAGCTATTGTTTCTTGTTTGGAACTCTTTGAACCAACAACTCGGCCATTAAGCACAAAAATATAATCAGACACCGACTTACTATCATCAATCTCACTCTAAAAGCTCAAACTTGTGTAACTTTTCATAAGGAGGTCTCCATTTCTGTAAATGAGGAATAAGTCCTGAGTATTCCTTAAATACTTCAGTATACATTTTACAACTGTCCAATGCTTTTCCCGGAATTAGACTAATATCGGCTTATGCATCCTAATGAGTATGCTACATTCATACTAGTACATAGCATAACATACATTATGGATCCTACAGCTGAAGCATATGGGATCCTCTTCATAAGCTCTCTCCTAATCAGTATGAGGAGTGTCCTTTTTAGAAAGGACAATTCCAGACTGTGTTGGAACGTTTCCACACTTGGAATTCTCCACGTTGAACCTCTTTGGTATGGTATATATGTATAGGGATTGGGAAAATCCCAGCAACTTCTTAGATATATCTCTATAAATCTTTATACCTAGTATATAGGCTGCTTCTCCCAAATCCTTCACAGAGAAATTATTGAAAAACCAATCTTTCATTGATTGCAATAATGATGTGTCATTGCCAATTAACAAAAGCTTGTCGACAGATAGCACTAAGAACACGATAGTGTTACCCTATTCCTTTCTGTATATGCACGCTTCCTCTGTGTTCTAATAAAAATCAAACTGTTTGATTATCTTATCAAAACACTTGGTCCAACTACTTAATGCTTATTTAAGTCCATGAATAGACTTTGACAATTTGCATGCCTTCCCTTACACCCACTAACCATAAAACCCTCGAGCTGTGATATGTAGACGGTTTCTTCTAAATTACCATTTCAAAATGTTGTTTCTACATCCATTTGCCATATTTCATAATCATAGAATACATCAATTGATATCCTAATCCGAACGGACTTAAGCATGGCTACGGGCGAAAAAGTCTCGTTATAATCAACATCTCGAATTTGATGAAATCCTTTTGCAACTAGCCTGGCCTTATAAGTCTCTAGTTTTCCATCTAAATTTTGGTTTTCCTTAAAAATTCATTTGTAGTTGGCAGGTTTTATCCCTTCGGGTATGTCTGACAAAGTCCATACTTTGTTTTCGTACATAAAATTAATCTCAGATTTCATCACTTTAATTCAGAGCTTAGAGTCTTTACTCTGTAGTGCTTATCGGAAAGACAAAGGAGTGTCATTATCTAAGACACAGTCCTCGTTCTCGCCATCTACGAGAAAACTATAATATCTCTCTAGTGCGCTAGATTCTCTACTAGACCTTCTAATAGGTTGCATGTTTTCGTATACATGTGAATTCAGTTCTCGCACTGGTTTGGCCTTAGTGTTAACTTCTTAGATCTCATCTAAGTCTACAACCATTCTATTACTTTCCTTTGATAGAAATTCCCTTCTAAAAAGATAATGTGCCAAGAAATAATGACCTTTTGTTCCTCGGTATTGTAGAATATATGTCCCATATAGTTTTTGGGATATCCTATAAATTTACAGAGTACCGATCTAGCTTCTAGTTTATTTGGACCAATGTTCTCAGCGTAGGCCGGATAACCCCACACCTTCAAATACTTGAGTTGGGGTTTCTTATCACACCACTTCTCCTATGGTGTTTTAGGCATATATTTAGTGGGCAAAAAATTCAACGTTTGTGTTGCGGTTTCTAGTGCATATCCCCAATATGACAGAGGTAACTCAACCTTACTCATCATTAAACAAACCATATCTAATAGGGCTTGGTTCCCTCGCTCTGACACACCATTTTATTGCATAGTATAGGGTGGATTAACTAGAGAGATAACCCCATTATCTTTTGAGTAACATTGGAAGTCTCATCCAATGTACTCACCTCATCGATTAGATCGAACAATCTTAATCTTATGGTTTGTTTGGTTATCTACTATATTGTTATACTCAACAAATTTTAGTATAAATGATAATTGTCTTTGGCATTATAGGCTAGATCATGTTAATGAGAAACGACTGCACAAACTTAATGCCAAAGGTTTTCTCTTGTCACTTAATTCTAAATCATTTGACATGTGTGAGTCATGTCTCAAAGTTAAAATGACAAAGCACCCCATCAGTAGGAGCAATGAAAGAGTTGATGAACTCTTAGGGTTAGTAAATAGTAATGTATATGGCCCGATGCTTGTAATTACCAAAGTTAATAGTTCTTACTTTATCACCTTCATTGAATTATCTCAAGACTAATATGTGTGTCTAATGAAGAACAAATCTGATTTCTATGAGAAATTTATCAAGTATAAGAATGTAGTTGAAAATCAGACAAATAAAAAGATAAAAATTCTTCAATCCGATCAAGGAGGTGAGTACATTGGACAAGAACTCCAACAGTGCTTAACAGATAATGGAATTATCTCCCATATTACTCCACCCTATACTTCGCAACACAACAGTATGTCGGAGCAAAGGAACTGAATTCTATTAAATATGGTTCATTCCATAATGAATAAGGCTAAGTTACCTCCGTCCTATTGGGGATATGCATTGGAAACTACAACGCATATGTTGAACTTGTTACCCACTAAATCTATGCCTAAAATACCATATGAGATGTAGTGTGGTAGGAAACCCAAGCTCAAGTATTTGAAAGTGTTGGGTTATCCAGGTTATGTTTAAAACGTTGGTCCGAATAAGCTAGAGGGATGATCGGTACTGTGTAAATTGATAGGATATCCCAAAAACTTAATGGGATATATATTCTACAATACCGAGGAGCAAAAGGTTATTGTTTCTTGGCACACTATCTTTTTGGAAAAGGAATTTCTGTCAAAGAAACTAACAGCGAGGTTATGGACTTGAATGAGATCCAAGAAGTTAACACTAAGGTTGAACCAGTGGGAGAACTGAGTTCACCTGTACACGAAAACAAGCAACCTTCTACAAGGTCTAGTAAGGAATCTCATGCACCAGAGAGATACTACAGTTTTCTCGTGGATAGTGAGAAGGAGGACTCTCTTAAAAGACGACAATCCTCAGTCTTTCCAACAAGCACTGCAGAGTAAGGACTTTGCATTCTGGCTTGGAACAATTAAATCTGATATGGATTCTACGTACGAAAACAAAGTATGGACTTTGTCTAATGTACCCAAAGGAATAAAACCCATCGGCTACCAATGAAATTTTAAGAAAAAGCTAAATGTAGATGGGGAGGTAGAGACTTACAATGGTAGGCTAATTGTGAAAAAGTTTCATCAAATTCAAGGTGTTGATTATGACGAGAACTTTTTTCCCGTAGCCATGCTTATGTCCATTCAGATTATGCTGGCCATTGCAGTAGTCTATGACTATGAAATATGGCAAATGAATGTTAAGACAACATTTATAAATGGTAATTTAGAAGAGACGGATTATATGTTATAACCTAAAGGTTTTATGATCAGTGAGAGTGAGGGAAAGGCTTGGAAGTTATTAATGTCCATTTATGGACTTAAATAAGCTTCAAGGAGTTGGAATAATTTTTTTGATAAGGTAATCAAATAGTTGGTTTTTATTAAAACATATAGGAAGTGTGTGCGTATAGAAAGGAACAGTGCAATGTTGTTGTATTCTTAGTGCTATATGTCGACGATCTTCTATTGATTAGCAATGACACTTCGTTATTGCCATCAGTGAAAGCTTAGATCTCCAAGAACTTCTCCATTAAGGATTTGGAAGAATCAACCAATATACTGGGCATAAAGATCTATAGAAATAAACCTAATATGCTATCAGGATTGTCCCAATCCCTGTACATGGGCACCATACTAAAAAGGTTCAGTATGGAGAATTCCAAGCGAGTAAATATTCCAATGCAGTCTAGAATCATTCATTCTAAGAAGGATGCTCCTCATACTAATGATGAGAAGGAGCATATAAAAAGGGTCCCTTATGCCTCAGCCATAGGATTCATTATGTATGCCATGTTATGCGCGAAACTGAATGTGGTATACGCATTCGAGGATGGAGGCTGAGTACATCGCCCACAATGAAGCGGCTAAAGTGATGGTTAGATGCGTAAGTTTCTAAGTGAGCAAGGAGTGATTCTCGATTCGAGAATCCGATAGTAGTTTTTATGGGACAACAATGCAGCGATACATATCACAAAGGAGCCCATAGCATACAAGAAGTCATGACATATTCTTTGCAAGTTCCACCTCGTCAGAGAATTCATTGAGAAGAAAGAGATCATGATACATAGTGTAGATACCGAGGACAACATAGCATATCCATTCACAAAAGGCCTATGTCGGTCGGTTCTCGAGAAGCTGATCGAAAGGATAAGATTAGGATTCCATAATTGGCCTTAAGTGCAAGTGGGAGATTGATAGAGTTAGGGGTATGCCCTACGGGTAATTATGTAATTTATTGTAAATTATCAACTCTGTAATCAATTCTCATTCTTAATAAAATGTTTTTCTTTCTGTTATATATTTGTTATAATGTGTTATAAATAATTAAATGTTTAACTAAAATATATCTAACAGAAAATCTATAAATGGTGTGTTCTTGATAGTAATTACAAATAGTTGCAATCATGAGTGTTGTATCACAATATAATAAACGCACCATTTTAAATATTCCTAGTCAAGATGTATCGAGTCTGGATATCGATGCATCTGTTAAGTTTAGAGTACATAATGCTCTCCAAATGTTGGGTAGTGTGAAGGAACTAGGCCGGCCCGCAGTAGAGTTAAAGGGTAAATTTCAAAAAATTCGTATTTTAGATCTATTGGGCCTATGAAGCCTAAAGGATTTATTATATCCAATCTAATATTGTTTTGACAAAATCATATTTTATTCGTTTGTCTTAGTTTTATTAATTTAATTTTAGATTAATTAAGTATGAGATAAGAAAAAGTTTGAATATATCAAATATATTCATACTTTAATTGTGTGATAGAATTGCTAAACATAAGGCGATTATGATTAATTGATGACAATAATAGAAATAAACAAGAATAAATCTAGATGCAATCACATAAGGATCTAATAGGGAAGGAAATAAAAAGTAGCACCGTTGATTGATTCCACATTCCCTCTTTAGCAAATTTAATTGATACATCATTTAATTAACATATAAGAGGTATTATGACTCAATAACATAAATAGAAAATAATAATTAATACGTATATATATATATATATATATTATTACCTCACTTTTAAATTATCGGATAATAATAAAAAAAGGTTAATCATGTTTTAGCAATTTGAAATACAAAATTAAATGTTTATGTGTACGTATACGTATAGATAAAATTATATGTATATAAAGACTAAGCCAAAACTTTCTAATTAACTCAAAACTAACTTCCATATTGCATTAAAATTTTCTGACATACTTGTAAACTTATTTATACTTAAATTAGTTAACTAAAATACATACATACAAACACACACACTCACATACATACATATATATACATATATTAAGAGATTTAAATTAAGTGAATTTTTTTACAAAAGGAACACAATAAATTAAGCAATATATTAACAATCCTTTAAAATACTTAAATAAGTACATTTGAGATAATAAATTTAGAATATTAATTATTGCAATCAACCATATGCAATCAAATGTAATAAACTGGGTAACAAATTTAGAATATTATTGTAATCAAATTTAAAGCTAAGATTCATTATCAAAACATTCTTTCAATCATATGTGAATTTCGATTATAATTCATCAGATTAAGAATAAAATAATTTATTCAACATAGAATTAAAATTGCATAATTGTTTTTCAATTCAAGGTGAAGTGACAACATTTGTATACAATGTTTCTGTTTCAACACAAATGCAAATAATATGTACATACAAACTTTCAGATATGAAAAATTACACTTTGATTTGAGAGTTTAAAACGTAGATCTATAATTAAAACATTGTTTTAATCATATACAAATTTCTATTTTGATTTATCAAAATAAAAATCAAACCAATTCATTCAACAAACGATATAAATTACATAAACAATTTCAAATCAAATGTGGCAATATTATATTGATACAAACTATGATAATCATTTTATATTCATTAGAACATTTAAAATACAAGATACCTCTTAGATCTAGCCAAAAGTCACACCTTGATTTATGCCTTCTCCTCAGATCGTCAAGATCCACATCCAATCCTTACAAGAAATGGATGAACTACCTTTATTTTTATTTTATTTTATGTTTCATTTTAATTTGTTACTAGTTTTTATTTTGTTTAAAGAAGGATGATGTCAGCCATTATTTTGTAGAGGAGAAGGAAGGATTTTCTGTCCAAAGAAAGTGAAATAAAAAGATTAGTTTTTAATAGGCTAAAAGAACCTTTCCCATTCTCCTTATTTAACTTACTTATTTAAATTTAATCAATTAATCCCTTTATTTTCTCCATGTAGGCAAAGTTTCCAACAAAACAATACATTTATGTAACTATTTATTTTAAACCCCATTTAAAAGGTGCACCGATATCGAATATCAATACTTGTAAATATAACTTTTACACATGCATTTAAATAATTGCTAAAAACATTCAAAATAAAAAATAAATAAATTATAATTAATATTTCAAAATATTAATTAATTTAACTAATTTATAACATTTCGTAAATTTATTAAATTGCGTGGTTTTTTGGAGAAATCATAAAGACGATTATGCTACTTAGAGGTGTGAATTCAGTCAGTAATTAATATTGAACAATTCAAATGTTAATGTTCACACGTTACCTTAGCTAGTGGTGTGACAGTTTGGCTGAATTCATCGCTTATAGATCCTTTTGGTAAAATCAAATTTCACTATTTTTTAAGCGGTACCCAATGGTAACTATTATTTACATCAATTCTCTTTGTCAATACTATATCACATTAGGACTAATGGAATTTAGTTATGGTAAGCATTCCAATATCGTCCATACTCAACTTTATATTCCAAACACAAAGTCCTTGGTTCAATAACAACAATTATTATTAACCAAACTACTCTAGTTAGAGATTTTGACTTTGAGTTGACTTTAGTTAACCGTGATACTAACTCTATATAACCGAGGAGATGAATCCTCTCTTGAATAGTGTTTCATTTCCAATACTTCCACTCGACCCAACTATAGTTGTTCGATGGACGCCATGCCACAATTTAATGATAACCAAAGTGAATCTTTCATATTGAAGATCAACAGTATTCTTAAGTCAGGAGAACTGTGTAAATTAGTTACTTCGATATTTTATGTTTGACCTTAGTTATACTAACCAACAAAAAACTATCGAATAAATCATTCCATAGTTATCCAATAATTGTAAGTATTTAACCTCATGGTGCCCCCACCGGTCATGAGTAATACATTACCCAACATTTGAAGAGTGTTACATACTCTAGTCTCAATGGATGCATCGATATCTGGTCTCAATACATCTTAACTAGGAATATTTAAAATGATGTGCTTATCATATTGTGATATATTACTTACAGTTACAACTATTTGTAACTACTATCATAGACACATCATTTATGGACTTTCTAACACATATACTTATATTAACCAAGTAATTATTAATAGCATTTTATAACAAGTATATAACAAAAGGGAAACACTTTTTATTTCGGACAAGATTGGTTATCCAGTTAGATTTATATAACCAATTACATAATTGCTCCTAGGGCATACCACTAACTCTATCAAGGACTGTTGGAGGACTAAGGGGTTACATATTAATAGTTATTGGAGAACTATGGAATGACTCGATAAATAGTTTTATGCTGATTAATATAACTAAGGTCAAATAGAAAAATTCGATGTGACTAATTTATACAGTTCTCTTGACTTGAGAATACCATCGATCGTCAATACGAAAGCTTCGCTTTGGATATAGTTAAATCATGGCATGACATCCATTGAACAAACATAGTTAGGTCGAGTTGAAGTATTGGAAATGAAACACTTTTAAAGAGAAGATTCATCTCCTCGGTTATATGAGGTTAGTATCACGATCAGCTCAAGTCAACTCAAAGTCCAAATCTCTGCCCAGAGTGCTTCAATTAAAAATAATTGTTATTATTGAAACAAGGACTTTGTGACTAGACCATAGAGTAGAATATGGACGATAATGGAATTTCGACCATTACCAAATCACATAAGTCCTAAGTAATATAGTTTTGACGATGAGAATTGCTGTAAAAAAATTATCACTATCGGGTAATGCTTAAAAAGGTAAAATTGGATTTTACCAAAACCAAGTAAGCAATCAATTTGTTTCTGGGGGAAGGGGGATTGGGTATTCCAGATACCAAACTCTTTAACCTAGCCCTTCGTGCAAAATGGATTTGGCATTGCCTCTCTGATGACTCCCCCATTTGGAAAAGTTTGATCCTATTCAAGCATTATAATTCAAACCCCTTCCATATCCTTCACGCCAGCCCACTTGAGCGTCCCTCTCCATTTTGGACCGGTGTCCTCTGCTCTATTTTCTAGGTTAAGAAATCTATTTCCATTCATATTGTTAATGGCGCTTCCTTCGATCTTTGGCTTGACTCCTGGCATAATGTTACCCTCTTTGCCTTACCTTCCCTAACCTCTATGCCATTGTTTCTAACCACTCCTCTACTATCCTCAATGCTATCAACCTGGGTTCCTTGTGTTTTCAATCTAATCATGCTATTACTGGTCTTACTCTCTCCTGGCTTCTTCACATCTAATCGTTGCTTTATGGCCTTGTCATTTCTTCATCGGCTGATTGTCACTCCTGGGGACTTACGGCTAAGGTTCCTTCCCTGTCTATTCCCTCTATTCCAACCTATCACACTCTGGGAGACTCTTCTCCTTCCCCCAACTTTGGAAATGCAACATCCCCCCATGTCCAATTCCATATGTGGCTTCTAGTGCATGATGAGATCAACACCAATGATAGACTGATTCACAAAGGCATTAACCTCAATCCATCTTGTGTCCTCTGTTACTTGGAAACGGAGAGTATTTTTCATATTCTTTTCGACTATGACTTCTCCTACTATGTCTGGACTACCACAGCTATTCACGTCCTCGGTTATGTCCCTATAATTAGTTCTTTCTTTAACCATTGGCAATTCAACTCCAACTCTTCTAATATTGACATCTTCCTCTCAGTGTTCAGCTGGGTGACTTGGCTCAAAAGAAACTCTAGGTGTTTTAACAACGCTTCTCGCTCCTCGCTGCAATTATGCAACTAAATTGATTATTTTTTTCTATTTGGATAGATGGAGGTACTCCCCCTCCCCTTCGACTAATTATCGATGTTACAACCCCTGATAATGAATATGTTGATAGCTTGGATGCTCACTTCCCATGGATGACTCGCGGTTCTTCTCGTCCCTATGTTGGTGCAATCTGCTCACATCATGCTTACTGATTTTTTGCTCTCATCCTACGTTCTTTCTTTATGGCTGTTGATGCTTTTTGACTGTGTATATGGTACTTGTGCTTACTAACATGTATGTCTAAGTTTATGTTTCTATGTTTCTATGTGTTTAGATTATCTTTTTAACTGGTTCGCTTCTTCTGTTATGGTTATCGGTCAAGCCTGCCGGTCGAATTTTTTTTATTATCTACTATTAATTTGCTGGCTGTGTAGTCTCGCATTACACAACTATATTCCTCAATAAAAATTAAGCAACAAAATTGGCCAAAATGTCGCACCACCTGTTAAGTGACGTTTGAACGTTAATATTTGAATTGTCGATATTAATTGCTGACCAAATTTACACTTAAGAGTCACACAGCCGAAACGTTGAATGCTCCTTCTACCACCTAATTTAATTAATTTATAATTGTTATAAATTAATTAGAATAATAATATATATGAAATATTAATTATAAAATTTTATTTGATGTATGTTGCATATAAACAATGTGTATATAATAATTATAAATATATTGATTGATATACGATACCGATATGCGTTTAAATTGGATTTAAATGCAGCAATTATTGTTCATACTTGGAATATTTTAAGGCCCATTTAGGGCCATATTCTAGCCAGGTATAGGGTGGACACTAGGGTCCAACCATTTGGTGTGGTGTGCTCTTTTTGAAGTGGTTAAGCAAAAGGAATAAGTAAGAGACAAAAAGGGATCAAGATCCACTTTTCACTTTGTTGTCTTCCATTACATAAGCCACTTTCTATTTGTCTCTAGACTTTTTTGCACTTCTACAATAGTAAAAAGGAAGTCGGCCATAGCTTCTAGCAGCCTTAAAAATCCAAGTACAAAATCACATCGAAACACTTCGATTCGATTATCGGTGGTAAGGCATTTCGGGAGCTAGCAACTTTAGAATTAGAATAGAATTCAAGGAGTTCATTTCATCGTTTCAAGGTGCAAGCTCTTGGATTTTGTGAATGGTACTTGTGTTGTTTTCTAACATATACTAATGTTTATCTGATCATTATATCATATGCTTGTTAATTGGAAATATAACGAATTTGTATATCGATGTTTTGTCACATGTGATGATTGTATTAATATGTGTGGGTGAATATATATATACACACACATAATTATTTTATATTTGTATGATTTCTATAGTGCTCTCAGTAATAAATAAAATTTCAAATTAAAATAATATTATTTAATTGATTTTAATTACTTAATCTAAATTTAAAATGATTAACATTATATAAGAAAGTTAAGTTCTTTAGGCAGTAGAGTATAAATCAAAAGAAAAGTTAAGTTCTTTCAACCGATCAGTGATGGTGTGGAATCGTATCAAATGATTGATGATGAAGACTTAGCAAAAGCTAACAATATGTGGAAAAACTCAATTTATGCATATATGGCAGGTAAATGTCTATATTTTATATATTTTAATGCCTATATTAAACGGGTATGGACCTCTAAGGGAGCTTGGGATGTGATTCCTAGAGATAAAGGATTTTTTCGATAAAGTTTGAATGGGAAGATGATTATGAACGTATATTGAAGGGCGGTTCTGGGTTCATGGACAACAAGCTAATTTTCATATGGAAATGGACAAAATTTTAATTTTGAAAGAGCTATGCTGATAACTTATCCAGTTTGGGTGAAATTTAACAATCTGGATTTAGCATTATGGAACACAAGATGCATTAGTAAGCTGGCTAGCATAATTGGTAAACCTATAAATATTGATGAAAATACTAGACTGGGTAAGAGAATCAAATTTGCTAGAGTTTTGGTTGAGTTAAAAGCTGACTCGGATCTACCAAAAAATAGTTAAAGCTATAGATAAATCTGGTAATTTGTGCCCGTAAGAGGTTGAGTATGAGTTTGTACCTCTTAGCTGTAGAGATTGCAAGTGTTTTGGTCATAATAGTCAACAGTGCAACATAATCACAGACAAACCAAAACAAGTTTAGATGGAGAAGAAAACAGATTTCACAACAGCAAGTACCAATAGCACCCAAACCCATAATTTAGACAATCCCATAAAAATAAATGTAGCCACAAAAAATAATTTACAAAAAGTTGCAGATGTTAGCCAAGTAGTTAGCCCAGTAACCTTTTATATACACAAACCTTCATATGCTACTAATGAAATAGACCCCCAAGATGAGCCAAGAGAGCTTCATAATCAGAAGCAAGATTCTGGCTAAAGTGTCGAGCATGATTCTGTGTAGAGGGAGAAGAGTGCATCTGATCAAAAGGTGGATTCTGAGACTGAGCCGAATTCTGAAAGTGATGAGGAGGAGCTGAAGGAGGTACTGCCAGCTACTATAGAAGAAATTAGAAAGTTAAATATACAGGTAAATACAACATATGAAGAAGTGGAGGATGAAGATATAAGTAAATATACATTTCCAAATGAAAATTACTTGAAGCAATTTGAGAAGAGTAAAAGTGAGGAGGCTAATAATATAGCTAAGGTAGTTTATGCTCCTATCACAAGGATTAAAGCTACTAAAGTTTAATGTCTGTGATTTGCTGAAATGTTAGAGGTCTAAATAGTGATGTGAGAAAACTAGACCTTTATAATATAAGGGCTAAATGCAAGTCTATCGTGTTAGCTATTTTAGAAAATAAATTTACAGAAGATAACATAGAAATATTTCAACTACAAATGGGGGAACAATGGAACTTTATTCATAATAGTTCTAATATGGAAAAAGGAAGGATTCTGATACGGTGGGACAAAAACATCTGGTCAATTACACTTTGTAATTTTGATGAGTAGTAGATTACAATCCAAGGTAACAAATGTGGGGGGGGACTAGAGTTTTACATTTGTCTATGCTAGTAATTGCGCCACTGAAAGAAGTGAACTTTGGAAACAACTAAAACAAAACTAAAAAAATCTTTTACAAGCCTTGGGTAGTAGTTGGAGACTTTAATGCAGTCCTTGGAACAGAAGGGAAAAAAAGGGGCCATACATTAAAAGTTTGCCAAGTTGCTGAGTTCAACAACCGCATGCTAGTAGTGATTGATAGAAGCATTCCATATTGGCCTGAAATTTACACAGAAAATTGGTGAGATGAAGAAAATAGCATCAAAACTTGATAGAGTTTTGGGTAATGCTGATCTATTCAATCAAATTCCTAACATCAAAGTAACAGTCGTGCATAGTAATAATTGTGCCTAGTTCTACAAGTGACACTGCTCTTTACACAAACGATTTAATGAAGAAGAGAATTGCTTAAAAGGAAATCCTTTTAGGTATGCTAACTATTGGTGCTTATGTAATGGATATATCGAGGCAGTTAATT
The DNA here is from genome assembly GCA_030737815.1 of Allium fistulosum. Lineage (NCBI taxonomy): Eukaryota > Viridiplantae > Streptophyta > Magnoliopsida > Asparagales > Amaryllidaceae > Allium > Allium fistulosum. Next base: position 490,415,078 of record CM060903.1, read on the forward strand.
TTGAAGAAGTGAATCCTCTAGATGGGACTTGCATGTACATGTATGTGATGCTCATAAAAATCATGAAAAACAAACTTAAAGAATGGAATAAGAAAAGACCAAAACAATATAATGAAATTCAAAGACTCAACAATTACTGGAAGAAATTCAAGTCAAAGTGATGAGAATCCATAGCAAGAAGGTCTACATTTAGATTACTACACTCTTCAAAGACAATTAAAGGAAGAACTTGACAAGGAAGCAGTTGATACTAAACAAAAAGCTAAATAAAAATGGCTTACGGTGGGAGATGAATGCAATGATTAAGCCAATCCATTCCCAAAATCATTCCGAAACCTAAGTAATGCATAACATGCAAATCGGCACGAAAAGCATAATCACACAAAATAATTTCAACATCCTTACAAAATAAACTGAGTGTCGTGGATCCACCAACCGGATTCGCAATTCTTAATGAAGTCATCAAGAACAGAATGAGAAATACCTTGACCAAGAGAAGTGTTACTAGAGGATTGCACAACATTCAGCTTTCTCTCTTTCTTGCTTTGAAGTTTGGGACATGAAGATATAGGATGACCTAACCTTTTGCAATAGCAACAAGTAAGGGACCTTGGACACTTATTTGCATAGTGGTCCTTAGAACTACAATTGTAGCATTCTCCACGATTAGGGGTAGGAGTCTTTGTCGAAGTTGCTTGCTTCCCTTTCTTATTGGGATTAGGTTTGAACTTATTATCGGAATGCCTCTTCTTGTTGTTATTGAAGTTCTTTTTGGCACCCCTAACATCACCATCACTTTCTTTATCGGCCTCTTCAAGTCGAAGAGCGATATCTACAAGCTGATCGAAAGGCACTTCTAGTTACAAAAGTAAATCCTTTTTGAGGTTCTTATTCAAACCGTAGATAAACCTTTGATTCTTCTTCAAAGAGGTATTAATATACTCGACCCCATATTTAGAGAGGGATTCAAAAGATGCGACATAGTCTGTCATAGAAGATTCACCTTGAACAAGGTCAATAAAGCGTCGAGCTAAAGTTACTTTTTCTGCTTTGGGCACAAACTTTAACTTGAACCTTTCCCGGAATTGCTCCCAAGTAAGATCCGCTTCGACAATTTCCGAAATCAAAAGCTCATACCAATCTAATGCTCTCTCCTAGAGCATGCTAGAAGCCACTTGGACTCGATGTAGATCCACAAGATTCATGCAAGAAAAGATGCGATCGCATTTTCTAAGCCAAGCTTGGACTTCTATAACGCTTTCGGACCCTTTGAATGGCTTTCCACCCAAATTGGTGTAATCACCGCACAAGCGTGCACACCCAGACTTAGGATAAGTAGGCTCAGGAATGGGTTCGGTAGCTTGGGCATTCTTTACAAGATCCAAAAGTTGTTAGCAGACATGAATACGCCATCCTGAGGAGGACCACTAGATGGACCAGTGCTAGGACGGCCAGGTCTAACCATTTCTCTTCTTTAAGAAAGAAAGAAAGAAGAGGAAAAGGGTTATTCTCAGAATGAATATCAAACAAACTTGATTGATAAAACAAGACATCATAAAAGAAAATAGGATAGAATGGGTCCTAAGACTCGAATTAAATCCTAAGGCACGATTCCTAAGGGAGACTTAGGACAATGATCCTTGATAGATTATTCTACATTGTTCCGAAGTTTGGCTTTGATACGAAGTTGTGACGCCCCACCTCTATACTCACACTAGCCAAGGACACTATGGGGTAATGCCGTCGACTAGCACGAAGAATAAGGCTATTGATGAGCGACCATCCGTGTAATTGGTTTGGGCGAAAACCGATACGTCATATAGTATATCAGGCATTTCATTTCAAGAGGAAATCTGACATATCCAATCCAAACTCAAATCTACTACACAGTGGCTAAGGGGCCTTCGGAATCAATATAAAATAAACATAACATAAAATCAGTCACAGATATTCATATCACTAAGGCAGAAACAGATATGAATACAACACATATAAGTGAACATCATAGTAGTGGTCATACAAGATCCACTACATCACAAAATAATAGGTACATGTTCTACACAAAAGAATGTATACATCAAAGAGTCTCTATCTCATACATGAAAGACAAAAACTACTAAGCTAAAGTAGTTAGCCAAAAGTCAGAAGCTAATCCCTGCTAAGAAGTCAAGTGGAAGCACCTAAAACACCTCGGTCTGACCCAAGTATTATTTAAGAAGAAAAATAATAAACGGATCAGTCTATCTATAATTATCATGTAAGATGAGATAGGATAAGAGATATGACAAATATGTATGATAACAACAAAAATCATACAATATCTCAAATTTTCTCAAACACAAAAAAGAATGTCATATTCTATATTTTTATTCACCAAATCACAAATATTGATAGAGCTTATCAATGCAATCACAAAAATTGGTGAAACACAAATTATAGAAATCAATAATTAGAAATCTAGAAAACACAAAGGGGGAGGCCTATCACAAACAGGAGCATGAAAACTCACCAACACGTGTATCATAAACGGGACGCTATCCTATGGGTCGCTAACCCATAAAAATACGGGGCACAGTCCCTCCTTGAGGACGTATGAGCCGAACATCGACGCACCTAAAAAGATACGCCCCATGCACAGACTCATTGAACCGATTGCTCCACGAACGGTCAAAAGACCATGGGTCACTATCCCACCAAATTAAGCCGAAGCTCCACAGAACGGGGTATAGTCCCCCATGCGGACAAAGAGACATCGCATATCGTTAATCTAAACCACAAAATGATCATCATAGATCAACAAGTGTAAATTACACCAAGCTAATAAATAAATGAGTTTAGCTTCATGTCCCATAACCACTAGCTTAACTTAAATATTTAAGAACAAATTGTAGATTTCCACTCGAAAATTATCACGAGATTTCAATCGAACAAGTCCAAGAATTAACCGATGAAGTAAACGCAAGCGTTTTATACCACTTGTTTTGCTAAGTCGTTTAATTGGATTTCTCATACGAATGAGATAAAGGTTTGTATTTACTAATAGATTGGAAAACAGTTTTAAAAACAAGCTTTGTATTAAAAGTAATGTTGAAATCATTTTTGTGAAAGAGTTTGAGTATTTACTACTAGTATAGAAACCTTTGTATTTTAAAGTGACAAATCATAGAAACGATTGTAAAAACAATCTATCACCAAAAATCCACATTTCAATAACGTGAATCAAAACCATGGAAATCGATATCAAATCCATCAAATGGAAACACCAAAAATCCAGAAAAGAAGTCATCAAAGTCGGTATGGATTGACAATAGCTATTTGGATCGTCAAAGATTGATAAAAATTGGAAATCCACTCAAAAATAGGAAAATAGGAAAAATTTAACAGGACCAGACGTCTGGTGGGTTTCACCAGACGTCTGACCCTAGGCTCTGGAATTTTATTTTTTGTTTCTATAAATTTTTTTTAGAAGCCCCTACCAGATGTCTGGTAGGTTCAATCAGACGTCTGGTTTCCTGAGCTGGGCAGAAGTTTGCCTAGGCCATTGATGGCCAAATCAACTCGAAAGCGATTGAACGAGCAATGGAGGCTAGGGATTTATGCCAAGCAACAACCTAGCCCTATAGGCTCTTCGATACACCCTAAATAACATGTCCAAACATCCATAGTAGAATTTTCATAAATTTTGACTTCAAAACCAAAATTGGAAAATTCACCAAACCAATTCAAATCAAAAGCAATTGAACATGAAATAGATGTTAGGAATTCATACCTAACAACAATGAAAGCTATAGACATAGATGTGAGTTCAAGAACTCATCTTTAAATTCAAAAACAAGAAATGAGAAGCTCTAAAACAAGCTTAGACCAATTCCTCTTCATTACATCTCTAGAATCTTCAATCTATTATCAAATGCAAAGTTTTTTCTAAGTTAGGTTATAGGAAAAATCAAGAATTGAAGAGGGATTGAGATGGAGAAGATGAAGAGGATGCTTACCTAAGCTTCTCCTTAATTTTAGAAATTGAATTTTAATTTCCTAAGAGAACTAGGGCTTAGGAATTTAGTTTCCTCTTCCCACCATTTTTCCTAGGGCTTGAGTTTATTAGAAAATTAGAAATGGAATGAATGAAGAGGAGTGGAGTGGGAGGTATTTGGTAGAAGGTTTGGGTTCTTTATTGGGTTAATGGGCTAGAACACAACCCAAAGCCCAAATGAAAATATCAAAATCCTAATCAACTCCAAACATAGCAATGTTTATACTCAAACATGTTGGAAACGCCGTTTTGAACTCAATGAAAGTGGTCTCTAGTCTGGATTCGACTGTTTACAAAAAGTCACATTTCGGAATTTAATCCAACTAACGATGCTATATTTAAATAAAATATTTAAATGTTTAATCGTAAAATATGCGGGTTGTTACAGGCTAACTCGAAAGCAATTGATCGAATTAAATACATTTTCAAGCAACTTTAAGAGAAGGTCGGTTTAATAGTCAAAGAGCTAAAAACTAAATGTTATTTCAATGAATCCTGCAAAAACAAACAAATTCTCGTTGAGCAACTTGGTGGTCAAGAAGGTAATCTACTAGTCAAATATCTTGGAGTTCTACTATCTAATAACACCATAACTTATGTAGAATGTGGCAAACTAAAAGATAATATTAGAGAGAAGCTATAGAGTTGGTGATCCAAATTGCAGTCTTTTGTTGGAAGAGTAGAGCTTGTGCACATAGTCATAGCATCTATGGTCAAATTTTGGTTACAAACATTTCAAATATACCTGATTGCTGTATAGATAAAATTAATTCGGTATGTGCAAACTTTATATGGAGAGGAGGTCTGCATAAAGTAAGTTACAAGGAACAATGTAAACCAAAAAAGGAGGGAGGAGTTGGTCTTAAAAATTTATTTGAATTAAAAAAATGTCCATGGGCTTAAACTTGCTTAGAAAATTCTAGAATCCTCCGATTTATGGGCTGTTTAGATGAGAGCAAGATATATGAAAGATAACTTTTAGATAATGAAAATTGATAATAATACGTCCACCACTTGGAAAAATATACTAAAACGAAGAGAACAACTTAAGATGCTGATAGAAAGACAGATAATACATGGTGAAAACACAGATTTATGGAGAGATCCCTAGCTTAACAGTAAAACTTTTATAGATAGAATAGGATGGGATAGTTTTCGACTAATGGAAACCTCACTCTGAAAGTAGCACGTATTATTAGAGGAGATGAATGGAAATAGGACATGCAAATAGTAACCAAAAATTTGACTCACAAAATTGAGGCTACTCCTTTATATTTAGGAAGGGAAAATGATATCTGGACAAGGAAAAGCAACAGTAAAGAGCAATTCAGCTTGCACGATGTTTAGGAGGAAACCATAAAGCATTATCCTAGCATTCAATGGCACAAGATGGTCCGGAGCAGATGTAATAAACCTAAAATGGCACATACAACATATAAAGATCTCATCTTCAGGCTTTCTACTAAAGATAGGCATATGAATTAGAGCATTATGGAAGAAGACATATGCAATTTATGTAAATGGGAATTTGAATCTCATAAGCATTTATTCTTTGAATGCAAATACAGCAAACTAATATGGACAATACATAAAATAAAGTGCATGAACTTGGAAGAAGCTAAACCATTACAATAGGAGGTTATTCATCTGAACCAGCGGAGTCGCAAATTGGAGCTTGTAACGACCCATAATTTTCGATAATTAAATTTAATTAATTAAATAAATTTCGTAATTTAATGTCGTGAAAAAATAAAATTTTAAGATTTATTAAGGAAAAGAAGGGGGAATTAATTTAAAGGACAAAAATTTGTATATTTTTAGCCTTAAGGAACGACCTCAATATTTTTACCACAAGGACAAACATTCTCCTAAAAATTATTCATAAGGACAAATATTCTTCAAAAATTATTCAAAAGGACAAACATTCTTCCAAAACTACTACCGAACTAAAAACTGATACCTAAAAACTGCTACCAATAGCTACAAACTAATAGCTAAAAACTGCTATCAATAGCTAAAAACTGATACCTAAAGAAAGTTGTCCTTCAGGCTAAAATACTGAAGGTCCGTCCTTGAGGCTAAAACGTTGAGAAATTTTGTCCTTCACAATAATTTCCTGAGGAAAAGAATTACTAGAATGAAATATAATAATGTTATTTAAGGTGATGGCTAACTATCTTAATGTAATTCCAATTAATTGAAATGATTGAAAAGTTATAATTGGTTATAACTTGTAAATAAGAAAAAAAATTAAACGTTATATTGAGTGGTGAAATAATATGTAGTTAATTGAAATTGGTCAATATAGAATAATTAATCAGTATGTGAATTTATTAGTTTGTTGTTAACAATAAACATAGGAATGGGTTTGAAATTGTAAGTATAATAATTTGTTTAATTACCATTTCATTTATTTATACATTGAAATTGATTTGGAAATCAACTGAAATTAATGTAGTTAATTATTGCAATTAATATAAATTAAAAGATGGTAACTGTAGAATATTTATGTAATAAGATGTAAACCAATGTTAACTATGTCCATAAAGTAAATGATTGATTGAATAATAAGATTGAAATTAAAATAAATAAATTTGTTGGATCTTAAATTATAATTAATGAATCTATTACAATTAATTTGAACACTGTAATTAGTGAAATATTAATAATTGAATTTAACACAGAAATTTGTTTTAAAAGGTTATTAATTTCTGTGTAATTAAAAATTATAAAAATTGTTAGTTATTAAATTTGAATTTGATAAGTGATAAAATCAATTTAATAGTAATTTATTTAATTAACGTGAAAATAGCCATTTTGGCCACTGTCTCGGATTTCGACGAAACTAGTTTCATCGGATCCGTAACGGTGAAATATTGTAGGATTTCTAGTTTCGTAGCGATCGGACTTGTCGTTTGATCGTGCAGGCTCGAAACGCATAGAAATCAATTTAATTGAATTTGATTTGAAATAAGCTGATTTTAAAAGGTAACTTCTTCATACGATGGAATTAGGACTTGAAACCTATTCCATCAGATTTAAAAATATTGAAAACATCTATCTTGATATATTGGATGACCTACTTTCGTTTCGGAAGCGAAACGGGCTTTCTGAGTCATTATTGTCGTTCTTACCAATTCGATACATGTTCATTTTCTTATTGGGCTTTGTTCATATAAATAGCTTTGTTTCTAAACCCTAGCAGCCTTTCTATTTTTGATTATAGTACGTACAATTTCATTCGTCTGTTCCTCCTTCTCAAATGGCAGAAATCCAAATTTCAAGATCCAAATTCAAATCAAAATCAATTTCAAAAATCAAACTCCCAAAACCCTAACATATTATATACCTTTTAAAGCTCTCGACCATACGAATCTACGGCAAGTGTTCGTTTCCTGAATTAGTGATCGAGTCAACGGCAAATCGTAGTCAAAGCCAAATTGAGGGTTTTTAATCGGAGCAACAATCGACGAAATTGAGATATGTGTTTTGTAGAGGGGTCTTCCAGGAGTCGATAGGTGGTGGTCGCATCACCTAAATCTACCTGAGGCAGCTTGAAATTGGAGATTAGGGTTTGAAACCCTAGACGTTATGGTGGCGACACATGTCATTAGGGGCGGACGGATGTGATGTCGTGGCCACTGGAAGGTGCGGCGGAGGATGACGAGCACGATGGTGGTGGTTGGCGATGGTATGGTGGTCGGAGGCGTGTGCTTCAGGTCGGTCAACACAGTGAATATCGGTGGCAATTGGGTCCAGGGGAACGCATTTGAACGATAATGTTGAGGTGACGTGGCACTTCTTTTTGTCTTGTTTATTTTAATAATAATATATATTCTAATCTTTCTAATTATCATAACTTCTTCATACGAGCTCGGATTCACGTGCGGTTTGTTTCATTGGGATCGTATCGAAATTATGGACATTTTGGCTCCAGTTTGGACAATTTATGAGACTGTTGAATTTTGGGCCTTATTTTGGATTTCAAATCGATTTGAAATCAAAGGTGAGTGTTTTGACCCACTCACAACTACAAGATTATCTTATGTTAGTTAAATTGAATTTATGATGTGATTAGGAATTGATTGGTTGAGGTTTGGTATATTTAAATTGTCATTCCAGTTAAATCTGACATTTATTGAATTTATTCGCCATTAATTTAACATTATATTTTAAATTGCCAGTTAATACCTGTCATTGATAATCAGCCACTTATTATTGTTTATTGATTGGTTTGAATGATGATTGTGATGGATGTTTGATTGTTGGTATTGGATGACTAGATGTTATATTTATATATTGTTATATAACACTGCAAGTTCCCATAGTTTATTTGATAGAAAATCCCTATGGGTTGAAATGATACATATCCGAACGATCTGATAGATTAGGGAGGAATCGTTATGAGTTGAAATGATAGACTCAAGCGATTTCATGGATTTGAAGTTAAATTTGGGATTGCGGGTTGAAATTATATATACCCGTAAATTTAAATATATTATGGATTGAAATGATATACATCTGTATCACTTGACCATAGGGTAGAAAATTATATACGGACACCGGATTGGTTAAATCAAACGATTTTAAACCCTTAAATATTGAATTTGGTTAAATGATATTTCAAAGGAAATTGATTTGTATAAACTAAATTATTTTGTGAAAATCCAAGTTTTAAATGTTGAAATTGGAAATTGGTTTAAATTGGAATTTGAAGTTAAAAGTTGAAGTATAATTGAAATTTATCGGAATTGAGTTATTGAAATGTTTGAAAATGTAACTTTGAAATCTACTAAATTTGAAATAGTTTGGATTTATTGTTCGAACATGGATTTGAAATCGATATTGATTAAATGGTTTTAAATGAGAATTTGAATTGAAAGACAAAAATTAGTTTGTTGATTTGAAAGATGGACATGGTCCAGATGTGTAATGAAAGAAATAGTTTAATTTGATATTAATTTCAAATTTATTAATTTGATATAAACTGTTTAAAAATATATTATTTTTAAATCATGATTATGAAGATTTTCAAACTATTAAACTAATTTAATCTAATTTAAACTATTTTAATCAATTTAAACTATTTTAATTTATTTTAATCTATTTTAATCTATTTTAATACAATTTAATCTATTTTAAACTATTTTAAACTAATTAACCCATTTTAATCTATTTTAAATCTATTTAATCTATTTTAAATCTATTTAATCTATTTTAAATCTATTTAAACTATCTTAAATCCATTTAAACTATTTTTAATCTATTTTAGAGTATTTAAACTATTTTAAAATTTATTTTAAACTATGCTAAACTATTTATAACTATATAAACTATTTTCTAAATCTCAGGTTGTGTAAAGTGGAAGTGTTTATATTTAAATCCTTGATTTTTAAAGCGAATGTGGTTAAATGATGTTATAACTTAAGTTGGGATTTGAAATGGTATTTTCTAGGGAAATGACATATTTGAGTAAATTTGATGATTTTGAAATGAGGATTTAATTAACCTATCTTATCGATATGATTTCAAAAGTGAATATGATTTTGAAAGTGAATGTGATTTCGAGTGATATGGTTTGAATTGAATATGATATTTTGATATCAATTATGAATCGGTATATGGAAATGTAAAAGAACCATCCGGTGTGAAATAAGCGTTTGGTTGATAAAGAGACCGGGATAAGATATTGTCATACTCTTTGCCAATACCGAAAACCACTTTAACAACTGTGCACGTGGTGGAGATTCCAAAATGAAGTATGATGGTTTGGCGAACGATTATGTATGAGGTATTTACGTAGCCCTGACTTCCGTGAGTCAGCTTGATGTGGCTAAAACAGGAGCCATGTCGGGCCAAATGAGGTCGCTCCTCCTATCAGCCATATTTCTTCGATACCATATTATGACTTTGTGATTGATTTGGTCGCCACCCCTCAATTTTGATTATGGGAGTGTGTTCCGAGGTGGGCGGTAGTAGCTGCTATGCGTTACCACCAGTCCGGATCCGCAAAATGGTAGTATCCTACCCTGGGCATTGCCTCGCGTGCCTTGTCACATGCACTACTAGAAAATGGCTAAATAACGACGGGGGGGGGGGGGGGGGCGACGGCTTCCGACGGGCTGTCGGCGGCCGTCAGAAGCCGTCGGAAAATCGATTATTTCTGGCCCAGCCGAGCCTCTTCTTCCCCATTTCAGCAAACCTAAAATCTTAATCCCAAATTCCCAAATTCACTCCCCAAGCCTCCAATCACTAATTTCGTATTTTTACATCCTCCCCGGCTACGAATTCAACATCTCTTGCTTTCTAGCTCAGGTATAATCTCTTATTTTCGCGAAAAATTCAATTTTTACCCTATTTCTAGATTTTCATAAGTTGATAAATTAGGGCTAATTGGTGATTGAAATTGTTTCCAATAGTGTTATAATAGTTTCTAGCATTTCATGGTATACCTATTTCATCTTTTATCGTGAAATTGTGAAAAACAGGTATAATTTGTGGTTGTTCGTGTATATGTAAATTGTTGTTTATGCCTTGATTCTACAATTGTACATGTGTGTAGCACTGCTATCATTGTATTGTGTTAGTTGGAATATGATAAAATGAATGCATGAGCTAGGAGTATTATATTGTGCACGTATTGACTTATGCAACAAAAAAAATGCATGAGTCTAAATTATAATTGTGTGCGTTGAAAAATGACAAAAATGTTAAACTAGCTTTAAGTTGATGTAATACGTCGATTAAATGTGTTAAATTAAAAAATATTTTTGTAAATGTGAACAGTTAGTAAAACTGTATTTTTTCGTAAAATGCGCACATTTAATTAACTAATGTCCCTTATAGAGTTTTTGGCCCCGTCTGACGAGTGTTATACATGATCGTTATATAAATAGTCGTTTTTTCTAAAAAAAATGACCATTTATATTCATCTGGCACAATGTTTGTTGGATTTGTCCCTGTATTGGACAAGTTATGAACACAGTAAGCATTTACATTTTGTATACTACTTCGTCTCAAATGGTTCATAAAATTTCGGCGTAACTTTTCTTTTTTGTTTCCTACGTACACGCATTTGTGTACAATGCAGGGAACAAAAGGAAAATGCTGCTGAAATTTTGTTGAATCATTTGAGACGAAGTAATATACGAAATGTAAATGCTTACTGTGTTTGTAATGGGAAGTAGGATGCCTGACCATGCAAAAAAATATCTTTTTGTACAAAATTTGTATTGATACGTTAAAAAATAAAATGTGTCATATTTGAAAATATTTTTTAATTTGTGAAATAGTTCTTTATATTCAAATATTATACGACTATGAAAATAATCTTTTTCGAATTTGTATTCTTGAAAATAAATATTAAATTTTGAACATGTGACTCATTTTCTCAAATAGGAAAAATGATTGATTATTTTGTTGATCGGAGGAGATGGATGTACCAAAGAAAAGGACTGAGAGGCTCAATAAAAGAAGATTTTTATAATGGTATAAACGTATTTTTTGAATTCGCTTTAAGTAATAACGAAAACGATCCAGAAATTCGTTGTCCGTGTAGTAGGTGTAGACATTTGAAGTATTTGTTACCAGACATTGTGAAAGTGCATTTGTGCCAAAACGGTTTCGTACCTGAGTATTATGTTTGGGATCGGCATGGAGGAGTTGTTGCAAATACTTCTGTAGAGTCTGAAAGTGTCGTTAACGAAGCAGTTACGACGACCCGTATAGAAAATATGGTCGAAGTTGCAGCACGATCAATGTTTCCTATGGTTGAAGTTGACAACGATGATGGAAATGTTGAAGAACTAAATATTGAAGCAATTTTTT